>JARQOD010000004.1:104094823-104133652 GCA_033576555.1 Oophaga sylvatica | reverse complement strand
GAATTCAACACTGTGCATGGAGCTGAGACAAAATCCGGAGGAATTTTTTGCCTACCTTCGGATGAAGAAAGAAAATTTTGACTTTTTGCTGGAGCGTATTGGAGACCAAATCCGAAGATCTGACACCTATTGTCGCTTCTCAATTTCTCCGGCGGAGCGTCTGATGGTCACTATAAGGTAAGCTATATGTATTGGATCTGCTCACTTGAGCACACTTGTAACTGAAATGTTGTTGCTGGCAGTTTTTAACCTTTTTTTTTGTATCTCCAATTGTTATAGCTGAGTTCTGCTATGGAATTCTGTGATTGTGAACTAATTTTTTTTTTCTTTTTTGTTTACAGATTTCTGGCAACAGGAGAAACGCTGTCATAGCTCCATTTCGAGTACCGCCTGGGAATTTCAACGCTATCAGGCATTATCAAGTACACTTGTCGTGCTCTGTGGGACTCTTTGGTTGGAGAATTTCTTCCAGAGCCAACTACAGACCGGTGGCTTGAAATAGCGGACCAGTTTCTCCGGATCTGCCAGTTTCCAAATTGCCTGGGCGCTGTTGATGACAAACACATCCGCATTCTAAAGCCTGCAGGAACCGGATCGGAGTTCTTCAACTACAAAAAATATTTTTCGGTCATCCTCATGGCTATTCCTGATGCGGAGTACAAATTTATTGCTGTGGACATTGGGCTTATGGACGGTCTAATGACTCACAAGTGTTCAAACTTTCAGCTATGGGTCAGAGACTGTACGGAAACACTTTTCAGTTCCCACCCCCTAGGCCGCTGCCTCAAACCTCTGGGCCACCTGTGCCTTTTGTCTGTGTAGGTGATGAGGCATTCCAGCTGTCCGAACACCTCTTGAAACCGTACTCCAGCAGAGGATTGACCCAAACAAAGCGCATTTTCAATTACCGCTTCACAAGAGCTAGACGGATGATGGAGTGCGCATTTGGGATTATGACAGCCAATTGGCGTGTCCTATTGACTGCGCTCAACCTGAAGACAGAGACTGTGGATGACGTTATAAAAGCGTGCGTGGTCCTACATAATTTTGTGATCAGCAAGAAACCGATTTCTATGGAGGACCACTATGAAGATACCACCTTGCACGACTACAGCAACATTACCAATCGGAGTACACTGGCGGTTTCACAAATGAGGGACCATTTTGCCCAATACTTTATGTCACCTGAGGATAGACTAGACTGGCAGGATGACAGAGTGTGATAAATTGCTTTGTTATGTTAAAACTCATGTACCTTCTGTACCCAGAGTAAACCTTTAAAAGCAAACTTGTCTACCTTCTTGTGTGTTTTCTACTGTATTTAACCTTTTGGCCATAGTTGTGTCCCTGGCTGGTTTTTTTTTTACCCAAAGTATTTCACCTTTTTAAAAAAATGTGTACCTTGTTGGGATAACCTAACAAAGTACACAAGTTTTGGAAAAAGGTAAAATACTTTGGATACTACACAACCCGGGACACAACTTTGGCAAAAAGGTTAAATTTATGTACCTTTTACCCAAAGTTATGTAGGTGTTTTTTTACCTATTACCTGATGTTGGTGTTTGTGTACCCAAATATGTTTACCTGTTTCACAACATTTTTAACTTAACATCTTATAAATAAATGACAGACAACAATTGTGAACCAATTTAACTTTTATTAAAAAAAAATTTTTTAATATAATGGTTGTAAATTTTTTGACTTTGTAATAAAATTTCTTTTTTATTAAACGTCTTTATTTTGTGGAAAAAATTATTATTTACAATATTTACAACTGAGTATAGTGTGGGGTGGAAATACTGCTGGAGGGGCTGCGGGACATTTCGACGGTGGGAGTGTGGAGAGAGGACTGGGATGGTGGTGGGGAAGGAACAGTAAGAGGTGAAGGGGTGGAAAGAGTAATAGAATGGGAGGACAAGTTGGAGGCAGAACAGGTGATGAGTGGTGGAGTGGAGGGTGGGGCAGGGACTGGAGGAGAAGGTGATATGGTAGGGAATTGGAACGGGGAAGGAGGTTGGTAAGAGGGTAAGAGGCAGGAGTGTGGTACGGGGTAGGTGGCTGGTACTGGGGAGGTTGCTGGTACTGGGGAGGTGACTGGAGTTGGTGAGGTGACTGGAGTTGGTGAGGTGACTGGAGTTGGGGAGGTGGCTGTAATTGGGGAGTTGGCTGGTTGTAACGCTGGTATTGTCTGTACTTTGTCTTCCAGCGTTACTCAGCATGTATCTGCTTTAACCCTTTTGCTCCTTTCCCCCTAACCAGCTGGGATACTGTTGTCTGTTACCTGTATGGATGCTGCTCAGTTCCCAGCTCTGCTGCGTAGCCGTACTTGCGTGAGTGTCTCCACTGCCTTGCATGACCACCCGCATGTGCGGTCCCTGACTTGCTGTAGAGACCATCCGTAGGTTGCAAAGTCCTCTGCAGTGGTGCATGACTTACTACGTGTGTGGCAGCAGCCACGGTCAGGTGTTCCTCTGTGATGAGTTGTCTGGCTCTGCATAGGGGGCGCGGCCCACACCTGTCCTGCTTTTATGAGGATTGGGTGTGTACTAGAATTACTGCTCCAGCCTATTGCTGTGAAGCAGCTCATATATAAAGTTCCCCAGCCCTGAGGGGCGTTGCCAGAGCTTCACATTGAATCCCTGAACCTAGCCGTATGTGGTTGTGTGTTCAGCTCCTGCTCTGAGTTTGATCAGCTCTGGAGAGCTGATTCCCCTTGTCCTGTCTTGTGTTTCTGCCTGGGGCTGAGTACCCAGATCGCCGTTCCTGGAGGCTGTATATCCAGGCCTGTTCCTGCTGTGTCTAATTACCTGAACCCCTGATCCTGGATCGCATCCTGTACCTGACTGTCTGAACTGTGTCCTCTGTGTTATGTTCCTGAAATCCTGCTGTGTCCTGAACCCTGTGCCATTGACTGTGAATCCTTGCTATATAACCTGAGTTCATCTTGGAAGGAGGAGTCCGGTGTGTGCTGAGTTTCCGTTACTCTGTGCTCAGCTTCTGTGCAATTCCTGGCCAGCTCCCGTTGAGCCTGGCGGGGCTTGCACCAGACCGCTGGGGTTCCTTTTCAGGTCGCTGCCAGATGTCCGGATCCTATGCCTGATGACCATGGCCTGATGTCCGATGTCCGACGACCACTTCCAGATGTCCTGATCCTATCCTCCCTGCCTGATGTCCGGAGCCTGCCGATCGTTGCCAGATGTCCGGAGCCTGCCGATCGTTGTCAGATGTCCGGAGTCCGATGTCCTGTCCGTGTTCCTGGGATCCAATCCGTGTTCCTGATGTCCTGTCCGTGTTCCTGACTCCCTGAGATCCAATCCGTGTTCCTGATGTCCTGTCCGTGTTCCTGAGATCCAATCCGTGTTCCTGATGTCCAGTCCGTGTTCCTGACTCCCTGAGATCCAATCCGTGTTCCTGATGTCCTGTCCGTGTTCCTTTGTCCCTGAGATCCAATCCGTGTTCCTGATGTCCTGTCCGTGTTCCTGTGTCCCTGAGATCCAGTCCGTGTTCCTGATGTTCCGATGTCCTGCCGGTTCCTTCTTGGTCTACCCTGTGATGACGTCTGTCCTGGGTCGGTGTCTGATGTTCTCCTGCTGAGCCTGTGCTATGCCTGAGGCCTGAGAGTGAGGCCATAATAGTATGCCCGTGCCAGATGATCCTGGACTGCATCTACCCGTGATGACCCCGCCATCGTCTGAAGTCTGTCTGAGGTCGGTGTCTGATGTTCTCCTGCTGAGCCTGTGCTACGCCTGAGGCCTGAGAGAGAGGCCGCCCAAGTATACCCGTGCCAGATAACCCTGGACTGCATCTACCCGTGATGTCCTCCTGCACTCGTCTGTGATCCTGAGTCATGTACCTTCTCTGATGTGCGGAATCGGGAGCCCGGTCTTTTGTTCTGTTATGTACTGTGTGTTTCTTTAAGTAAACTTTATGTTTCTTCATACCTGAAGTTGTGCGGTGTTGTCTAGTCCTGCAGTTCGCCATCTTGCCCACATGCTCAGCTGCCACGGATCCCGGTCGCTGCCCTTCCGTAGTCCGGGCAGGCCCGGGTCTCCCTCCGTGGTCCAGTGGGTCCACATTCTCTTACCATCTGGGACTCATGCCTCACGTCGTCGTGGACTGGCGGCGTGGGAGCATTGGCTAGTTAGGCAAGCTATGCCATGTCCCGACGCCCCGCAGCCGTGGGAAGCGTCACACTGGTACTGGGGAGGTTGCTGGAACTGGGGAGGTGGCTGGTATTGAATAGGAGGGGGAGGAAGGACGGTGGCTGGAGGGGGGGCAGGTGGAGGAATGACTGGGGTGGATGGAGGAGGTTGGGTAGTAGCCTGCACTAGAGCAGCGTGGCACGTATGCATTACATACATCTGCTGGTCAGTAGATAGCGTATCCATGCGCTCTGCCAAAGACCTAAAAAAGCTGTGATTTGGAGATGTTCTTGCTTCTGAATGCATGGTTTGCAGAAGTGTCTTCACCTCCAAAATGTTGGTGTTTATCTGATTAATGCCTGCGGCAAGTTATTCAGATAATACTTTCAGACAGTTCTGGAAAGATGCATTCAAATGCAAGAACTCGGGCGCATAGCTCCTTTCCTGACCCCTCTGCCGCTGCTGCCCAGTAGCCGCAGGTGTACTAGAGGTGGCAGTGGCAGAAGGGTGGGGTAAAGGGAATGCTATCTCCTCACCAGCAGATTCATGGAATGCAGTCGGCCACGATGCTCCAGTGCTGGTGGATGGGACTGCGGGATCGGATGTGAGGGAAGGCTGGGAAGGTGCAGATGTACCGGGGCGGTCGAAGTGTCCCTCGATGCCGGTCTCCTGAGGGATCGTCCCAGAAGGGTCCAACTCTGCGGGCGCCCGAGTGCTGTTCACCGTTCTGTGGAATAAAGAGAAAAAATACAATTAATATACAGATGTGGAATGGCCCTGGCTGAAAAAAAACATTTGTTAGACATGTTAACATTTTCTTGTAATATTTACCTTCTGGTGACCATTGTTGCCCGCAGGAACGCCAGGGCTCGTGCGTACTTGTACTTGCTCTGGCGTCCTGCAGATCCACTCGGAGCCCGCATCTCCTTGTTGAACTCCTTCTTAAAGCGATCCCTCACAGACCGCCACCGCTTCACAATTCTCTCCCCTGAAACGAAATAGCACAAATTGGTTAGCATACAATATCAGTGCTTCCCAAGCTTCAGTACTCGTGGCCCCCACGGGTCATGTTTTCAGGATTTCCATGGTGTTGCACAAAAGGAAATCCTGAAAACATGAACCGTGGGGGCCACGAGGACTGAAGTTTGGGAAACACAGCTTTACATTCAGCAACCTGAACAGTATATACTTACGGTGTTGAGTCTGGGCCCGAACATCGAGGTCCTCCCAGCGGTCCACCATTGCCGATGCCACTTCCTCCCAGAGCCGTCGGGTCACTATCAGATCAGAATGGCGGCGGTCCCCCATGTTCCACAGCGGCTCCCTTTCTCGGACCAGATCGATGAGGAGGTCCACATCTATCCCCTCCTCCTCACCGTCCGAGTCGGGAGCACACTGTGAAGCCCGTTAAAGAAAAAGAGAAAAAAAAAAAAAAGAACATTAGCCTCCACGCTACCAATTAAAAAAAAAAAAAAAAATTATATACTTACACGATGGTGACCGCCGCGTCTCTCACGCCGACAACTCTGGGAGGCACTGTGAGGACCTCTTTGCCGAGCACCAGATCCGGAAGACTAAAAGAAAAAATTTAAAATTGGGATATAGGCATATGTGTTGGGTGCTGTGTGATGTATATAGTAAATGGTTTTCTATGTGTTGTGTGTAGTGTGATGTTGTGTTTCTGCGATTGATGCAGTATACTTACGAATTGTGAGCCCACTCCGGGTATATCTCCACCCCGTCCTTCTTCTTCTGGGAGCTCCTCTTCATCTTGCGATTCCTGTTATTAAAAAAAGACAATGAATACATATATCCCACAGAAGGATTGTGAAAAACAAAAAAAAATAAAAATTTTTACCACCAAATGCTGACGATGAGAGGGAGGGCTCCCAGAAGAAGATGTGTCGTCATGCTGCAGCTCCCTTGACTCCGGTTCTGCAGGTGGTGGAGCTGCTGCTGCTTCAGCTGCTGATTCAGCTAATGCTGCTAATGCAGCTGCTGCTGCCTCTGTTTGCCTTTCTCTGCTGTGGAATAAAGAGACAAAAAGGGCCATGGAATATATGTATATTCCATGGCCCTGGCTGAAAAAGAAAAAATTTATTACATTTTTTGTGAATGGGGGATGTGATATTTACCGTCTTCTGTCGGATCTCCTCTCCTCTTGCTGCTGCTGCTCCTCCTCTCCCCTTTCTGGTGCATGTTGGCGTCGTCTGCTGTGGAATAAAGAGACAAAAAGGTGTTATGTTTCGGTAGCTGAGGAGAAATAGCAAATATAGCCAAAGTAGCAATACACCAGAGAGGCTGGAGACTATTGGGTTGCAGGACCCTAAACTAACCGCAACACTAGAAGTAGCCGTGGAGCGTACCTACGGTGATCCTAGACGCCTCGTCACAGCCGGAGAGATAGCTACACCTAAAGGCAGAAAGATGAAAGCTAACTGCCCCGTAGCAGAACCCCCAAAGAAATAGGAAGCCCCCAAACGTAATGGCGGTTAGACAAGAAGAAAATACGAACACAGACAGAAAATAGAATTAGCAAACGATGGGGCCCAATACGGTCTAGGTAGAAAAGTATAGGAAAGAATTCTGACTGCAACCCAAAAAACCCTGACAAAAATACCAACACTTCTGATTAACAAAAAAACCTGAAATCACACGATCTCTACCACCTAAATCAGATCTCTGGTGTAACACACAGCAATTCAGCAAATAAAAAGTGACACAGGAACAGCAAAAGTGCAAACACAAACTGAGCACAAATGCAGCGCCAGGCCCCAAAAGGGGACCAGGCTGAAGTCTACTGCAAGGCAGCAAACCAGCAAGGAAAATCCAACCAGAGGAAAAAAAACAGGGAGTCACTTATCTGAATGAAAGCAGGAATGCAAGCTGAGCTCCAAGCAAGACCTGGAAGAACAATTGATTACCAGCAAGGCTGATGGGAGTTCAGGTCACTTATATCAGACCATTCAGACCCAGCTGAAAGCCATTCAGCAATTGGTTCATTACCCTCAGCAACCACCGGATGGAGCCCCAGCTCCGAAGTCGCCTCCAACGTGTTCACAACAAAAAGGGCCATGGAATATATGTATATTCCAAAGCCCTGGCTGAAAAAGAAAAATTTATTAAATTTTTTGGGAATGGGGGATGTGATATTTACCGTCTTCTGTCGGATCTCCTCTCCTCTTGCTGCTGCTGCTGCTCCTCCTCTCCCCTTTCTGGTGCCTGTTGGCGTCGTCTGCTGTGGAATAAAGAGACAAAAAGGGCCATGGAATATATGTATATTCCATAGCCCTGGCTGAAAAAGAAAAATTGATTACATTTTTGGGAATGGGGGATGTGATATTTAACGTCTTCTGTCGGATCTCCTCTCCTCCTCTTGCTGCAGCTGCTCCTCTCCCCTTTGTGCCTGTCTTTGGCGTCCTCTGCTGTGGAAAGAAAAACAGCCAGTGAATATATGGATATTCCATAGCCCTGGCTGAAAAAGAAAAAAATGGTTAAATTTTTGGGGAATGGGGGATGTGATATTTACCGTCTGCTGTCGGATGAGCTGTCCTGTCGCTCCATTTCTGCTGCTTGTGCTGGTGCTGTTGGTGGTCGTCTCTGGCTTGGTCTTGCTCTCTTCTTGGCTGGCTGCATGGTAATGGCTGAGTGTCCCACTGCATGCTTTATATATGTTTGCTGTGGGCTGGGCTATCAATTAAAAAAAACGGATCCCGACACCGGATCCGGCGCTCATAGACTTTCATTGTGAGAAAAGCCGGAAGCGCTGGATCCGGTGCTTCCGGCTTTTTCGCCGGAGACAAAAAATGTTACAGTTGCCGTTTTTTCCAGACGCTGGAATGCGACCAGACTTCGGATCCGGCAAAAACCGGATGCGCCGCAAGGCCATGCGGCGCGATCCGGCGCTAATGTTAGTCAATGGGAAAAAAACTGATGCGGCATTACATTTCGCCAGATCCGGTTTTACAAAAAAAGGCAGGATCGCGCCGTCAGGCGCAAAACGGATGTGTGAAAGAGGCCTAACAGATTACATCCGGGAAAATGTCAATGGTGAAGAAAATGAGGAGACATTATGTTCTGCGCACAAATCTGTGATTCGGGGTCAGCTCATAAAAATAGCTTCCTATCAGAAAAAATTAGAGATGAACAGCGGTCTGATCTCATTGCTCGAATTCAAAAACTAGAGGAGACAAATAAAAAGTCCCCACAGTCAAAATTTCAAACGAGATTTGTTATCTTAGATTTAGACTCCGTTCCCATTTAATCAGCCAATATGAACATGACCTTAAAAAATCTAAACTATCCTTCTATGCAATGGGGGACAGAGCTAGCAGACTTTTAGCGAGCCGAGTGAAGAAACAACAAATTAAATCTAAAATAGAATTTCTGAAACATCCCAATAATTCCCTCATCAGGAACCCCATAGAAATTGCAAATTCCTTTGCTAACTACTATAAGACACTGTATAACTTAAAAGATGATCCCTCTACGCCACAACCCTCCCCCTCACATATTCAGGAATTCTTAGTGTTAACCTTCCCCATGTTTCCCCTTCACAACTTAATAACCTTAATTTGCCCTTTAATATTGCAGAAATACATCAGGTAATCCATCTTAGTAAATCTAATTCGGCGTCGGGTCCTGATGGACTACCTAATGAATATTATAGGACCATGGCACAAGTGCTTGCCCCTTTTTTGCTTATGACATTTAAAGGGAACTTGTCACCCCCCCCCGGCCTTTTTGAAGTAAAAGAGCCACCTTCAGCAGCACTAAAGGGTATGCCACACTGAACAATATCGCTAACGGGATCGCTAAAAAACGTCACTATTTAGCGATCCCGTTAGCGATGTTGTTCAGTGCGGCATCTGCCAGCGACGAGCTTCCTGCTGTGATCTCGCTCGTCGCTGGAATCGTTCCGGACCCTATTTTCTCGTCGGCGCTCCCGCTGGGTAAGTATATATCGCTAGTGTGGCACCTTTTCTTAGCGATTTAGCGGTACTTTTGTACCGCTAAAGTCGTTAAGAAGATCGCTAACGGCGATAGCGTCGTTAACTATATCGCTAAATGTGGCCGCACTTAGCGATATAGAAACAATCCCGCTAGCAATCGCATTAGTATGCGTCGTTATTGTGATCACGCAGAAATATTCACTTTTAAAAATCGGTCCCCATACCTTATATGAGTCCCTGATGTGTGGCTTCTGCCCGGGACTCATCTTCCCCCCAGCCGTCCATCAAGGCGCTTCAGCGACGCCGCGCCTCCAACAGCGTTTTTTCACTTTCCTCTCTGTTATGTGGGGCGCCTGCGCTGTACTAACAGTCCTCGGGCATGCGCAGTGCGAGCTGCCCGGGAACTGTCAGAAGACTACTGCGCCTGCGTCTCTGTGGTTCCCCAGCTCCCTCCCTGCAGTGTGTTATCATGTATTCACACTGCGGGGCTGGAAATCTGGCGCCTGCGCAGTCTACATGTTTAGCATGTAGACTGCGCAGCTAAACATGTAGACTGCGCAGGCGCCAGATTTCCAGCCCCGCAGTGTGAATACATGATAACACACTGCGGGCGCAATAGTCTTCTGACAGTTTCCGGGCAGCGCGCACTGCGCATGCCCGAGGACTGTTAGTACCAGAAAGGAAAGTGAAAAAACGCTGTTGGAGGCGCGGTGTCGTTGAAGCTCCTTGATGGACGGCTGGGGGGAAGATGAGACCCGGGCAGAAGCCACACCTCAGGGACTCATATAAGGTATGGGGATCGATTTTTAAAAGTGAATATTTCTGCGTTGCAGGGGTACAAAAAAAAGAGCCACCTTCACAGACTTCTGCCTTAGTGCTGCTGAAGGTGGCTCTTTTACTTCAAAACGGCCGGTGGGGTGACAAGTTCCCTTTAACTTCTGGCAAGGAGCTCAGTCAATTGCTTCCTCCAATCTTGAGGCCACTATAGTGACCCTCCCAAAGCCTGGCAAGCCGGCTGATACCCCTGGCAACTTCAGACCAATTTCAATACTGAACTGCGATTTGACACTATATGCCAAATTGATAGCTATCAGACTACACACAGTTCTGCCCGGGCTAATCTCTGCAGATCAGGTGGGATTTGTCCCTGGCGGCCAGGCTAGGGATGGTACTAGACGAATGGTGGATCTTGTGGGGATGGCAAAGCTTTCGAGGACCCCCAGTGTACTCCTGTCACTAGACGCAGAGAAGGCGTTTGACAGGGTTCATTGGGGCTACCTGAGGGGGGTGTTGGGTAAGTTTGGGATTAAGGGCCCTTTATGGTCATCTATTCTTTCTTTCTACTCCAACCCAAATGCTAAGATTTATTTTTCAGGCTTTAGGTCGGAGGGGTTCTCTATTTCTAATGGAACCTGCCAGGGGTGTCCTCTTTCATCTTTCACTTTTACTCTGGTTATGGAACCCCTGGCGGAGGCTATCAGGAGTAACCCGGGGGGTGACAAGAATTAAGGTGGGGGACTCTAACCATGTAATCCGTACATATGTGGACAATGTTATTATCGCCTGCACAAATATTGAGCAATCTCTCCCGGCTATAATGTCCACCTTGACAAAATTTTCCTCTGTCTCTTATTATAAACTTACCTCGTCCAAGTCTTTAATCCTCTCAATTGGAGTCCTGATTGACTTAAGGGAAAAATTAACAACTAAGTTACCTTTTCAGTGGGCCAAGAAAATAATTCCTTATTTAGGGATAAATCTGTCAGCTTCCCATCTCCTGGTTCAATCTAATGTACTCCCTTTACTTAGCACTCTCGAGAAAGAATTGATGAGATACTCTAAATTGATTCTTTCATGGGTTGCAAGGTTTCAACCCTTTAAAATTGTCTTTCTACCAAAATAATCTACTTATTCAAGTGTCTGCCGGTGTTGTACCGCCCGAAGTATATTTCTAAAATTCAAAATTTGGTGGGGAGATTTGTATGGGCTAACAAACCCCCTCATGTAGCAGCAAAAATTTTGCAATATCCCTACAGGATGGGTGATATGGGTATCCCCAACATACAAGCCTACTATAAAGGTGCAAATTGAGTCATTTCTTTCCAGGGGCAGGTCAACGAGACGTTCTCTTGAAATCGAATATATCAGACCTACAGGACATAAACCAATCCTTTTAACTATGGAGGCAACGGTTGGAGTCTGGAGATGAGAAGTAATAAATCAGCTGAATATCCCCCTGTCTGATCTGTCGATTAAGTCAGTCGAACCTCATATACCCTATCTAAGTATGTCAAGATGGTAGGCTGCGGCTGTTAAATCATTGGGAGACATTATAGATGACAATGACTTAATTCCCTTTAATGATATCCTGACTTCACATCCATCCCTGAGGGGGGCCTTTTATCAGTACCTTCAAGTTAGGCACCTGCTTTACACTAGGCCTACTCCTTGGACTTTAACTACGACTTCTTCCCTGAAAAAGAATCACTTTTCTCCTCTGGTAGGGAAAACTCGGGTTTATCTCCCATTTATAAGATGCTCAATAATCCCCCTTTGGAGAGAACCACTCCCATACATGATAAAGTGGGAAAAAGAATTTAAATTCTCTACATCCCCTCAGAAATGGCATGATGCTATTAAGGGTATGCCACACTAAGCGAGATCGCAAACGAGATCGCTAACGAGATCACTAAAACGTCACTATTTGGGGATCTCGTTAGCGACCTCGTTGTGTGTGGCATGTAGCAACGATGTGGCCCCTGCTGTGATGTCGCTGATCGTTCACTAGCGTTCTGGACTGTTTTTTGATCGTTGGTGTCCCGCTGGTGAGCCTATATCGCTGTGTTTGGCACCTTTTGCGAACGACGAGCGACCTCGTTTGTGACGCATATGGTGTTTAGCGTCACGGAGTGGATCGCAATATCTGTAAGTTCTCTTTTGCGTCACAGAGAGGATCGCAGAAGTTGCAAAGCAGGCTAGCAGGACGCAGAGAGCAGGAGCGATGCTGGAAATTCCTATGAATCAGAAGCGCTCAGTACATGCTAATGACAGATCCTAACGACCGCCAAAGTCGTTAAAGAGGTCGCTGACCGCTGATGAGTCGTTTATGAGATCTCCTGTTTGGCAGCTACTAGCGACCTAAAAGAGATCACACCAACGATCTCATTAGCTTGCGTCGTTATCGAGATCGCTAACGAGATCGCTAAGTGTGGCAGTACCTTTAGTCTAGTTCAAAAATCCTCTAGATGCGTTAATCACCTAGAGCAGATTAAAAAACTGCACCTCAGATGGTACCTCTACCAGGTGAGATTAGCTCACTTCTACCCAAATTATTCCCACCTATTTCTGGAGAGGTTGCAATCAAAAAGGTTCCTTGAGCCATATGTGGTGGGACTGTCCAGTAATTCTTCCATTCTGGCTTAGGGTTTTTGATCTGTGCTCACACATTTTAGGCCAGAGAATACACCCAGAACCCAGTCTGGCTGTCCTACATCTTGGTCTGGACAATTATCCGGTCGAGATGGGTACTCTGCTTCGTTTTGCTCTCAATAAAAGATATTGGATAAAAAAGTTTCTTAAGGGGACTATTGAAGCAAGTAAAAAGTAGAAACAATTTTTTTTTAAAAAAAATACAAAAGTTCAAATCACCCCCTTTTGCCCCATTCAATATGAAACAATACAAAAAAAATCCATTCAGTAAACAGCGTAACGAGAAAAAAAATAAAACTAAGTTTTTGCGTTTTTTTGGTCGCCAAAACATTGAAATAAAATGCAATAAAAGGTGATGAAAATATTGTATCTACCCCAAAATGGTATCAATAGAAATTTTAGCTTTGCGTGCAAAAAATAAGTCCTCACCCACCGAGCCCCAGATCGCAAAAAATGGAGATGCTATAGGTCTTGAAAAAATAGCGCTTTGGTAGATCGGCTCACTCTGCTGCACATAGAGGTAAACACAGGAATGCTATCTCTTAAAAACTTCCACTGGTTTATTGTGGTAATGCATAAACCAGTGCAGAGTTAGCAAAATAAACACAGCCTTTCTGGCCTAACAGGAAAACAAAACAAAACAAAACAAATGGCACAATCTGTGTTGCTGCTGGAATCCTGCCCATTCAGGAAATAAAACATAAAAAAGGTTCAACATTCCTTATCATCAAACACAGCTCTGGAGCTCATGTCTCCGTGCACACCCCACACTGAATGAGCCAGAAAGCTGTGCATTTATCCTCTGGATGCCACCCTGGGGTGGAGATATGGTGAACAGCTTCCCACCCACTCTTGAGCTGTTCACTAAACCTAGCTGTAAACATAGACGATTACCCCTCTCAGCATTTAGTGTGCTGGAACACTTTCCTAGGTTCATATCACTGAAACTAATAACCTCAGTGATACATATCTCCCCTCCAGTACTTTGCCAGGTACTTTGTCACACTGGATGTAGTGCATTAAGCTCATGAGCGTGGACAGGGGCCTACTCCTTAGAAAAAAGAGGAAAAGAAGTCGCAACTACGAAAAAAATTCAAATTTTATTAAATACAAAAGACACCATGGAACAAGACTTGTTAAAATGGTCACATAGTGGAAGTAGAACGATGAGGAGAGTGACAGTTACTCAGAGATGATGTAAACCAGTGCAACCATAATATCAAAATGTAGAAGGGTAAGTAAAGCCAAATACACAAGAACAAATCGATGGCTGCTATATTTATCCACCATGGGAGGCAACAGGTTAAAAAACCACATTGGTGATTATCATGTAAGCAGCAAAAGAAAGCTTGATAGTTTGGTGAGAGGTAGAATAACTACAAAATATTCTAGTAGCAGGTCAGGTGCACCGGTCGAACTCTGACGTGCGTTTCCCTGAGGAAACGTGTGTCTTTTGTATTTAACAAAATTTTAATTTTTTCGTAGTTACAACTTTGTATCATCCTTTTTTCTATGCACTAGTTTCAAGTCTATGTCCAAATGAGAAGAAATTGAAGGATGGCACTCACCGTTCAAATATTGAAGACTTTATTCAACAGGTAAAAAACATCGGCACGGGAGTAATGTGTTGAGTGCGGATAAAGTCTTCAATATTTGAACGGTGAGTGCCATCCTTCAATTTCTTCTCGTTTGGACATTGGATTTGTTTGTTTCTTTGGATTGAGCACCCGTTCATTGAGGGTTTATGGCGTTTAATTATTGTGTGGTGTAACCTCTAAGCAGAGTGGAGGTGGTGGCAGCGCAGCAGTGCCAAATCTTTCCTCTCTTTATGGAGTTTCAAGTCTATGCTACACCTAATTTTATGGGTATACTTACCATACTGATGTATTATGCTTAATATGCATCATTAGAGAATTTTTGTATTAAGGGGCCTACTCCTGTAATGGGTCCGCCAAAGGATTCACCCCAAGTGGGTAAATAGTACACTCCCATCTCTTAACGTGACAACCAACCCATTTTTTATGAGATGAGGATGCCAAGATTGTAATACTAAAAAGAAAAGAAAAATGTTACTATATCACAGTGAATCCATATTACATGGGTCTACGTTTTCTTCTTCCAGGGTTATTAACCACGTTGTGTGCTGTGTTGTAGTCACTTCTTCAACTATTATTTTATCAATGTCATTACATATTCTTTTACATACATGATTTACAAGCATAAAAAAATAAACAAAAAGGTATCACACACACCAACTCAGTCGTTGTTGCTTTTAATGAGAAAGGCCAGATCTGAGACAGAGGTATCTAGTAATCCATTTGTACAAGTGCAGGGAAAGTTTTCATCCTGAGTCGATCTAATTCAGTCCGGAGCATAGCAATCTCTTGTGCTTGAGCCTTTACGAGATCAACCAGTTTCCTGCGCTGTATGATGTCCATGTATCTTTCCCTGGCGTTTTTTTCAGAACTTTGTTCTACTCCTGTAAGCAGAAAAAAAGGGTATTATTTAAATGAACTCTCATATATGACTGGGGTTTCTTTAACTTCTCAAATAAAGCTACTCTCAAACAGCCGTGTAAAACAGGGATTTTCAGCTGCAGATGGAATGAAGAGAGCCACAGTATTCATTACTGATGGGTAGGCGGAGCCCCAGATCAGGATGTCACCTCAGATCAAAAGAGTGCTGACTGGCTGGCCCCTCCAGCTCGGGCTCCTCCTACTCAGCTCCAGTCTAAGATTTGAGGTCCAGAGGATGGTCGCTGCTAATGCAGCTCCTCAGAAGATTTTATTATTTTATATTCGGACAGGAGACTTGGATCACTAGTTGGTCTAGAGGTCTCAGGGGTACCAGCGCTGCTGTACCCCAACCTCTCCCTTGGCGGATCTGTATTTACTCAAAGTCCCTGCAGAATCCTTGCCGGCCCTGGGGGATGAGGAGAGCTTCCCTGGCGGGGACGCAAACCACACGTGCGGTCACTGCGTTCTTCGCCCTGGGGGGAAGCATGGGCACAGCGCCAGAAACCCCTGAGGGTCCCTGTGGCGCCTTGGCTGGTGAGTACTCCACACAAACTTTTGATTATAATTATGTGTGAGTGCTTTAGCGTCTGAATGAGCAGCGCTATTACTTGTATGTCAGTATGCTTCAGCGCTGCTGTGACAGCGCTGTTACAAGTAGATGTGGTGATTTTTTGTCCGCAGGCAGATACCTGCAGGACAGAGAGGGAGCAGGAGCGGGGGAGTTCGCGCTCAATATTTGAGCTGGCGGGGGGCGTGGCCTAACTATTCCCGGTCTTCTGAGCAGGAAGACGCGCGCTCTGGCGTTTCTCCTGCGACTCCCTCACTGTGGCGGCCATTACACAGGCTCCTGGACTCCTCAGACCGCTCCTCTCCTCATAAGACACCACGGCCAGCTGGGTGAGTGCTGATTCCTCACCCCGCAGCGCAGCGATCGCTATCCTGCAGCTGCAGTCTCATTAGAGACATAAAAATTGGCTGGGGCTCACAAATATATATATTGTGGTGAGTTTGCAATATTAACCCCTCTGAGGGTTATTTCTACCAGCTAAATTTTTTGACTGAATACCGCTGGGGTAACCCTGCTTGGTGGAGCATTAACCCTTCAGCGTTTCAAAAAAAAAAAAAAAAAAACGCATAGTTTTTGCTGGTATTACCGCTTTGACCTGCTCATACAGGTGAGACATGTCTGAACAGAGTTCAGATGCCGCGGACCATGTCCCAGTGCCATTACGGCAATCAGATACGCAGACCTCCACAGCGTCTAGCGCTGCGGTCGACAGCGGTGAAAAATTGGACGATATCGCTCGATCGATCAACAACTTGTCTGACCTTTTAGGTCAATATGTGTCTGCTAATTCCTCTCAGAGGAAGCGACGCAGGCCGTTACCGGCCTCTACACGGAGCGAGTCGGATGTATCTGATATTGGGCAGAGTTCCCCTTTAAATTCGGATGGAGAAATATCCGATTCAGGGGCGTTCCTCTATGGCGAAGCGTACGGAGGCATTAATTGAAGCCATGAGAGATATATTACAGTTACCGGAGGAGGTAACTAGTCGTCCTGGTAAATCAGCACGCATGTTCCAGGAGTCCCGTGCTTCGCGTACAACATTGCCAGCTCTGGATGAGCTTAATAGTGTAATAGAGGAGGAACGTCTGTGTCCAGATAAGCGTTTTCATGGAACGCATTTCTTTGATACACTTTATCCTTGCTCTGCGGAGTTAAAGGCTAATTGGACTTCTGCTCCTGAAGTGGATGTGTCTTTATCTCAGCTTAGTAAATCCTCACTACTCCCTATTAAGGGAAAAGCGAGCTTACAGGAGCCTTTGGATAGAAAAGCAGAATTGGCGGCAAAAGCAAGCTATGAGGCTGCGGGTCATGGATTCCGAGCAGTGCTAGGATCCATGTGTGCTGCTAGAGCTTCTCTAAGCTGGTTGGCACGTCTGAAGACGGAGTTGCAAAATGAATCTCCGTTATCTGAGATACGGGAAACTTGTGAATGGTTAGAAACGGCAGCCTGTTATATCTTTGATGCCGGTCTGGATACGGCATCTCTGCTGGCCAAAGCGCAAGCTTCAGCGGTCACAGTCAGAAGAGCTTTATGGCTCAGACAGTGGGCCGGGACGCAGTTTCCAAACAAGGGTTGTTGGCCTTACCTTACAAGGGTGGCCATCTTTTTGGATCCGACCTCACAGAGCTGATTTCCAAGGCTAAGGCGAAGGAATCAGCATTACCACAGCGTAGGGCCATGGCCTCGGTGTCCAGTAAGCCTGGTGTCTATAGTGGTCGGCGGTCCTTTCGGGGCCGAGGACGATCTAGTCACTCCTCGTGGGGATCGGGTCGTCCTTCCTTCTCAGGAAAGAAATCCTCTCAGAAAACTCGTACTCCCTGGAAGCAGAGTTTCCGCCAGGACAAGCGGGAACTTGACAAGAAGCCCGCAAAGTCGGATTGACGCCAGGGGTCCACTCGAGGATTCTCGAGTGGGGGGTCGCCTGCTTCTTTTCAAGGAGACTTGGATGGCTCGCGTTCCAGATTCCTGGGTAACGCGGATAGTGTCGGCAGGCTATTTCATAGAGTTTGCTTCTCGACCCCCAAATGTTTTTTGTCAATCTCACGTTCCGTCGGAACCCGAGCTTGTTGTCGCTCTACAGCGAGAGGTCGAATCTCTGCTACAAAAGGGTGTAGTGATACCGGTTCCGTCAGAGGACCGAGGGAAAGGTTTTTATTCCAACCTTTTTATAGTTCCCAAAAAGGAGAACAAATTTCGCCCGATTCTGGATCTCAAGCGATTAAACCGGCATGTCCATGCCCGGAAATTTCGCATGGAGTCGCTTCGTTCCGTTGTGGCAGCTCTGTCACAGAACGATTTTCTGGTGTCAATCGACATTCGCGACGCCTATTTGCATATTCCCATCGGAAAGGCTCATCAGCGCTTTCTTCGATTTGCCATAGGTCAGAATCATTACCAGTACGTGGCTCTGCCGTTCGGCTTAGCCTCAGCGCCAAGGGTCTTTACAAAAATTCTGGCGCCCCTCATGGCAATCCTTCGAAGACAGGGGATTACGATTCTCCCTTATCTGGACGATCTTTTGATCGTGGCTTCCTCGGAGGAGGAGGCGTTGACGGCTCGGGATTTGTCTCTTCAGTTTCTGAAGGACTTCGGTTGGCTGGTCAATTGGGAGAAGTCGTCCCTGGAACCATCGAGGACAATCCTCTTTTTGGGAATGCATCTCGACACGTTTCGGTCGGTAGTTTCCCTACCACCAGACAAACAGTCATGTCTTCTTCGACATGTACAGATTATGAAATCCTCAACGGCAATGTCCCTACGGAAGTGTATGCGTCTTCTGGGACTGATGGTGGCGTCCATGGAGGCAATTCCTTTTGCCCAGTTCCATTCCAGGACTCTCCAAAGGTTCATCTTGAGTCGGTGGAACCAGTCGCAATCGCTGGATTGCAGTGTCACCATTTCTCGCGCGGTGCGGGATTCTCTAGAATGGTGGTTACGTCCAGGGGCATTCTCCCTGGGGAAGTCTTTCCTCCCTCCGAAGTGGTCAGTCATAACCACCGATGCCAGCCTGACGGGCTGGGGGGTGTTTGGAACAATCTCTGGATTCAGGGGGTATGGTCATCGGAAGAGTCTGTTCTTCCGATCAACATCCTGGAATTGAGGGCGATTTTCCTTTGCCTCCAACATTGGACGGTCCCTTTGAGCGGTCTGCCAGTCCGAGTGCAGACAGACAATGCGACGGCTGTCGCGTATATCAATCACCAAGGTGGGACAAGGAGTTCCAGACTCATGGTAGAGGTGTCCCGAATTCTGATTTGGGCAGAGGCCAGTGTACCAGCCATTTCGGCGATTCACATTCCAGGGGTTCAGAATATTACAGCGGACTTTCTCAGTCGCAGAAGGATGGATCCCGGGGAATGGAGCCTCCACCCGGAAGTTTTTGCACTACTGTGCTCTCGCTGGGGAACCCCACAAGTGGATTTGATGGCATCCAGGTCCAATGCCAAGTTACCGACGTTCATGTCCAGGTACAAGGACCCGAAGGCTGTGGCGGTGGATGCTCTAGTGGCTCAGTGGGATCAGTTCGAGCTGATCTATGTATTCCCGCCGATATCCTTACTTCCTCTAGTACTGCGTCGGATCAGACTAGAGAGAATTCCAGCTATTTTGATAGCTCCAGACTGGCCAAGAAGGGTGTGGTTCTCGACAATAATGTCGCTGTTGGCGGCACCTCCTTTTCCACTCCCTCTTCAACCGGACTTGTTGACTCAGGGGCCTGTTTGTCATCCGGACTTGATGTCCCTGCGTTTGACGGCGTGGCTCTTGAGACCGAAATCTTGACCCGTAGAGGTTTCTCAGCCGAGGTCATTGCTACCCTTCGTGCTGCAAGAAGTCCGGCTACCACTAGGATTTACCACAAAATTTGGGAAACCTTCTTTTCGTGGTGTTTGGGGTCCTCTCGGTTCCGAGAAAATTTTCCATTCCCAACCTGTTGGCTTTTCTGCAGCATGGGCTAGACAAGGGTTTGGCAGTCAGCACCCTGAAAGGTCAGATTTCTGCTCTGTCCTTATTGTTCCGGAGAACCATTGCTTCAAATAGAGACGTGCTCTCCTTTTTCCGAGGTATATCTCGTAAGTTCCCGCCGCGGAAGGCACCCGTGTCTCCTTGGCGGCTCAACCTTGTTTTGGAGGCTCTTCAGCATAAACCTTTTGAGCCTATGGTTTCTGCTAGCCTTTCTTTACTTTCTTGGAAGGTGGCTTTCCTTGTTGCAGTCACTTCCTTGAGGAGAGTTTCTGAGTTGGCAGCTCTTTCTTGTTCTCCTCCTTTTCTGGAGTTTTTTCCGGATCGTGTAGTGCTTCGCACTCGGGGTGATTTTTTGCCTAAAGTGGTGTCACAATTTCATGTCAACCAGGATATTGTGTTGCCTTCATTCTGCCCGGATCCGAAGAATGTGAAAGAGCGTGCTTTACACACATTGGATTTAGTGCGGGCCTTGAAGTTTTATCTATCTATTACTCAAGGTTTTCGTAAGACGGACTCCCTATTTGTGGTTCCAGTCGGTCGTCGGCGTGGTCAACGAGCTTCCAAGGATTCTATAGCTCGTTGGATTCGGTCAGCTATATTGGAAGCTTACCGTCTTCAGGGTGAATCTTGCCCGATTAAGATTCAAGCCCATTCCACGAGGGCTGTGGCTTCATCGTGGGATTTTCACCAAGGTGCTTCGGCAGTGCAGCCCTGCCGGGCGGCGACTTGGCGCTCTGTCCACACGTTTACGAAGTTTTATAAAGTGGACGTCAGTGCTTCCGCTGATGCAGCCCTCGGACGTAGGGTCCTGCAGGCAGCTGTAGTTTAAAGTTCTGGATGAACTTGTGTTTAGCGCTGGTTGCGCTTTGTTGTTAAGGTTGTTGGGTTTCTGCCTCTTGTTGGTTTTTTCCCACCCTTATTTTTGAACTGCTTTGGGACGTCCCATCAGTAATGAATACTGTGGCTCTCTTCCTTCCATCTGCAGCTGAAACACGGATTTTGGTAAGAACTTACCTGTAAAATCCTTTTCAGCGAAGGAAGGAAGAGAGACACAGCACCCTCCCAAGGCAGAAGTGTGTTGATGTTTTCAGATGCAGCGCGACCCTTATCTGATAGCGATTATCTGGGCTGAGGTCAGCGCGCTAAGGCTCTGTTCCAGCATCGCCAGCTCATCGCAGTAGTCAGGTTCCGTGAGTAGTACCTGGAACTCTGTGGTTTTTGGCTTTCTTTGCATGCATAACCTGTATCCTTGTGTTTTTTCTCTGAAGTTCCTTCAGAAGGGGTTATGTTGCTCCGCTGGTGATCTTGGCTCTTTTCCTAAAAGCTTGGGTACGACTGGAGCTGAGTAGGAGGAGCCCGAGCTGGAGGGGCCAGCCAGTCAGCACTCTTTTGATCTGAGGTGACATCCTGATCTGGGGCTCCGCCTACCCATCAGTAATGAATACTGTGTCTCTCTTCCTTCCTTCGCTGAAAAGGATTTTACAGGTAAGTTCTTACCAAAATCCGTGTTTTGTGTACTCATCGTAAAATCCTTTTCACTGAGCCACTCATTGGGGAACACAGGACCATGGGTGCTATGCTGCTGCCACTAGGAGACTGCCACTAAGTAGATACAAAAAGATTATCTCCTCCTCTGCAGTATACACCCACACACTGGCCCCAGCCGAACCAGTTTAGTGACAAAGCAGTAGGATATAATAAACATGATACAAAGCTATAAAACGTCAAACCAAAGAACATACTCAGACTGTCAGGCCAACAGGGTGGGTGCTGTGTCCCCCAATGAGTGGCTCGGAGAAAAGGATTTTACGGTGAGTACACAAAAATTCCTGTTTCTCCGTCACCTCTTTGGGGGACACAGGGCCATGGGATGTCATAAAGCAGTCCCTGGGTGGGGAAAACATAACAGAACAAACCCCCATGCGCCAGCTGCCTAGAGGTGCGCCAGCGCCCGCCTGCAAGATCCTTCTTCCAAGGCCAGCATCTGCGGAGACCTGAGTGTGACTGTTGTAGTGCTTTGAAAAGGTGTGCAGACTGGACCGGGTCACAGGCTTGCAAACCTGTTCTGCCGATGCCTGGTGCCAAATGACCCAGGAGGCACCCACCAACTGAGTGGAGTGTGCCTTTATCCCCTCTGGGATAGGCTTGCCTCTGAAACGGTAGGACTCCTTAATAGCCGAGTGTATCCACCTGGCTATTGTGGACTTTGAAGTTACCAATCCCTTCCTGTGACCCTCAGGAAGAACGAATTAGGTGTCCTTTTTGCGGAAGGACGCCGTCCGGGAGATGTACCTTCTAAGAGTCCTCACTAGATCCAGAGTGTGGATGGACCTTTCAAAACGATGTACTGGTGCTAGGCAAAATGAGGGCAGGACAATGTCCTCATTAAGGTGAGAGTGAGAGACCACCTTGGGCAAGAAGGACGGGGACGGCCTGAGAACCACCTTGTCCTGGTGAAAAAGCAGAAAAGGTGCTCGACAGGACAGCGGATAGCTCCGATACCCGCCTGATCGATGTCACCGCAACAAGGAAGGCGACCTTCCATGAAAGGTGAGCCAGAGCGACATCCTACATCTGCTCAAATGGAGCCTCCAGTAGGACACCCAGGACTAAGTTAAGGTCCTAGGCACCGAAAGGCATTCTATAGAGGGGTACCATGTGGGAGACCCCTAAATGAAAGTCTTCACCTGCGGTTTAGAAGCAATCCGGCGCTGGAACAAAACTGATAAGGCAGAGATCTGGCCTTTGAGGGAACAAAGTGCTAGGTCTGAGTCCAGACCAGTCTGAAGGAACCCCAAAATGGATGGAAAAGGCAAGAGGGAAGCGGCCGCGTTCTCTGCACCATGCGAAAAATGCTTTCCAGGTGTGGAGATAGATGCGCACCGATGCAGGTTTCAGAGCACTAATTATAGTGTAAACCAGTTCTTGGGAGAAACCAGCTTTTGTTAGGACCCAGGATTCAACAGCCAGGCAGTTAAACACAGGGCCCCTGAATTCTGGAGGCAAATCAGGCCCTGGGAGAGTAGATCTGGTTGATTGGGTAGTCTCCAGGGAATGTCGATGACGAGCTGCACCAACTCCGCGTACCACGCCCGGCGAGGCCAGTCTAGAGCAACTAGGATAACCGGGATCCCTTCAGTTTTGATCTTCCTGATAACTCTCGGAAGTAATGGAAGTGGGGCGAACACGTAAGGCAGACAAAATTGACAACACTGAAGGACCAGTGCATCTGCCTCAATGGCCTCTGGATCCCGGGATCGAGCTATGAATTCGTGAACCTTGGTGTTTAGCTTTGATGCCATCAGGTCCACGTCCGGAGTTCACCAGCAATGACAAAGCTGTTGGAAGTCCTCTGGATGAAGAGACCACTCCCTCGAAGCGAGACCCTGATGGCTGGGGAAGTCTGCCGCCCAGTTTTCCATGCCCGGGATGTGAACCGCTGAGATGACTGACTCGTTCATCTCGGCCCAGCAGAGAATAAGTTCAACGTCACGCATTGCCGCCCTGCTGCGGGTGCCCCCCCTGGCACCCAGCCGAGAAGACTGGTGTCGGTGGTGACCACCAGCCATTGAACAGGGAGAAAAGATTTTCCCTGGGTGAGGGAGGACCATAACGTCCACCACCTGAGCGCCCGGAGACAAGCAGCACAGACGGTCGAGTGAGAACGGGTTCCTGTCACAGGCTGATAGAAGTGCAAACTGCAGAGAATGGAGGTATAGCTGAACAAAGGGAACAGCTTCCATCGCTGCCACCATCCTGCTCAGGACCCCCATGCCAAATGGGATAGAGTGAGGAAATGGGCAACAAAGTGCTTGAGCTCCTTGTTGAAGAGCTATGACCTTGTCTCGAGGATGAATCACCAACCCTTGAGCAGGATCAGGAAGATTTGTTTAAGTTTATCACCCAGCCCAGACGAGAAAGTGTATCCGAGGTGATACGGACACACTCCGGGCAGGTTTGAAAAGACGGCCCCTTGACCTTTGTGAACACTCTGGGAGCAGTGGTGAGGCTGAAGGGCAAAGTCGTAAATTGGAAATGTTCCTCGCGGACGGCGAAACGCAGGAGCCTTTGGTGAGGTGGAAAAATCGGGATATGGAGATAAGAATGCCATATGTCGATGGATGCTAGGAACTCCCCCTTCTCTATCGATGTGATGACAGAGCGGAGGAACACCATCCTGAAGTGCCAGACCCTTACAAACTTGTTTAGTAACTTCAGGTCCAGGCTGGGCCGTACCGTTCCGTCCTTCTACTGGACCACGAATAAGTTGGAGTAGAACCCCTCAAACCTCTCGCTTTCTGGGACCGGAATGATGACCCCATCTCGACGTAACAAATCGATGGCCCGGTAGAAAGCCCGGGCCCGCGCGTCTGTTTTGGGGGGGCAAGAGGGGAAGAACCGTGCAGGAGGTCGGGAAGAAAACTCTATCTTGTATAGGGTGCTAAATTTCTGCGGCCGACAGAAGTGACACCCAGGGGAGGGAGGACGCCACGGGGAATAGCGTTCAGAGCTTTTCTGCAGGAACCCTCCGCCGTGACCCAGCGCACGGACGCACACCCAGTCCATCTTACCAGCCGCGTGCGTCCCGACATGGAGCCGCTGCAGATGATTGAGGAAGCACAAGACCCTGGGTGATGCTGCTTCCAGGCCAGCAGCTTCAGAGTGGACGGTGCAGGAACCCTCCATCCACACATTCTGTGGTCAGAGAGGAGGAGAGGGACCGTCTGCCTTCCTTCCATCACCACTGTTCATCAGGGGCGATGCAGTGGGAGCCACACGGACGCAGTAAACGCCTCTGGACATCCAAGGTGTTAACTCCGTGAGGATGGGTCAGGGTTGTTGGTCCGGCACACAAAAAAAGCGGCATGAGCCTGGATGCAGAGGGTGGTACGTGGAGGAGACACTCCACGTTCCCATCTGTTGCCCGTGTGGGGACCCGTCGCCCTGGAGAATATCACAGGCATACAAGTAAAAAACGATGCAGGAGGGGGTACGTGGAGTAGACACTCCATGTTCCCGCATGTTGTAGGTTTGGAGAAGGCGGCGTCCTTAGGGGATCCGTCGCCACTCTGTATTCCTTTGAAAAAAAATTAAAAATAGAATAAAAAACATTAAGCTATAGATGTGGTCTGAAAATAAGAGCACATGTGCCTCCTTCTGACACTAAGCTTGAACTGGTTCGGCTGGAGCCAGTGTGTGGGTGTATACTGCAGAGGAGGATCTAATCTTTTTGTATCTACTTAGTGTAAGCCTCTTAGTGGCAGCAGCATAACACCCATGGTCCTGTGTCCCCCAATGAGGCGACGGAGAAGTGGACCGTTTTCCTATTGTGTCATCCATATTACGTTCTATTTACATCCATGTTTCATGCGTCTTTTTTCCTCATCCATTTTTAAAATGAACTGAAGCGGGTAGACTGAACGTTTATTTATTTATCGCCTCATAAGAGTGGATCAGTAAAACGGATGAGAAACTGAAGTATAAAGGATGTCTTCAGGTTTTCATCCGTGTTTAATGACTCCCCATAGACTTTAATAGCAAAGTCTGATCCGCAAAAGAATGTGAATAGAAGATGTCCTGAATCTCATAGATTTGTTGTTAAAACTGATGTGAGTATGGATCAAGGAATCTCAATGGGCATGTATGTTAGTGCAAACCAAATTCATATAGCACAGTCCAGAAATATCTGCAACAAATTGCTACATATGAACATAGCCAATGTCTCCCTGGTTAAATGGCTGAGTGTAAAAGCATTATAAACAGAAACAGATGAACCACAATACTAAAGTTCAGCGTCTGTACCGAATACCTACTATGCGGGCACAGACCCCAAACATGGCATTCTCAGTCCTTTATTTTAAATAAAAAGAATCACAGTTTTACTTTTTTATTTAAAAATAACAAACACAGTTATACTCACCTTACGCCCATTACATTGAAGCCCTCGTCCCCTGTAAAACAAGTGAAAATAATAAACAACAATAATACTCACCTAATGCCCATTCCACTGAAACCCTGGTCTTCTGTAAAAAAAAACAAAAATAAAAACTAACCATATCCCTCACCTGTTCGACGTTATTTCCCATGCTGTAATCCATGTCTGCTATAATGGGTTTCAACCTGGACGGTGCCAAGATGCGACCGTCCAGGCTGAAAACCACTGGAGAATGAGCTGCTGCAAGTGCAGCCTCATTGACTGGTGGTGATGTCATTGAGGTTACCAGAGGCGACTTAGGCTGCACTCCCAGCCGGGAAAATGAACTGTGGTGACCTCAGTGAGATCACCACTAGCACAGTGAGAAAAAGTCTCATGGTGTAGCACTGAGCTCACTGAGTTCATCGCAGTTCACCACAGAGTTCAGCGCTGCGGTGAACTCACTGAGTTCAATCACGGCGGTGAACTCACTGAGCTCAGCGCTGCACCTTGAAACTTTTTCTCACGGTGCGAGCGGTGGTCTCACTGAGGTCACCACAGTTCATTGGCCCGGCTGGGAATGCTGCGTCAGTGACCTGCAGCAACTTTGATTACGTTACCATTAGTCACTGATGCTGCACTCGTAGCAGATCATTCTCCTGTGGTTTTCAGTCTGGATGGTCGCATCTTGGCATCATCCATGTTGAAAACCATTTATCGCAGACATGGATTACGGTGTGGGATAGAACGTCGGACAGGTGAGGGATATGGTTGGTTTTTATTTTTGTTTTTGAGGCCAGGGCTTCAATGGAATGAGTGTTAGGTGAGTATTATTGTTGTTTATTATTTTCTGTTTTTTACAGGTCACAAGGGCTTCAATGGAATGGGCGTAAGGTGAGTATAACTGTGTTTGTTATTTTTAAATAAAAAAGTAAAACTGTGTGTCTTTTTATCTCAAATAAAGGACTTTATTCTTGCTGTGTGTTTGTTTACAATATGACTATAGGATTCGTAAAGGATAAATGTCTTATAGGCGTCTCTCCATTACTAACCCGCGTGCTTGATGTTACCTGACAATACAAAGGTGACATCAACCCCACAAATATTACCCCACTTGCAACCGCCACAGGGCAAATGGGAAGAACCAGGCAAAGCGCCAGAATTGGCTCATCTAATAGAGGTGCATTTTCTAGGGTGCCTTTAGGCTGGGTGGGGCAATATCCATGACCCCTTACCAGTCTGAGAATACCAGCCCCCAGCTGTCTGCTTTAGCTTGGCTGGTTGTCAAAAATGAGGGAACCCCACGCAGATTTTTTACATTTATTTAATTAAGTTAAAAAAACAGCGTGGGAAACCCTCTATTCTTGATAACCAGTCATGATAAAGCTGATAGCTGAGGGTTGCAGCCCGAAGCTGTCAGTTTTGCCTGGCTGGTTATCAAAAATACAGGGGAACCCACATCATTTTTTATTTATAGCGCAGGCGTTGGCTGATGAATACTCCCATCAGCCGGTGCCTGCTATTGCTGTTATCAGCGAAATTAGGCATAGGCTGATGGAAGTAGTAGTTCCATCAGCCAACGCCTATGATCAGAGGTAAACTTTTTACCTCCAGTCACAGCTGTAGGCTCACACTGTCATCTAAGGGCCCCGTCTCACATAGCGACACACCAGCGATCCCGACAACGATCAGGATCGCTGGTGTGTCGCTACATGATCGCTGCTGAGCGGCCAAACAGGCAGCGTTCAGGAAAGCGACACTGCGGGTAACGTCGCCTAGTTACCCGCAGTGTACGTTGGATTCACAGCAGGGGCCTGATCGCTGGTACGTGTCAGACATAGCGAGATCTCTGCTGAGATCGCTGTTTAGCAGCGATCTCGCTAGCGATCTCGCTATGTGAGACGGGCCCTAACTTCGTGGGAGCCGCAGAGCTCTGACCACTCGTAATGATCTTAGCGCCAATCAGAGACAGTGTTTGCTGTGCTGTCATGCAGATGACAACATAGCAAACAATGGAAGTTTGGGCTCGCATTCCCGTGAATGAGGTCCGGGATCGCACATTTCGACCTGAATTTAAGGGGAAACGTGCATTAGGGTGAGAGGACCACATGACACTACAGTCTTTCCTACTATAACATGTAAGTGCTTCACCAGTGTTTATTTTTGGAACATTTATCTCCCCACCAGGGTATAACATATAGTCACAGGAAAATATATTTTGAATAGGCACAGGAAAGCATATTCTGTTACCAAACAATAAATATTTTAGTGTACGTCTATGTCCATACATGTGGTCCTCCATTGTGTTACTCTACTCTTTTACCTTGTTTTTTATATTCGTTATTTCAATAAAAGCTATGTTTTATGAGACTTTAGTGCACCATATTTTTCTTTGATGGTAATTATCCTTATCAGGTGTGTCTCTGGTTAAATATTCTATATATTAATATGCTCAGTTTTGTTGGTCTTAAATAATGTTTTTGCTGTTTTTCTCAAACACGTGAAACATTACGCAGAGAAAACATGCTATTACAGAGACATACAGTAAATTATTTTTTATCACTGAACAAGGTGGTTATTGCTAGTTATGGAAAATTCTGCGCCACTATAGAAACTCACTTCTAAGATCACCTGAAGAATTGCTTCTATATTTCTAGAAGGCTCCATCATTAACGTCGCTCCATTACCCAGGAACACCAAGAAGCAAATACCAGCTTTATTGTGTTGTGAGACAGTGAAAGCATATGTGTTGAATGGGGTGTACATTTCACCTAGGTACTTTGCTGACTGGTATAAGGGAAATGTATGCCTTTGTAAAACTAGTGGTGGAGAAAGGTCATTGCACCATCCATTCAGTACACGCTTGCAGTTCGAACCTGAAGTCACTCGGGTGTTGATTGGGAAGCCAGAAGTGGGTGTCTGAGAACACAGACAGAGAGCTCGCTTAGTCTGGACAGGAGTCCAGGCACAGAAGGAGACTCCAGGAGGGGAGCTGTCTCAGTCTGGGTGCTCGATGTACCCCGGACACAGGAGTAGTCTCTGTGAAACTCCATGCTGGTAACTACTGAATAGGAGGGGAGCTCTCTCAAGTCTGGACGTTGAATGTGCCTTCAGACACAAGAGGAGACTCTGTGAAACTCCATGCTGGTAACCGCTGAACATATGTGTTGTTTTGGCCCAGGCTGTTAGAGTCTGGTCCCGGATAGTGAGGGACACTATCTAAGTGTAGTCAGTAGCCGGAGAGGCTAGGTTTTCTGTTTATGATTTGTTTTTATCACGTGCTGTTTGCTGTGGACTTTAATAAAGCTGGTTGCGGCCAGTTTACACCAGAACTGCTGTCCGAATGAACTGTTTCTATGCCATTCCGTCTACCCGGACGGCGATCCCAGAGCTATATCCCCTGAAAAGCTTACAATTGGTGCTAGAATGCTGGGGCAACACAGTGGCTGAAGCAACAACAGAAAAAAAAGTGTGGCAGCAAAAGAAACGTCTGTGGGAGCAGTCTTAAAGAGACAGTAGCCCTAATAGAGTTTGCAAAAGAGAAAAAAAAAAAAAAAAAAGTGTCTGCACAGCAAAGCTGAACTTTCTGTGAAAAAGACTTTGGAGTGTGTATGTCTTGAGTGAAGACTGCCGTTGTTGAGACAGAGAAGTCTGACAGCATGGATGACAGCCTGGAGGCGCTGATTAAATAAATGGCGCAAGTTAAGGTGCAACATAAGACTGCCGTTGTTGAGACAGATAAGTCTGACAGCATGGACGACGAGTGTGGATACAAGCATCTTGCTGTGACTCAGTGGGGTCACAAAGGCATCTTGCTGTGACTCGGTGGGGGTCACGAAGGTTAAAGCATCTGGCTGCAACTCGGCGGGGTTGCGAAGATTGTCGTCGCACTCAAATCCAGTTTTGCTGTGGCTCGGCGGGGCGACGAAAAATTTTCAAGGGAAAGCGGTGAAGTTCTGGTGTGAACAGTGCACCGCGATGGCTGTGAATGGAGCAACGAATGGGTCTGACGAGTCGGACCGCATATTTGAGAAATGTCTACTGGACATGAGACTGGACATGTTGCGGGAGCTGTGGGCACCGTATGGAATGGCGGCAGTGGACCATTCTATGGACTCTCCGGGGGTGCCAGTGTTGTCACAGAGTGCCCGGGGAGGTGGTAAGAGATGTTGTGAACTGAGTCCTAAGACTACTGCTGATTTTTTGTGTAAAAATTACCCTGCCGGTGTGGTTGTTAAAAAGGGGGCGGAGTCTAAAAAAGGGGCGGATTTTCACAAGAGTGTAGAGTGTGGAAAACTGAAAATTGTTACTGGTGGTGGGTTGGTACCTCCTAAAAATGACAATGTGACCGTTGATAACGGGTAGCTCCAGTAGAAGGGGGTGACGTCAAAGTGGGAAGTGACCTGTTAGTCCACAACACCATGGGGAGTGACACAGACCCCGTAGCTGACTGGGACACTATGAAAGTAAAAAGTGAGGTCAGTCAGGAGAGGCTAGACGAGGAAAGAGAGTTCCCCTCTTGTCGTCGACGGCGCAAGGGCCACAAAAAGGTTGTTCCGGTAGTACTCGCTGAAAATGAAAATGAAGAGAATGTAGTACTGTCTGCCTATGCTTCAAGTGTGGATTCTCCTTTAGAGGTAGAAGAGGAGGGGGCCAGTCATGGCCAAGAGCTGGAACCTATTCGGCTGCAGTATCAGAGTGACATGCTGCAATTATGTGAAAACCTGGAGGACGTGTCCTCAGACCAGCGAGATCTAGAAGGAAGCAACGAGGAAGTTACCCTGTGGAAAGAGATGTTCCACGCCATTAAAGAGGACCGCCGCAAAATCAAGGAAGAGGTTTTGCAGTTGAAGCGTGAGAAGGAGGCGCTGCAGGATGGAGTTTTCTGGAAGTGAACAAATCCTAGAACGACTGCGCGAACAGCTCAACCAGGAGCTGTGTGACTCCAAGAAGGAGTGTGCTGAACGCAGTAGGGAACTGCAACAGATTAAGAGAGATTATGTGGATCTCCTCAGGGTCAAAGAAAAACTAGAAGAGGATAAGATGGATGCAGAGCAAATGCGCCAGGTGGTTGAGACCACTCTGCAGGACACCCGTGATGAAAATGGTGATCTGCGCAGAAAGACCCTAGGTCTGGAAGCTCAGGTGAAGGAGCTACAGATGTCCTGTGATACTCTCCAGAAGGCGGAGAGGTGCCTTAAGGAAAAGCTCAGCCAAATGGAAGCTGAGCGGGAAAAGATGGAGGAGTCCATCAGAGAAGCTACAGACCAGGGCCAGGAGTTGGCCACTGGAGATGGGAGGTGTAAAGCAGATACTTCCTCGAGTGATGTGAGTTCGGATGATTCGGTGGATGTCGGAGCCGAGATCAAGGAGCTCAGGGAGTGGTTACAAGCCCAGTGGACGCAAGAGAAGCTTCAGAGACGGGCAGCTGAGAGGCGATTGGCAGAACTAGAGGAAGAAGTTCTCGGGCTTAAAAGTCGCCTGATTAAGTGTCACTCGGTGAACAAGGCCTCCTTGGAGAAAGAAAAGGGCAAACACATTGCACTCGCTCCCTTTTGCCAGGAAAAGATAGACCTGAGGAGAGCTAAGAGTGTGGTAACGGAAGATAAATGTGAAATGGAAGTGGTCAGGATGGAAATTCGCGAATTTGTAGCTGTGAGTCAGCTCAGAAGAAGCGAAAAGGGGGAAGAAGCTGAAAGTCAGTTGTCCCTGAACCCTGAGCTGGTTGATCGTCTGGAAACCACGGGTGAGACCGAAACGTGTCGGTACAAGTGCCTCGTAGATGTACCCGAGGACTTGAGAGAAGAATGCACCCGTGAGTCTGTGCATGAAGCGTTTAAGAAGGCCGTGGGAGCCTGTAAGGTGTACTCGACCTCAGGAGCTAAACAGCTGGTGGTCTTGTCCACGACCGAAGTTACAGTGAAGAGGGTGGCAATCCTATGTGACATGCACTGGCGATGTATTCGCACAAAGCGGTTTCTCCGGTTGAAGACAGAACAAACCGTTAGACAACTGAAGCTTATGAGAAAAGCTCACAGTCTGCGGGAAAAGGTTATCCGGGTGCCTCATGTTCTGGTGAGAAAGCTGATTGGGAGAAATGGCCGAGCCATGCAGATGATGGTGAAGAGGTCTGGTGTGGTGAAAGTAAGCAGTCCACGTGATCGTCGGGACTGGATACCAGATGAAGACGGCATGGTGTCATTCTACGCTATAGGAACGGAAGAAAGTCTGGAATATGTGCGCATGCTGGTGGCGTACCGTGTGACCTATCTGCGAGAGGTAGAACAATTGAATCTCGCTAGACAGCGAGTAGATAGACAGCATCATCTGAGCAGCAGAAGATGGCAGCCGTCTAAGAATAGTGAGACCCGACAGAGAAAGGGCCCCCTAAATAACAGAACAGCTAAGGCTGAAGTTAGGGACCTTTCAAGACGTCCTGAGGGTAGTGGGCGTGGGTTTAGAGGTAGTGAGACCTCCAGTAACTCAGGTTTGAGAGGCCTATACAGACGACCCAATAGAGTATGGGACAGTACGAAGTCTAACCGGACCTTAGATACCCAGGCAAGACCTGACAATGTTACGATTGACCGCTGGGAGCGAAGGGGAGACCTGACAAGGTTACGACCCAGAAATTTGACTGGACGAAGTCTGTGACAATGACAGACGGTAGGTCCCTAAGGAATGAGCGAATGTCATTGACTAATATTCCGGGGGGCTGAACAGAGCAATGGACAAGTACATGGTCTCTGTGTGAACTGTGGGTTGATGTGATTGGATGTATTTTGTGTTCAACCATACAAGTTTGAAAAAGGGGGGAATATGTAATGCAGCCCTTGGCTGGCATTCATTTAATGGCTCAGTGTGTGTGTTTTGACTGTCCATGTTCCTTCCCCCAGCTGACTAGTCACATGACTGTGACATCACACAGGTCCTTTTACACACACACAAGTCTGAACACATGACTGTGACATCAGCTCAGGTCCTGTGTATGTGTGTGTGTGTGGGTGTTGTAAGCTTTTCAGGGGATATAGCTCTGGGATCGCCGTCCGGGTAGACGGAGTGGCACGGAAACAGCTCATTCACAGACAGCAGTTCTGGTAAAAACTGGCCGCAAACAGTTTTATTAAAGTCCACAGCAAACAGAACATAAGCAAAAGCAAATCATAAACATAAGCCCTGGGCTTGTCCAGCCACTTACTACACTTAGATAGATTTCCCTCTCTATCCGGGTCCAGACTCTAACAGCCTGTCCCCAAAACAACACATATGTTCAGTAGTTACCAGCATGGAGGTTCGCAGAGGCTCCTCTTTGTGTCTAAAGGCATATCCAACGTCCAGACTTGAGAGAGCTCCCCTCCTATTCAGCAGCTATCCGCATGGATTCTCACAGAGACTACTCCTGTGTCCGGGGTACATCGAGCACCCAGACTGAGACAGCTCATACTCCTGGAGACTCCTTCTTGTGCCTGGACTCCTTGTCCAGACTAAGCGAGCTCTCTGACTGTGTTCCCAGAAACCTACTTCTGGCTTCCTAATTATCACTTGAGTGATTTCAGGTTTGAGCTGCAAGTGTGTACTGAATAGAAGGTGTAGTGACCTATCTCCACCACTAGTTTTACAAAGCCACACATTTCCCTTATACCATACAGCACAGTACCTAGGTGAAATGTACACCCCATTCAACACATATGCTTTCACTGTCTCACATATCCCCCCCTCTTCTCCAGACCGGAGGGCTGGTCATCCAGACCGGAGGGCTGGTCAACAATCCTAAAGAGACAGTGAACTCCGGACCAGTCAGTCATCATCAACTTCATCTTCACCTGAAGCCTGGCCATCATTAGCTTCCAAGGCCACTAGCATCCACACAGGATCCAGTCTCTGACCTTTCAGGCAGTCAGGCTTCACTCGGCCTCACCAGGCCTCACACAAACGGTGTCCCCCACACCAGGGGAACAGGAAACAGGCCTCATCTGTCTCTAATTAAGCAGGGTTTATATACCCTTACACACACCCACACACACACCCACAGGACCTGAGCTGATGTCATAGTCATGTGTTCAGACTTGTGTGTGTGTAAAAGGACCTGTGTGATGTCACAGTCATGTGACTAGTCAGCTGGGGAAGGAACATGGACAGTCAAAACACACACACTGAGCCATTAAATGAATGCCAGCCAAGGGCTGCATTACATATTCCCCCCCTTTTTCAAACTTGTAGGGTTGAACACAAAATACATCCAATCACATCAACCCACAGTTCACACAGAGACCATGTACTTGTCCATTGCTCTGTTCAGCCCACCGGAATATTAGTCAATGACATTCGCTCATTCCTTAGGGACCTACCGTCTGTCATTGTCACAGACTTCGTCCAGTCACATTTCTGGGTCGTAACCTTGTCAGGTCTCCCCTTCGCTCCCAGCGGTCAATCGTAACCTTGTCAGGTCTTGCCTGGATATCTAAGGTCCGGTTAGACTTCGTACTGTCCCGTACTCTATCGGGTCGTCTGTATAGGCCTCTCAAACCTGAGTTACTGGAGGTCTCACTACCTCTAAACCCACGCCCACTACCCTCAGTAGACGGCTGCCATCTTCTGCTGCTCAGATGATGCTGTCTATCTACTCGCTGTCTAGCGAGATTCAATTGTTCTACCTCTCGCAGGTAGTCACACGGTACGCCACCAGCATGCGCACATATTCCAGACTTTCTTCCGTTCCTATAGCGTAGAATGACACCATGCCGTCTTCATCTGGTATCCAGTCCCGACGATCACGTGGACTGCTTACTTTCACCACACCAGACCTCTTCACCATCATTTGCATGGCTCGGCCATTTCTCCCAATTAACTTTCTCACCAGAACATGAGGCACCCGAATGACCTTTTCCCGCAGACTGTGAGCATTTCTCATAAGCTTCAGTTGTCTAACGGCTTGTTCTGTCTTCAACCGGAGAAACCGCTTTGTGCGAATACATCACCAGTGCATGTCACTTAGGATTGCCACCCTCTTCACTGTAACTTCGGTCGTGGACAAGACCACCAGCTGTTTAGCTCCTGAGGTCGAGTACACCTTACAGGCTCCCACGGCCTTCCTAAACGCTTCATGCACAGACTCACGGGTGCATTCTTCCTCAAGTCCTCGGGTACATCTACGAGGCACTTGTACCGACACGTTTCGGTCTCACCAGTGGTTTCCAGACGATCAACCAGCTCAGGGTTCAGGGACAACTGACTTTCAGCTTCTTCCCCCTTTACGCTTCTTCTGAGCTGACTCACAGCTACAAATTCGTGAATTTCCTCCTGACCACTTCCATTTCACATTTATCTTCCGTTACCACACTCTTAGCTCTCCTCAGGTCTATCTTCTCCTGGCCAAAGGGAGCGAGTGCAACGTGTTTGCCCTTTTCTTTCTCCAAGGAGGCCTTGTTCACCGAGTGACACTGTATCAGGCGACTTTTCAGCCCGAGAACTTCTTCCTCTAGTTCCGCCATTCGCCTCGCAGCTGCCCGTCTCTGAAGCTTCTCTTGCGTCCACTGGGCTTGTAACCACTCCTTGAGCTCCTTGATCTCGGCTCCGACATCCACCGAATCATCGAACTCACATCAATCGAGGAAGTATCTGCTTTACACCTCCCATCTCCAGTGGCCAACTCCTGGCCCTGGTCTGTAGCTTCTCTGATGGACTCCTCCATCTTTTCCCGCTCAGCTTCCATTTGGCTGAGCTTTTCCTTAAGGCACATCTCCGCCTTCTGGAGAGTATCACAGGAAATCTGTAGCTCCTTCAGCTGAGCTTCCAGACCTAGGGTCTTTCTGCGCAGATCACCATTTTCATCACGGGTGTCCTGCAGAGTGGTCTCAACCACCTGGCGCATTTGCTCTGCATCCATCTTATCCTCTTCTAGTTTTTCTTGACCCTGAGGAGATCCACATAATCTCTCTTAATCTGTTGCAGTTCCCTACTGTGTTCACCACACTCCTTCTTGGAGTCACACAGCTCCTGGTTGAGCTGTTCGCGCAGTCGTTCTAGGATTTGTTCACTTCCAGAAACTCCATCCTGCAGCGCCTCCTTCTCACGCTTCAACTGCAAAACCTCTTCCTTGATTTTGCGGCGGTCCTCTTTAATGGCGTGGAACATCTCCTTCCACAGGGTAACTTCCTCATTGCTTCCTTCTAGATCTCGCTGGTCTGAGGACACGTCCTTCCAGGTTTTCACATAATTGCAGCATGTCACTCTGATACTGCAGCCGAATAGGTTCCAGCTCTTGGCCATGACTGGCCCCCTCCTCTTCTACCTCTAAAGGAGAATCCACACTTGAAGCATAGGCAGACAGTACTACATTCTCTTCATTTTCATTTTCAGCGAGTACTACCGGAACAACCTTTTTGTGGCCCTTGCCCGTCGACGACGAGAGGGGACTCTTTCCCTCGTCTAGCCTCTCCTGACTGACCTCACTTTTTACTTTCATAGTGTCCCAGTCAGCTACGGGGTCTGTGTCACTCCCCATTGTGTTGTGGACTAACAGGTCACCTCCCACTTTGACGTCACCCCCTTCTACTGGAGCTACCCCGTTATCAACGGTCACATTGTCATTTTTAGGAGGTACCAACCCACCACCAGTAACAATTTTCAGTTTTCCACACTCTACACTCTTGTGAAAATCCGCCCTTTTTTAGACTCCGCCCCCTTTTTAACAACCACACCGGCAGGGTAATTTTTACACAAAAAATCAGCAGTAGTCTTAGGACTCAGTTCACAACATCTCTTACCACCTCCCCGGGCACTCTGTGACAACACTGGCACCCCCGGAGAGTCCATAGAATGGTCCACTGCCTCCATTCTATACGGTGCCCACAGCTCCCGCACCATGTCCAGTCTCATGTCCAGTAGACATTTCTCAAATATGCGGTCCGACTCGTCAGACCCATTCGTTGCTCCGTTCACAGCCATCGCGGGGCACTGTTCACACCAGAACTTCACCGCTTTCCCTTGAAAAAATCTTCGTGGCCCCGCCGAGCCACAGCAAAACTGGATTTGAGTGCGACGACAATCTTCGCAACCCCGCCGAGTTGCAGCCAAAAACCGGATTTGAGGGCGACGGCAATCTTCGTAACCCCCACTGAGTCACAGCAAGATGCCTTCGTGACCCCACTGAGTCACAGCAAGATGCTTGTATCCACACTCGTGTTCCATGCTGTCAGACTTCTCTGTCTTAACAACGGCAGTCTTCACTCAAGACATACACACTCCACAGCCTTTTCCACAGAAAATTCAGCTTTGCTGTGCAGACACTCTTTTTTTTTTTTTTTTTCTTTGCAAAGTCTATTAGGGCTACTGTCTCTTTAAGACTGCTCCAACAGACGTTTCTCTTTTTTTTTTTTCTGACACACACTTTTTTTTTTTTTCTCTGCTGCTGCTTCAACAGACTTCACCTTTATTGCTGTCTCTAGCCACTGTGATGCCCGCATTCTCCACCAATTGTAAGCTTTTCAGGGGATATAGCTCTGGGATCGCCGTCCGGGTAGACGGAGTGGCACGGAAACAGCTCATTCACAGACAGCAGTTCTGGTAAAAACTGGCCGCAACCAGCTTTATTAAAGTCCACAGCAAACAGAACATAATCAAAACCAAATCATAAACATAAGCCCTGGGCTTGTCCAGCCACTTACTACACTTAGATAGATTTCCCTCTCTATCCGGGTCCAGACTCTAACAGCCTGTCCCCAAAACAACACATAATGTTCAGTAGTTACCAGCATGGAGGTTCGCAGAGGCTCCTCTTTGTGTCTAAAGGCATATCCAACGTCCAGACTTGAGAGAGCTCCCCTCCTATTCAGCAGCTATCCGCATGGATTCTCACAGAGACTACTCCTGTGTCCGGGGTACATCGAGCACCCAGACTGAGACAGCTCATACTCCTGGAGACTCCTTCTTGTGCCTGGACTCCTTGTCCAGACTAAGCGAGCTCTCTGACTGTGTTCCCAGAAACCTACTTCTGGCTTCCTAATTATCACTTGAGTGATTTCAGGTTTGAGCTGCAAGTGTGTACTGAATAGAAGGTGTAGTGACTTATCTCCACCACTAGTTTTACAAAGCCACACATTTCCCTTATACCATACAGCACAGTACCTAGGTGAAATGTACACCCCATTCAACACATATGCTTTCACTGTCTCACAGTGTGTGTAAGGGTATATAAACCCTGCTTAATTGGAGACAGATGAGGCCTGTTTCCTGTTCCCCTGGTGTAGGGGGCACCGTTTGTGTGAGGCTTGGTGAGGCCGAGTGAAGCCTGACTGCCTGAAAGGTCAGAGACTCGATCCTGTGTGGATGCTAGGGGCCTTGGAAGCTAATGATGGCCAGGCTTCAGGTGAAGATGAAGTTGATGATGACTATGACTGGTCCGGAGTTCACTGTCTCTTTAGGATTGTTGACCAGCCCTCCGGTCTGGAGAAGAGGGGGGGGATATGTGAGACAGTGAAAGCATATGTGTTGAATGGGGTGTACATTTCACCTAGGTACTTTGCTGACTGGTATAAGGGAAATGTATGCCTTTGTAAAACTAGTGGTGGAGAAAGGTCATTGCACCATCCATTCAGTACATGCTTGCAGTTCGAACCTGAAGTCACTTGGGTGTTGATTGGGAAACCAGAAGTGGGTGTCTGAGAACACAGACAGAGAGCTCGCTTAGTCTGGACAGGAGTCCAGGCACAGAAGGAGACTCCAGGAGGGGAGCTGTCTCAGTCTGGGTGCTCGATGTACCCCGGACACAGGAGTAGTCTCTGTGAAACTCCATGCTGGTAACTACTGAATAGAAGGGAGCTCTCTCAAGTCTGGACGTTGAATGTGCCTTCAGACACAAGAGGAGACTCTGTGAAACTCCATGCTGGTAACCGCTGAACATATGTGTTGTTTTGGCCCAGGCTGTTAGAGTCTGGTCCCGGATAGTGAGGGACACTATCTAAGTGTAGTCAGTAGCCGGAGAGGCTAGGTTTTCGGTTTATGATTTGTTTTTATCACGTGCTGTTTGCTGTGGACTTTAATAAAGCTGGTTGTGGCCAGTTTACACCAGAACTGCTGTCTGAATGAACTGTTTCTATGCCATTCCGTCTACCCGACGGCGATCCCAGAGCTATATCCCCTGAAAAGCTTACAGTGTCTATATGTGTACAAGTCCCCACACTTTCCTCCATTTGTGATGAAACATTCTGATTATGTCCTGCTAATGTCGTCACGTTGTACTATGTAACTTACCACCACATCATAAATATGCTTCCTTTCGGAGAAAGAGAGGAGTGTGTCCTGTAGATCCGTCTCTAGCTGTGTATTTGTCTCCTCCTTTCTGG
>JARQOD010000004.1:104024080-104094723 GCA_033576555.1 Oophaga sylvatica | reverse complement strand
ACCCCCCACTACTGTGTTTTAGACAGCCCCCAAATCTAAGAAGCATCATTGTCAGAGGTTCCCTGTCCTCCCCAACAGCTGCAGGAACCTTGCCTTGCAACAAGAAGAAATGCAAAACCTGTCCATTTATAATGACCACGGACAAGATAAAGATCCCCAACTCCCATCGGGACTACAAGATACCAGGTACTTTCAGCTGCATCACATCTAATGTTGTGTACCTAATTATATGTACTAAATGTCCAACTGGGGGTCTGTATGTGGGGGAGACCGGGCAAAAACTGAGAACAAGGATGAATTCTCATCGCCACATAATAAGAGAAAAAAGAATGGATCTACTTGTGGCAAAACATTTTTGCTCCCCTGATCATAGCATGTCAGATATGAAAATACTGGTACTAAGAAGCAGATTCACATCTCAGAGACAGAGAAGAATTTGCAAATACAAATTGATGGTGACCTTTGACACTCTTAATGCTGGAATGAACCTGTCACATGGTTTTATGGCCTATTACATCAATTAAGGAATTTACTCCAAATACCCTGTGAAAACATCACAAAACATTACCAGACCCCAATCAGAGGGTAATAAAACTTTCACACTCCTTATCTATGAACTGTTCCAATATTTATGCTCATCCCTCTGCCATAATGACTATTCTGCTTCACGTCACTTGTCTTACCTATTGCATTTTTTCTGTGTTTTTGTGTATAAATATGTGATTCTTCAGATTTTGTATTAGTCTTTGCCTGATGAAGAGACCTGAGTAGTCTGGAAAGCTTGCAATTTGTTACCATCTTTCAGTTAGCCATTAAAAGGTATCAACCACTGAGGACTCTCAAGTCTAAATATTTTTCTATCTACTGGCTAACACGGTACGAAGATACAGATCTTTACTGTATCACAGTGTTGTTATGCATGTGGGAGCGACAGCCTTGAACAAAATGTCCTTGTGGCCTGGAGAGCAGAAGCAAAGAGAGGGGGCCCGGAGCAGGCTGCCAGCGTGTTGGGCCACTCTTTTTGCTTCTGCTTACCGGGATGCCCTGATGGCGGCCCTGCAACTGGAAAAAAAAGGTTTTTGCAAGGGATTTTTAAGTATAAAATTGTTAAAAACCATATCAATGATCAGTCACACGTATTTTTCGCATAGGGGGACATCTGTGCAGGCAGGACACTCTATGGGGCTGTTCACGTCAACCATTTTGTGGTCTGGAGTTTTCTGTGCAGAATCTCGGAGACACGTCAGGTAGCGATCCCGGTGTCCGGTCACAATCCACAATGCAAATCTATGGGTCAGCGGGGAAACATAACCGGACAGGGGTCGGACCAGGTGCCCCCCGATCTCACCGGTGGCTATAGAGGAGCTTCATCTTCCCCCAAAGAAAAATATCTCACAGAACTAGAGTGGGTTCTCTGCCCCTAATCTTGGGGACCCGGAGACGGAGCCGCGGGAGTATTTTACCACAAAGCCAAAAGCGGCCGCCTTCCCTCAGCACACTATATTACACGGCCGACCATGTTATGGGTCCTGAGGGAACAGCACTTGTCTTTCCCGCCCTCCCCACCAGTCCCAGGCGGCACTGCCCACTGACTGCAGGAAGACCTGGCAAGTTGGCAACTACGGGCACAGAAAGCCGGATAGCCTGACACGCATGCGCACAGTAATCAAAACCCTATCCTCTTCAAGCGATGCACATGAGGAGGGCAGACAGCGGTGACGTCACGACCGGCAGCGATCCAGCTGTAGACCGATGGCAGCGCTCAGGAACCTGTCAATGGTGATCGGGGCGGCGGTGGCGGCTCTGGGGTCCGTGCTGTTCATCGCTTGGCGCCGGTATGTGCCCGGCAGGAGAAAGTGGCGGAGGACGGGCTATGAGCTGGAGCCCCGACAGCAGCAGCAGCGTGATCAGGTGAGCGCTGCAGTCCCCGCCCTGATGACAGGTAGCCCGGAGCTGCGGGGCCAGTGGTGGCGGGTGTACCGGCTGCGGTTCCCGACAAGCTGTGTCCTCCCTCCACAGCAGCCAGCCTGGGGAGTCAGAGAGTGGGGGGGATATATATATAAATCCAGCATTCTGTAGCTCTGACGTGTTCCGTAGCGCTGTACACAAATCATCACCCGGGTGCCTGACCCTATAGATTTCTTGCCCTTACGTCAGACCAACCAGGGTGAATCTCCCAGGTGGTTACTTACCCTCTGCTTTTGAGGAGGGTAAATCTGAATGTGAAGAAAAAATTAAAAATGGATTCCGCCATTCAAGTCTATGAGTGCGTGAAAAAAAAAAGTGATGCTGAACTTCCAGTGCCCGTTCTACATGAATACATTCCAATTCTGTAAATGGTTACTAGCGGCTGCACAAGATCCGGATTGTACACGGGCGGTCGTTATCGGATTTGGATGATTTCACCCGCTGGTGCCCCAGTACGTCCTGCTCCCCTGTCGTGCTCCCCTGTCGTGCGCCCCGTCGTGCTCCCCTGTCGTGCGCCCCGTCGTGCTCCCCTGTCGTGCGCCCCTTCGTGCTCCCCTGTCGTGCTCCCCTGTCGTGCGCCCCCCCTGTCGTGCCCCCTGTCGTGCGCCCCGTCGTGCTCCCCGTCGTGCTCCCCCGTCGTGCGCCCCGTCGTGCTCCCCCGTCGTGCGCCCCGTCGTGCTCCCCCGTCGTGCGCCCCGTCGTGCTCCCCCCGTCGTGCGCCCCGTCGTGCTCCCCGTCGTGCGCCCCGTCGTGCTCCCCCGTCGTGCGCCCCGTCGTGCTCCCCCGTCGTGCGCCCCGTCGTGCTCCCCCGTCGTGCGCCCCGTCGTGCTCCCCCGTCGTGCTCCCCCGTCGTGCTCCCCCGTCGTGCGCCCCCGTCGTGCTCCCCCGTCGTGCGCCCCGTCGTGCTCCCCCGTCGTGCGCCCCGTCGTGCTCCCCCGTCGTGCGCCCCGTCGTGCGCCCCGTCGTGCTCCGTCGTGCCCCGTCGTGCTCCCCGTCGTGCTCCCCTGTCTGCCCCGTCGCACCCGTCGTGCTCCCCTGTCGTGCGCCCGTCGTGCGCCCCGTCGTGCTCCCCTGTCGTGCGCCCCGTCGTGCTCCCGTCGTGCTCCCCTGTCGTGCGCCCCGTCGTGCTCCCCTGTCGTGCGTCCCCTGTCGTGCGCCCGTCGTGCTCCCCTGTCGTGCGCTCCCCCGTCGTGCTCCCCTGTCGTGCGCCCCGTCGTGCTCCCTGTCGTGCGCCCCGTCGTGCTCCCCTGTCGTGCGCCCCGTCGTGCTCCCCTGTCGTGCGCCCCGTCGTGCTCCCCTGTCGTGCTCCCCTGTCGTGCGCCCCGTCGTGCTCCCCTGTCGTGCGCCCCGTCGTGCTCCCCTGTCGTGCGCCCCGTCGTGCTCCCCTGTCGGCGCCCCTGTCGTGCTGCCCCGTCGTGCGTCCCCTGTCGTGCGCCCCGTCGCGCTCCCCTGTCGTGCGCCCCGTCGCGCTCCCCTGTCGTGCGCCCCGTCGCGCTCCCCTGTCGTGCGCCCCGTCGCGCTCCCCTGTCGTGCGCCCCGTCGCGCTCCCCTGTCGTGCGCCCCGTCGCGCTCCCCGTCGTGCGCCCCGTCGCGCTCCCCTGCGTGCCCCCGTCGCGCCCCCTGTCGTGCGCCCCGTCGCGCCCCCGTCGTGCGCCCCGTCGCGCTCCCCGTCGTGCGCCCGTCGTCCGCGCTCCCCTGTCGGTCGGCTCCCCGTCGCGCGCCCCGTCGTGCTCCCCGTCGCGCGCCCCGTCGTGCTCCCCTGTCGCGCGCCCCGTCGTGCTCCCCTGTCGCGCGCCCCGTCGTGCTCCCCTGTCGCGCGCCCCGTCGTGCTCCCCTGTCGCGCGCCCCGTCGTGCTCCCCTGTCGCGCGCCCCGTCGTGCTCCCCTGTCGCGCGCCCCGTCGTGCTCCCCTGTCGCGCGCCCCGTCGTGCTCCCCTGTCGCGCGCCCCGTCGTGCTCCCCTGTCGCGCGCCCCGTCGTGCTCCCCTGTCGCGCGCCCCGTCGTGCTCCCCTCGTCGCGCGCCCCGTCGTGCTCCCCTGTCGCGCGCCCCGTCGTGCTCCCCTGTCGCGCGCCCCGTCGTGCTCCCCTGTCGCGCGCCCCGTCGTGCTCCCCTGTCGCGCGCCCCGTCGTGCTCCCCTGTCGCGCGCCCCGTCGTGCTCCCCCGTCGCGCGCCCCGTCGTGCTCCCCCGTCGCGCGCCCCGTCGTGCTCCCCCGTCGGGCGCCCCGTCGTGCTCCCCCGTCGGGCGCCCCGTCGTGCTCCCCCGTCGTGCGCCCCGTCGTGCTCCCCCGTCGTGCGCCCCGTCGTGCTCCCCCGTCGTGCGCCCCGTCGTGCTCCCCCGTCGTGCGCCCCGTCGTGCGCCCCGTCGTGCTCCCCTGTCGTGCGCCCCGTCGTGCTCCCCTGTCGTGCGCACCGTCGTGCTCCCCTGTCGTGCTCCCCTGTCGTGCGCCCCGTCGTGCTCCCCTGTCGTGCGCCCCGTCGTGCTCCCCTGTCGTGCGCCCCGTCGTGCTCCCCTGTCGTGCGCCCCGTCGTGCTCCCCTGTCGTGCTCCCCTGTCGTGCGCCCCGTCGTGCTCCCCTGTCGTGCGCCCCGTCGTGCGCCCCGTCGTGCTCCCCTGTCGTGCGCCCCGTCGTGCTCCCCTGTCGTGCGCCCCGTCGTGCTCCCCTGTCGTGCGCCCCGTCGTGCTCCCCTGTCGTGCGCCCCGTCGTGCTCCCCTGTCGTGCGCCCCGTCGTGCTCCCCTGTCGTGCGCCCCGTCGTGCTCCCCTGTCGTGCGCCCCGTCGTGCTCCCCTGTCGTGCGCCCCGTCGTGCTCCCCTGTCGTGCGCCCCGTCGTGCTCCCCTGTCGTGCGCCCCGTCGTGCTCCCCTGTCGTGCGCCCCGTCGTGCGCCCCGTCGTGCTCCCCTGTCGTGCGCCCCGTCGTGCTCCCCTGTCGTGCGCCCTGTCGTGCTCCCCTGCCGTGCGCCCCGTGTGACGGCTCCTACTGGTTCTTTAACCCTAAAGCGCACACATTGTACCTGATGGCCGCCCGGGAAGCCCCCACAGTCCGGCCTCCAGCTGCGATACTAGATTACAGCTGTGACTTCTGCCATCATGCAGCTTTACAGCGAAGCCGCGGTCTTTTCTTACATGGACATAAAAATCGGATACACAGATGTAAATTAGAAAAACAGTAGTCCCATTTCTCATACGCTCCGCTGCAGCCGCCCTTAGGTGCAGACTAGCGGATTTTCAGTCTGAGACCGGTCTGACAAAACACCGGATCGCACTTGGACCAATGTGGAGCCTTGTACATGCCCAAATTTTTTTCTTTGGGCAGAGACTGTATGAAGAAAATTTAACTGCATGTCAGAGTTTGATCCAATATTCAAATCGCACTCGGCCATCCAAATCAATGAGTCTGTGGAAAACATTAGACTGTACTTGGATGACATCTGAGTGCAGTCCACTTTCCAAGAGTGGAGAAGATGGAGAGCTTTTTTTTTTTTTTTCCTCCATTTTCTACTTATCAGTGTGATTTGTATAATTGTCCCCATTCTTTCTGATGAGAGCAATTGACCCCCTTCTGCCCTTAGGCTGTTGAGGAGACATGCGGCTGGACCAGAAATCCCCGGCCTTACACACATGGTGAAATGCTGACAATTGAATACAGCCTAAGGCCGGGTCAGACATGCAAGAGACTCGCATGAGTTTCGCATGTCAATACCCGGCACTGCCACCGGCACTCTGACAGGAGCGTGCTGCTACATGTATTTCTATGCAGCCATACGCTCCAGTCCAAGTGCAGTGCCGGGTACTGACATGCGAAACTCATGTGAGTCTCTTGCATGTCTGACCCCGGCCTAAGGGTTCTTTCACATATCCTGATATTTCCAGTACTGGAAAAAACAATACCAGAGATATCAACATAGGTGTGCTTCACACATGTGACAACCGTGTGCCGCATCAGTATCACACATACTGGGACTTCACAGAGCTTTATGGGCAAAGGCCTAGGAAGAAATCATTGCTGAAGTGCTGAAGAAAAGACATAAAAAGGAACGACTTATCTTTGCCAAAGAGTACCTTGACAAACCATAATACTTATGGGAAAATGTTCTATAGACAGATGAAACAAAAATAGAGCTTTTTGGCAATGCAAAGCAATAGTTTGTTTACAGATGGCGCAATGAAGCTTATAAGGAAACTAACAACCTACCAACAGTTAAGCATGGTGGAGGATCCATAATGCTGTGGGGAGGCTTTTCTGCGTTTGATACCAGAGGCCTTGACCGTATCACAGAAATGATGATAATGGCGAATTATGAAGAGATTTTAGAGCGAATGTCTAACCCAGTGTAAGAAAACTTGCATTATTTCTGAAGATATTGTACAGTCTATAAAAAAAAAAAAAAATGAAGGTGCCAATAACAGTGAGCAGACCTTATAAGACACCTATCCATCACTAATCCTATAGTTGAATGGTAAATAAACACACAGCAAATATAAAGTCTTATTTGAAATAAAAACAAAAGTTTTTTCCTTTTTTATTTAAAAATAAGTTATACTCACCTAACACCCATTCCATTGAAGCCCTCGTTCTTCTGTAATAAAACAAAAAATAAAAAACACCCATATCCCTCACCTGTCCGCCGTTCTGTCCCACGCCGTAATCCATGTCTGCGATGAATAGTTTTCAGCCATGACGGTGCCAAGATGCGACTGTCCAGGCTGAGAACCACTGAGGAATGAGCTGCTGCGAGCGCAGCTGTGGTTTCATCCACGACTCAGATCAAAATCAGACACGTAAAGTTAAAGGGAAGCTGTCAGCAGGATTGTGCTTAGTAACTTACAGACACTGTCAGGTCGGCGCTGTTATACTGATTACAATGATACCTGGCAGTGAAATCCGCCTTGTGGTTGTGTAATCTTTATTTTCAGTTAATGATATGCTCGTGCTTTCGGCGGCCTTTGGGGGGTGGTGCTTTGCTTAGCTATTCATACTGATGTCTTCTGAGAGGTCACTGATCCCTCCCTGACCTGCCCCCTATTTTACACAATGAATAATAAATATAACCCCCTTATGCAGCCGGGCTGCAGCATGATTGCATCTATAATGTGTATTTAATTCTTTTTGTTGATGGTATCCATAACAAAAAAAAAATTAGTTTGAAAATGTAGCAGCTATTGGTGATCTGCACATAAAACTCAGCGTACCGACAAGAGAAATCCACAAGTTGCAGATGTGAAGCACACACCACAGGTCAGATTACACTGACATAAAAAAAAAACAGCTGGCCTGAGACCTCTATACATCACATCCACTTTCATCGGAACCGTAAGATGCTGCTTTTCTGACGCAACAAACATACGCAGCGTTAAATCGGCACCAAAAACTCCTCGTGGGCACAGCCAAGAATCTGGTGTTTTTTATTGAATGCAGTTGTTCTCTAACTCTCAGCCTGTGCCGTCAAACCAGGGTCTACTTCTTGTCATAATACAGTCTGGTGGATTATCCTATTTAATTTTTTATTGTAGTAGTATTTTTGCCTAACTTACTCGGGTGGCTAACCCCCTTTTATCGACTAAACACGCAGCTTGCCGATTCGTAACTGTGTGTAATATACATACTGTTAGGATTTAGCTTTACTTGCCAATTTCAATGACTTGCATACTTGCAGTCACATGCTGACCAGAATCTGACTCTTCACTCAGTAGTACATTGAGCCAAGTGTCTGAGACACCTGCCTACCAGTGACTGCAAGTATGGAAATTGATATTTGAGGTTGCGTGAAGATCGCTGGAACTCGCAAGTGGAACCAAATCCTAACTGTGCACATCGTTAGGAGTCAGCAAGCTGTGAGGCTTGCCAAAATGTGCTCTGGAATGGACAACCCAAGCTATAGCTTCACTTAAGTTTGATGTCCTTCATTATTATTTAGTTACGTTGTAGCCATTGTAGAATTCCTGTCCTTTTATACAAGGCAGTCACTTCTGTGAAATAGGAGTTTGCTGTCTGCCTGGCAATGACCATGCCTGCGAGTCTAATACCGCTCTACAAGACCTCTGTCTATTCAGTCTACCTCAGTGGCCCGAATCGGGCCACCTCGTCAGAAGCATGCGGTTTCCTTCCATTTTATGTGCACCCCATAATGCGAAGAGCGGAGGGTTTTCTGCTTGGGAAATTCCAGGTAGATCTGTAGGTGAGATCTCTGGTATTTACCAGTCCACTCCTAACGTTCATGCTCTCCTTGTATTTCCCCAGAATGACTACTTGGATCGGCAGATTTTGGTGTTGGGTTTGGATGGAGCAGGTAAAAGCAGTATAATCCATGCTATAAGCACCAACACCACCAGGTCCAGCTCGGCCCCGACCCATGGGTTTAACACGGCCCAGATTGTCAGCCAGGGACTGAGGATTGAACTGTTAGAGGGTGAGTTCCCAGTCGTACTGGATTGCTTCTACTGTCACCATGACCATAGTCATTCATTGTAAGAGCCGGATGTGTCCGTGGACCGCCATCATTAACGTGTTTTATATCGGTAGTACCTCAGAAGAAAGATGATCAGTTTTACCAGACAAGCTTTCTTACCGGCTGTTGCTGGACCCTGAAGGAGTGCATGGCGATTGTAGGCCTGCTGCCCAGTGGGGCTAATCCGGTTGGGTTTAGGTAACCTAGGTGGACTTGGTAAATTCATGCAATTTTTTTTCCTACTTTTATTGGATTTTGTGCCCATGGCTTTATAATCCTAGAATGAATGAGCTACGTCCTCACTAATGGCCGGATATAATCCTGGATCAATACAGCAGCGCGCCAGGGTTTACTTTATAATTAGATGGTTCTCGATTCATTGATGCATAGGCGCCTTTTTAATGTATCGTTTTTGGCGTTTGCCTTATACTTTATAATATGTGCCACTGACATGTTTAAGTCTATTTTAGGTTATCCCCTTCATGTTGTTGTTGTTTTTTTGCCATTGTCGGCAGAGTTTTTAGTTGATTCATCATTTGCAACTTTTCGAAAAGAAAGTTGCAAAACTTGTCAGATGTATTCCAGAATTACTTTTTTTTTTTTTTTTTTTACAATTTTTGCTACATCTTGCAAACGTTATTCTTCCTCTAAATAGTTGGGACAGAGATGACAGAAAAGTTGTGCAAAATTAGTGAATTATGTGTGAAAAATATTTAGAATTGAGAGTCCTCAGTGGTTGATACCTTTTGGCTAACTGAAAAGATGGTAACAAACTGCAAGCTTTCCAGACTACTCAGGTCTCTTCATCAGGCAAAGACTAATACAAAATCTTTTCAGTTAGCCATTAAAAGGTATCAACCACTGAGGACTCTCAATTCTAAATATTTTTCTATCTACTGGCTAACACGGTACTACAATATACATCTTTACTGAATTATGTGTGCCAATTTGGTGCAAAAAAAAAAAACTACAATGAGTACCATAAGAGGAAAATAGAAGAGTTAAAGAGGTAGTCCACTACTTTAACATTGGGATATCCTTGGCTCATCAGTGACTGACCGGTGAGGATGGGACACCTGGCATTCCCGCCGATCAGCTGTTCTAGGTGTTGGCAGCTCCTGGACCTGCTCCGTCTACTGATAATGGCTGCGGATGGGTACTGCACATCCACCACCTATACAAATCAATAGGGGGCAGATGTGCAGTACCCGGCCGTGGCCACCATCCGTAGACGGAGCAGGTCCATAACCGAGCTTCTCCAGCTGTTCGCGGGGCTGCAGGCTGTCGGACCCTGGCCGATCAGACATTGATGAGCAGAGAAGAACCTCCTGAATGATGACCTGGGGCCTCCCAGCTTTAAGATGAGACCAGAATCAGCCCCAGTCTGATGTAGGTTAAAGAAGGTGCTTCGTGTGTATCTAGAGCTTTAACCCCAGATGGCTCAGGCTGTCAGGACTACAATTCTGGTCTCATTTAAAAGCTGCTGTAGGTGAGGCACCAGCCTGTTAAATGCCCCATTAGGAGAGGGGGAGCGACAGGCAGCAGTGACAATGTGTGCAATACTCATCCTGTCCCTGTGTGATGTACATAAAAGCAAGTGTTAAAGCTAAAAAAAAAAACCCACACAGCTCTATAAATGAAAAAATAAAAGTTACGACTCTTGCAATATGGTGACACGTGAAACATTAAAAAAAAGTAATGGTATTTTCAGGCCAAAAAATAATCGCATAGTAAACACCATTAAAAAAAAATTGTAGAATTCCTGTCGTCTCTCTGAAAAGACTGTAGAAAGTGATCTTCCTTCTGAGCCTCGACTTGTGCTCAAACAGTAGCGTAGAGCCATATAGAGTTTCTGTAGGCCGAGAAAAATAATTGAAATTGTGAAAAACTGCTGCTAAATTTAAAAGGGTTGTCCAAAGTTTTTCCAAATATTGCGTTTCCCAGCATGCACTGGGGATACGCAAACGAGATGTCATCCGTGGCTTGCAGCCACTGTCCACTCTGAAACGGATCATCTTCAAGGTCAGGGGCTGGGCTATTCTCTGCTATACTGAGCGTGTGCCTGGTGTAAATATCAATATTTACAGGGGTTTTGTGCTCCGGAGCAGTGGCAGTGGCTCTCCGCCGGCATTTCGTCAAAGCCCAGAGGCCCCCGCTCATCCGTTAATGCCATGCTGCGGTGGCCTCCAGGAAGATGGCCGCCGGGCCAACGCATGCTCAGATTCAGATCTCGGCAAATTATCCTATATATAACTGACCATAAAACAATACAGTGGAACTGCGAACAAAAAAGCTTTACATACGGCAAAGTATTAATTAAAACAGTTAATTTTTATTATTCACAACTTCATATCAAACAAGTAAGAATTTAAGACAAAATACCATAGGTACAGGAAAAATAGGTGTTACACCCGGAAATAATAAGTCCTCACAGATAAAAAGCCTCTTTGATTTTGTACATAAACATATTAGTACATTTGTTAATTATATATATTCCATTATGCATTCATCTTATTATGGTTACCATCCCATAAAGGACACAGAAAAGGTAGTACTTAGTAGGAAAGACCACAGTACAAAAACAGCACCGTCCAGAAATCCCTATCGTATAACAGGTGTCCGATGATGTGGCACAGTAAGGGAGCCTATTAGGTAAGCCAAGGACAGAGGAGGTAGAATAACCTGAGGACGAGAGTTGAGCAAATTTGTTCGGGGTCCCTCTTACTCGGCTAGCTACAGCGCTTACCGAATAAGCTGCAGAGGGAACCCGGATACATGGAGCACTCCGGCTGATTGGCACTGCCGCTGCGTGTGTCACTGTCATAGCACATGCATGGAGATAGCGACAAATAGGCTCTCTGTGCATGTGCTGTGACAAGCCGCGACACCTGCAGCTGCGGTGCTGATCAGCCAGAGCGCTCCAGGTATCCGGGTTCCCTCTGCAGCTTATTCAGTAAGCGCTAGGCTTGCTAAATAAAAGGGAACCCGGACAAATTCACTCAACTCTACTGAGGACAGAACCTGGGGACCCACCACACTGCCGCGTGTTTCACTCTGAAATGCTTTGCTCAGGCGTGCTTACGCTGAAGACAATTTGCCTTGAAATGGATGTTCCAAGACAACGACCCTAAACTCACCAGTAAACGAGCAAAATCTTGGTTCCAGTTCAACAATATTGAGGTTGTGGAGTGGCCAACCCAGTTCCCGGACCTTAATCCGATAGACCGCTTGTGAGGTGACATTACACATGCCATTTCTGAGGCAAAGCCAACAAATGCCAAAAAAATGTGGGATGTAGTCCACGCATCCAGGGCTAGAATAACAGGTGACAGGGGCCAGAAGTTGGTTGTCTCTATGCAACATAGATGTGAAGCAGTTCTAAAAACTAAATATTAGATTAGCGATTCACAGGAATGCTACAGCCACAAAAATAGTACATATTGTGATATGTAAAGACAATGCAGACACTGCTATTTTTCAGAACAGCCAGTTCATTTTTTGTTTTTTTTTCTGTAAAGTAGTCAAAAATTATATATTTCTCCATGTTTTGAATTAGAAAACCGTGTGCAGTGTTCCCAATGCTGGAAATAAAATCTAGTATACAGATTGTGAGTAACTCGTGTTTTTGAACACATTGCTATTATTTTGAACACTACTGTAGCCATATGAGGGCTTGTTTTTGCTGAGCAAGTTGTAGTTCTGAATGACACCGTTCATTTTATCATTTGATGTACTGGAAAGCAGGGAACAATTCAAAGTATGTTCAAATTGCAAAAAAAGTGCAATTTCACAATTGTTCTTTTTCTTTTTTTTTCCCCTTTACCATGTACACTATTCATTATATTGCTAAAACTGACCTGGCAATATAATTCTCCAGGTCAGTACAAGTACGCAGATGCTAAACATGCATGATTTTTTTTTTTTAAGTTGCCATTTTCTGAAACCCATAACACTTAATTTTCAGGATCCGGGGTTGTGAGGGCTTATTTTGTGAGCTCTGAGCAGATGTGAAACTCTTTTGTGCTGCCCAAAGGCCTCCGCAGCATAACGTCCTATGGATCATTTATTGTACATAGTTAAACACCGCCTGCCTGCTTATAAACCTGCTATCAATCGACAGTTGATCGGTAAATATTACTGATCCGCAGCCATTTAATGCCGCAAGCTGGGTGTTGTAACCCCCCCTTTACTTTGCACTTTGGCTGCTCAGTGGATTAAGGATTTCAGACGTTTTGTGTTGCTAATTATTACCAAGTAACCGCTGCAGTCCACAGGGATGCATCAACCCAATGTGTTTTACTGGACTACAAGCAAAGTACAATAGTTACAATTAATTAGACAAGGTACAACAAATCTTACATGTAGCCCAGACCTGGGGTTGATTACTTATTTTGAAAGCAGTAAGTGACTTTGGATATAATAAAGCTGTCTTTTTATTGCAGTTGGAGGCAGCCAAAATCTTCGGACATACTGGAACCAGTATCTGAAGAAAACGCATTTTCTGGTCTTTGTTGTGGACTCCACAGATGACATACGCTTGCAGCTAGCGAGACATGAGCTGCATCGACTTCTGGAAGAAGCACCACAACTGCCCCTGATGGTGCTGGCAAATAAACAGGTAAACAAGAAGCAAATGGATTATGGGCTTATGCAGGGCTGTGGAGTCAGTAAGCCAAATCTCAGACTCCTCAATTTTCCCGACTCCCTCATATACAGTGGGTATGGAAAGTATTCAGACCCCTTTTAGATTTTTCACTTTCAAGAAAAACTGAAATATCACATGGTCATAAGTATTCAGACCCTCTGCTCAGTATTGATTAGAAGCACCCTTTTGAGCTAGTACAGCCATGAGTCTTCTTTTGAATGATTCAACAAGTTTTTCACACCTGGATTTGGGGATCCTCTGCCATTCTTCTTTGCAGATCCTCTCCAGTTCCATGAGGTTGGATGGTAAATGTTGGTGGACAGCCATTTTCAGGTCTCTCCAGAGATGCTCTATTGGGTTTAGGTCAGGGCTCTGGCTGGGCCAGTCAAGAATGGTCACAGAGTTGTTCTGAAGCCACTCCTTTGTTATTTTAGCTGTCTGCTTAGGGTCATTGCCTTGTTGGAAGGTGAACTTTCGGCCAAATCTGAGGTCCAGAGCACTCTGGAAGAGGTTTTCATCCAAGATATCTCTGTACTTGGCACATTCGTTTTCCCTTCAGTTGCAACCGGTCGTCCTGTGCCTGCAGCTGAAAAACACCCCCATAGTATGATGCTGCCACCATCATGTTTTACTGTGGGGATTGTATTGTGCAGTTGATGAGCAGTGCATGGTTTTCTCCAGGAAAGATGTGTATCTTTTGTACCGTGTTAGCCAGTAGACAGAAAAATATTTAGAATTGAGATTCCTCAGTGGTTGATACCTTTTTAATGGCTAACTGAAAAGATTTTCAAAAATTTCCATCTTTTCAGTTAGCCATTGAAAGGTATCACCCACTGAGGACTCTCAATTCTAAATGGTTTTCTCCACACATACCGCTTAGAATTCTCACCAAAAATTTCTATCTTCGTCTCCTCAGACCAGAGAATCTTATTTCTCATAGTCTGGGAGTCCTTCATGTTTTTTTTTTTTTTTTTTTTTTTTTAGCAAACTCTATGCTGCTTTCATATGTCTGGCACTGAGGAGAGGCTTCCATCTGGCCACTCTGCCATAAAGGCCCGACTGGTGGAGGGCTGTAGTGATAGTTGACTTTGTGGAGCTTTCGCCCATCTCCCTACTGCATCTGTGGAGCTCAGCCACAGTGATCTTGGGGTTCCTCTTTATCTCTCTCACCAAGGCTCTTCTCCCACAATTGCTCAGTTTGGCTGGACGGCCAGGTCTAGGAAGACTTATGATGGTCCCAAACTTCTTCCATTTAAGGATTATGGAGGCCACCGTGCTCTTAGGAACCTTGATTACTGCAGAAATTCTTTTACAACCTTGGCCAGGTCTGTGCCTTGCCACAATTCTGTCTCTGAGCTCCTTGGCCAGTTCCTTTGACCTCATGATTCTCATTTGGTCTGACATGCACTGTGAGGTCTTATATAGACAGGTGTGTGCCTTTACAAATCAAGTCCTATCAGTTTAATTAAACACAACTGGACTCCAGTGGAGTAGAACCATCTCAAGGAGGATCACAAGGAAATGGATAGCATGTGACTTAAATATGCGTGTCTGAGCAAAGGGTCTGAATACTTATGACCATGTGATATTTCAGTTTTTCTTAATAAATTTTCCACATTTCTGTTTTGTCAGTCAAGATGGGGTGCAGAGTGTACATTAATGAGAAAAAAATGAACTTTTTTGCATTTATCAAATGGCTGCAATGAAACAGTGAAAAATTTAAAGGGGTCTGAATACTTTCCGAGCCCACTGTATGCCTCACTACCGAGCATGTACATAAAGTGCAGCACAGATTCATCTCAGCTACGACCCCACAGCCCTGCCTCACTATGGAGCATGTACAGTGGGTATGGAAAGTATTAAGACCCCTTAACTCCCAGAGCTTTTTTCAAATTTTTTTTTTTTTCCGCTCCCCTTCTTTCCAGAGCCATAGCTTTTTTATTTTTCCATCAATATGGCCATGTGAGAGCTTATTTTTTGCGGGACGAGTTGTACTTTTGAATGACACCATTGGTTTACCATTTCGTGTACTCGAAAATGGGAAAAAAATTCCAAGTGCAGTGAAACTGCAAAACAAGTGCAATCCCACACTTGTTTTTTGTTTGGCTTTTTTGTTAGGTTCACTAAATGCTAAAATTGACCTGCCATTATGATTCTTTAGGTCATTACGAGTTCATAGACATCAAACATGTCTTCTCTTTTATCTAAGTGGTGAAAAAAAATTGCAAAGTTTGCTAAAAAAAAAAAAAAAAAAAGTGCAATTTTCCGAGACCCATAGCGTCTCTATTTTTCATGATCGGGGTCGGGTGAGAGCTTATTTTTTTGCGCACCGAGCTGACGTTTTTAATGATACCACTGTTGTGCAAATATGTTCTTTTGATCGCCCCTTATTGCATTTTAATGCAATGTCGCGGCGACCAAAAAAAAGTAATTCTGGCGTTTTAGATTTTTTTTTTCTCGCTACGCCGTTTAGTGATCGAGGTAATCCTTTTTATAATTAATAGATTGGGCAATTCTGAACGCCGTGATACCTAATGTGTATGTTTTGATTTTTTTTCTTTTTCTTTTGTTTTCTTTTGATTGGGGCAAAAGGGGGGTGATTTGAACTTTTAGTTTTTTTTTTAATTTTTAAACTTTTTTTTTTTTTACTTTTGGCATGCTTCAATAGCCTCCATGGGAGGCTAGAAGCATGCCACACTTGATTGGCTCTGCTACATATGGGCGATGAGCAGATCGCCCATATGTAGCAGATTTACTGCATTGCTATGAGCGCCGACCACCGGGCGGCGCTCATAGCAATGTGCCTGCAACAACCATAGAGGTCTCTGAGACCTCTGGTTGCCAAGGCAACGCATCGCCGACACCCGATCACGTGACAGGGGTCGGCGATGCGCTTACTTCTAGCCCGGCGGCCGGAAGCGCTAGTTAAATGCCCGCTGTCAGCTTTGATAGCGGGATTTAACTAGTTAATAGGCGTGAGCGGATCGCGATTCCGCTCGCGCCTATTGCGGGCACATGTCAGCTGTTTATAACAGCTGACATGTCACGGCTTTGAGGTGGGCTCACCGCCGGAGCCCACCTCAAAGCAGGGGATACTTAACGATGACGTACTATTCCGCCATCGTTAAGGAAAGGGTTAAACTTTTTACTGTTTCATTGCAGCCATTTGGTAAATTCAAAAAAGTTCATTTTTTTCTCATTAATGTACACTCTGCACCCCATCTTGACTGAAAAACAGAAATGTAGAATTTTTTGCAAATTTATTAAAAAAGAAAAACTAAAATATCAATTGGTCATAAGTATTCAGACCCTTTGCTCAGACACTCATATTTAAGTCACATGCTGTCCATTTTCCTTGTGATCCTCCTTGAGATGGTTCTACTCCTTTATTGGAGACCAGCTGTGTTTAATTAAACTGATAGGTGTGTGCCTTTCCAAATCAAGTCCTGTCTATATAAGAGCTCACAGTGCATGTCAGACCAAATGAGAATCATGAGGTCAAAGGAACTGGCCAAGGAGCTCAGAGACAGAATTGTAGCACGACACACATCTGGCCAAGGTTACTAAAGAATTTCTGCAGTTCTCAAGGTTCCTAAGAACACAGTGGCCTCCATAATCCTTAAATGGAAGACGTTTTGGACCAACAGAAGTCCTCCTACGATTGCTCAGTTTGGCTGGACGGCCAGGTCTAGGAAAAGAGCCTTGGTGAGATAGGTAAAGAACCCCAAGATCACTGTGGTTGAGCTCCACAGGTGCAGTAGGGAGATGGGAGAAAGTTCCACAAAGCCAACTATCACTGCAGCCATCCACCAGTCGGGCCTTTATAGCAGAGTGGCCTGGCGGAAGCCTCTCCTCAGTGCAAGACATATGAAAGCCCACATAGTTTGCTAAAAAAAACACATGAAGGACTTCGAGACTGAGAAATAAGATTCCCTGGTCTGATGAGACGAAGATAGAACTTTTTAGTGATAATTCTAAGCGGTATGTGTGGAGAAAACCAGACACTGCTCATCACCTGCCCAATACAATCCCAACAGTGAAACGTGGTGGCACCATCATGCTATGGGGGTGTTTTTCAGCTGCAGGGACAGGAGACTGGTTGCAATTGAAGGAAACATGAATGTGGCCAAGTACAGAGATATCCTGGATGCAAACCTCTTCCAGAGTGCTCTGGATCTCAGACTTGGCTGAAGGTTCGCCTTCCAACAAGTCAATAACTCTTAAGACAGGGTTCCCCAACTCCAGTGCTCAAGGCCCACCAACAAGTCATGTTTTCAGGATCTCCTTAGTATTGCCCAGGTGATAATTGCATCACCTGTGCAATACAAAGGAAATCCTGAAAACATGACCTGTTGGTGGGCCTTGAGGACTGGAGTTGTGGAACCCTGCTCTAAGCACACAGCTAAAATAACAAAGGAGTGGCTTCAGAACAACTGTGACTATTCTTGACTGGCCCAGCCAGAGCCCTGACCTAAACCCAATTGAGCATCTCTGGAGTGACCTGAAAATGGCTGTCCACCAACGTTCACCATCCAACCTGATGGAACTGGAGAGGATCTGCAAGGAAGAATGGCAGAGGATCCCCAAATCCAGGTGCGAAAAACATGTTACATCATTCCCAAGAAGACTCATTGCTGTACTAGATCAAAAGGGTGCTTCTACTCAATACTGAGCAAAGGGTCTGAATATTTACGACCATGTGATGTTTCAGTTTTTCTTTAATAAATTTGAAAAAACTTCTACATTTGTTTTTTTTCAGTCAAGATGGAGTGCAGAGTGTACATTGAGAAAAAAAATGAACTTATTGAAATGTACCAAATGGCTGCAATGAAACAGAGTGAAAAATTTAAAGGGGTCTGAATACTTTCAGTATCCACTGTACATAAAGTGCAGCACAGATTCATCTCAGCTAACAGCCCAGATCCTTAAATCAGAACAGACATTTATAGGACATTTCATAACTTTCCCAAATTCTAAAAATATTACAGCAGCACATGCAGTGTACTACTGTACCCAATTTATTATTTTAGGAGTCAGTCCATTTTATACTGTCTCAGACTTCACCAAAATGGACATAGACTCCACAGCCCTGGTCTTATCATAACACTCTGCAACCTTACATTGCTGGATTTGACAATGACAAGTCTAGTAAAATTGACTACATGGCTCAAAGCAGGCTGGTGCCTGACCATCACGCCTATATGAGCTTGTTTTATATACCAGTCCATATTCCCATGCAGCAGCGGGGTTTCCACGTTCAGGAAAGTGGACCCCAAACTTTCGAAAATAACAGAGCTGGTCCTCTCCCTCTTGGGTCTAGCACTGGTTCTAGGCTGCCGCTACGGTCTTGGTGGCCAAGTTGACAGCATGCATTATCGCTGTGGATAAGATCAGAGGCCCGTGAGTGGCCACAACAATAATGTTCTCTGTCAACGTGTCACCGCTGCAGCCAAGGCACCTAACTCCAAACAGCAGTAAGGTGTCAGTGTTTGACCCGGGCGAGGGAGAGTACTTGCTCAGTAGAGGATAAGTAAACCTGCCATGTAGTTTTCATATTCATGAGCTCTGTATAACCCTGCCCACACCACTGACAGCTTTCTGCCTATGCACAGTGTACACAGACAGCTGCCAATCAGCGATGTGAATGGGGTGACGCAGTGCTTAGCATTCAGGGAACTGCTAAATCTGCAGAACTTAAAACATACATCATCAAAGCAGCAAGTAGTCCAGTAAGTGACATTGCTGGAATCAGGGTCTATACCCCTACATCATTGTGCTCCCAGATATGTAACAAAAGTCTGGTGACAGATTCCTTTAATCTTGTGGCTAATGAATTCTGTTTTGTCAGTGGTTGTGTACAGCATTTAATACCTCTCTTCAGGATTGTAGGTCTGCTCTTGGAATCTCAGACATTTTCTCGGAGCTGTCACTGCACAGAATTCAAGGGCTGAGAGAAGTGACGGTGCTGGGGACCAGCGCAGTGTATGACGGTTATGGGAACAGCACCTCTATACAGACTGTACGATCGATGCTGGAGGAAAAGCTGCACAAAATCCAGGAAACTGAGGCAAACCCAAATCTCCAAAGCAATCACCATAAGACCTCTCTGGCAGGAGAGAAGAGTGCCTAACAGAGACAGCCTGGGATCTGGTAAGGATCTGCATCAGTCTGCTGGAGAGGAAGGATCTTGCTCTGGACTGACCGACGGGTGCCATAGGTGTAATATTTGGATATTGGCGGACACAGATGTGGGGCGGGTCCTCACCTCCTGTGGGAAAGATTCCACTGATAATTTATTTCATAGACACTTTGTTTTTCTAAGAAAAAAAAATTAATTCTTATGGTTTGTGGTTATTTAATGTTATTGAAGCACATAAAATATATTTATTAGACGATAACGATTGTCCTTTGTCAATTTCATGGCATTTCTTTGACCCATCCAGTTTCTCATGTCTTCTCTTACTTTTAATGTTCAGCTGGATCTTCTTAAAGTGCCCAGGATCCAGCAGGACAGATTAATCAATACTGTCCAATGCTTAGCGCAAACATAGACAAGGCCATGATGAATGTTTGCTAAGTCTGGCGTATTGTAGACCGTATTCTTCAGGATCAGTTACTTTAAGTTCTGTGGGCCTGGAATTGACATCATGATAATCTGAACATAAGAAGCACCCCTTTTCAGAGACGCCATACCAACTTATTGGATAAGGCCCACAGAGTGAGGGAAGAGTTTTCTGCACATTCAGCTTGATAAGGCTCCACTCTGTTTCCCCAAATCTTGGCTTTTCCTGTGGCCATAGACGTCCCATGGTCATTGTTTTGTTCTCGATGTGATCAGAGCTTGGTAGTCACTAGGGTGATGCCGCCTGTACAGGTTCACTTTACGCTGGATTTGTTTTGGGGTGTCCTGGTAGTAATTTTGCTCATCTCGGGCCATTGCCTGTAAGAAAAGTTTATTTTTTAAAAATTTTTGTAACATAGAAAAACCAAGCCCCAACCTAACAAATTATTTTACCGGAAAGCATTCTTAGGCCAGAGTCGCATATTACACACGGAGTGAATGACATTAGAAGGAAAGAAATCTCCAGGTGTTTTTGACTAGGACCACAGGTAAGTGATGAATGTGCGCTCACAATTCACATATCCTTAATGCTGGTGCTGTAATACGCTGCTTGAGTTTACAAGATCTCATCTAGAACTGGGACAAAATTCCATGGAGACTTTGTAGCGCTGGGTAAAAGGCCTCGTTCAGACATCCGTGTTTCATGTGCGTGCGCTGGCTACGGTTTTCACAGCTAGAACATGTATCAGTAAAGCCACGTTCCCATGTAGTTGAGCTTTCTGCTGCCTTTAACTATCCAGGCAAAGCGGATGTGATTTCATTAAAATGATGTCCACTGTACGTCTCTATACAGGGAAAGCCCTTCTAAGTTCCAGTTCTCTAATACACATGGTGCCTGACTGCTGTGTTAGACCTCAGCTCCCCCGTAGATAAGAAAATCCCTTCTATAATTCTCATGCACTGTGCGCTACCAGCCATGGTCCGCTCCTATCTCTGCGCAATAGCCGGCCTTCCTACTGTGATGTATATGGATAACGTCTCCTACATCATCCATGTTCATCAAATGCCACCCAGTGCTGTGACTCTCAAGCCTGCAAAGGCATACTTCCCTCTGCCCGAGGAAGCCAATGACCCAGAAGACAAACCCCATGATCACGCAATATCTAATCTCACTACAAACTAAAATCTTTCATCGCTACAACATAGAGATTACGTATGTGATCAGATACTCAGTAGAAACCTATGGGTCCACCAATGCAGGCATTCAAACAAAACCCTGTGCCACCATGCTGAAATTGGAGCTTTATTAAGGCGTGTTTAGATAAGCGGCAGTCCTACTGGTTACATACAACTGACAATCACTCATTCTCGATTATCAGCTTGTCTTACGCCAAAGTATATATCCAGTAAAGATCCCTCCTTGTTTATCTAATTCCAACCAAATTCTGATTGTAGGCTTCATTCCCAGATTCAAAAACACACCATGTTACCCAGCTCTTCCCACATTTTTCTCTATATTCTTAACTGATTTTTCATTAATTGTTTTATGTGAACTAACTTCATTCTACTAAAGTCCCATCTGAAAACCAATGTACATATTAAGGCCCCTAACACAGACTTACATTGGCTGAACCTGCCACTATTGACAGATTAGGCTGATGGTCTAATGTGTATGGGGGAACCCGATTGTCATGGGAGAGGTTAATTGCGCTTGTTTGATTTTGGACTGCTGGTCATTGTTCTGCCTGAGATAATCGATAGCTTTCTCATAGAGAACACCATAGTGCTCAGGCGAGCGCTCCTGTATATGGGAGTGTCAGCTTAGCTGGCTATTTTAGCACATCAATAAGATGTCTACAGTTGATTTAAGGGAAATTTACCTTCTAGTCACCATGCATACAAAGCCTACTGATAAATTTACAAGGTTAAGGGCCCCGTCTCACATAGCGACGCACCAGCGATCCCGACAACGATATGAACTTGTGAGGATCGCTGGTGTGTCGCTACATGATCGCTGCTGAGCTGCCAAACAGGCAGCGATCAGGACAGCGACACTGCGGGTAACGTCGCTTAGTAACCCGCAGTGTACGTTGGATACCAGCCCGCTGATGCAGGGAGCTGGTAACCAAGGTACACATCGGGTTTCCAGGCACAGCCCCACGCCTGGAAACCCGATGTGTACCTTGGTTACCGTGTACACCATGCTCACACTGGCCACTAAACAAGAGAAAAATACAGTGAGCAAATACCCAGCAGTAAATAAATATCAACAGTGCATGAAAATAATAAAGGGTACATAATTAGCTTTTTTTTTTTTTTATCAAAACAACGTAAAAGCCATTCTGTCACATCATCAAGATCCGCTTCTGGCAGCTACCTTGGCAACTGTTGACCAATGACATCCCAGATGTGCTTGACTGGAAACAATTGCAGAGATAATGCAGGGTATGGTGGCATTTTTAAGCAACTCACAGTAGAACGATTAACGTGGCCTGGCACGGTCATGTTTAGAATTGGCTCCTGGGACTCTTTGTGAAATGACCATACTACTGGTTCCACAATTGACCTAGTCTGTACTACAAAGTAAAATTAGATGACATAAACCAAGCCTAAAGGGTATGCCACACTAAGCGAGATCGCTACTGCGTCACCATTTATGACGCAGTATTGATCTTGTTAGCGACTTAGCTGTGTGTGACATGTAGCAGCGATGTGGCCCCTGCTGAGATGTCGATCGCTTATGAACGTTCTGAGCCGTTTTTTGGTCGTTGGTGTCCCGCTGGTGAGCCTGAATCGCTGAGTGTGACACCCTTTATGAACGTAATCACCGAAAAAAAAGCTCTATCAAAAAATAATTGCAAAAGTAATACATTTTATTAGATACTGATTAAAAATACATAAACCAGACAAAAAACACACAAGATGCAGACAAACAGGTGGTACAGCCCAAGCAATATATATTGTAGACACGTATCGTATATAAACCAAATAATTCAAGACAAAGTGTAGGCTAATCATAATATGTGAATTCAAGATATAAATCAAGAGACTTCTATATATGAGTAACTATACACGAATACATGGGTAACCTCAAAAAGGGAAAAGCCAAACCCCTAATGACCGATGTATATGTAACTCCAAGTGGAGTTTTGAAGGAAAAACACCCAGGGAATGTACTCCCATGTGAGTGTTAGCAAAAACATAGGCAGATCCCAAAACTGCTAGTGGGGCACCCAGACACATTGCCAAAAGTCAGACATACATACATAGGAGTCCATGGTGTAAAAAGACATATATATAGAGCAATGCACAAAGAGTCAGGCAAATGCCTTCCGATACTAGTACCGCATATTTACCTTTGAGATTCGGGCATCCACCACACCCCGCTGGTGAGCCTGAATCGCTGAGTGTGACACCCTTTATGAACGACTTCACCAGCATCGCAGGTTGGACTAGGTTTTCCCAACGACCGCAGAGGTAGTTATACAGATCTCTGATGAGATGTGTTTGGAATGACAGATCGCTGATGAGTTGTGTTTGGAATCGAGCGATCACATAGGGATCGCACTAGCGATCTGTCAGGTAAGACGTTGTCGTGATCGCTAGTGCGATCGCTAAGTGTGGCAGTGCCTTAAAGCCCCCGTCTCACACAGCGATCTCGCTAGCGAGATCGCTGCTGAGTCACTAGTTTTGTGACGCAGCAGCGATCTCCCCAGCGATATCGCTGTGTGTGACATTCAGCGACGATCAGCCCCCTGCTGGGTATCGCTGATCGTCGCTGAATGTCCTGGACATTTTTTTGATCGCTGGTCACCAAGGTACACAGCGGGTTTCCAGGCGCGGGGCTGTGCCTAGTAACCCGCTGTGTACGTTGGATACCAGCGCCCTGATGCAAGGAGCTGGTAACCAAGGTACACAGCGGGTTTCCAGGCACCGCGCAGCGCCTGGAAACCCGATGTGTACCTTGGTTACCAGCTCCCTGCATCAGGGCGCTGGTATCCAACGTACACTGCGGGTAACTAAGCGACGTTTACCCGCAGTATCGCTGTGCTGATCGCTGCCTGTTTGGCAACTCAGCAGCGATAATGTAGCGATATACCAGCGATCCTGATCGTTGTCGGGATCGCTGGTGTATCGCTATGTGAGACCCAGGCTTAAGTGTCCACACAAATTAATCAAAAGCTGTTTGCTCAATATTTGACTAGGAGCCAGACATCTAGCTACAGGTAATCCAATGTCCTCAAAGGCCATTATGGTGCAGAGCAAGATAACAATGAGCTATCCGCTTTACCAATGATTTCCACTTTTGTCTTGGATGCAATGGTAGCTGGACACCATGTGGGTATGGCCATGAAAAGGACTTCCCGAGATTACTTCACATCGGTCCTACTCCTGGGATTGTGGTGTGGAGTAGCATGATGTATAGTAGCCAGACCCTTATTCCTGGTACAGTACTAGCTTGTGATTACATTAAGTCGTGGAACCAGTGGTCCAGTCATTTCTCCAAAGTGTCCCAGGAGCTCATTTTCAACATGACAACGTTAGACCATATGTTGCTTGTGCTACTGTGAGGAGCCTGCATAGCCTAAATGTAGTACCATGGCCTTCAGTGTCTCCAGACTTGACTCACATTGGGCACATGTAGGATGAGATGGATCGTCAATTGCAAACAAAGCTGCCAGCAGATCTTAGGGCCCCGTCTCACATAGCGATACACCAGCGATCCCGACAACGATCAGGATCGCTGCTGAGCTGCCAAACAGGCAGCGATCAGGACAGCGACAACGTCGCTTAGTTACCCGCAGTGTACGTTACCAGCACACTGATGCAGGAAGCTGGTAACCAAGGTACACGTCAGGTTTCCAGGCGCCGCGCGGTGCCTGGAATCCCGAAGTGTACCTTGGTTACCATCTCCCTACAGCAGCGCCCTGGTATCCAATGTACATGTCGGGTTTCTAGGCACAGCCCGCAAAACCCGATGTGTACCTTGGTACCAGTAGATCGCTGGTCTCCTGCCTGTCACACGCAGCGATGCGTGCTGGCCAGCGGGAGACCAGCGATCAAAAAAAAGTCCTGGCATTTCTGACACGACCAGCGATTCACAGCAGGGGCCTGATCGCTGGCACGTGTCAGACATAGCGAGATCGCTACTGAGATCGCTGTTTAGCAGCAATCTCGCTATGTGAAATGGGGCCCTTAGTGATTTCCCGAAGTGCATTCAGCATGGCAGAACATTCCTCGGAAATCTATTAATCTCACTGATAGCAGTCAAGGTGTGAAAGTGAGTGTATTTCCGTGTGTGGCGCTCAAAGCTGATTCTGAATAAATTGAGATGTTATGCAAATTGTGAGAAAAATGGAAAAAAAAATATTCAAACACATGAATGTCTATCCATCTTGTGATTTCCATCATTACACAAGTTTTCCTTCCTGCGGTTTTAATTTTGGATTGTTTATAAACTATTTAACTAGAAATTCGGCCATAGCTTCAGTCCTTGTGATTTCAGTGATACCGTATAGCTGTATACATAGTGCCAGCCAGTGACCAGACACATCCGTCACTGGTCATTAAGGAGTTAAATAACTTAAGGAAACCTGTCCACTAAGACGACTAGGCAGCAGTGATGTTACAAGTCAGTGATGTAATATTACATTTCTGTAGGATCTAATGGCTACAGTGGGCTTTATTACACTTTCATTAGAATCAGGTCATTAAATGGACAGTGTTCTGGTGTCAATCGTTACAATTAAGACTGTACAAGTGGAAACTCGTCAACACCAGAACACTGTCCTGTTTGTGACCTGATTTTAATGGAAGTGTAATAAAGCTGCCAAGATTTTATGGGAGACGTCGGCTTTTGTTATATGGATTTATTTGCTTGAGCCAAGGGGCTTGCTGGACCTCCGAAACCTACCGTATGCGATGGTGGGTGCCTACAATGGTGAGCTCATCTAATTTCCTGCATCACTGGATTACGAGGTCATTTTACGCCACATCATACGTGACTGAGCCATACTGGCAGTGAGGGGCAAAGGATGTACCTGGAAAACCCAGTTCAATATAAATTCATACAGGCATAATACCTTGTAGTCTTCACCATAGTTTTCTACCATGTGACGAACATAAAAGACCATGTCAGAAGAAATGCCCATTGTTCTTTTGGATGGCAGGCTGGCTGAGGCCTTTAGTTCTGGAAGATAAAAAGTACAAATAAGCTTTCATGGAAACACGACATGCGGAGAACCATACTCCACTCTCAGAGAAGATTCCCGCCAGGGCTGTGGAGTCGGTAAGCCAAACCTCCAACTCCTCAATTTCCATGACACCAACTCCACCAAAATGGGCTCCGACTCCACAGCCCTGATTCCCAACCTGTGAGCGTCTTACCTTGTAGGACAAACGGCTTTCGGACAAACTTTTCTCCAGTACTTGTGCCCTATGAGAAAAAAAAAACGGATTACTTACCGGTAATGCTCTTTTATAGAGCCCACGACAGCACCCACTGAGAGAGGGGATCCGCCCCTAGGAACAGGAAACCTACAGAGAGATAAAAGGGGCGGCCCCCCTCGCTCCTCAGTTGGATTACAGAGAATGAGAGGAACCGCCACACAAGTTTCAGTTAATTTGCACCATAATACTATATATACATATTTACACTACTAGACTATGTACAGCAATTATATACATTCAACCCTTCACCCAACGGAATACACCGTGCATATCATAACTAGGGGGGGAAAGTGAGTGGGTGCTGTCGTGGGCTCTATAAAAGAGCATTACCGGTAAGTAATCCGGTTTTTTCTTTTCGCCACGACAGCACCCACTGAGAGATTTTCAGAGACTATCACCTGGGAGGGACCACCGTGTCAAGGACTGATCTACCAAACACTAGGTCTGTTGAGGAAGATAGATCTAATCTATAGTGATCATAGAAGGTAGAAGGTGAAGCCCAGGTTGCAGCCTTACATATAAAGTCTATCGGGACATCTGCTCTTTCCGCCCATGAGGAAGATATAGCCCGTGCGGAATGTGCCTTCACGCCTTGTGGTGGGACTTTCCCTTTTGTAACATACGCCAGAGATATCGCGTCTCTAATCCATCGAGACAGTGTACTTTTTGTCACTCCTGCACCTTTACGGCTACCCTGGAATGAGACAAAGAGAGCCCTACTCTGCCTCCAGGGTCTAGTCCTGTCTAGATACTTTAAGACGGCTCTTTTAACATCTAAAGTGTGGAGTTTCTCTTCCTGTGGTGATGAGGGATTATCATAAAAGGAAGGAAGGTAGATCTCCTGGGATCTATGAAATTTTGTCGCCACTTTAGGGAGATAAGATGGGTCTGTTTTTAAGACTATTTTGTCTGAAATACTGACAGGAAAGGAGGATCTATCGATAAGGCCTGGAGATCACTCACTCTTCTCGCTGAGACCAGGGCTATTAATAAAATGGTTTTAAATGAAACATATTTTATTGGAACTGAATGGAGGGGTTCAAATGGATCTTCCATTAAGGCGTCTAGAACTAAGTTTAAGTCCCAAGATGGCATCTGTGGTATATATATTGGTTGTGCTCGATGACAGGCTGAGATAAACCGAGCCACCCATCTATTGCCTGCTACGTCATGACTGTATAAGGCTCCTAGAGCTGACACCTGGACCTTAAGCGTATTTACTGATAGACCTAATTCATGTCCTTTTTGCAAAAATTCTAGGATAGCCGGGATAGGTACTTCATCAGATAGGTGTGCCGAATGAAATGTTAAGAATTTTTTCCAGATTCTGGCATATATATTAGTTGTAATCTCTTTTCTACTATGCAGAAGGGTATTAATTAGACCGTCTGAAAACCCTCTTTGCTTTAATAGCTGCCTTTCAAATTCCAAGCCGTGAGGCTCAGGCCTTTGACCTGAGGGTGGTGACATGGCCCTTGTGAGAGAAGGTCCCAGTCGCAAGGTAGGATCCATGGATCTGAGACCGACATGGTCCTCAGCCATGAGAACCATGGCCTTTTGGGCCAGAATGGAGCTATTAGAATTATTCTTGCTCCTTCCTCCCTGATTTTCCGAATGACAATTGGTAGTAACATCATTGGAGGAAAGGCATAAGCTAGGCGAAAATTCCATGGGGTCTGTAAAGCATCCAGTATGTCCGGACTGTCTATCTTGAACAATGAAGCAAACCTTTCGACTTGTCTGTTGTTCCTTGTGGCAAATAGATCTATTTCTGGCTTGCCCCATCTGACTGATATCATGTTGAAGATTCGACGACTGAGCATCCATTCTCCCTGATGTAGAGTATGGCGACTGAGAAAATCTGCTTTGATATTGTCTGCCCCTCTGACATGCAGTGCTGATAGGGATAGGAGATGATTTTCTGCCAAGTTTAGAATTTTTCCCGCGATAGACATGAGCGCTACCGATCGTGTTCCTCCTTGGTGGTTTAGGTATGCTACAGAGGTGGTATTGTCTGATAGAATCCTTGTATGAGATCCTTGTAGCTGCGGAAGAAAGTTATATATAGCATAGAATATAGCTTTTAATTCTCTCATATTTGACGAGTCCTCTACCTCAGATCTAGACCACTTTCCCTGCACAATAAAGTCTTTTAAATGCGCTCCCCATCCCAAGGGACTGGCATCTGTGGTTACTACGTTTGAGGGGACTACTATCCAAGGAACCCCTCCCGAAAGATTATCTGGATCTAGCCACCACCTCAGGGAAATGACCACCTCCGTTGGCAGGGATATCATACTTTCTAAATGTCCCTGTAAACTTTCTCCTTTCTGCAGGATGAATCTTTGTAATTCCCTGGTATGAAATTGGGCCCACTGGACTGCCGGAATACAAGAGGTTAAAGATCCTAGTAAGGACATGCCTGCTCTTAGTGATATTATAGGATTATTTACCACAAGACGTACTTTATTGATTACAGTTAATTTCTTTGCCTCTGGTAGCAGACATCTCTGACTTACTGAATCCAGATGAAGGCCTAAGAACGTCTGACAGGTTACCGGGTGAAGCCTGGATTTTTCCCAGTTTATCAACCAACCTAATTTCTGCAAAGATGAAATTACGTCAGATAGTCTGTGCTCACACTGCAGATACGAATTTCCCACTATTAGAATATCATCCAGATATGGGATTACCAGGGTATCCTTTATTCGCAAGTATGACATCACCTCCAGCATTAGTTTGGTGAAGACACGGGGTGCCATGGATAGTCCGAAGGGCATTGCTGTGAATTGGAGATGACGGATTCGGCCTTCTAATATTACTGCTACTCGTAGAAACTGCTGATGCGAGATTTGTATTGGTAGATGGTAATACGCATCTTTGAGATCCACGACCGCCATGTAGCATCTGGGAAATAGAAGTTTAATGGCTGATCGTATAGACTCCATTTTAAAAGTCCGGGCCTTCAAAAAGGTATTCAGCTTCTTTAAATTTACTATGGTTCTAAATGAACCATCTGGTTTAGACACTAGAAACAAGGGAGAATAAAAGCCCTTCCCTCTTTGATGAACCGGAACTTCTACTAGCACCTTTTTATGTAATAGGCCTTTAATTTCTAATTCTAATGACTCCTGTTGAGATTGAGACTTTAAGGAAGTCAATAGAAAGGAGTCCGGAGGATTCCGGACAAATTCCAGAGCTAGACCTGATTTTATAATATTAATTGCCCAGGGGTTCGAAGTGATCTTTTCCCAGCGATAGCAGAAATGTAAAAGCCTGCCACCAACAGGTAGATTAGCACTACCGGAATTTTTCTCCTGATTTAAAGGGACGTTTACCGAATAAATTTCCTTTCGGTCTGAAGTCCTTATTGTTCCAGGAGTTCTGGGCTTTAAAGTCCTTCTTTCTGCCAAACGCTGGCTTTCTGAATGATCTCCTATAGGATGGAACGTACGGATTAGGGAAGCCTTTCTTTCTCTCTGCTGCCTTAGTTAGGATGTCATCTAGTACTGCTCCAAACAGATACTCACCCTGGCAGGGTATAGCACAAAGCTTAGACTTAATGTGTGTGTCCCCTTCCAGACTTTTAGCCATAACGCTCTTCTAGCTGCGTTAGTTAACCCCGCCGTTCTTGCTGCTAGACGGAGAGAATCTATTGACGCATCTGACAAGAAGGCAGCTGCACCTTTAATTAATGGAATGGAGGCACATAACTTATCTCTGGATAGGCCATTTTTTATATTGTCCTCCAACTGGTCTAGCCATATTAACAAGGCTCTACCCGTACATGTGGATGATATTGCTGGCTTGAATGCACCTATACATGATTCCCATGATCTTTTAAGCAGTGTGTCTGCTTTCCGATCCAGAGGATCCGATAACATTCCAGTATCTTCCACTGGAAGAGAGGACCGGCGAGAAGTTGAGGCTACAGCCGCGTCCACTTTAGGTGCCTTTGCCCAAGAGGTTAGATCTTCATCATTGAAGGGGTATCGTCTTTTGGATGCCGCTGGCATAAAACCTCTCTGCCCTTGCTTCTCCCATTCTTTTTTGACCATATCTTTTATGGCTGGAATTATAGGAAATACTCTACCCTTTCGTTGGGAGAGACCTGAAAACATAATCTCTTGGGGAGTTTTGGGATCTTTAACGTCCGACAAACCATAGTGTTTCTTATGGATTTAATCAGGTTATTTATACTATCAGTTGGAAAGCATGTATGTTCCTCTTCCTCCTCCGAGGACACAGAATCTTGCGAATTTAGCTCTCCGCTGTCTGAAGAAGACCCCACTTTAGGCGGGGTGACCTCTCTAAGGGTTTTTCTTCCCGTAACACTACCTGCTCCCCTAGGGCCTGTAGCTCTTCTCTAATCATTAAACGAATATCCTCCGTTCTAATTGAATTTTCTTCCTGGAGCGTATGGCCAATGCATATCTGACATAATCTTTTAGAATATGCGTCTGGGAGGGGTTGGGAGCATAGGGCACATTCTTTATGTTTGGTTTTGTCCGTTTTTTTCGCCTAAGGATAGATAGAAAGAGGAGGAAGGGCCATCAGCTTGACAGGTGTGATTAAAAAACACTCACCCAGTGAAGCTCTTGTCAGCACAGTACCGGCTTTGAAATCAAGGGATCTGGCTGCGGCGTGGAGTGAGATAATTTTTCTCCATTTCTATTAGTGGAACCACTTCGCTTGGAGCGTCCACTTTCACCTTTTTTGCTGCTGCTGCTGCTGCTACGACGTGGATTAGGCATGTCGTCAGACAGGTGCGACACAGGGTCAATTGGAACTGACATTGCTGCACACCGGAGGTCCCACAAGCGGTGCTTTTATACAGCTGCCCGCAAAATAACCCCCTTTTTTTTTTTTTTTTTTTTTCTGTAGCGGTGACCCGGAAGTGTAATGCTTCACTTCCGGGTTTCTGCATCCTCAGCGCATGCGCGCCGCTCTATACCGCTCTCTGCCTCTATGGTATCCTCGGAGGACTGAATCCTACCTCCGGCGATCACCTGAACGCGCGCCTCTGCCTGCGCCGCGTCTCCTGCCCCGGCACTCCAATTATGCCCGCATTATGGCCGAAGAGGCGGCGGTCTCCACGCCGACTCACATCCCATCAAGGCTCCCGGATTAAAAAAGGTAGGGCAGCCTTATTGCCATATTTATGCGAGCCAGAGCTATATCGCTCCTGGCCTCGCATTTCCACCTGGTGTCCGTTCCTGCCAGGTGGTAATCCCCAGTCGAGGAGGGAGTGAATAAAAACTCCCCCGACGCTGCTTCTGGTACTGGAACCCCTGCCGCTCTTAAAGATACTGCGCAGGCGGTTCCCTAGCCCAGGCATCCTCTTCTTAGTAGGTTCCTCTCTTAGGAACAGGAAACCAACTGAGGAGCGAGGGGGGCCGCCCCTTTTATCTCTCTGTAGGTTTCCTGTTCCTAGGGGCGGATCCCCTCTCTCAGTGGGTGCTGTCGTGGCGAAAAGAAAAAAACACAGTACAATGATGTGTAACTGCTGGTATACTAGCAGTATTACACTACCTGACAAATTACTAATTACTAGTACATAAATTACCTTATCGAGGTAATTACTAAGTCACCGAGATGACAGATCAGAAATCACAAACTATCAGACTACATATTTTTAATTTAGCACAAATACTGGGAAACGTGTCAGCTTATCACATACACACCATCAGGAAGCCTCGATGCCATTCATTCGGCACTGCGATCCTCCAGCCTCACACACCGATGCAGCAGAATTACCCGACCGTCACATGCTGTAGTAGTTTACATTCTCATGATGAGTCTTTTATGTCATGTATTTTCGTTATGCAGAAAACACAGCATCCAACAGTTCCAGCAAAGTGGATAGGAACTATGAAACAATTGTGCCCACTGTAATTTTTTTTAAGTAGTCTAAACTGACCTACTGTATGTATTTGAAGTCCGCAACATGTGTTTTTTTACGGTTAATAAGTTCCATGTGCGGATTGTCCCCATAAAATGGCATTACATGTAAAAAATCCACAAGTAAAATAAAATTCATATGCGCTTTTATCACGTTACCACTGCAGAAATGGACTTAAAACGTATTTAATCCACACAACTATAAAAAAAAACAAAAACACACTGCATTTAGTATTTATTAACCTGCAGCAGCATAATGTTACCGTAGCTTAATGCTGTCATTAGCGAACATATAAGGTGTTATCTGAGCACGCTCGTGCATCGATAGCGTGTCATCGGCGTGATTGATTACTATGTTTGATTCCCCGCGGCCGTACTAACCTAACAAACGGGCAATCCCTGCATGTGTTGTGAATGGCGAGCAGCCGTGAGGACGCGAACATGGGATTTGAGTACTCCCAAGTCACCCTATTAACGCTCGAGCATGCTTAGATAACACCTTACATGTTCGCTCATCACTAGCTTTCAGTCGATGAAGAGTTTCTGACATTGTGTATTTTCGCTGCACAAAAAACTCCGCATCTTACAGTTCCAGCAAAGTGGATGGGATTTAGTTTTGCTTTTTTTACTCAGCATAAACTGTCCTGGGATGCGCGCTTCAAATTCGCAATATGTCAATTTCTCTTGCAGGTACGTGGAGTTTTATGTGCAAATTTTCCCCATAGAATTGCATTAGATGTGGAAAATCCATATATGTGTGTGTTTCCTCTGCTGAAAAGCACTAAAAAAAAAACACATTTAATCTGCACATCAAGATTTGCCCAAGCCAAATACCAGGAAGTATCAGAAACAAAGCATCTTTATGTAAAAGATAACACAAAGACCAAAACTGAAGCGTCAGGAACACATAAAACACTCATGTAAAAACGCAGTAAAAAAATGCAGGTGACCTAATAGGCACAGAAAATGTACAGCATCGAAAACTCACTAAACACTCATCGTGGGAACGTAGCCTTATAGAAAGGTGACTATGGTCTGAACCTTTCCTGGGGGCAGCCATACCATAGACCCTTCCTTCCTGTTGTATGTACTTTATGGCAAATGCAATGGATAGAATTATAATGGCACAAGGATGTCAGGAAGCATTAAATACAGTCCTGTCCCCCGGAGATCAGAGTGACTAAGGAGACGCATCCAGAACTGTGTGCATAGTGTTACTAGCCTGCTTTATATACGCCTCTACCAGTACAGAAGGCCGGGTGCCCACAGTCTGGAGCTAGCACTGTATGTTCGCTGCCTTCTATTGAATTGGGTGTACAGGAGTAATATGCGCCAAACACATTAAGAGGACTACACAATCACTTAATACATTTTGGGCATCTTCTAAGTGGTGTATGTCTCAGTTTTCCTCGCAGAAATGTTACTCCAGTCAGGGGCAGGAGTAAAATTTCTGGCATAAGCAATGCCGACTCTCTTGATGAATTTGGTGGGTGGACGTTGTCACGCCGCATACCGCCCATTGTGGCATGAAAACACCAAAAGTTACAAAATCTTTGCACGTTGCACACAAGTATTTCAACTTTCAATGTTTTTTTAAGTCAGAATTTGGATGTAAAAAGGTTGATGAACCAGTGCATTAGAAAATTACACCACTCTGCAGTGTGCTCCCGTTCCCTGACCACAGCACATCAAACAACAGTTCAGAGTGATCAATCGGGGTCTAAGGACCCCAAAGTTAAAATGATAAAGTGTAGGTTCTCTTTAAAAGGAACTCGTCATGTCACCAACCTTCTATTAACCTGCAGACTGCGGATATGGAGGTATTCAGCAGCCTAGTAGCATTCTAAAGCTGTGTGGCCGCTACACTGAAAGCCCGGCTATCTATTCTATTATTTCTAAACACTGTTTTTCGGTGATTACTTTGTATCTCCGTTCATACTGCACCCACACACACAAATGATACACCATTTGAAAGGTAAACTTGCCCCCTTCAGCAAGAAAATAGCCAAACAAACCACACATTCACAATTTTATCACTAAGTACAGTTTAAACATTCATTTTCATAAACCTGCAGAAAGAAACAATGACCTGCAGATGGCACCTCAACCAAAAGACATTTTTTGGCCTCTACTTATCAAACCAAATTACTGTATTACCAATCTACATATATAAATACCTGTCTGTGTTCATCATCTCATGAAATACATTTACATTTGACCAGCTTGCTGCTTTTTCTGAAATTGCCTGCGCCCCCGACGACCAATGTGCGAAAATTTCGCACGGGCCAAGCTACTAGGGAGGAAATTAACTTTTTCCCTCCGAGAAGCCTTTCTTTCAGTCATGCAGGTGCGGCGGCTCGACTTAAAAGGGTTGGTCCTAAAGCAAAAGTAAATATCTAAATCCCTATCTATTTGATGACGTAATCTAAGCTATTTTCTAATTTACTTGCTCTAAAGATTCCATACTGTTCCTCAACTACACTGTCCATTAGTATTTTGTTTTTACTTTCTGTCTAATGACAAATTGCTTGAGAGCCCCCAATGCATCCTGGGATACTCAAAAGCAGCGACATTAGAAAAGGGGGCAGAGGCTGCCGTCACTGTGACAGCCTCTGCCCCCTTCTTGAAAACACGCTGTACACTGTGACAGCCTCTGCCCCCTCCTTGAAAACACGCTGTACACTGACAGCCTCCGCTCTCTGTTGGCTCAGATCTGCAGTACTAAGCCGGCAACACAGCAGTGTTACAATAGCCGCCATACAGGACACCAGCGCCGCCTACGCAAGTGACATCACTGTTCTCTGCGGTATATAGTAACACTGCTGTGTTGCCGGTTTGTGATGAGCGAACATCCTCGGATAAGGTGTTATCCAAGCATGCTCAGGTGCTTATAGAGCATCTTCGGCGTGCTCGAAAAATACATTCGAGTCCCTGCAGCTGCATGTCTCACGGCTGTTCGACAGCCACAACACATTCAGGGATTGTCTTACAAACAGGCAATCCCTGCATGTGTTGTGGCTGTTGAACAGCCGCAAGACATGCAGCCGCAGGGACTCGAATGTATTTTTCGATCATGCCGAAGACACTTGGTTAGCACACGAGCATGCTTGGATAACACCATAACCGAGTACGTTCGCTCATCACTAGCCGGCAACACATCTGCTTAGTACTGAGCAGATGCTGTCACTCTGCATATCGAACACTGCACAGCATAGGGACTGGCCCTGCTCCTGAAATGAGTCACTAATGACGCTTCGTTTCAGGGAGGGGACAGAGGCGTGACAGTGACCCCTGCTCTGATGGTAGGGAATTTTTAAAGCAAGTATATTATAAAAGAGTTTAGATTATGGCATCAGATAGGGATATAGATCAAATTTACTTTTGCCTTCAGACCACCCTTTAAGTAACCATTCAATACAGTGCATAGAAAGCTGTCAGTCAGTGCCAGGGTGTGGTTACAGCCTCCACTCACTGTATACCGAGCGGTTACTGCCGTCACACCGTCATAACTGAAAGTCGTAGGCTCCTGGGAGTCAAACTCTAGCACAACGTCATGGTTTTTACAGCGTTTGGGGGAAAAAAAAAAAGTTGATACAACCCCAAAATACTGTGTAAAGAAGCAAAAGTATTCTTGTGTTTATCTGTGAATTCATTCAATATCTGGGTATCCACTTCCAGTGGTACTTACTGCGTCTTCCCGGATTGGGAGAGTCTTGTTGGGGTCCGCAGCAAGGCCCATCTCGGCCAGATTAGTCGCTACAGATCTGCTGTCATCCCAAGCTTTTCGGATTTCCTCACTGGAATTAAGACATGACATCATCAATTGTCGCCTGTTCACATACTTTGCACATGGTGCCGACCATTTACTGACAGATACTGAGAAATGTAGACACCACACCAGACACAGATGTGTTCAGAAGGGCACTGTATTCCGAGGTGGCGGTCATAAGACTAAGTTTGGTGCTCCCTAAGCTTTGGCTATGGGAGGCCACTGTTCCCTGATCCTTGTGGCTTAGAGGGTCAGGGGTAGTTTATTAGGGTACTTCTTCTGTCGGAAAGGGGTGTGATGCACCAAATCCTATTGCACTTTTTTCAGTGGTGCTTAGTAACTTTAAGAGCAATTGTGTGACAGCTGACAGTATTCAAGCTTTAGAAGAGGACACCATGTGGCTGGGGAACAACACATCACTGAAAGGAGCGGAAAGAGAGCAGTTGGCACATGATTGTTCATACAGCCAATCACATATTTACAGTGACATGATGACCTCTGAAACAGCAGTGAGCACATTACACACTGTTACTATTCCACATATTAGACTCCCGGCCTAATTATACCTGTTTGCTCTGTCCTGTGCCATTGTGCCAGGCATCTGCCCCATTTAGAGGTCTGGGCAGTATAGTGAGACTGATCCCCAGCCACATACTGTTCATGTATAGCCCAAGAGAGCAACAGATCAGAGGTGAGAATGGCCAATACACAGTAACACAAGAGAGCAGAATGCTTCATCATCCATGTATTTGGGAGGAAACACTGAGCAATAAACCGCCCCTGCCCTTTTATAATAGTGACTAATAACCACTCGGACCCTCTTGTTAGGGTGATCTGAGACATGGCTCCCCCAGATGTACACACCTTTCATATTCCTATTTTTACCATTACATAAGAATGAGGTGTGGTAGAGCCAAATTCACACTGTATAAAGCATCTGCAGTACACATTGGGAAAGTTATAGGTGCATGTCATGCACCCCATGGTAGACAGAAAAGTGGAATTTCGGCCTCCCCTATTATGTTATACCTACAGCTTCTGAACGGCCTAGTTTGCGGTAGCATTACATAGAGGAACGCCATATAAAAAAGGAGAACATAAAAATGTGCAGTACAAAGTAGATCTGGTAAGTGGGAGTCCACGGACGCTTTCCAGTGTATACAGAGGTGGACAATGGTGGCAGCCATCGCAGGAATACGCACAATCCCTGACAAAGATCTGCAACAGTCACTTCCTTTGTCAGTTCCTCATTTTCATGTAAAAGGCAATCATCAGACTCCAGCACGTTTTATCTGTCGTGATATACAGCAGACATTACTATTCTCCTTTGTTACTACTCCCCAAAAAACAAGATACCCCCTCCTGCCAGGTCCAGGGAGCCTGAGATCAGGCTTCAGATTGTGCATGTGCGGCCTCCGCTCCACTTACTGTCTGTGGGACTGTGGAGCGCAGTGCTGGTACGTCCCATACAATGGACACAGAACACTGCAGGGGTCAGTGCACCCCAGAGTTCCCCTATGCATGGCTAAGCAGCGCCCCCCGCCGGCAGAACCGAGTATTACAGCTCAGCTGCAATACCAGTCACAGCATGTGATCAGGGGCGGCGCTGCTTCTTCAGGAACCACGTTTACGGGCTGGTTATACAACATGTCTTCCTACACAAGGATGTGAAAGAACTTGGCTATGGCGGCAGGAAGGCGAGGAGTACGGGGACAGACTAATCACAAGCGGCTCCGGGTGTAAGGCCGTCAGTATGGGAGCACGCCTCCCTGCACCCTGTTCTCACCAGGCGATACGTGGCGCTTCCTTCTTCCTCGCCCTGCGCTTCAGCTTCTTTCTGTTCACGCTGTAGTTGAACGTGTTCTTTTTCGTCTTCCTTACTTTTCCCATCTTGCTTCCCTGAAGTCAGTGTGCGCCAAGACACGAAGCACGTGGTGTGGGCGCAGGTCGCACTAATCTGACGTCACCTCATGGAAGCGAAGCATTGTGGGGCATGGAGTTCTTAGGGCCGAGCGCTTCCGCCAGAGATCTGAGTGCTGTAGGCGCGCCACCTTGAGGCTGTACCTGATATGGCACATGGCGCGGCTTTTGTGACTCTCACATCTCCGTATTGAAGGCTCTGACTTCTGGAATAAATCATTTTACAACCTGGATAATTGAAGCTTTATTCCTGTCTTCATAAATAGATAGTGGATAGAGATAGTAACTATAAGCACTTTGGCATTTTACCTTTTATTCAAATTTGTAGTGATTTTTAAGATGTGAACACTTTTAGTTGCCATCATACTGTTTAGACTGAGGGACACGTACTATTTGGAGGGCTATGCGTGGGGCTATCATACTATTTGGAAGGTTATGCGTGGGGCTATCATACTATTTGGAGGGCTATGCGTGGGGCTATCATACTATTTGGAAGGTTATGCGTGGGGCTATCATACTATTTGGAAGGTTATGCGTGGGGCTATCATACTATTTGGAAGGTTATGCGTGGGGCTATCATACTATTTGGAGGGCTATGCGTGGGGCTATCATACTATTTGGAGGGCTATGCGTGGGGCTATCATACTATTTGGAAGGTTATGCGTGGGGCTATCATACTATTTGGAGGGCTATGCGTGGGGCTATCATACTATTTGGAAGGTTATGCGTGGGGCTATCATACTATTTGGAAGGTTATGCGTGGGGCTATCATACTATTTGGAGGGCTATGCGTGGGGCTATCATACTATTTGGAGGGCTATGCGTGGGGCTATCATACTATTTGGAAGGTTGTGCGTGGGGCTATCATACTATTTGGAGGGCTATGCGTGGGGCTATCATACTATTTGGAGGGCTATGCGTGGGGCTATCATACTATTTGGAGGGCTATACGTGGGGCTATCATACTATTTGGAAGGTTATGCGTGGGGCTATCATACTATTTGGAGGGCTATGCGTGGGGCTATCATACTATTTGGAGGGCTATGCGTGGGGCTATCATACTATTTGGAGGGCTATGCGTGGGGCTATCATACTATTTGGAAGGTTATGCGTGGGGCTATCATACTATTTGGAGGGCTATGCGTGGGGCTATCATACTATTTGGAGGGCTATGCGTGGGGCTATCATACTATTTGGAAGGTTATGCGTGGGGCTATCATACTATTTGGAAGGTTATGCGTGGGGCTATCATACTATTTGGAGGGTTATGCGTGGGGCTATCATACTATTTGGAGGGCTATGCGTAGGGCCATCATACTATTTGAAGGGCTATGCGTAGGGCCATCATACTATTTGGAGGGCATGGGGCCATCATACTATTTGGAGGGCTATGCGTAGGGCCATCATACTATTTGGAGAGCTATGCGTAGGGCCATCATACTATTTGGAGGGCTATGCGTAGGGCCATCATACTATTTGGGGGGCTATGCGTGGGGCCATCATACTATTTGGAGGGCTTTGTGTGGGGCCATCATACTATTTGGAGGGCTATGCGTAGGACCATCATACTATTTGGAGGGCTATGCGTAGGGCCATCATACTATTTGGAGGGCTATGTGTGGGGCCATCATACTATTTGGGGGGCTATGCGTGGGGCCATCATACTATTTGGAGGGCTTTGTGTGGGGCCATCATACTATTTGGAGGGCTATGCGTAGGGCCATCATACTATTTGGGGGGCTATGCGTGGGGCCATCATACTATTTGGAGGGTTATGCGTAGGGCCATCATACTATTTGGAGGGCTATGCGTAGGGCCATCATACTATTTGAAGGGCTATGTGTAGGGCCATCATACTATTTGGAGGGTTATGCGTGGGGCCATCATACTATTTGGAGGGCTATGCGTAGGGCCATCATACTATTTGGGGGGCTATGCGTGGGGCCATCATACTATTTGGAGGGCTTTGTGTGGGGCCATCATACTATTTGGAGGGCTATGCGTAGGGCCATCATACTATTTGGAGGGCTATGTGTGGGGCCATCATACTATTTGGAGGGCTTTGTGTGGGGCCATCATACTATTTGGAGGGCTTTGTGTTGGGCCATCATACTATTTGGAGGGCTATGTGTGGGGCCATCATACTATTTAGAGGGCTATGTGTGGGGCCATCATACTATATGGAGGGCTATGTGTGTGGCCATCATACTATTTGGAGGGCTATGTGTGGGGCCATCATACTATTTGGAGGGCTATGTGTGGGGCCATCATACTATTTGGAGGGCTATGTGTGGGGCCATCATACTATTTGGAGGGCTATGTGTAGGGCCATCATACTATTTGGAGGGCTGTGTGTAGGGCTATCATACTATTTGGCAGACTATGTGGAGGCCAATCATACAGCATAGAGGGCTGTGTGGGGGCCAATTGTACTATTTGGAGGGTTGTGCCGAGTCCATTATACGGTGTCAAGGGTTGTGTAGTAGCCATTATACCATTTACTCTCCCTGTTCCAGCAGGCTGTATGGAGGAGACTAGTCGAAGGAAGTGGAGAAATACCTCGATCCCCAAGAGTACACAGTCTAATTGTAAGTGTATCGTGAAAACAGAAGGCAGGAGGAGTGCTGTCACTAAACAGACTCAGTTAAGTCCAACGGACGGCAAAACGAACGCCAACAACGGGGATGGAAATGGGGACAGGAAGGCCCTACTGATAGGGAATGAGGGATGGGACACCTCCTGAGCTCCAATCTGAACCTGTCCCTGCACTCCCCTAACGCCCTAAGCGAGTCCTTCCCCCCGCCGCCGTCACGAACCTCGTCCCTCGCTATCACCTCGCACTGCCCTGGCTAGTGCACTGGCCAGCAAGGGCACTAGCCTCACCACTGCAGATGGTACAACACAGCGGGTGGTGATAAGCAAAAGCCAGACAAGGTATAAACACAACACTTAACTTCCAAGCTGCTGAAAACTCCACTCAGCAGAGGATACAGAACCAGGGCCTCAAACAGCTCATACATGCTGACACCAGAGAGCTCCTCACTCATTGGCTGGTCTCCAGAGAAACTCTATCACCAACAGTCAGCAGATGCATCAGGTGACTATTTATAGGATGGTGAGAGTGGTCACCACCCACATCAGCTGACCTAGCAACTCAGTAGCTACAGCACTGCCAGCAAGGGAAACTGATATTAACCCCCCAGTCAGGGGCGTACATAGAAATCATGGGGCCCCATAGCAAAAGTCTGAATGGGCCCCCCCCCAAAAAAAAAAAAAATCAACAGGTGCTCTTAACTCCAGGCATGCATGTTATATGTCAAACAATTAATTTTATAGCTAGTCTTTGATTTTTTTCTCATTTGAGTAAAAGAAAAAGTAAAACACATCCAATGTAGTCTTATCTGGTGGAAAATACGAAGTTATGATTTAATATTATTTATTTCAGGTTATTCTAAAATCACACATCTACAAAAGCATTACCAATAGTGTTGAGCGATACTGCTCGATATCTAAAAATATCGGATCGGAATGGTATCACCGATATCACTAAATATCGTCGATATCCGATTCCGATACCGGAAGTCCAATGTAAGTCTATGGGAACAAAATATCGCAACAAAAAAAAACCCTTTCTGTCGTTATAATCACAAAATATACACACATAGAATACATATATATATATATATATATATATATATATACACATGTCATTGTGACATATATATATATATACATATATTTATAGTTTATACACTTCTACATAGTAAAATAGACTCTGATTCAATTGCCGGGTAAAGCCGTGACTTACCCCATAGAAGTCGACGGGCTCGGTGCCGAGTACCCCCAAAACCTCTGGCTCTGTGCGACTCAACTTGGGCGTCACGAACAGGATTCTGTAGCTCGCTATAAGCGAGTCCTGTGTGCCTGAATTGAACTGTTTTTGTGCTTGAGAATTGCTAAAATCATCAGAGAATGTATTTGCCATTTTTCCGCCATATCTGCGTCACGACGAGGCACTGGTGAAGAAGAAGGGGGTGCTCTTCGTGGGTGTACACTCACTCAGTGGCGCGAAAACGATGGCCCACCACTCTAAATGGTACTGCAATGTAAGATCGTGCCCCACAGCTCTGGAGTTCCGCCTCCTCATCCTCCTCAGTGTGCGGAAACTAACACGAAGGTCCCGCCTCACTACAAAAGAGGGGCCCTCTCCAGATGCTAATGACACATGTGACTTGGCAGAGATGGCTAATGGACACGAGCAGAAGTGTGAAGGGATGGAGCAGTCAGAGCTCTCCCCCCACGGAAGCGACCCGATCGCCACGGAACCACCGTTGGGCACCCGGCCTGGAAACCCTCCTACGCTGCAAGAAGCGGAGGATACCCTAAGAGGCCTGGCCCGGCACCGGGAGGAGGTCGCCAGGATGGAAGCCAGCTGGCGTGCCCTAAAACTAAACTTGGAGCGGCGCCAATCTGTTGTGAGTGGGCTTGGGATGAGTTCTGAGCAGAGGCTCCCTCTGGTGGTTACAGGCGGTGCTGGTCTGTCCAGTGAAGATTGTGAGGATTGGGAATCAGGTGTTACTGACTGGTCTTATATAAGGGAGTCACCTTCCCATCAGGGTTGCCGGTGATCAATTGTTCTGGTCTGAATCCTTGATTCCTGTTTCCTTTGTAGCCTGCTGTGTCGTGTCTGCATCTCCTGCTAACAGATAAGACATTTTCTTCTTTTTGTTTTTGTGCTTGATTTTTGCATTTTGTCCTGCACTTCTGTGGGGGCCTTCAGGGTCCCCTCCGGGGGCTTTTGCCCTCTCAGTTTAGTTCAGCCACTGATGTTTGTACCTTTGCTTTTTCCAGTTTTTTCAGTGGCTGCTGTTTTGATTTTGTTACACCGGAGAGCTAGTTTGGGTGGTGGAGATCGTGTGATCTCAGGTGTTTTTGAAATTAGTAGAGTTGGTGCTTTTCAGGGTTTTCTGGGATTGCAGTAAGTACCCTTTCTATCCTTTTCTATTTAGTTAGTTTGGGCCCCAACGTTTGCTCATACTATTTTCTGTCTGTGTCTGTATTTCTTCTTGTCTAACCGCCATTACATGATTGGGGGCTTTCTATTATCTTTGGGGTTCTGCTCCGGGGCAGATAGCTTTCCTATTTCTATCTTTAGGTGTAGTTAGTTTCTCAGGCTGTGACAAGGCGTCTAGGACCAACGTAGGAACGCTCCACGGCTGCCTCTAGTTGTTGTGGTTAGTCAGGGTACTGCAATCTCATAGATTCCAACTGCTCTGGTGTATTGCCTTTTTTGCCTGCACTCCTCAGCTACCGAAACATAACACCAATCCCTCTTACCTGAAGTGTCTGTACCGGAAGGTGAGGCACCCGTTCTAGTAGAGGAGTCCGTGCGGGCATCCCAGCCCTTGCAATGTGATCCGGTTGACGTTGTCGCAGTGGAGGCACCCGTTCCTGCAAAAAACTCTGCACCGGCAGCACCCCAGATCCCGCTGTCTGCCCCCGTCGCTGAGACAGAAGAAGCGACACCCGTCCTCATGGAGGAGGCCGCGCAGGCACCAGAGGTCTACCTGTCTGTACCGGAGCCCCGACTGTCATCTGTTCCAGAGCCGGCTGCTTCCTCCGCAGGTGAGCGCCGCCAGGACTGTCGGGCACCAGGAGAGCTGCCGCAAACCGGACATGGTAAGCTGGCATTTGATGGTGGAGACATGGAGCAGCTGGTGGAGGAGAATTACAACCGGCGTCAGGAGGAAGAGTGGAGACGTTGGGAGCGGGAAGCAGAGCGACAAAGGGAGCAGCGAGAATCCCAAAAGCTTCGGCAACGTCACCTGGAGAAGGACCGGGCAGATAAGGACCGGATGAGAAAAGATAAAGGTACCCTGTGGGAGCCGCGGCGTAAGGGTGCAGTACGGAGCTTTAAATTGAAAGGTGGTTGGGGCTTCATCCAGGAGCCTGGACTTTATTTAGAAGTTTTTGTAACCCGGCGGGACGTGGAGGCTCACCTCCCAGAAGGACACCCGGGGAGGGACCTGTTGCCAGGAGACTTGGTAACTTACACCCGACACTGGGGTTACAATGGATGGTACGCCCTAAATGTCACCAAGTGCGACCCCTACTCCCCAGAGTGTCAGGAACCTGTGAGACCCTCGGAGCCTTCAGCCTCCCACATCCAGGCCTCTGCACAAGTGCCCACCCCACGCCGTAAATCTCCCTAGCCTCCCTCAGTGGTCTCCTCAGCAGCCCCAGCTATGGACATGATAACTATAGCTGGCCCGTACCCGGCGCCTGTTAGGCCCCCTGGGGTTCGTTCAGTCCGTGACATAGGGCTCCAGACCCGGAGGGAGATGAAAGAGGTGGCCACACAGACACAGATAGCGGGTCACGACTTGACTGTACAGGCCACACGACGTCATCAGGTCCTGGTGGTCCTTGGTGTCTCGGATGTTTGGCAAGCATCAGAAGAGTACCAGTGGTACCTGGAACACCCCTGCCAAAGAATTATAAATAACCCGGACAGGGTCCCTGTATGTAAATAGTTAAATTGTTGATGTACCCGCGTACGGTGTGACGTAATGGTTACTAACAATTTTTTTTAATTGAACCTCAACTTCTCCCAGGGTGTTTGCACGTTAATGACCGGTGGTACAATTTTTACAATTCTACATTTGCCTTTATAGTTATAACTCTGGAACGCTTCAACAATCTTCGCAATTCTGCAATTGTTTAACTCGTGACATATTGTATTCCCTAAACAGGGTAAAATTCTCCAAATATTGTTTATTATGAAAAAACATGCTAAATTGGCAAAAATTTTGAACAAATTTTTGCATTTTCAAACTTATAATTTTATTCCCTTCAAACACAATAATGTCACAAAAATTTAGTTATAGAACTACATTTGCCACATGTCTACTTGTACATCAGCACAATTTTGGAAACAAAATGTTTTTTTTGTTAAGGAATTACAAGGGATAAAAGTGACCACATTTCTCTTTTTACACAAAAATTTACAAAGCCATTTTTTTTTAAGGGGAACCATAAATTTTGAATCACTCTGAGGGTCCATATTGCAGGAAAATACCCACTGTGACACCATTCTAATAAACTACCCCTTTCAAGGTACTCAAAACCAATTGCAGAATTGAGAACCCTCATGTCCGCTTCAGGAGCTGAGTGCAACGTGGAACTGTACCATATGAAATGACCCAGGTAAACCCTCACTCCATTTCATAGAGCTCTTAGTACAAAAATATCTTTTACACAAGCAATTTTAGTCCCTTTATTTTCACCAAGGGTAAGAGGAGAAAAAGGACCAAAAGTTGTTGTCAACTTGTCTCTGAGTACGCTCGATACCCATATGTGGGGGAACCACTGTTTGGGCAACGGCAGGGCTCGAAGGAAGGAGCGCCAGTTTGACTTTTCCAAACCAAAATTGGCTGAATTGAAGAACGGACGCCATGTCGCGTTTGGAGGGCCTGATGTGCCTAAACAGTGGAAACCCCCCACAATGTGACCCCATTTTGGAAACTAGATCCCCTAAGGAACTTATCTAGAGTGTGGTGACATTTGAACCCTCAAGTGCTTCACGCAAGTTTGTAATGTAAGCCGTGAAGAAAAAAAATCATATTTTTCCACAAACATGATGTTTTAAGTCCCAAATTTTTATTTTCCCAAGGTTAAGAGGAGAAATTGACCACAAAAGTTGTTGTCCAACATGTCCTGAGTACGCTGATACCCCAATGTGGGGGGAACCACTGTTTGGGCGCACGGCAGGGCTTGAAAGGAAGGAGCGCCGTTTGCCTTTTCCAAACCAAAATTGGCTGGAATTGCGAACGGACGCCATGTCGCGTTTGGAGGGCCCCTGATGTGCCTAAACAGTGGAAACCCCCACATGTGACCCCATTTTGGAAACTAGACCCCTAAGGAACTTATCTAGATGTGTGGTGAGCACTTTGAACCCTCAAGTGCTTCACGCAAGTTTGTAAGTAAGCCGTGAAGAAAAAAAATCATATTTTTTCCACAAACATGATGTTTTAGTCCCCAAATTTTTATTTTCCCAAGGGTAAGAGGAGAAATTGGACCACAAAAGTTGTTGTCCAACATGTCCTGAGTACGCTGATACCCCATATGTGGGGGGAAACCACTGTTTGGGCGCACGGCAGGGCTTGAAAGGGAAGGAGCGCCGTTTGACTTTTCCAAACCAAAATTGGCTGGAATTGAGAACGGACGCCATGTCGCGTTTGGAGGGCCCCTGATGTGCCTAAACAGTGGAAACCCCCCACATGTGACCCCATTTTGGAAACTAGACCCCCTAAGGAACTTATCTAGATGTGTGGTGAGCACTTTGAACCCTCAAGTGCTTCACGCAAGTTTGTAATGTAGAGCCGTGAAGAAAAAAAATCAATTTTTTCCACAAACATGATGTTTTAGTCCCCAAATTTTTATTTTCCCAAGGGTAAGAGGAGAAATTGGACCACAAAAGTTGTTGTCCAACATGTCCTGAGTACGCTGATACCCCATATGTGGGGGGGAACCACTGTTTGGGCGCACGGCAGGGCTTGAAAGGGAAGGAGCGCTGTTTGACTTTTCCAAACCAAAATTGGCTGGAATTGCGAACGGACGCCATGTCGCGTTTGGAGGGCCCCTGATGTGCCTAAACAGTGGAAACCCCCCACATGTGACCCCATTTTGGAAACTAGACCCCCTAAGGAACTTATCTAGATGTGTGGTGAGCACTTTGAACCCTCAAGTGCTTCACGCAAGTTTGTAATGTAGAGCCGTGAAGAAAAAAAATCATTTTTTCCACAAGCATGATGTTTTAGTCCCCAAATTTTTATTTTCCCAAGGGTAAGAGGAGAAATTGGACCACAAAAGTTGTTGTCCAACATGTCCTTAGTACGCTGATACACCATATGTGGGGGGGAACCACTGTTTGGGCGCACGGCAGGGCTTGAAAGGGAAGGAGCGCCGTTTGACTTTTCCAAACCAAAATTGGCTGGAATTGCGAACGGACGCCATGTCGCATTTGGAGAGGCCCTGATGTGCCTAAACAGTGGAAACCCCCACATGTGACCCCATTTTGGAAACTAGACCCCCTAAGGAACTTATCTAGATGTGTGGTGAGCACTTTGAACCCTCAAGTGCTTCACGCAAGTTTGTAATGTAGAGCCGTGAAGAAAAAAAATCATATTTTTTCCACAAACATGATGTTTTAGTCCCCAAATTTTTATTTTCCCAAGGGTAAGAGGAGAAATTGGACCACAAAAGTTGTTGTCCAACATGTCCTGAGTACGCTGATACCCCATATGTGGGGGGGAACCACTGTTTGGGCGCACGGCAGGGCTCGGAATGGAAGGAGCGCAGTTTGACTTTTCCAAACCAAAATTGGCTGGAATTGAGAACGGATGCCATGTCGCGTTTGGAGAGGCCCTGATGTGCCTAAACAGTGGAAACCCCCCACATGTGACTCCATTTTGGAAACTAGACCCCCTAAGGAACTTATCTAGATGTGTGGTGAGCACTTTGAACCCTCAAGTGCTTCACGCAAGTTTGTAATGTAGAGCCGTGAAGAAAAAAAATCATATTTTTTCCACAAGCATGATGTTTTAGTCCCCAATTTTTTATTTTCCCAAGGGTAAGAGGAGAAATTGGACCACAAAAGTTGTTGTCCAACATGTCCTGAGTACGCTGATACCCCATATGTGGGGGGGAACCACTGTTTGGGCGCACGGCAGGGCTTGAAAGGGAAGGAGCACCGTTTGACTTTTCCAAACCAAAATTGGCTGGAATTGCGAACGGACGCCATGTCGCGTTTGGAGGGCCCCTGATGTGCCTAAACAGTGGAAACCCCCCACATGTGACCCCATTTTGGAAACTAGACCCCCTAAGGAACTTATCTAGGTGTGTGGTGAGCACTTTGAACCCCCAAGTGTTTCACTAACGTTTATAATGCCCTGGCATGAAAAAAAAAAAAAATATTTTTTTTTTCCACAAAAGTGATGTTTTAGTCCCCAATTTTTTATTTTACCAAGGGTAAGAGGAGAAATTGGACCCCAAAAGTGGTTGTCCAATTTGTCCTGAGTACGCTGATACCCCATATGTTGGGGGATCCACTGGGCATACGGCAGGGCTCGGAAGGGAAGCAGTGACGTTTTGGAATGCAGACTTTGATGGAATGGTCTGCGGGCGTCATGTTCCGTTAGCAGAGCCCCTGATATGCCTGAACAGTGGAAACCCCCCACATGTGACCCCATTTTGGAAACTATACCCCCTAAGGTACTTATCTAGGTGTGTGGTGAGCACTTTGAACCCCCAAGTGTTTCACTAACATTTATAATGCCCTGGCGTGAAAAAAAAAATATATTTTTTTTTTCCACAAAAGTGATGTTTTAGTCCCCAATTTTTTATTTTCCCAAGGGTAAGAGGAGAAATTGGACCCCAAAAATGGTTGTCCAATTTGTCCTGAGTACGCTGATACCCCATATGTTGGGGGGATCCACTGTTTGGGCATACGGCAGGGCTCGGAAGGGAAGCAGTGACGTTTTGGAATGCAGACTTTGATGGAATGGTCTGCGGGCGTCATGTTCCGTTAGCAGAGCCCCTGATGTGCCTAAACAGTGGAAACCCCCCACATGTGACCCCATTTTGTAAACTAGACCCCCTAAGGAACTTATCTAGGTGTGTGGTGAGCACTTTAAACCCCCAAGTGTTTCACTAACGTTTATAATGCCCTGGCGTGAAAAAAAAAAAATATTTTTTTTTTCCACAAAAGTGATGTTTTAGTCCCCAATTTTTTATTTTCCCAAGGGTAAGAGGAGAAATTGGACCCCAAAAGTGGTTGTCCAATTTGTCCTGAGTACGCTGATACCCCATATGTTGGGGGGATCCACTGGGCATACGGCAGGGCTCGGAAGGGAAGCAGTGACGTTTTGGAATGCAGACTTTAATGGAATGGTCTGCGGGCGTCATGTTCCGTTAGCAGAGCCCCTGATATGCCTGAATAGTGGAAACCCCCCACATGTGACCCCATTTTGGAAACTATACCCCTAAGGTACTTATCTAGGTGTGTGGTGAGCACTTTGAACCCCAAGTGTTTCACTAACGTTTATAATGCCCTGGCGTGAAAAAAAAAATATTTTTTTTTTCCACAAAAGTGATGTTTTAGTCCCCAATTTTTTATTTTCCCAAGGGTAAGAGGAGAAATTGGACCCCAAAAATGGTTGTCTAATTTGTCCTGAGTACGCTGATACCCCATATGTTGGGGGGATCCACTGTTTGGGCATACGGCAGGGCTCGGAAGGGAAGCAGTGACGTTTTGGAATGCAGACTTTGATGGAATGGTCTGCGGGCGTCATGTTCCGTTAGCAGAGCCCCTGATGTGCCTAAACAGTGGAAACCCCCCACATGTGACCCCATTTTGGAAACTAGACCCCCTAAGGTACTTATCTAGGTGTGTGGTGAGCACTTTGAACCCCCAAGTGTTTCACTAACGTTTATAATGCCCTGGCGTGAAAAAAAAATATATATTTTTTTTTCCACAAAAGTGATGTTTTAGTCCCCAATTTTTTATTTTCCCAAGGGTAAGAGGAGAAATTGGACCCCAAAAGTGGTTGTCCAATTTGTCCTGAGTACGCTGATACCCCATATGTTGGGGGATCCACTGTTTGGGCATACGGCAGGGCTCGGAAGGGAAGCAGTGACGTTTTGGAATGCAGACTTTGATGGAATGGTCTGCGGGCGTCATGTTCCGTTAGCAGAGCCCCTGATGTGCCTAAACAGTGGAAACCCCCCACATGTGACCCCATTTTGGAAACTAGACCCCCTAAGGAACTTATCTAGGTGTGTGATAAGCACTTTGAACCCCCAAGTGTTTCACTAAAGTTTATAATGCCCAGGTGTGAAAAAAAAAAAAATCCTACTTTTTACCTCACACAAATGATGTTTTAGTCCCCAATTTTTTATTTTCCCAAGGTTAAGAGGAGAAATTGGACACCAAAAGTTGTTGTCCAATTTGTCCTGAGTACACTGGTACCCCATATGTGGGAAAAAACTGTTTGGGCACAATTCGGGGCTCAGAAGGGAAATTGTGACGTTTTGGAAGCAGACTTTGATGGAATGGTCTGCGGGCATCATGTTCCGTTTGCAGAGCCCCTGATGTGCCTAAACAGTAAAAAAAAAACCACAAGTGACATAATTTTGGAAAGTAGACTCCCAAGGAACTTTTCTAAATGTGCCCCCCTTCTGGAACTAATTTTTCCTGTAAAGTAAATTAGTAGTGCATGGAGGTGTGGTACAATTTGAAACAATCCTTCATACACAGGCCAGGTTTTTCGGGGCAGGTGTCGCATTGGTAAGTGGTGTCCTTGCGCATTCCCCTTTTGTAACACACTCGGCACCTTTTTTTGCGGCTTACCTTTTCTTCCAGTTGGCGGGACCACCCCCGGGAAATGCTGACCTGGTATGATACGAGCACCTTCAGTTCCGGAAGTACTGGGGCCCGCTGTTTCCTGAGCGCCAAACATCAGGGCCTTAACCACTACCTCCTGAAACTGAAGGTACGTCGTATCGCTGTTGCGTGCACATCGTGACAGCAGGAAAGCGTTGAGCATTGCCATTTGGACGATGTGCACGGACAGCTTCTTGTACCACACCTTGGCCTTTCTCAAAGCACTGTACGGTTGGAGGAGTTGATCAGAGAGATCAACACCCCCCATGTATTTATTGTACCCCAGTACACAGTCCGGTTTGCGGACCTGTGTAGAGGTACCCCGTACAGTGCTGAGGGCGCTGCCATCACCATGTATGGTGGTCAAGAGAAGGACATCTTTCTTGTCCTTGTACTTGACCACCAACAGGTGGTCGCTACATTGGGCTCTGCTCTCACCCTTTCTGAGCATCAGCCCAAGTAGCGTCTTTGGGAGGCCTCTCTGATTTTTGCGGACGGTACCGCAGGCTGCGGTACCTCGCGCAGAGAGGGATTTGTAGAGTGGGATGCTGGAATAAAAGTTATCAGTGTAAAGGTGATAACCTTTATCCAGCAGTGGGTGCACCAAATCCCACACAATTTTCCCACTCACTCCCAGGACGGGGGGACACTCAGGGGGTACAATCCTGGTGTCCTTTCCTTCGTAAACTCTAAAGCTGTGTGTGTACCCTGAGGTACTCTCACACAGCTTGTAGAGTTTGATTCCGTACCTTGCCCTCTTGCTGGGCAGGTACTGGCGGAATGCGAGCCGTCCCTTAAAATGAACCAAGGACTCATCCACGCAGATGTCCCTTTGGGGCACGTACACTTCAGCAAACTTTTTGTTGAAGTGTTCGATGACCGGCCGAACTTTGAACAGGCGGTCAAAGTTGGGGTCATCTCGTGGGGGACACTGTGCATTATCATTATAATGCAGGAATTTGTGGATGGCCTCAAAACGCGTCCGAGCCATGACCATTCGGAACAGTGGAGTGTTGTATAAAATATCAACACTCCAATATTGCCGAATTTCTGGCTTCTTCAGGATCCCCATATGGAGGACCAGGCCCCAAAACTGCATCATTTCAACTGCGTCTACAGGAGACCAGTTGGAAAATGATGAACGGGGGTTTTGCGCCAAAAATTGCCGAGCGTACAAATTTGTTTGCTCCACCATGAGGTTAATTAAATCCTCAGAGAAAAAGACTTTGAAAAAGTCTATTTCTGTGAAGCCGGTGGAGTCAAACCTGATTCCTGATTCTGCCACAAAATCAGGAATCAGTGGCTCGTAATTTTCGGGGGCCGGGGTCCATACGGGGTCCGAAGAGGGGTGCGATGGTTCATTTTCAGGGGCGGGCGCTGCCTCATGTTCTGTCCTGGGGCGTCTGCGTGGCGGTTCCGCAGGACCCGAGGAGGAAGATGAGGAGGAAGAAGAATCTTTATCTGAAAAATAAAGAAATGTGGGATCCTCTCCCTCGCTATCAGTGTCGGAGGCAAGGAAAGCGTATGCCTCCTCCACTGAATAGCGCTGTTGGGATGAGCGTGACGAGCGGGACATTTTTTTTGTGAATGTGGTGCTTTGTGTGAACTTTATTTATAACTGTGTGTGTGTGTGGGGGGGGGGGATAGTGATTGGTGTAAACTAAGCTGAAAAGAAAAAGCTAAAAGAAAAGAAAGCGAATAGGGAAAAAAAAGGCCTGTGAAAAAAAGGCTAAACCAGCAGGCACGAGCTCTGATAAGTGACCGGTGTCACTTATCAAAGTTCCGTGGCTGCTGGATGTGCGCACGGGAGTGACGGAAAGGGGGGTGAAAAAAAAAAACTGGCAGGCACGAGCTCTGATAAGTGACCGGTGTCACTTATCAAAGTTCCGCGGCTGCTGGATGTGCGCACGGGAGTGGCGGAAAGGGGGGTGAAAAAAAAAAAAACTGGCAGGCACGAGCTCTGATAAGTGACCGCTGTCACTTATCAAAGTTCCGCGGCTGCTGGATGTGCGCACGGGAGTGGCGGAAAGGGGGGTGAAAAAAAAAACTGGCAGGCACGAGCTCTGATAAGTGACTGGTGTCACTTATCAAAGTTCCGTGGCTGCTCGATGTGCGCACGGGAGTGGCGGAAAAGTTGGTGAAAAAAAACAAAAAACGGCAGGAACGAGCTCTGATAAGTGACTGGTGTCACTTATCAAAGTTCCGTGGCTGCTGGATGTGCGCACGGGAGTGGCGGAAAGGGGGGGGTGAAAAAAAAAACGGCAGGCACGAGCTCTGATAAGTGACTGGTTTCACTTATCAAAGTTCCGCGGCTGCTGGATGTGCGCACGGGAGTGGCGGAAAACAAAAAAAAAAAAACAGCAGGAACGAGCTCTGATAAGTGACTGGTGTCACTTATCAAAGTTCCGTGGCTGCTCGATGTGCGCACGGGAGTGGCGGAAAAGTTGGTGAAAAAAAACAAAAAACGGCAGGAACGAGCTCTGATAAGTGACTGGTGTCACTTATCAAAGTTCCGTGGCTGCTGGATGTGCGCACGGGAGTGGCGGAAAGGGGGGGTGAAAAAAAAAAACGGCAGGCACGAGCTCTGATAAGTGACCGCTGTCACTTATCAAAGTTTGCGGCTGCTGGATGTGCGCACGGAGGGGGTGCGAAAGTGTTGATCGGTGAACTGCGTCACCAATCAACGCTCGGCGGCGCAAAGGGGGGGTAAAAAGAAGGGGGAAAGGGAAGGGGGGAGGGGGGAATGGGGGGATTGGGGTGGATCGGGCAGAGATCGGGGCTCAAAAACTCACGTTTGCAGTCTTTTCTTTCTTTTCTCTTCTTTCTTCTCTCTTCTTTCTTCTCTCTTCTTTCTTCAACAGGAGTTGTGGTGTCACAGGCTACTGTGGCACCACAAGGCCCAGCACAGGAGGAGATTTGGCAGTGTGACCGCACAGCAGGAATCCTCAGCAAGTGTGAGGACCCCTGCAGTGCGGTCAGACAGGTCAGATCCAGTTTGCAGACAGGTCACAGAGCGGTCACATCGCTGCTGTGACCTGTCATTGGTGGGATCGATGATCACATCAATCCCACCAATCAAAGGAGACCCCTGCATTGCCGGTTGCTAGGCACCGGCCTAGTAATCAGAGCTCACAGCTCCGATTCCTAGGCAGGTCACCGGCAGGTCACCTAGCAGGGCACAGAGCGGTCACACCGCTGCTGTGCCCTGTGATTGGCGCGATCGTCGATGACATCGATCGCGCCAATCAGCTCCTTCATGCCCTACAGGCCCTGGCCTAGGATCGGTGCTATTACTGCACCGATCCAGGCAGGTACAGGCAGGGCACAGCGCGGATATACCGCGGCTGTGCCCTGCGATTGGCGCGATCGATGTGATCGGCGATCGCGCCAATCCGGGGGGGGTCTGGACCTTCCTAGGCCCAGGCCTAGGATCGAGTACATCGGTACTCGATCCTAGCCTGCGATCTCACTGTTTCAGCCGCTCTGATTGGCTGAAACAGTGAGAAAGGCTGTGATTGGCTGTTCAGAATTCAACAGCCAATCACAGCGATCGGGAGGCCTGAGGGGGGAGGACGCAGCCCGGGATGCCGACGCCAACTTCCAAGAGGTAAGCTGGCGTCGGAATTTTAATGCGATCACCGCTACTTAAGTCGCGATGTCGCATTAAAGGGCATGACGTACTATCCCGTCCATGGTCAGAATGGCACGGGTTTCATGGACGGGATAGTACGTCTGATGTCAGAGAGGGGTTAATAAAAAACACAACACAGTTTTCATTACTTTTATTACAGTCTCATCCTGCGACGCCATCGATCTCCTGTAAAAAAATGAAAAAAAAAAACAGCAGTATACCACCTGTCCGACGCAGTCCATAGTAACGAGTGTCCCACGACGATCCAGCTCTGCTACATCAGAATGACATCAGAGGCAGGCAGGCAGGCAGGCAGAGCCTGTCATCCCGGCGCAGCACAGCTGATTACCTGCTTCCCCGGCGGTGACGTCATCGGACTGGTTTACGGCCAGGATTACCCTGCAGTCACTGCAGTTATCGCGAAAAACTGCATGTGACCGCCAGGGAGAAGATAATGGCGGCCATCAAGCAGTCCAGGACGTGACCGCCGGAGATCTTCTGCCAGGTAAGTGCCGCTGACTCCTGACAGACCCGACCGACGGACACTCACAGTGACAGTGACAAATCCGATTCCGGTATCCGATATGACGAAAATATCGGTACTCGGAATCGAAAGCCCGATACAGCTAATATCGGCCGATACCCGATATTTGCAGTATCGTATCCCTCAACACTAATTACCAACCAAGCGTACACATAGAAATGTAACTTGGGATGATCCCTGAAAGCGGTGTGACTGCCTGCAAGCAACCATCCTGGAATACATAGGGTCACTTTTTGTAGAGAGCTGGATTTACACTGCAGGATTCCTAGAACTGCTTATTGCCCAATAATCAGTGTAAACAGACAGCCGATCATCACCCAAACAATGAACAATTCAACAAAACAATTATTGACTAAAAAGATTTTCAATCTGGCTTAAAAATACTCCCACTCAGTAACACATCCTGCATTGTAATCAGTATGTGCTGCTGAGAACAATAATAATCTATGCACACAAAACAATCTATACTGATCATCCTGATCCTGTGGCTGTGAGCATAAGAAATGCCAAAATGGGCTATCAGCTATTGGCTAACAAGTAGCTGATTGATTGTCAATATATATAACACAGACATTTAGCAAGGCAGAATAAATCATTGGTGGCTCAGTGGTGTGTATATATATATATATATATATATATACACATACACATACACACACACACACACCTGCAGTGCATGCAGGGCCCCCTACACCCTCCACAGTGCGTGCAGCCGGGCCCCCCTCCCTACGGTGCAAAGTGCAGTCAGAGCCATTGTAAATGTAAAGTGCCAGCACAGTGAGGGGACACATTTAACAAAAAAAAAAATCGACCCCCAGCCAGGCTCACCATCTTGTGTGTGCAGTGGCGTAGTAACTGTTTGTGGGGCCCAGGGCGGCTGAAAAATTTGCCGCCCCTTTGGCCATTGATAATCCTGAAGCATTCACCATTACAACCAAAAAAAGGCTCAAAGTAAATACCTTTCACCTGTAAAATCAGCATGGCAAAAATACACACTGCAAAGCAGCAACACACAGTATGGACTTGTGTTTATGATGTGCTTTATCCTCCTTGGACAAAAAGGACTTCTTTAGGCTTGGCTCACATTTATACACTGCAGTCTGCTGGACAAATATGTCTGAATTGCAAAAAAAAATGGTATTCAGACGTATATGGAGGCATACACAAACCATAATGGGCAACACGTAGTGTAAAAAAAATGTTCTTCTGACTATGTTTTGCCCTGATCACGTTGTATGACTCTTACCTACAGCTAGGAAGCATCATCCTGCCTGGTGGTGGTACAGGGGTTAAATCACATGAAACCAGCTCTAATGGAGAAGCAATGTGAGGAGTACAAGAAGGGTGGCTGCAGTGCATGCAGGGCCCCCCTCCTCCACCCTCCACAGTGCCTGCAATCAGGACCCCCTCACTCCCTAAGGTGCAAAGTGCAGCCAGAGGCTAGCCATTGTAAATATAAAGTGCCAGCACAGTGAGGGGACACATTCAACAAAAAAATCCACCCCATACCCCAGCCAGCAGGACTCACCGTAATGTGTATCTCTCCCTGAGTGAAACTTATGAATGTTTCCTGCTTCCTGTGATGCACGTGTCTCTGGCTGCAGGCTGGCTTTCTTATGCAAATGCAGTGTAATACTATTGTAGGAACTCGAGGATTCTGATAGCGTGGGGCAATGAACAATCAGAGACGGGTTTCTTTGAATGCAAATAATGTATTTGTGAAACAGCAAAACACCCAAAAACAATATTCAAACAACCCGTAGTGACATGCAATGAGTCCATATATATATACACAAGTCCAGTTATATGAATCCGGATATATAAGTCCTTGAACCTCTATAGCGAGGGTAGTAAAGTTCTTACGACGGAGTCCTCACACAAATGTGACCACAAGGTAAGTCTGATGCACAGGTAACGTGGCTGGATTTACACACTGCTGGTGTGTGAAGAGTCAGATCCAGGTATGCAGAAAACACAGGGAGGTCCAGGAACAAGTTAATCTCAGTTGTGGCTTAATTCAGTGAAGTCCAACAACAAGTTCATATGTCAGTAAGGTTCCAGTAACAGTTCCAACAGCTCTCACCAGAGGTAATGCACGAAGGGTTAAACAGCAACAGTTCAGAAACACAGTTCTTATCAGATGGAGTGAACCAAGGGTTAAATTCCCAAGTCAACAGTTTAGTGATAACACAGTACATGCAACTTACATATGCAGAGAATGTCCAGAGCCATGGGTAGAAACTGCTGTGGCTGAGAAACACCTGAAGATAAGGTTATGCACTTTCCTGGTAAATACACAAAAGATCTGTGAGGAACAAAGCAGCTGGGTTGCAGGGAAACGGAAGCAGAATATTCCAGCAGTGAAGCCAGCACCTGAGCCGGGTTTTAAACAAACGAACAGGAAGTAGGGCACAGAAAACAGCAAACTCCATTTTAACAAAGGGCAAAATCATTGACAAAGTTACCTAGAAAACCCGGAATACTGACATGCAGCCAGAGACTGCTGACAAGGAAACAACAAGGAAAGGGGACCTTCAAGGGGGTTTACAGTGTCCGGCAGTCATTGCTTATATTTAATTAAAGGAGATAGTACTGTGTCAGCACAGCACAGCTGCCAAACGACAGCGGCCGTCGTGGGCCCCCTCGTCGTGGGCCCCCTCACCTGTCTGGGCCCCATAGCAGCTGCTTAGTCTGCTCTATTCACGGGACGCCACTGCCCCCAGTGGCCTGAAAGGAAAAAAGCTACATTTAAATTATAGTGGAACCAGAGCTGCCACAAATCCAAAAATGGATTGTGACCAGTTCTGAGTCAGAAGTAAGTCACACATACTACAGATGGGAATGCCAGCTGATCACACATAATGAAGACTAGTGGGACTGGGACATGGAGGCCAGCTAGGGGTCTCAGCCCCAGAGGGGTGGCAGAACATTCCATAGTGTCAGCACTGGACACCAGTCTTGGACATTGGAGGGACTTGCTGCAATACACTCCTCTTATGCACTTGGTCTCAATATCTGCTGCCACTGATTGTCTGAATTTTGGAACCTGTCATCGTCGATTATGTAGCACCATCTACTGCCCCTGATAGTTTGTTTCATGGAAACTGCCTTTAAGAAGATGTACCATCACTTGCTGTTACCATCTACTGCTGTATTTACCATCAGCAAAAGCCTGCCTGCTGACTCTCATGTCTCCATCCACCACACCAAAGACCACTGGGAACACCACCAGGGTTGGACTGGGGTGTTTGGAGCTCACCCTACAGCTTTATGCAAATACCTGTTCACTGTTATCCCCGTTACCATGGAGCATCGACTGTAAAACACAGGCGGCTCCTGCACATCTACTGTGCACCACCATAACTGTGATGTACAATTAAAGTAGATTGCATTAAATGGGTTCTTTGATGAAAACAAGTTATCACCGATCCACAGGTTAGGTAGGTGATAACTTATTGATCTGTGGAATCCAACCATTGGAAACCGCACCGATCAGAAGAATTGATAACTTTTACCCATGACAAGGCACTTTTATCTCCATTTTAAAATGAATGTCAGGAGACATGTCTGACCTCAGCTCCATTTATCCTCTTTGGGGATTCCAGGAAAAGCCAAGTGCAGCCACTGAGGAAATGAATGGATCAGTGGTCGAGTCGCCAATGTCGCTCCAGTCTATTAGGGATAAAAGTTCTTCATTCCGCAGACCGGTGGAGGTCCCAGCAGTCGGACCCCCACCAATCAACAAGTTATCACTTATCCTTAGGCCTGTTCGCACTTTCAGTGTTTGATCAGCATTTTGCAACAGTATTTGTAAACCAAGGAGTGGAACAATCAAAGGAAAAGTATAATAGCAACACGTCACCACTTCTGTATTTATCACCCACTCCTGGTTTTGGCTTACAAATACTGAGGCAAAATGCTAACCAAATACTGAATATGTGAACATGGCTGGCCTTAAGGGTATGCCACACTGAACAATATCGCTAACGGGATCGCTAAAAAACGTCACTATTTAGCGATCCCGTTAGCGATGTTGTTCAGTGCGGCAGCTGCCAGCGACGAGCTTCCTGCTGTGATCTCGCTCGTCGCTGGAATCGTTCCGGACCCTATTTTCTCGTCGGCGCTCCCGCTGGGTAAGTATATATCGCTAGTGTGGCACCTTTTCTTAGCGATTTAGCGGTACTTTTGTACCGCTAAAGTCGTTAAGAAGATCGCTAACGGCGATAGCGTCGTTAACTATATCGCTAAATGTGGCCGCACTTAGCGATATAGAAACAATCCCGCTAGCGATCGCATTAGTATGCGTCGTTATTGTGATCGCTAGCGGGATTATTTAGTGTGGCAGTACCTTTAGGATAGGTAATTACTTGTTTTCACCATAGAAGCCCGGTACGTTCATATTTGCTACTGTGTAATAGTCACAGAACAGGGAGGAGTTAAACATCCAAGTATTTAATATACTGTATATTGGAAATCAAGAATCTTCCCCTTATTGATATCCGAGAGAACAAGTGACCTCAAGACACAACACAATCCGCTATACCAAGACCAATAATACCACACACAAGGAAAAAATACCGCCATACCATGATCAGACTACATATTATCACCACATAGTGACCAAATAATACCACATACAGGGGATAAATACAACCACACCATGACCAGACTACATATCACCAAACAGTGACCAAAAATTACCACATACAAGGGATAAATACTACCACACCATCACCAGGCTACATACTACCACCACATAGTGATCAAATAATACCACATACAGGGGACAAATACCACCACATCATGACCACACCACATATTACCACCTTATAGTAACCAAATAATACCACATACATGGAACAAATACCACCACACCATGACCAGGCCACATATTACCACCACATAGTGACCGAATAATTCCACATACATGAAACAAATACCTCCACACCGTGACCTGACCACATGTTACCACCAAATAGTGACTGAATAATACCACATACAGGTCATAAATACAGATACACCATGACCAGATCACATATTACCACCACATAGTGGCTGAATAATAGCACATACAGGGCATAAATACAGACACACCATGACCAGATCACATATTACCACTACATTGTGACCAAAAACTATAATACTGATCATTAATAAAAAAACACAATACTAATAACACTAATATTACCTCTGATGACATTATACACAAGAGCTCTGTATATAGTTTCAGTGTACAAGTAATGAAGCTGTCACTAGTGACATTATACACAGGAACTCTGTACATAGTATACAGTATATAGTGTCAGTGTACAGGTAATACAGTGACTCACCAGTGACATACACAGGAGCTCTGTATATAGTGTCAGTGTACAGGTAATACAGTGATCACCAGTGACATTATATACAGGAGCTCTGTATATAGAGTCAGTGTACAGGTAATACAGTGATCACTAGTGACATTATACACAGGAGCTTTGTATATAGTGTCAGTGTACAGGTAATACAGTGATCACCAGTGACATTATACACAGGAGCTTTGTATATAGTGTCAGTGTACAGGTAATATAGTGATCACTAGTGACATTATACACAGGAGCTTTGTATATAGTGTCAGTGTACAGATAATACATTGATCACCAGTGACATTATACACAGGAGCTTTGTATATAGTGTCAGTGTACAGGTAATATACAGTGATCACCAGTACCATTATACACAGGAGCTCTGTATATAGTGTACAGGTAATACAGTGACCATCGGTGACATTATAAACAGGAGTGTATAGTGTCAGTGTACAGGTAACATACTAACCAGTGAAATCTGAAGTACAAGTAATTTATCTTCTTTTCTTCTTCATCAAGTGCAGACCACCATCACTACTTCCACTCAGTACTCGTCACTGCAGAAAATAAGACACAGTAATCTATAGCTGATCGTTTCCAGAGCACATTCACCCATTTTTTTCCCCAGCTTCTTACTATATCAGATGAAGAAAAAAGCGACACAGTGCTGCCCTGTACAGTAACAGGACCTCCTTTTGTTCCCCCCATGGAAGACAATATCATCAAAAGTAAATTAAATTTCAGCAGTAATAATGTCCCCTGATTGAACCCTACAGTAACTATGTCAAAAATATTGCTCTATACAATATACAATGGGCCCATATATTGTTCCATACAGTATAATGGGCCCATATATTGCTCCATACAATATAATGGCTTAATATATTGCTCCATACTGTAAAGTGGCCCCATATATTGTCCCATACAGTAAAATGGGCCCCATATAATGCTCCACACAGTATAATGAGCCCTATATATTACTCTATACAGAATAATGGCCCCATACATTGCTCCATACTGTATAATAGCCCCATACAGTGCTCCATATATTGCTCCATACGGCATAATGAACCCCATATAATTTTATAACGGGCCCCATATATTGCTCCATACAGTATAATGGCCCCATATATTGCTCCATGCAGTATAATGGCCCACGATATTGTTTCATACAGTATAGTGACCCCATATAATGCTCCATATAGTACAATGGCCCCCAAATGTTGCTCCATACAGTAAATTGGAACCCATATATTGCTCCATTTAGTATAATGGCACCATGTAATGCTCCATACATTAAAAAAATCAAATATTCATCTCTCCCATTCTTTGTAGGCCTAGTCTCCTCAGCGTCTTCTGACTCTTTCACTCTGCATTGTTCAGCACAGAGGGTGTGCTGTAGTGACGTCATCACGCCCTCTGCCCTGAGACATCACAGAGCTCAGAAGATGCTGAAGACACTGGACACAGGAGAGGTAAGTATTTGAGGTGGGGGGATGGGGGTGCCATCGCTGACACCAGGCTTCCCAACTCATGGGCATCGTAGCGTGTCAGTGTTGCCAACGGCGAGTGGGCCCCTTTTGTCCAGGGTCCCCGCACTTACCCCGGTGTGCTGGGTGATGACGCCGTCACTTGCTAGGGCAGCAGGTCAGGTACCTGCGTACATGCATCCTTGCCTGCACTGTTTAAAGGCCCATGCCCCTAAAAAAAAATGTTTTCCCTTCTTCCTCTATATCAGGCCCACTGGGCATTTCACAGGTATCCCACCAAGCCAGTTCGATCCTGAAGGCCACCAAACATCACAGAGGTGAGGGAACAGTTCTACCTGCATTAACCCCACACACCCACAGCCGTGTGACTATTTCACTGCACCGGAGTACCAGGCACCGGGCATGGCCACCACCCTCCATGTAACAAAAAGATGGATCCAACCCATGCCTGGAGTACTGGGATCACAGTGCTCTGCATGTCACTTTGGCATCGGCAGGCGCTCATCGCTGAAGGGGCTCCTAATGTGAGAAGAATTGAGGTAAACTCTGTCTTTAGCATTGACATGTGGACACAAAGAGAAAGGCTAATAATTGGTGAGGACAGAAAATATTTAGTAATGCAGTGGTCACATTTTTATTCTTTTTTTACAACAGCAAGCACACCATCATGTATTCACATAATATCTTTATTTAATAATTGAATTCTCCTCAACTCTTCTGTCATGAAGCAGGCATTTCATTTTTTCCTAACAGTAATGTTTTTACATATCCAGTTCATTCCATCCTGAAAAGATAGAAACACATCATAGTACTTTAGTAGTTACATTTTTCATTAGTAAAGAAGACTGATTGGGTGATTATTATTTTCTACCATCTGCTAAATTAACAGGGCATTCCCAATTATTGTCATTTCCACAGCATGGATTGTCAACTATGGTAGCTTAGTATCCTAAATAGCATGTATACCCAGGTGACATGTTCCAAATCATAGCTTGGCAATTTCCTGTTCAGATAATCCCTGGGTATATGCAAAGGCCTCCATGGACACATTAGGAAGGCCTCCATACACAATAGAAAGGCCTCCATACACATTAGAAAGGCCTCCATATGTATTACGCCTCTTACACAAGTCCGGATATTACCGGTACGTGGAAAAATCAGTACCGGTGCTATGCATGTCTGTATGTCACATACGTGTGGCATTCATGTGGCATCCGTGTGCACCACCAGTGTGACATGTACCGATGTCTGGGAAAAAGCAGTTAACGCTGTTCTCAGGCACCGAGTGCTGAATCAGCTCTCATAATTGTCACCTGGTCTCACTGCAATCAGCATGACCAGGAGATGCTGCTGAGAGTTGGAGTTAGCACCGTCTGTGTATCGTGCGTATTAAATAGATTAAAAAAAGCGTGGGGTCCGCTTTACTTTTCTTAACCAGTTGAGGGAAAGCCAACAGCTGGGGGCTGGTATTAATATTCTGGGAAGGGGTCAATAGCCAGAAAGGTTCCCAGCCTATTAATAACAGCTCACAGCTGTTTGCTTAGGCTTTACTGGTTAGTAAAAAGGGGGGACCAAAGAAATGATGTGTGGTCTCCACTAATTTTACTAACTAGCAAGGTCTAAACATAAAGATGCAAGCTGATATTGATAGGCTGGGAAGGGGCAGTAGATATTGGCCCCCTCCCAGACAAAGAACACTAGCCCTCAGCCGCCAGAGAAATGATGCATCCATTAGATGCGCCAATTCTGGACTTAGCTTCAGCTCTTCCCACTTGCCCTGGTGTGTTGGCAAGTGGGATAGTAGTTTTAGTGTCAACTGTTTTATGTCAGCTGACATCAAGCCCAGGGGTTTGACACCGTAGTCAAAATTAATAAAGACACACACAGAGAAAAGTCCTTTAATGGAAAAAAAACACTCCCCGACCCTGTTTTTCCCATTTATTAACCTAAAAACATAACATCATAGTAATCCTGACCTGTCTGCCGTTAATCCATAATGATAAGGTCCAACGACGATCCCCAACTCTGCTACATCTGGATGATTTTGTGAGTGTAACATCAGTAATGTGACTGCTCACCACGCCAGCCGGAACACACTGAGCTTAGCGTGAGAAAGCGGGCTCAGTGACGAGCGGTGACCTAATTAAGGTTACTGCAGAAATTTCTAATGGTGCAAGCAGTGACATTCGTAAGGTTAAAACAGTTCACAGGTTCATAAAGCATACGTGGGAACCGCTGCCTGTGACCTGTGGTAACATTAATTATGTCACTGCTCGTCACTGGAGCAACGTTCTCACGCTAAGCTCAGTGTGTTGCAGCTTGCGTGGTGAGTGGTCACATTACTAGAGTTGAGCGATACTTTCCGATATCCTAAAGTATCGGAATCGGAATGGTATCGCCGATATCACTAAAATATCGGCGATACCCGATACCGATACCGGAAGTCCCATGTAAGTCTATGGGAACAAAATATCGCAACTAAAAAAACCCCATTCTTTCCTTGTAAACACTAAATATACACACATAGAATACATATATATATATATATACATGTCATTGTGACATATATATATACATATATGTATAGTTTATACACTTCTACATAGTAAAATATCCTCTGATTCAATTGCCGGGTAAAGCCGGCTTCAGTGAAAAGACAGAAGCACCCGACATGAAATGACACTTGGTGTACATAGGGTTAACCATGTCTTTTCATGTCCTTTGCTATCTAATTTGCACAAACAATTAAATCAGTCTATGTGTGCAAAATTTCACACCTGTAGGGGTTAATTAAAGGTGTAAATTCGTTGTAAAAAAAACGGACTTTTTTGCTACGAATTTACACCTTTAATTAACCCCTACAGGTGTGAAATTTTGCACACATAGACTGATTTAATTGTTTGTGCAAATTAGATAGCAAAGGACATGAAAAGACATGGTTAACCCTATGTACACCAAGTGTCATTTCATGTCGGGTTCTGCATTTTCACAAAAGCCGGCAATTGAATTAGCGGCTATTATACTATGTAGAAGTGTATGAACTACAAATATAAATATATATATATAATGTGTCACAAATTCAATGACATGTATATATATATATGAGGTGTAAAATTGCTGAAAAAAAATGCGTGGGCTCCCGCCCTATTTTCGCAACCAGACAGACAAAGCCAGTGAGTGGGGGCAGATAATAATAGCCCAGAGAGGGACCATTATTTTTGCCCCCCCCCCCCGGCTACTAACATCTGCCCCCAGACACCCCAGGAAAGACAAATCTATAATTAGATTCGCCCTTTCTGGCACTTTGCCCGTCTATTCCCATTGCCCTGTAGCGGTGGCGAATGGGTTAATATGGGGTTAAAGCCACCTTGCTATTGAAAGGTGACCTTAAGCCAGGTTAATAATTGAGAGCTGTCAATTAGACAACTATCAATTATTAATCCTATTGCATGAAATAAAAATAAAACACACACACTTTAATTAAAAATCATTTTAATGAAATAAAGACACATGTTTTTGACCATCTTTTATTTTACTGCAAAAACCATTTCCTGTAATAAAAATAAAATAAAAAAGCAAAATTATTCTTACCTATCCCATGCACAGTCAGGTCCCACGGTGTAATCCTTCAGAAAGGGTTAATGTTTACTGCAGGGACCGCAGCTAATGCTGCAGCCTCACAGTAAACCCCAAATGAATGAGTTCCTCTCCTGCCTGACAGGAGAGTAAAGGCTGGGTGTCACATAACGATACACCAGCGATCCCGACAACGATATGCACTTGTCAGGATCGCTGGTGTATCGCTACATGATCGCTGCTGAGCTGCCAAACAGGCAGCTCAGGCAGCGATCTGGGACAGCGACACTGCGGGTAACATCGCTTAAGGGCCCGTCTCACATAGCGATATCGCTACCGAGATCGCTGCTGAGTCACAAGTTTTGTGACGCAGCAGCGAGCTCACCAGCGATATCGCTGTGTGTGACATTCAGCGACGATCAGCCCCCCTGCCGGGTATCGCTGATCGTCGCAGAAATGTCAGGACCTTTTTTTGATCGCTGGTTTCCCTCTGACAGGCACGCATCGCTGCGTGTGACAGGCGGGAGACCAGCGATCCGCTGGTAACCAAGGTACACAGCGGGTTTCCAGGCACCGCGCAGCGCTTGGAAACCCGCTGTGTACCTTGGATACCAGCTCCCTGCATCAGGGCGCTGGTATCCAAGGTACACAGCGGGTTTCTAGGCACAGCCCCGCGCCTGGAAACCCGCTGTGTACCTTGGTTACCAGCGGATCGCTGGTCTCCCGCCTGTCACACGCAGCGATGCGTGCCTGTCAGCGGGAAACCAGCGATCAAAAAAAGGTCCTGACATTTCAGCGACGATCAGCGATACCCGGCAGGGGGGCTGATCGTCGCTGAATGTCACACACAGCGATATCGCTGGTGAGCTCGCTGCTGCGTCACAAAACTAGTGACTCAGCAGCGATCTCGGTAGCGATATCGCTATGTGAGACGGGCCCTTAAGTGGAAAGCTTAATTGATTGCTTTCCACTTTCACTTCAGGTCAGCCAGGGACACAATCAGTGACGTCAGAGGGAACTGATTAACAAAAATAGGGGTTCCCTTCGAAAAAAAAATGGCGTGGGGTCCCCCCTATTTTTGTTAACCAGCCAGATGAAGCAGACCGCTGAGGCCTGGATTTTCAGGCTGTTAAGGAGCCAAGATCCATGGACCTTGCCAGCCTGATAATACCAGGCCACAGCAGTCTGCATATCTTGGCTGATTAACAAAAATAGGGATCCCCTCGAAAAAAATTGGCATGGGGTCCCCCCTATTTTTGTTAACCAGCCAGATGAAGCAGACCGCTGAGGCCTGGTTTTTCAGGCTGGTAAGGATCCAATATCCATGGACCTTGCAAGCCTGATAATACCAGGCCACAGCAGTCTGCTTAGCTTGGCTGGTTAAAAAAATAGGGGATCCCCTCGAAAAAAAAACGGCGTGGGGATCCCCCCTATTTTTGTTAACCAGCCAAGTAAAATGCAGACTGCTGCGGCCTGGTATTAAAAGACTGTCAAGGCCCATGGATTTTGGCCCTCAACAGCCTGATAATACCAGGCTACAGCAGCCCCACATTTGGCGCATCAAAAGATGTGCCAATTGTGGCACTTTACCCGGCTCTTCCCACTTGCCCTGTAGCGGTGGCAAGCGGGGTAATAAGGGGTTAATGTCACCGTTGATTGCACGGTGACAATAAGCCCGGTTAATAATGGAGAGGTGTCAATAAGACACCGATCCATTATTAATCCCAAAGTTATTAAATGCATAAAAAAAAGACAAAGCAAGAAAAAAGTATTTTAATGAAATAAAAGAGACAACACAGTTTTCATTAATTTTATTGTACTCTCATTCCTGCGACGCCATCGATCTCCTGTAAAAAAAGAAAAAAAACAAACCAACAGTATACCACCTGTCCGACGCAGTCCATAACGACAGTCCCACGACGATCCAACTCTGCTACATCGCAATGACAGGCAGAGCCTGTCATCGCGACGCAGCACAGCTGATTACCTGCTTCCCCGGCGGTGACGTCATCGGACTGACTGCTTTACGGCCGGGATTACCCAGCAGTCACTGCAGTTATCGCGAGAAACTGCATGTGACCGCCGGGGAAAGAAGATTGCGCCATGAAGCAGTCCAGGACGTGACCGCCGGAGATCTTCTGCCGGGTAAGTGCCGCTGACTCCTGACAGACCCGACCGACGGACACTGACAGTGACAGTGACAATCCCTTTAAATTTGCCCCACTTTTTCCCAATTTGGGGGGGTTATTTAAACCTCTTGTTTAGGGGCCCCCAAAACCCCTCATGAAACCCCAAAAATTTTTTTCCCCGGTTCTGGGTTTGGGGGGAAACTAACCTTTTACAAAGGGTTTTTTGAGGGGGATTCACATTAGAAAATGGGGCCCTATACACCATTTAAATGGGCCCCCATAACCTTTTGAATTTTTGGGTTTAAAAAACCCTTTAAAAGGCCCCCAAAAACATTAGTGGCCCCTTTTGACAAATTTTTGGAATTTCCCTTAAACCAAAAATGGTTAAAACACAAAAGGAAAGGGCCTTCCCCCAAAAAAATTAAAATTTTAAAAAGCTCGGTACCATTTCAATGGCCTCCAAAACCTTAGAATGGCCTTATTCCCTTGAATGGCCCCCAAAAAACCTTTGAATTTTTCCCCCTTTTTAAAATTAGAAGGGGCCCCTTTTAACCCTTGAAAAACCCCAAAACACATTAGAAGGGGCCCCTTTTACCATTAAATGGCCCCCAAAACACATTAGAATGGCCTCTTTTACACATTAAAATGGCCCCTTTAAAAACATAGAATGGCCTCATAAATTTTGAATGGGCCCCTAACCCCCTTAGGGTCCCCTTTTACCCCAAAAATTAAGGAAAAGGTTCCTTATAAAAAATTAAAAGAAGGGCCCTTTTATCAAAAATTGAAAAAAAAACCCCATTTCTTTTTTTTTAAAACCTTTAAAATTCACACTAGAATCCTTATATATAAATCCTTCCCTTTAAAATTAAATTCCCCTTTTTAAGGTTAAAACCCCCTACAATTAAAAAACCTCGAAAACAATTGGGGAAACGGGTTTTAAATTAAAGGGAAAAAGGGGCCCCAATGAAAAAGAATTTGGGTTCCCTAGGGTTAAATGGCCTTTTTTGCATTAAAAAGGGCCCCAATTAAAAAGCATGTGTGGGAAAAATTTTTCATTAGGGAATTGGGTTTTTTAAAAAAAACACTTTTTTGAATTTCCCCCTTTTTTAAAATCATTGGGAAATTTTTCCCCATAACGATTTAAGAATTTTTGGGGTTAAAAAGGAAAAAAGAAAAGGCCCCCCAATACACAAAGAATGGGGTTCCATTTTTCAAAAAGCCCTATTAATTTTGGGCCCCTTTTTACCAATTTGAATGGCCTTTAAAAATTTAAAATAAATGGCCAAAATTCAAAATTAGAAAAAAGGGTTAAAATTCTTAAAAAAAAAAAATGCTTCCCCCCTAGCCCAAAGAAAGACCTTCCAAAAATAAAACCGGTAAAAAATTTTTCCCCCCCCTACAAATTAGAACCGGAAAAAAAACAAAAAAGAATTTTGGGCCTTTCCCCCTTTTCCCATTGGTTTGCCCCGTGGGGTTTAAAATTGGGAAGGCCCCCTTCGTTTGAATGGCCCCCTTTTAACCAATTTAAAAATTCCCGTTCAATTAGAAATTCCTTTTAATTTTAGAAAAAAAAAACCACAACAATTTAAAAAACATTTTTTAAAAATTTAAAGGAAAAATTTTTAATCCCCTTTTTTTACCCAAAAACCTTTTCCGTAAAAAATTTAAAAACCCAAAAATTTTTTAAAACCATTAGAATTGGCCCCCCCCCAAAACTTGAAAGGGTTAAATTTTAAAAAACCCCTTTTTAGCCCTTAAAACCCCCCAAAAAAAGGGCCCTCCCTACAATTGTAAATGGGGTTTCCCTAAAGATTTAAAAGGCCCAAAATGCATTTAGGAAAGGGGTTCCTTTTACGCTTAAGAAAGGCCCTACACATTGGGGGAAAGGCCTCCAAAACCCTGCAAGGGCCCCTTACATACAACCTTAGAATGGGGCCCCCATCAAGGGGAAGAAAGGGCCCCCATAACCAACATTAGGGGAAAAGGCCCCCCCCTATGCTTTAGAAAAGGTCAACCTTTTTTTTTGGCCCCAACACCCTTAGGGGAAGGGGGCCCTCCTTTAACCAATTTAAAGGGGTTTTTAGACCCCAAAAAATTTGGCCCCTTTTCCTTAGGAAAGTCCAGTCCCTTGAAAAGGGCCTTTTAATACACATTTTTGGAAGGCCCCCCAAACCCCTAGAATTGGCCCTCGCTTTGCCTTAAGAATTTTGGGCCCTTTCCAAAAGCATTAAAAAAACCTCTTTTACACATTAGGAAATGGCCCTTTTCCCCAAAACAATTTAGTGGCCTCCAAAAAATCCCCTTTAGGAAATTTGGCCCCTTAATAAACAAATTAGAATTTCCTTCCCTTAAGCAAACCAAAATGGGCCCTATAACAAAAAATGGGCCCCCGAAAAAAATTGGGGCCCCTTTTTTAACCCCAAAGAAGGCCCCTCCTTTTCCCCTTTAAAAAATGGCCTTCCAAATAAAATTTGGAAGGTCTCTATTTTTATTAAAAAAAAGGGGCCCCAAAAAAATTGGGGGGGGCCCCCCTATTTTTTCCCCAAATTAAAGGCTCCCATTTCCCTTTAAAGGGCCTCCATAGCCCCCATTAAGGAAATTGGGTTTTTATATTAAAAAAAAAAGGGGCCCCCCCAAAAAAATTGGGGGGCCCCCATTTTTTAAAAAAACCCCCCAAAAAAAGAAGACCTTTTCGGAAAACCAAAATTAAAAGGGCCTTCCATAAATTAAAAAATTGGGGTTCATTAAAAAAAATTTTGGGGGGGCCCCCCAAAAAAAAAAGGCCTCCTCCCCATTTTGTTCCAACCCAATTAAAATGGGGGGCCCCCTTTATTAAAAATTAAGGAATTTTTCCCTCCCAAAAGCCTTAAAATGGCCCCCCTTCCATAAAAATTGAATTTTGGGCCTTTCCCCCTTACGCCCCCTTTGCTGGCCTTCGGGGATGCAAGGAAAGGCCTCAAAAAGGGAAAAATTAGAATGGCCCTCCAATTTATCCCCAAAAAAATGGTTAAAAAAAACAAAAAAGAAAAAAATTTTTTTAAATTAAAGGCCCTTTTCATTTAAATTTTCCTCCCTACCCATTGAAACCTTAAAAAAAAAAAAAACCTTTTAACCTTTTTAAATGGCCTTTCCGTAAAACATAAGGAAAAGCCCTAAAAATAATTGAAAGGCCTCCAACACATTAAGTTGGCCACTATACAAATTTTGGGGGGAAACCCCCAATACCATTTAGAAATTTTGGCCCCAAAAAGATTTGGGCCATAACATTAGGGGTGGGCCCCGGACCTTTTAGGAAGGCCGTTGACCCACGAAGCCCAACTCATTGAATGGCCCCTTTCCTTTTGGTTAAAAAAAATGGCCTTTTAAAAACCATAAGAAATGGCCCCCCCATTTTCCATTAGAAATGGCCTTTTTCCTTGAATTTTACCTCTATCCCCCTTAGGTTTTTTGGGCCTTTTTTTTCCCTTTTTAGAATTGGCCCCTTTTCCAATTTTCAACCCCTTGGAATTTCCCTAAAACCACCCCCCCTTTTGGGGTGGCCTAATATAAATACACATTAAAAATGGCCTCTATACACATTTGAATGGTCCAAAACAATTAGAAAAGGCTCCATACACATTAGAAAGGGCCCCTCCATACACATTTGAAAGGCCTCCAAAAAAATGCCCCCTTAGAATGGCCCAATTAAAACATTAAATGGCCCCCCAAAACCCCATTAGAAAGGCCTTTATACACATTGAATGCCCCCCAAAAATTGATAGAATGGGCCCTTTATTCACATTGAATGGCCTCCATACACAAAGAATGGCCTTAAATCATTTGGGAAAGG
>JARQOD010000004.1:103918455-104023980 GCA_033576555.1 Oophaga sylvatica | reverse complement strand
AACCCGGCAGGGGGGCTGATCGTCGCTGAATGTCACACACAGCGATATCGCTGGTGAGCTCGCTGCTGCGTCACAAAACTAGTGACTCAGCAGCGATCTCGGTAGCGATATCGCTATGTGAGACGGGCCCTTAAGTGGAAAGCTTAATTGATTGCTTTCCACTTTCACTTCAGGTCAGCCAGGGACACAATCAGTGACGTCAGAGGGAACTGATTAACAAAAATAGGGGTTCCCTTCGAAAAAAAAAATGGCGTGGGGTCCCCCCTATTTTTGTTAACCAGCCAGATGAAGCAGACCGCTGAGGCCTGGATTTTCAGGCTGTTAAGGAGCCAAGATCCATGGACCTTGCCAGCCTGATAATACCAGGCCACAGCAGTCTGCATATCTTGGCTGATTAACAAAAATAGGGGATCCCCTCGAAAAAAATTGGCATGGGGTCCCCCCTATTTTTGTTAACCAGCCAGATGAAGCAGACCGCTGAGGCCTGGTTTTTCAGGCTGGTAAGGATCCAATATCCATGGACCTTGCAAGCCTGATAATACCAGGCCACAGCAGTCTGCTTAGCTTGGCTGGTTAACAAAAATAGGGGATCCCCTCGAAAAAAAAAACGGCGTGGGGATCCCCCTATTTTTGTTAACCAGCCAAGTAAAATGCAGACTGCTGCGGCCTGGTATTAAAAGACTGTCAAGGCCCATGGATTTTGGCCCTCAACAGCCTGATAATACCAGGCTACAGCAGCCCCACATTTGGCGCATCAAAAGATGTGCCAATTGTGGCACTTTACCCGGCTCTTCCCACTTGCCCTGTAGCGGTGGCAAGCGGGGTAATAAGGGGTTAATGTCACCGTTGATTGCACGGTGACAATAAGCCCGGTTAATAATGGAGAGGTGTCAATAAGACACCGATCCATTATTAATCCCAAAGTTATTAAATGCATAAAAAAAAGACAAAGCAAGAAAAAAGTATTTTAATGAAATAAAAGAGACAACACAGTTTTCATTAATTTTATTGTACTCTCATTCCTGCGACGCCATCGATCTCCTGTAAAAAAAGAAAAAAAACAAACCAACAGTATACCACCTGTCCGACGCAGTCCATAACGACAGTCCCACGACGATCCAACTCTGCTACATCGCAATGACAGGCAGAGCCTGTCATCGCGACGCAGCACAGCTGATTACCTGCTTCCCCGGCGGTGACGTCATCGGACTGACTGCTTTACGGCCGGGATTACCCAGCAGTCACTGCAGTTATCGCGAGAAACTGCATGTGACCGCCGGGGAAAGAAGATTGCGCCATGAAGCAGTCCAGGACGTGACCGCCGGAGATCTTCTGCCGGGTAAGTGCCGCTGACTCCTGACAGACCCGACCGACGGACACTGACAGTGACAGTGACAATCCCGATTCCGGTATCCGATATGACGAAAATATCGGAACTCGGAATCGGAATTCCGATACAGCCAATATCGGCCGATACCCGATATTTGCAGTATCGGAATGCTCAACCCTACACATTACTGATTTGACTGCTCACAAAACCATTTGGATGTAGCAGAGTTGGGGATCATCGTGAGACTCATCATTATGGATTAATGGTGCACAGGTGAGGTATAATTAGATTTTTTATTTTTAGGTTAATAAATGAGTAACGGAGGGTCGGGCTAGTGTTTTTTTCAATTCGAGGACTTTTCACTGTATCTTTATGAACTTTGACTACGGGGTTAGCAATGGGGGTGGCTGATACTAACACCTGGGCTTGATGTCAGCGGACATAAAACAGCTGACATGAACCCCAAAACTATTATCCCACTTGGAAATACACTAAGGTAAGTGGGAAGAGCCAAGGCTAAGCGCCAAAATTTGTGCATCTAATGGATGGTTCATTTCTAGAGCGGCTGAGGGCTGGTGTTCTTAGTCTGGGGGGGAGACAATATCCATGGCCCTATCACAGCCTATTAATATCAGCCTGCAGCTGTGTTTAGCATTTGCTGGTTTAAAAAAACCAGTAAAGGCCAAGAAAACAGCTGTGAGCTGCTATTAGTAGGCTGGGAACCTTTATGGCTATTGGCCTCCAACCAGATTATTAACACAAGCCCCAGATGCTGGCTTCCCCACAGCTAGTTAGAAAAACTAAGGGGTGGGATGTATAATAGCTCGTGCTACTCATTACAATGGCCTCCATACACATTAGAATGACCTATATACACATTAGAATGGCCTCTATACACATTAGAATGGCCTCCATACACATTAGAATGGCCTCTATACACATTAGAATGGCCTCTATACACATTAGAATGGCCTCTATACACATTAGAATGGCCTGTATACACATTAGAATGGCCTCTATACACATTAGAATGGCCTGTGTACACATTAGAATGGCCTCTATACACATTAGAATGTTGCTCTGAGCGCCAGAGTTGAGCGATACTTTCCGATATCCTAAAGTATCGGAATCGGAATGGTATCGCCGATATCACTAAAATATCGGCGATACCCGATACCGATACCGGAAGTCCCATGTAAGTCTATGGGAACAAAATATCGCAACTAAAAAAACCCCATTCTTTCCTTGTAAACACTAAATATACACACATAGAATACATATATATATATATATACATGTCATTGTGACATATATATATACATATATGTATAGTTTATACACTTCTACATAGTAAAATATCCTCTGATTCAATTGCCGGGTAAAGCCGGCTTCAGTGAAAAGACAGAAGCACCCGACATGAAATGACACTTGGTGTACATAGGGTTAACCATGTCTTTTCATGTCGTTTGCTATCTGATTTGCACAAACAATTAAATCAGACTATGTGTGCAAAATTTCACACCTGTAGGGGTTAATTAAAGGTGTAAATTCGTTGTAAAAAAAACTGACTTTTTTGCTACGAATTTACACCTTTAATTAACCCCTACAGGTGTGAAATTTTGCACACATAGTCTGATTTAATTGTTTGTGCAAATTAGATAGCAAAGGACATGAAAAGACATGGTTAACCCTATGTACACCAAGTGTCATTTCATGTCGGGTTCTGCATTTTCACAAAAGCCGGCAATTGAATTAGCGGCTATTATACTATGTAGAAGTGTATGAACTACAAATATAAATATATATATAAATGTGTCACAAATTCAATGACATGTATATATATATATGAGGTGTAAAATTGCTGAAAAAAATGCGTGGGCTCCCGCCCTATTTTCGCAACCAGACAGACAAAGCCAGTGAGTGGGGGCAGATAATAATAGCCCAGAGAGGGACCATTATTTTTGCCCCCCCCCCGGCTACTAACATCTGCCCCCAGACACCCCAGGAAAGACAAATCTATAATTAGATTCGCCCTTTCTGGCACTTTGCCCGTCTATTCCCATTGCCCTGTAGCGGTGGCGAATGGGTTAATATGGGGTTAAAGCCACCTTGCTATTGAAAGGTGACCTTAAGCCAGGTTAATAATTGAGAGCTGTCAATTAGACAACTATCAATTATTAATCCTATTGCATGAAATAAAAATAAAACACACACACTTTAATTAAAAATCATTTTAATGAAATAAAGACACATGTTTTTGACCATCTTTTATTTTACTGCAAAAACCATTTCCTGTAATAAAAATAAAATAAAAAAGCAAAATTATTCTTACCTATCCCATGCACAGTCAGGTCCCACGGTGTAATCCTTCAGAAAGGGTTAATGTTTACTGCAGGGACTGCAGCTAATGCTGCAGCCTCACAGTAAACCCCAAATGAATGAGTTCCTCTCCTGCCTGACAGGAGAGTAAAGGCTGGGTGTCACATAACGATACACCAGCGATCCCGACAACGATATGCACTTGTCAGGATCGCTGGTGTATCGCTACATGATCGCTGCTGAGCTGCCAAACAGGCAGCTCAGGCAGCGATCTGGGACAGCGACACTGCGGTAACATCGCTTAAGGGCCCGTCTCACATAGCGATATCGCTACCGAGATCGCTGCTGAGTCACTAGTTTTGTGACGCAGCAGCGAGCTCACCAGCGATATCGCTGTGTGTGACATTCAGCGACGATCAGCCCCCCTGCCGGGTATCGCTGATCGTCGCAGAAATGTCAGGACCTTTTTTTGATCGCTGGTTTCCCTCTGACAGGCACGCATCGCTGCGTGTGACAGGCGGGAGACCAGCGATCCGCTGGTAACCAAGGTACACAGCGGGTTTCCAGGCACCGCGCAGCGCTTGGAAACCCGCTGTGTACCTTGGATACCAGCTCCCTGCATCAGGGCGCTGGTATCCAAGGTACACAGCGGGTTTCTAGGCACAGCCCCGCGCCTGGAAACCCGCTGTGTACCTTGGTTACCAGCGGATCGCTGGTCTCCCGCCTGTCACACGCAGCGATGTGTGCCTGTCAGCGGGAAACCAGCGATCAAAAAAAGGTCCTGACATTTCAGCGACGATCAGCGATACCCGGCAGGGGGGCTGATCGTCGCTGAATGTCACACACAGCGATATCGCTGGTGAGCTCGCTGCTGCGTCACAAAACTAGTGACTCAGCAGCGATCTCGGTAGCGATATCGCTATGTGAGACGGGCCCTTAAGTGGAAAGCTTAATTGATTGCTTTCCACTTTCACTTCAGGTCAGCCAGGGACACAATCAGTGACGTCAGAGGGAACTGATTAACAAAAATAGGGGTTCCCTTCGAAAAAAAAATGGCGTGGGGTCCCCCCTATTTTTGTTAACCAGCGAGATGAAGCAGACCGCTGAGGCCTGGATTTTCAGGCTGTTAAGGAGCCAAGATCCATGGACCTTGCCAGCCTGATAATACTAGGCCACAGCAGTCTGCATATCTTGGCTGATTAACAAAAATAGGGGATCCCCTCGAAAAAAATTGGCGTGGGGTCCCCCCTATTTTTGTTAACCAGCCAGATGAAGCAGACCGCTGAGGCCTGGATTTTCAGGCTGTTAAGGAGCCAAGATCCATGGACCTTGCCAGCCTGATAATACCAGGCCACAGCAGTCTGCATATCTTGGCTGATTAACAAAAATAGGGGATCCCCTCGAAAAAAATTGGCGTGGGGTCCCCCCTATTTTTGTTAACCAGCCAGATGAAGCAGACCGCTGAGGCCTGGTTTTTCAGGCTGGTAAGGATCCAATATCCATGGACCTTGCCAGCCTGATAATACCAGGCCACAGCAGTCTGCTTAGCTTGGCTGGTTAACAAAAATAGGGGATCCCCTCGAAAAAAAAACGGCGTGGGGATCCCCCCTATTTTTGTTAACCAGCCAAGTAAAATGCAGACTGCTGCGGCCTGGTATTAAAAGACTGTCAAGGCCCATGGATTTTGGCCCTCAACAGCCTGATAATACCAGGCTACAGCAGCCCCACATTTGGCGCATCAAAAGATGTGCCAATTGTGGCACTTTACCCGGCTCTTCCCACTTGCCCTGTAGCGGTGGCAAGCGGGGTAATAAGGGGTTAATGTCACCGTTGATTGCACGGTGACAATAAGCCCGGTTAATAATGGAGAGGTGTCAATAAGACACCGATCCATTATTAATCCCAAAGTTATTAAATGTATAAAAAAAAGACAAAGCAAGAAAAAAGTATTTTAATGAAATAAAAGAGACAACACAGTTTTCATTAATTTTATTGTACTCTCATTCCTGCGACGCCATCGATCTCCTGTAAAAAAAGAAAAAAAACAATCCAACAGTATACCACCTGTCCGACGCAGTCCATAGTAACGACAGTCCCACGACGATCCAGCTCTGCTACATCGCAATGACAGGCAGAGCCTGTCATCGCGACGCAGCACAGCTGATTACCTGCTTCCCCGGCGGTGACGTCATCGGACTGACTGCTTTACGGCCGGGATTACCCAGCAGTCACTGCAGTTATCGCGAGAAACTGCATGTGACCGCCGGGGAAAGAAGATTGCGGCCATGAAGCAGTCCAGGACGTGACCGCCGGAGATCTTCTGCCAGGTAAGTGCCGCTGACTCCTGACAGACCCGACCGACGGACACTGACAGTGACAGTGACAATCCCGATTCCGGTATCCGATAAGACGAAAATATCGGTACTCGGAATCGGAATTCCGATACAGCCAATATCGGCCGATACCGATATTTGCAGTATCGGAATGCTCAACCCTACTGAGCGCTGATCTTCTGCTGCCTGACCCTTTGGACCGTGTTCTGACTATCCGTTTGTCTTGTCCTTCGGCTTTTGATTCGCTATCTCTTGTTATTGACCCTGGTACTGTGACCTGACTTACGCCTTCATCTTTTCCCTTGGTTATTTACATACTCTCTCGGTATTGACCCTAAAACGTCTGACTCTTCTGCCTCACGGCCTGTCTGTGAGTAGTGACTAGCGTCACAGTATAGAGGCCATACACATTAGAATGGCCTCTATACACATTAGAATGGCCTCCATACACATTAGAATGGCCTCCATACACATTAGAATGGCCTCCTCCATACACATTAGAATGGCCTCTATACAAATTAGAATGCCCTTAATACACATTAGAATGGCTTAAATACACATTAGAATGGCCTCCATACACATTAGAATGGCTTCGATACACATTCGAATGACCTCCAAACACATTAGAATGGCCTCTATTCACATCTGAATGGCCTCTATACACAATAGAATGGCCTATATATACATTAGAATGGCCTATATATTCATTAGAATGGTCTGAATACACATTAGAATGGCCTGTATACTCATTAGAATGGCCTCCATACACATCAGAATGGCCTCTATACACATTAAAATGACCTCTATACACATTAGAATGGCCTCTATATATTAGAATGGCCTCTATATACATTAGAATGGCCTCTTTACTCATTAGAATGGTCTATATACTTATTAGAATGGCCTCTTTACTCATTAGAATGACCTCTATTCACATTAGAATGACCTCTATTCACATTAGAATGGCCTCTATATGCATTAGAATGGCCTCCATACACATTAGAATGGCCTCTATATGCATTAGAATGGCCTCCATACACATTAGAATGGCCTCCATACACATTAGAATAGCCTCTATACATATTAGAATGGCCTCTATATGCATTAGAATGGCCTCCATACGCATTAGAATGGCCTCTATATGCATTAGAATGGCCTCCATACGCATTAGAATGGCCTCTATATGCATTAGAATGGCCTCCATACACATTAGAATGGCCTCTATATGCATTAGAATGGCCTCCATACGCATTAGAATGGCCTCTATATGCATTAGAATGGCCTCCATACACATTAGAATGGCCTCCATACACATTAGAATAGCCTCTATACATTTTAGAATGGCCTCTATACTCAATAGAATGGCCTTTATTAACAGTACAATGGCCTCCATTCACATTAGAATGGCCTCTATATACATTAAAATGGCCTCTATACTCATTAGAATGACCTCCATAAACAGTATAATGGGCTCCATACATATTAGAATGGCCTGTATACACATTAGAATGGCCTCTATACACATTAGAATGCCCTGTATACATATTAGAATGGCCTCTATACATTTTAGAATGGCCTCTATACACATTAGAATGCCCTGTATACATATTAGAATGGCCTCTATACATTTTAGAATGGCCTACATACACATTAGAATGGCATCTACAAAGATTAGAATGGCCTCCATACGCATTATAATGGCCTCTATACACATTAGAATGGCCTCCGTACACATTAGAATGGCCTCTATACGCATTAGAATGGCCTCCATACACATTAGAATGGCCTCTATACACATTTTTATGGCCTCTATACACATTAGAATGGCCTCCATACACATTAGAATGGCCTCCATACGCATTAGAATGGCCTCTATATGCATTAGAATGGCCTCTATACGCATTAGAATGGCCTCCATACACATTAGAATGGCCTCCATACGCATGACAATGGCTTCTATACACATTAGAATGGCCTCCATACACATTAGAATGGCCTCCATACACATTAGAATGGCCTCCATATGCATTAGAATGGCCTCTATACACATTAGAATGGCCTCCATACACATTAGAATGGCCTCCATATGCATTAGAATGGCCTCTATACACATTAGAATGGCCTCCATACACATTAGAATGGCCTCCATATGCATTAGAATGGCCTCTATACACATTAGAATGGCCTCCATACACATTAGAATGGCCTCCATATGCATTAGAATGGCCTCCATATGCATTAGAATGGCCTCTATACACATTAGAATGGCCTCCATACACATTAGAATGGCCTCCATATGCATTAGAATGGCCTCTATACACATTAGAATGGCCTCCATATGCATCAGAATGGCCTCTATACACATTAGAATGGCCTCCATACGCATTAGAATGGCTTCTATACACATTAGAATGGCCTCCTTACGCATTAGAATGGCCTCTATATGCATTAGAATGGCCTCTATAGATATTAGAATGGCCTCCATACGCATTAGAATGGCCTCTATACAAATTAGAATGGCCTCTATACATATTAGAATGGCCTCCATACACATTAGAATGGCCTCTATACACATTAGAATGGCCTCCATACACATTAGAATGGCCTCTATACACATTAGAATGACCTCTATACATATTAGAATGGCCTCCATACACATTAGAATGGCCTCTATACAAATTAGAATGGCCTCTATACATATTAGAATGGCCTCCATACACATTAGAATGGCCTCTATACATATTAGAATGGCCTTTATACACATTAGAATGGCCTCCATACGCATTAAAATGGCTTCTATACACATTAGAATGGCCTCCTTACGCGTTAGAATGGCCTCTATATGCATTAGAATGGCCTCTATAGATATTAGAATGGCCTCCATACGCATTAGAATGGCCTCTATACACATTAGAATGGCCTCCATACACATTAGAATGGCCTCTATACATATTAGAATGGCCTCCATACACATTTAGAATGGCCTCATACACATTAAATGGCCAACGCTTAGAATGGCTTCTATACACATTAGAATGGCCTCCATACACATTAGAATGGCCTCATCATTAAAAGCCTAATTTAGAATGGCCTCATACACATTAGAATGGCCTCTATACAATTAGAATGGCCTCTATACACATTAGAATGGCCTCCATATCCATTAGAATGGCCTCTATACACATTAGAATGGCCCTATATCATATTAGAATGGCCTCCTATACACATTAGAATGGCCTCTTACAATTAGAATGGCCTCTATACATTAGAATGGCCTCTATACACATTAGAATGGGCCTCTATACAATTAGAATGGCCTCTATACACATTAGAATGGCCTCCATACAATTAGAATGGCCTCTACACATTAGAAAGCTCCTTACACATTAGAATGGCCTCTATACACATTAGAATGGCCTCCATAATATTAGAATGGCCTCTATACACATTAGAATGGCCTCCATACACTAATTATGAATGGCCTCCATACACATTAAATGAATGGCCTCTATACACATTAGAATGGCCTCCATATACATTAGAATGGCCTCTATACACATTAGAATGGCCTCATACAATTAGAATGGCCTCTATACACATTAGAATGGCCTTATACTCATAGAATGGCCTCTATACACATTAGAATGGCCCCATACACATTAGAATGCGCTCTATAACACATTAGAATGGCCTCCATACACATTAGAATGGCCTCTATACATCATTAGAATGGCCTCCATACACATTAGAATGGCCTCTATACACATTAGAATGGCCTCTATACACATTAGAATGGCCTCTATACACATTAGAATGGCCTCCATACACATTAGAATGGCCTCTATACACATTAGAATGGCCTCTATACACATTAGAATGGTCTCTATACACATTAAAATAACCCCATACACATTAGAATGGCCTCTATACACATTAGAATGGCCTCTATACACATTAGAATGGCCTCTATACACATTAGAATGGCCTCTATACACATTAGAATGGCCTGTATACTCATTAGAATGGCCTCTATATACATTAGAATGGACTCTATACACATTAGAATGGCCTCTATACACATTAGAATGGCCTCTATATACATTAGAATGGCCTCTATACACATTAGAATGGCCTCTATACACATTAGAATGGCCTCCATAAACAGTATAATGACCTTTATACACATTAGTACAGTGATCCCCAACCTTACAATCTTGAGAGCCACATTAAACTTTGAGAGAGGGTCGCGAGCCACATTTAGGTCAAATAGAGAGTCACGAGCCACATCCAGCTTCCGCCCACTTCACAATAGCGAGACACATTGCCCCCATTACTGGTATAACAACAGCCAAAGTTTTTTCACAGAAATTACACAAAGGCAGTTTACCAAGAGCCAGAGGTTCCCACATTACCTTCACTCATTATTCTCGCATCAACCACCCCCATCACACTGTCGCATCCAGCTTTAAGTACCTCCTCTTGACACTTCACATCATCCGGTCTCCACCTTACCATACTTAAATTATTTCCAAACCCCCAAGGCCAGAATATACACATTCAGATCTGCTCTTCTGTATGGGCTACTCAGAAAATTTACCACCTGGAAAACTGCTCTTCATAGTTGTTTGCTAGACCTGATGCTAACGCACCAAGCTGGTATGTAGTGGTGAGCCATGGGCCCGAGAGCCACATGTGGCTCCCGAGCCACAGGTTGGGGACCCCTGCATTAGTATGTCCTCCATGGTGGAATCCGAAGAGAAAGAGATTTTGGTCAAACAACTGTTCGTCTAATCAAAGATGTATGGGTACCTTAATATTGTGTTCATTGAAGGTATTCCCTCAAAACAGAGCTGCCCTGCTAAATATGCATCAGGTAACAGTTCGTCGCAGTTTTCGGTGTGAGCGCTTTACCTGGATTCCTTCTCCTGAGAGCGCAGAACAGGCTTGGATTTGCCATGTGCGGTCCCGGTAGGTGTGCAGGTTCAGTCCAGCAGCAATATCTGAAGCAGGAGCAGCAGTCAGTAAGTCTTGTTTGTTCGCAAAAACCAGAAGTGGGACACCAAGTAGACTGTCCTCTTCTACCAGTTCTGCCAGCTCCTAAATATAAAACCGGTTATGATAGGGTGGTATTCATACTGTAATAGTCTCCCTCATCATCTGTATACTAAAATTCAGCTTACAGGAAAAGTGAAGCAGAACCATTGGTAGTACTGTGAGTACCGTAGATTTATTCAATATTGTGTCTTAAAGGGAACCTGTCACATGAAAAACTGCTGATATATGTGGTATTGGATTAATTTGCAGGTTAATAGTTTTCTGACCCTGCATTTAGAGCCCTGCTGCTGGGAGGAAATGAACTTTATTCCTCTTGGCAATGTCCAGCTTTCAGTCAAAAAGGAGGCACCAGATCTGTCAGTCAGTGCCGGAGGCACTGTTACAACTGCCGATCTCTATACACAGAGCAGTGACTGAAACCGTGCCTGCGACTCCCCCATGGCCATGGCTGAACGCCAAATGCTGCCGGGAGGAATAATGTTAATTTCCTCACGTTAGAGGGAGTCTAAGTGTGGGGGCCAGGCAGGTTCCCAATGCTTGCAGATTGCGCTACCTAATAATTTATTGATTCAGTCAGTTCTGAGCATACCTGCCCTGTTTCCTCAAATCGCTTACGATCTGCACTGTCGATCACATAGATCTGCAAGAAATAAAGTAGAAATATTGTTATGTATGCTGGTAGGAAGCCATCTGTGCCTCTACAGCCATTATAAAATTACTATTATCAAACTTCATATAAATAGCATTTACAAAATAACCTGTGTCAGGGAACAGCCAGGGGATCACGTAGATATCCCACCACTGCCACCAATTTGTGACGACTAGCACTCCACTGCCCCCAATGGTCCTGACAATCACACAATTGATTGACAATTGAGAAACGAGTCAACAGCTGCTTTCGCTACTAGGTAGGTTATTGGGCACTTCACAGTGGACGTATACTATATACACATCCGATTCCAACACATGAAATATATATACTTCAGCATGGTCACCGCCAAGCTCCACAATAACCCAAGGAAACTAGCTGCCATCACCAGTCATTTATACCAGCCGAATGGAAACCCGTTGCTGGTAATGTATGGGTTCACGAGGCTTCTGGGATGTGGTTTATAGAGCAAGAGGAAAGAAGCTATTATATTTTATATATTTTATTGGAAAAGTAGCCAGTACTTATAAGGCTATGTGCACACGTTGCGGATTCTGCTGCGGATCCGCAGCGGATTTTCCACTGCAGATCCGCAGCAGAACTGCAAGTGATGTACAGTAGCATTAGATTCAATGGAAAAAAAAAACGCAGTGCACATGCTGCGGATTTTTCCGCGTGGATTTGGTGCGGATTTAAATCCGCAGCATGTCACTTCTTTTGTGCAGTTCCGCAGCGTTGTCAGACCTGCTCTAAATAGAAATCCGCAGGTCTGAAAACGCAGGGGAAATCCGCACAAAAACCGAGGCAAATCCGCTTCAAATCCGCAGGTAAAACCCAGGTCATTTTACCTGCGGATTTACCAAAATCTGCACGGAAAATTCCTCAGCAGAATCCACACCGTCTGCACATAGCCTCAAAATATACAAAATATATTATAAAAGTGGACAAAATACAGTATATGCAGTCACATAAAATACTGTAGATAAGCAAAAGAAAAGTGCTAGACCTGATGTTCCAGAAATGGTGCAGATTTAGTGGAGGGAAGTGCTCCCAGCACTGAACAATGATTGTCAGTCACATCTGGCTTCTGGCAGGTACAAGCCAGACCTACCTACCTTCCCTTGGTGAGCTCAGCTAGAGGCAAGTAAATGGATGCAGCTCAGGTACCAAAAAATGATTGGATCCCTTATCTTAAGGATATCTGCTCCCCTGGAGATCCTAGGCGGGAGAAATTATCGCCATATTTCCCATCATTAGAGGTCCTAGGCAGGAGATATTAATGCCATATTTCCCATCATGATTTTAGCTTTCTATAGATAATAGACATGGCATATCCAACTTTGTCCTTCTGCCCATTATTAATTTGGGGCTGATGCATAGATCGCACAGTGATGTAAGTAAATACGCTATGTTTGCCACTTCGTCACAACACAGAAAATATGTCTTTCAGAACTATAGGACCTATGCCTGTCACAAAAACCCCAATATTCATAACTGGAATCTGATGCCGATCAATGTACCATCATTGGTCGAATTTTACTTTGAGACTTTGTGCGTTATCCATACAGGAGAGAAAAGTCTCACCTCCCAGCCTCTTGTACAGACTTTATGTCTGCTCTCCATGGGATAACCCACTTCGATTACCTGTTCAAACACAGGGGTCAGATGGAATGCTAGAGTGCAAGCTCTTGTTTCCTTTACAAGATATGGTAAAGCTATGCTTTAATTAATCCTTACTATGAGAGTGCAACCTGACACAAACCAATACTGATACAAGTTGCAAGTCGGGTTGAATTTAAACATTTGTGAAACAGTGTTCAATCATGGACTTTCGTGTCCGGACCAGCCACAGGTCTCCTGAGCCAAACTCAACATGAGTAATATAGCCAGTCTGGACATCTTGCATGATACTCAGATGTTTGAGTTCAACCTTAAGAACCTCATAAACTTTAGACTACTCTTGGCTGAACCCGCCTATATAGGTAGACTCAAGTGACAGTCTAATGTGCTTGGGAGCCTCCCAACTCTCTCCTGACAGATGATATTGGGGGAGAGGATGTCCAATTTCGAACTGCTGATCTTTTTGTTATCGGCAAACACTGAAGCACTATATAGAGTAGTTGGGAGAGAAAGCTGACAGCCGAAACATTGTGTAGCTGACAACGATCTATTGCATATAGCAGACCTGAGCAAATTGCGGCCTGGAGGCCACACCAAGCTCCATTGGCTATACTTATCCGGCTTGTAGATCAGGACAGCCAAATGGCTGGAACTAAAGTGCATCTTTACAGAGCAGTGATGACAGCATCATAGTGTGCACCAGATCTGCTTAGACAAATAACAAAGAAAAAACTAAGCACTCAACTTAATAATTTATTAATAGTATCTTCAAAACGTTTCGGTCTTGGTGACCTTCATCAGTAACTACTTATATGTATATAGAAAATGGCTCCTAGAGAGACAGGTGCCCCAAGTGAAGAATGCTGCATAAAAATAAGCGTGGCTTATGACAAAGCTCTGTGGTAATGCCGAGTGTCTAATATTGCGGTATCCACCGCTATGAAGACTGGGGCTGAACCAGGACGCTATCTGCGCAGTCTAGATGTCTTCCCTTAGATGTGAGAAGGGAAGACATCTAGACTGCGCAGATAGCGTCCTGGTTCAGCCCCAGTCTTCATAGCGGTGGATACCGCAATATTAGACACTCGGCATTACCACAGAGCTTTGTCATAAGCCACGCTTTTTTTTATGCAGCATTCTTCACTTGGGGCACCTGTCTCTCTAGGAACCATTTTCTATATACATATAAGTAGATACTGATGAAGGTCACCAAGACCGAAACGTTTTGAAGATACTACTAATAAATTATTAAGTTGAGTGCTTAATCTTTTCTTTGTTATTAGTACCCGGTGTGGGAACCTAGACTTTAAGCACCATTTCCATTAAGGTTGTGCTCACGATCTATTTTCACATTTCTGCTTAGACAAATAGACCCAACCCTTAGTGCCCCGTCACACATAGCTACACACCAGCGATCCCGACAACGATATGCACTTATCAGGATCGCTGGTGTGTCGCTACATGATCGCTGGTGAGCTACCAATCAGGCAGCTCAGGCAGCGATCAGGACAGCGACACTGCGGCTAACGTCGCTTAGTTACCCGCAGTGTACGTTGGACACCAGCCCGCTGGGGCAGGGAGCTGGTAACCAAGATAAACATTGGGTTTCCAGGCGCTGCGCTGCGCCTGGAAACCCGATGTGTACCTTGGTTACCAGCACCCCTGCAGCAGCGCGCTGGAATCCAATGTACACATCGGCACCTGGAAACACGATGTGTACCTTGGTTACCAGCTGATCGCTGGTCTCCTGCCTGCCACACGCAGCGATGCGTGCTGGCCAGCGGGAAACCAACGATCAAAAAAATGTCCTGGCCTTTGGACAACGATTAGTGATACCCGGCAGGGGGGCGGTCGCTGATCAGTGTCACACACAGCGATATAGCAGGGGAGATAGCTGTTGCGTCACAAAACTAGTGACTCAGCAGCGATCTCGCTAGCGAGATCGCTGTGTGTGATGGGGGCTTTAGATGCAAGTAAGGTGTGTACGTGACATTGGAGAACTAAGGGAAAGGCAAAAGGAATGTGAATGAGATATGAGAGTGAGTACAGGAAGAAGGTAAAGAGCGGGAGAAGAAGAAAGAGAGCGGGATTGTCACAGGTAACAAAATAGAGACAGAGACTGGAACAAGGTACATCAATGTTTATTATGCTTAACCCCTTAGTGAAAACCAGACACAAAAAAAAATATCCTAAAATAAAATAAAATAAAAATTTTTTTTGCAAAAAATGCATGAAGGTAGTAATAATTATAAGGGTATTTAGTAAACATAATTTTGATCAAAAGGATGTACAAGCCATCCTGCCACGTCAAGGCAACCATTGTGGGACAGTCCTAGTCTTTTATTAACCCCTTAGTGACAGAGCCAATTTAAACCTTAATCACCAGGCCAAATTTTTGAAATTTGACCATTGCCATTTCATATGGCAATAACTCTGGACTGTTTCAATGTATCCCAGTGATTCTGCGGTTGTTTTCTTGTGACACATTCAAGTTTATGTTAGTGGTAAATTTAGATCGATATGTTTTGCATTTATTTGTGAAAATATCAGAATTTTGGAGAAATTAAAAAAATTAGCAATTTTGAAACTTTCCATTTTTATATCCTTAAACCAGTTAGTCATGCTGTACAAAATATTTAATAAACAGCATTTTCCTTATGTCTACTTTACATTTGCATAATTTTTCAAATGTCATTTTATTTTGTTAGAATGTTACAAGGGTTAAACATTTAACAGCAATTTCTAATTTTTTCAAGAAACTTAGAAAACCTGTTTCTTTAGTGACCTATTTGATATATTGAAAATTCCCCCAAAGTGATATCATTTTAGAAACTGCACCCCTCACATACTTCAAAATTGCTGTAAGGAAATGTATTAACCCTTCAGGTGCTACACAATAAATAATGCAAAGTGGAATTAAAAAAATTCTTTTTTCCTTTATAATGTTGCTTTAGACCCAATTTTTTCATTTTTACAAGGAATAGCATGAGCAAATGGTCCTGACAATTTGTTACCCAGTTTCTTCTGAGCACACTAATACATCATATGTAGTCAGAAACATCTATTTGGACAAACAGCAGGGCTCAGAAGGCAAGAAGCACCATTTGAATTTTGGAACATAAATTTGGCTGAAACAGATTGAGGGCGACATCTCGCCTTTGCAGGGGCCTAAACCGTAGAAACTCCCCACAAGTGACTCCATTTTGGGAACTACATCACTGAAAAGAAATTTTTATCCAGGGGTATAGTGGGAATTTTGAACTCGCATTTATTACACAAAATTTGAAAAAATTAGGTCGTCATATTGAAAATTTTCATTATTTTCACAAAAACATTGCTTTAGCCCCAAATTTTTCACTTTTGCAAGATGTAACATGAAATGGTGGGCCCCTCAATTTTGCACCCACTTTCCGTTGAGCGCGGCGATACCACACATGTAGTAAAAAAATTATGTTTGGACACAAGGCAGGGCTCGGAAGAGAAGAAGCGACATTTGTTATTTGGAATGTAAATTTGGCTGGAATAGATTGCAGACACCATCTCTGCTTTACAAAGCCCCTGAGGTACCAAAACAGCAGAAACTCCTACAAGTTACCCCATTTTGGAAACTAGATCCATCATTGAATTCATCTAGGGGTGTGCTGAGCTTGTTGAACCCGTAGCTGCTTCAAAGAACTTTTTAAAATGTGGATTGTAGTGATATAGTAACATAGTTATTAAGGTTGAAGGAAGACTTTAAGTCCATCTAGTTCAACCCATATCCTATCCTAACCTGCCCTAACATGTTGATCCAGAGGAAGGCAAAAAAAAACCCAAGTGGCAAACAGTAAGCTTCACATTGGGGAAAAAAAATTCCTTCCCGACTCCACATACGGCAATCAGACTAGCTCCCTGGATCAACGCAATATCTAGGAAACTAGTGAATATAGCGTGTAATATTACACTTTTCAAGAAAGGCATCCAGTCCCTTCTTAAATTTTAGTAAGGAATCACTCATTACAACATTAATCGGCAGAGAGTTCCATAGTCTCACTGCTCTTACAGTAAAGAATCTGCGTCTGTGATTATGGCTAAACCTTCTTTCCTCCAGACGTAGAGGATGCCCCCTTGTCCCCGTCACAGGTCTAAGAGTAAAAAGATCATTAGAAAGGTCTTTGTACTGTCCCCTCATATATTTATACATTGTAATAAGATCACCCCTAAGCCTTCGTTTTTCCAAACTAAATAACCCCAAGTGTAATAACCTGTCTTGGTATTGCAGACCCCCCAGTTCTCTAATAACCTTGGTCGCTCTTCTCTGCACCCGATCCAGTTCAGCTATGTCTTTCTTATACACCGGAGACCAGAACTGCACACAGTATTCTAAGTGTGGTCGCACCAGTGACTTGTATAGAGGTAAAATGATGTTCTCCTCATGAGCATCTATGCCTCTTTTAATGCATCCCATTATTTTATTAGCCTTGGCAGCAGCTGCCTGACATTGGCCACTAAATGTGAGTTTGTCGTCCACCCATACACCCAGGTCTTTTTCAGTGACAGTTTTGCCCAGTGTTTTACATTTAAGCACATAATTATACATCTTGTTTGTTCTACCCAAGTGCATGACCTTACATTTATCCCCATTAAAGCTCATTTGCCATTTATCAGCCCAAGCTTCTAGGTTACATCAATTCTCCTGTAATATAAAATTATTTCCCTCTGTATTTATTACCCTGCAGAGTTTAGTGTCATCTGCAAATATTGAAATACTACTCTGTATGCCCCCTACAAGGTCATTAATAAATATGTTAAAGAGAAGCGGCCCCAATACTGACCCCTGTGGTACCCACTGCTAACCGTGACCCAGTCTGAGTGTGCTCCATTAATAACCACCCTTTGTTTCCTATCCATGAGCCAGTTCTTAACCCACTTACACATATTTTCCCCTATCCCCATTTTTCTCATTTTATGTATCAACCTTTTGTGTGGCACTGTATCAAAAGCTTTTGAGAAGTCCATGAACACCACGTCCACTGCATTCCCTTGGTCCAGTCCTGAACTTACCCCTTCATAAAAGCTTATCAGATTAGTCTGACAAGAACGGTCCCTCGTAAACCCATGCTGATACTGTGTCATGAGGTTGTTCAGCCTCAGATACTCCAATATAGTATCCCTTAAAAAACCCTCCAGGATTACCCACAGTAGATGTTAAGCTCACTGGCCTATAATTTCCAAGTTCAGTTTTTGCCCCCTTTTTGAATATTGGCACCACATTTGCTATACGCCAGTCCTGTGGTACAGACCCCGTTATTATGGAATCTTTAAAGATTAAAAATAATGGTCTATCTATAACTGTACTTAATTCCTGCAGTACTCGGGGTGTATCCCATCCGGGCCCGGGATTTGTCAACTTTAGTGATTTTTAGATGCCGCCGTACTTCCTGCTGGGTTAAGCAGGTGACATTTAATGGAGAAATTTTTTTATCACTGATCATGTTATCTGTCATGGGATTTTCTTGTGTAAATACAGTTGAAAAAAGTCATTTAGCATATTGGCTTTTTCCTCATCCTCATCCACCATTTCACCCAGACATTTTTAAGGTGACCAACACTATCATTTTTTAGTTTCTTGCTCTTTATGTAGTTAAAGAATATTTTGGGATTATTTTTACTTTCTCTGCAATGAGTCTCTCTTCCTCAATCTTTGCTGTCTTGATTTGCTTTTTACAGAATTTATTCAGTCTTCTGTATTTATTTAATGCCTCATCACTACCTATGTAATGTATGTAGTACAGTTCATATAGCGTCTTGTGCTTGGGTGCGATGAAAACACAGGAGTCACAGGTTTGATATAGAAAAGTCCTGTATTACTTCATACAAGTTGGCAGAAATAGTCACACAGTTTGCAGACACAGAAACAGGAGACACAGCAGGCCAGAGTAATCCAAGCTCAGCAATCACTCTCCACAACAGGTTCAGGATCTTCTTCTCTGTTACCGTAAGTCCATGCAAACGTGGGTCTTTCAAAGAGCAGGGTTCAGAGTCCACAAGTGCTTCAGAGTTCCTCAGTAGGAATAGCTGGAGTACAAGGTCCAAGGCTTACAGGAGTCAAGTCACAGGTTCACTGCAGGCTAGATTCTGAAGCACTGATTGCTCAGCTGTGGCTGCTTAAGAAGCAAAGGAGAGAATCAGGGCGGGAACATGCAAGCTGGAAACTCCATTTTGACTGAGGGCAAGATAGCTGCAGCAAGACAGAAAGTAAAATGGCTGACGAACAAACTGAGTTTCAGGAATATATACATAGAACCTTACATTACTCCCCCCTTAAGGACAACCTCCGGATGACCTCAGACCAGGCTTGTGTGGGTACCTCTGATGAAACTGACGGAGCAAGCGAGGAGCATTAACGTTATTGACCGGTTCCCATGAGTTGTCCTCCACTGGGTAGCCCTGCCATTTAATCAGATATTGTAACTGATTTCTATACAACCTGGAATCTAAAATCCTTTCCACCACAAATTCTTCCTGACCATCGACTAGCACTGGGTCAGGGCAAGGAGAGGAACGTCCAGGAAACGTATTGGGTGTCGCAGCCTTTAGTAGGGATACATGAAAGACAGGGTGGATTCTCATAGTTCTGGGCAGTTGAAGACGACAAGCAACGGCACTTATAATTTTACTGATTTTATAGGGTCCAATGTACTTATGTCCCAACTTAGACGATGGAATCCTTAACTTAAGATTTCTGGTTGACAGCCAGACCAAGTCTCCTACCTTGAAAGCTGGTGCAGGTTTACGAAATTTATCTGCTGCTTTCTTGTACCTTTCTTGAGCCGATTCCAGATTTTCCTTTAGAAGATCCATATTCTTCTGTAAAGACGTGATTCTTTCAGCCACTGCTGGTAAAGGCGTTTCTATGGGAAATCGTGGTAGAATGTTAGGATGATAACCTAGATTAGAGTAAAAAGGAGACTGTTTAGTGGAGGCACTCTGAGAGTTGTTATACGAGAACTCAGCTAATGGAAGTAGATCCACCCAATCATCCTGTAGGTGGCAGATAAAGCAGCGGAGATACTGCTCCAGGGTTTGATTGGTTCGTTCGGTCTGTCCATTAGTCTGGGGATGAAAAGCAGAAGAAAGGTTTACTTTAATGTCCAATGCTGCACAGAAATTTTGCCAAAACCTAGAAGTGAATTGCACCCCTCGATCCGAAATAACCTCATCCGGTACTCCATGTAAACGAAACACATCTTTAATCATCAAATCTGATGTCTGTTTTGCAGTGGGTAAGCCGACACAAGGGATAAAATGAGCATCCTTTGTTAGACGGTCAACCACCACTAGAATGGTGTTCTTCCCCTGAGAGGTTGGTAACTCCACAATGAAGTCCATAGAAATGGATCCCCACGGGCGGGACGGGGTGGGAAGAGGCTGTAACAGACCAGTTGGTGAGGAGCGAGGTGTTTTGCATCTTGCACAGACCTCACATGAAGTGACATAATTCAAAACATCCTTCCTGCAAGTGGGCCACCAAAAGAAACGAGAAAGAAATTCCTGTGTCTTTAGAATTCCTCTATGCCCAGCTATTTTGGAATCGTGAATGAGTTGCAATACTCTTAATCTGACTGTTTCAGGAATATACAGACGTTGTCCCTGAATCCACACACCATTCTTAAAGACAAGACTTACGTCCCTTGGGGGTTGTGCCAAAAAGGAATCCGCATGGTATGCTTCCTTGATGTCCTTAAGTAGGTCTTGATTATGAATTACTCCTAGGAATCTAGAGTCAGGAAGAATAGTCTTAGGAGGAGTAATTGGACGTGTCTCTGCTGAGTAAATCCTAGAGAGTGCATCAGCCTTTCCATTGCGCGATCCTGGTCTATAAGAGATGATAAAATTAAATTGGTTTAAGAAAAGATTCCAGCGAGCCTGGCGAGGAGTCAGGCACTTAGCCGACCTGATAAACTCAAGGTTACGATGGTCTGTCAGGACGACTATTTGCTGTGCAGCTTCCTGAAGAAGGTGTCTCCATTCTTTGAAGGCGGCAATAATGGCCAACAACTCTCTATTGCCCACATCGTAGTTCCTCTCAGCCGAAGACAACTGCTGGGAAAAGAAGGCACAGGGATGCAAGACATTCTTCTCACCTGTTCTCTGAGAGAGTATAGCTCCAACGGCACAGTCTGAAGCATCCACCTCTATTATGAAGGCAAGCTCGGGGTTGGGATGTACTAGGATAGGTGCAGTGGTAAATTTATCTTTTAGACGGGAAAATGCTTCCTGGGCTTGGGGAGTCCAGGAAAACCTAGACTCTTTCCGGGTAAGTTGAGTGATAGGTGACACTACCTCAGAGAAATTTCTAATGAAACGTCTATAGAAGTTGGCAAACCCGATGAAGCGCTGTACCTCCTTCACATTTCTAGGACTTGGCCAATCCTTGATGGCTTGGGTTTTGCTTCCATCCATACTAATTCCTTGTGTAGACAGTACATACCCCAGAAATTGAATTTCGGTCCTATGGAATAAACACTTTTCAAGTTTGATGTAAAGATGATTTTGTCTTAGACGTTCCAAGACCATTCTCACATGTCCATGATGTTCCTCTGTGGAGTTAGAAAAAATTAGAATATCATCCAAATAAATTACCACGAATGTATCTAGGAGATCCCTGAAGATGTCATTCACCAAGTGTTGGAAAGTGGCTGGGGCGGTACTCAGACCAAAAGGCATAACTAGATATTCAAAGTGTCCATAGCGTGACCTGAATGCAGTCTTCCATTCATCCCCAGGTCTAATACGGACTAAGTTATAGGCCCCACGAAGATCTAGTTTAGAAAAAATTTTGGCATGTCGCACTCTCTCCAATAACTCAGGGATTAAAGGCAATGGATAACGGTTTCTAATAGTAACCTTATTGAGTTCCCTATAGTCTACGCATGGTCTCAGAGATCCATCTTTCTTCTTTACAAAGAAGATGGGTGCACCTGCAGGAGATGAAGAGGGGCGTATGAAGCCCTTGGCTAGATTTTCATCTATGTAATCCTTTAAAGCCTTTAGCTCGGGCCCCGCCAGGGGGTAGATCTTACCAAAAGGTATCTCTGCTCCAGGCAATAATTCAATTGGACAATCATATGGACGGTGAGGAGGAAGCTGGTCAGCGTTCTTCTTGTCACATAAATCCACATAGTCCTGGTATACAGCTGGTAGTTCAGGGACTGACATGATTCCTTTAGGAACAGAGCAAGCTGAAACTTTTGGACTCATCTGTTTCTCTGGAAAGTGTAATTCCTTGGTCTCCCAGTTAATGGTAGGATTCTGAGCCTGCAGCCATGGTAGCCCTAGAATAATGGGAAAGTGGGGAGAAGAGATAAGCATAAAGGACAGTTTCTCTTGATGATCTTTACCCATAAGAACCCTCAAAGGCTCTGTTTCCTGATCCACTGGTCCAGAGGTCAGCAGGGAGCCATCCACAGTCTCCATCTGTACTGGAGTAGCCTTCTTCACTGAACGTATCCCCTGTTTCAGAGCAAAGGAGACATCCATAAAATTTCCACTTGCCCCTGAGTCGATCATAGCAGAGCTAGACACCCAAGCTGAGTCAACCCAGAGTTTGATGGAAAGAAAGCAATGAGAATTGTTTTTCTTACAACTCAGCTGGGACACCGCTGAGGAAACTTGAAAAATGGCAGCGTTTACACAGTCAACGTCCTCAGAGGTAACGGAGTTTAAGTCCGAGAAATCAAGATCTGTTGCTGCAGATCTCTCTGGAGCCTGAGGCTCGGACCTGACAGATCCCCTCTCGCAACACTCACAATGAATGAGTGCTGCAGTAGTCTTACGAGAACGGCTGGGGCAGTTTATAATGAAGTGCCCTGACTTACCACAATAGAAACATAGATTCTCCTTAAAACGATGTTCCTTGCGTGCATCACTAACCCGTCGTTGTAAAGAGTCTACCTGCATGGGTTCAGGTTCAGGTTCCCGTGTAATCCTACTCAAAGGTTCCTTAGCTGGAGAGGAAGGTAGAAAAAGGTTAGTACGATTGCTTTCGAACCATCTCTCTTGCCTGCGTTCAGTCAGACGAGTATCAATACGGATGCAGTAGTTAATAAAGTCACCTAACGCAGTGGGAGGGTCGGCACGAGCAAGTTCATCCTTAATCAGTGGAGATAACCCCTTTCGAAAAATAGATTTTTTGGCGGAACTGTCCCAGGTGGTATCAAGGGCCCATCTCCTGAAATGCAAGGCATATTCAGCTACCGAGTGCTTACCTTGGCGCAAAGCTAACATGGCTGCTTCAGCTGTTGCACCTCGATTGGGGTCATCAAACACCTGTCCCATGGCTGAAATAAAATCATCAAGGTGATTCAAACAATCATCCTCATTCTCAATCAGAGGGTTTGCCCACATTAAAGCCTTGTTGGTAAGCAACATAATTATAGTAAGCACCTTAGATCGTTCAGTGGGAAATTGTGAAGCATGTGCAGAAAAAAAAAGATTGCATTGATTAATAAATCCCCTGAATTTCTCACGTTCACCGCCAAAACGAAAAGGGGGCAACTTGGGAATCCCAGCACTCGGGGCTACAGCAGGAGCCTGGACTCGCCCCTCTAGAACCTCAATCCTGGCTCGCAAATCCTGGGTAGTCTGTCCAACCACTTGCAAATTGTGATTATTGAGGTCCTGTAGATTTGTAAAACGGGTCTTTATATTCTGCAAATCTGCAAGGATATTATCAGTCACTCCGCAAAGTTCCTTTATGCGGGCCTCCATTTTTCAGATCTTTTAAGACAGGATTACTGGAAGACGAGGAGAGAAAAAAAAACAATAGTGTTCACCTGTGGCAACACTGCAGAGAGAAAAAAAAATTAAGGGAACTGCTCACCTGGAATGGTTGTGAGAAGTCACAACCACTATCATCACAGAAAGTTTCAACCAGACATCTGATATCCAGAGTTACAGCAGACAAAAAAGAGAAAAGAAAGGAAAAAAAAAAAAACAATAGTGTTTACCTGTGGTAACACTGCAAAAAGAAAAAACTTAAGGGAATTGCTCACCTGGAATGGTTGTGAGAAGTCACAACCACTGTCATCACAGAAAGTACAACCGGACGTCTGATATCCACAGTACAGCAGACACAGCCTTCCAGACCCAGCAGACACTAACGTTTTGGCTTCAGAATCTTGTAATGTATGTAGTACAGTTCATATAGCGTCTTGTGCTTGGGTGCGATGAAAACACAGGAGTCACAGGTTTGATATAGAAAAGTCCTGTATTACTTCATACAAGTTGGCAGAAATAGTCACACAGTTTGCAGACACAGAAACAGGAGACACAGCAGGCCAGAGTAATCCAAGCTCAGCAATCACTCTCCACAACAGGTTCAGGATCTTCTTCTCTGTTACCGTAAGTCCATGCAAACGTGGGTCTTTCAAAGAGCAGGGTTCAGAGTCCACAAGTGCTTCAGAGTTCCTCAGTAGGAATAGCTGGAGTACAAGGTCCAAGGCTTACAGGAGTCAAGTCACAGGTTCACTGCAGGCTAGATTCTGAAGCACTGATTGCTCAGCTGTGGCTGCTTAAGAAGCAAAGGAGAGAATCAGGGCGGGAACATGCAAGCTGGAAACTCCATTTTGACTGAGGGCAAGATAGCTGCAGCAAGACAGAAAGTAAAATGGCTGACGAACAAACTGAGTTTCAGGAATATATACATAGAACCTTACAACCTACTTGCTTTAATTCCCTAAACGCTTTCTTTTTGTCCCTTATTGCGCCCCTTACAGCTCTATTTAGCCATAGTGGTTTCCTCCTAATTCTAGCATGTTTATTCCCATAGGGTATATACTGTGCACAGGTCCTATTCAGGATGCTAATAAACGTCTCCAATTTTCTTTGTGTATTTTTATGTCTCAGGATATCGTCCCAGTTTATTGCACGAAGATCATCTCTCATCCGTTGGAAATTTGCCTTCCTGAAGTTTAGTGTCCTTGTAACCCCTCGACTACACATCTTATTAAAGAATACATGAAAGCTTATTATTTTATGATCACTATTACCCAAGTGACCCCCAACCCTTATATTTGATATGCGGTCTGGCCTGTTGGATAATATTAGGTCTAGCGTGCCCCCCCTCTTGTTGGGTCCTGAACTAGTTGTGAAAGGTAATTGTCTCTCATAGTTGCCAAAAACTTATTACCTTTGCTGGAACTACAGGTTTCTGTTCCCCAATGTATTTCAGGGTAGTTGAAGTCCCCCATAATAATTACTTCTCCTTGAGTCGCTGCTTCATCTATTTGCTTTACGAGGATATTCTCTGTTGCTTCCATTATTTTAGGAGACTTATAACAAACCCCTATCAGTAATTTATTATTTTCCCCCCCTCCCCTAATCTCCACCCACAGAGACTCTAGATCTTCATTAGATTCACAGATATCACGCAGGATGGGTTTTAAGGATGATTTTACATATAAACACACACCCCCACCTCACTTATTTTTACGGTCATTCCTAAACAGACTATAGCCCTGTAAATTAACCGCCCAGTCGTGGCTCTCATCCAGCCAAGTCTCAGATATCCCCACCATGTCATAATTATGTTCCAACAAAATTAATTCTAATTCCGCCATTTTGTTGGTGAGGTTTCTAGCATTAGTATACATGCACTTTATGTATCTCTCTGAACCTCTATTCTTTCTTAAATTATTAACTGTTCTAACCCCACCCCCCATGCCACCCCCACCCACAATTTCATTATTTGTGCCCAGGTCTCTATCTGCACTGCCTTCCCCTCCTATAAAATTAATACCCTCCCCCCTAGTCCCTAGTTTAAAGACTCCTCCAACCTTCTAGCCATTTTCTCCCCAGCACAGCTGCACCCTCCCCATTGAGGTTCAGCCCGTCCCTAGCATAGAACCTGTAGCCAACTGAGAAGTCGGCCCAGTTCTCCAGGAACCCAAACCCCTCCTTCCTACACCAATTCTTGAGCCACTTATTAACCTCCCTAATCTCCCGTTGCCTCTCTGGTGTGGCACGTGGTTCAGGCAGTATTTCAGAAAATACCACGTTGGAGGTCCTTGCTTTAAGCTTGCAGCCTAATTCCCTGAAATCGTCTTTAAGGACCTTCCACCTACCTCTAACTTTGTCATTTGTGCCAATATGCACCATGACCGCTGGGTCCTCATCAGCCCCTCCCAGTAATCTGTCAACCCGATCAGCGATGTGTCGGACTCGCCACTACTCGTGGCTTGCCCGAGCATCTCACTGCTCGAGATGCTCGGAGCTCGCCGAGTATTTCCGGGGTTGCTCGGTGGGAGCTCGGGTCCCCGCCCTGCATGTTTGGCGCTCTTTAGAGAGCCAATGAAGATGCAGGGATTGTCTGTCACACACTATAATGTTGCAGCCATGTTGGTTGTGACATTACAGTGATTGGCTGGCCGCACAGTGTCATCAGGTCTATATCAGACCTGGCGCCGCCATGCTCGTCATAGTCTGTTCCGGAATCAGGCAGTGAAGGGAGAGGTGCTGCTGAGCTAGGGAGAGATTTGCTTGCTTTGTACTAAGTATTTTTATACCATATATCATACACATATCCATCTCAACTAACAGTCCTTCTAAGGACTAATAAAGCTGCTCAGATATCAGTGCTAGGCAGGCAGGCAGTGTATGTGGCAGACTGCAGTGCATATAGCCAGAGGGTTCATTCCAGTACTGTCTGCTGCTGCTGCTGCCTATTACAGATATTTCTAGACATAGCCCCAGGTATCAAGCGCCAGGAATAATTTTTTGAGGATCTTTCTTAATCCTGATTATTTGATTTATAAGCAATCCAGAGAACACAATTTTTCTGCTCCATTTGCTTGTTGGCACTGCAGAACACAGCCAGATCCTTTCCATATTATAGCGTTAAAAATCCAGCTATTTCAAAACTGGGGTTTTTCGATCACATATCAGTGCGCTCAAAATTGTGCCATTTCAGGCCTCCATTTAAATTTTGTTGCAGTGTCTTAGTGAAGTTATTGACACCAGTTTTATGAAAAAAAAATAGTTACCTACAGGCCAGCTATTTTTATCTGGGGTTTGTCAGTCACACGGATCACATATCAATGCGCTCAAAATTGTGCCATTTCAGGTCTACCATTTAAATTTTATTGCAGTGTCTTAGTGAAGTTATTGACACCAGTTTGCTGAAAAAAAAATAGTTACCTACAGGCCAGTTATTTTAAACTGGGGTTTTCTGTCACATGGATCACATATAAGTTCATTCCAAACTCAGCCATTTGTAGTGAAAGTGTAAAATATTGTCCTCCATTTAAAATGGGCAAGGCGCGTGGCAAGGATGAGGAACTCGACGTGATGGTGATGGTGATGGCGCATGCAGAGGCCAAGGCCGAGGCTGTGGGCAAGCTGAAATTGTGCCACAACAAACACCCACATCTTCTCGCCCAACCTTCCTGTCCCAATTACTAGGGGACCACACCAACACACCACTATTGAACCCAGAGCAGTGTTATGATTTGGTAGCTGAGGAGAGCAGGCAAAAATAAAGGCAATACAACAGAGAGGTTGGAATCTATTGGATTGCAGTACCCTGACTAACCACCACAACTAAAGGCAGCCGTGGAGCGTACCTACGTTGGTCCTAGACGCCTCGTCACAGCCTGAGAAGCTAACTTCACCTAAAGATAGAAAGAGGAAAACTATCTGCCCCGGAGCAGATCCCCAAAGAACATAGGAAGCCCCCAAACATGTAATGGCGGTTAGACAAGAGGAAATACAGACACAGACAGAAAATAGTATGAGCAAACGTTGGGGCCCAATCTTCCTAGAAAGAAAAGGATAGGAAGGTCACTTACTGCAATCCAAAAAACCCTAAAAAATACCAACTCACTAATTGCAAAAACACCTGAGATCACACGACCTCTACCACCTAAATTAGTTCTCTGGTGTAACAAAACTAAGCCGCAGCCACTGAAAATACTGGAAAAGGCAAATGAACAAACAACTGGCTGAACTAAACTGAGAGGAGCACAAGCCTCCGGAGGGGACCTGGCAGACCCCCACAGAAGTGCAGGACAAAATGCAAAAAGCAAGCACAAAAAACTAAAAGAAGAAAATGTCTTATCTGTTAGCAGAAGATGCAGGCACGAAACAGCAAGCTTCAAAGTGAACCAGGAACAAAAGTTGAGACCAGAACAATTGATCACCGGCAACCCTGATGGGAGGGAACCTCCCTTATATAAGACCAGTCAGTAACACCTGATCGCCAATCTTCACAATCTTCATTGAATAGTTCAGTACTGTCTGTAACCACCAGAGGGAGCTTCTGCTCAGAATTCATTTCTAGCACATTCACAACAGTACCCCCCCCTTGAGGAGGGGTCACCGAACCCTCACTTGGGCAACCAGGTCGGTCAGGATGAGCTCTGTGATATGCACGGATGAGTCTTCTAGCATGGATGTCCGAAGCAAACACCCAAGAATTGTCCTCCTGACCATAACCTCTCCACTTAACCAAATACTGGAGTTTCCGTCTAGAAAAACGAGAATCCAATATTTTCTCAACCACATACTCCAGATTGCCCTCAACCAAAACAGGGTCAGGAGGCACAGCCATAGGAACCACTGGCTCGACAAACCTCTTCAATAAGGACTTGTGGAACACGTTATGGATCTTAAATGTCCCTGGAAGAAGTAAATGAAAGGAAACAGGATTAAGAATCTCCATGATCTTATAAGGTCCAATGAACCTAGGCTTAAACTTAGGAGATGCAACTCTCATAGGGATATTTCTGAGGACAACCAGACCAAGTCCCCCACTTCAAACCGAGGACCATCAGTCCTATGCCGGTTGGCAAACCGCTGGGCCCTCTCCTGAGAGAGGGACAACCTCTCCACTACCTGGTCCCAAATCTGCTGCATACGCTCCACAACAGAGTCAACACCTGGACAGACAGAAGCCTCCGTCTGTCCTGAAGAAAATCGAGGGTGAAACCCAAAATTGCAGAAAAATGGAGACATCAAGGTTGAAGAGCTAGCCCTATTATTAAGGGCAAACTCAGCCAAAGGCAAAAAAGAGACCCAGTCATACTGATCAGCAGACACAAAGCATCTCAGATAAGTCTCCAATGTCTGGTTTGTTCTCTCAGTTTGTCCATTGGTCTGAGGATGAAAAGCTGAGGAGAAAGACAATTAAACACCAAGTTTAGAACAAAAAGTCCTCCAAAATCTGGAAACAAACTGGACTCCTCTGTCAGACACAATGTTCTCAGGAATACCGTGTAACCGAACCACGTGCTGAAGGAACAAAGGCACCAATTCGGAGGAGGAAGGCAACTTAGGTAATGGCACAAGATGTATCATTTTGGAAAACCTATCACAAATCACCCAGATAACGGTCATTCTCTGAGAAACAGGGAGGTCGGAAATGAAATCCATAGAGATATGGGTCCATGGTCTCTTGGGCACAGGCAATGGCATCAACAAACCACTAGGGCGAGGAGCAAGGCTTGGAGCGAGAGCAAGTCCCGCAGGACTGCACAAATTCCCTGACGTCACGAGACAAAGTAGGCCACCAAAAGGACCGACTAACCAAGTCTCTGGTACCAAAAATTCCGGGGATGACCGGCCAATGCGGAACAATGAATCTCAGACATCACACTCTTTTTCCACCGGTCTGGGACAAACAATTTCCCAATAGGGCAGAGTTCGGGTTTATCCTCCTGACACCCTTCCAGAGCCAGTCTCAAATTGGGCGAGATGGCGGAAAGAACTACACCCTCTTTCAAAATAACAGTAGGATCAGATAACTCGGGAGAGTCAGCAAGGAAACTCCTCGAGAGGGCATCCGTTTTAACATTCTTAGTGCCAGGAAGAAACCACAAAATTAAAACGTGTGAAAAACAAGGCCCACCTGGCCTGTCTAGGATTAAGTCACTTGGCTGATTCCAGATAAACCAGATTCTTATGGTCCGTGAGGACCACCACCTGATGTTTGGCTCCCTCCAGCCAATGTCTCCACTCTTCAAAAGCCCACTTCATGGCCAATAACTCCCGATTACCCACGTCATAATTACGTTCAGTTGGAGAAAATTTTCGAGAGAAAAAGGCACAAGGGTTACTTTTAGAGGTCTCTGGATCTCTTTGGGACAAAACGGCACCTGCCCCAATTTCAGAGGCATCAACCTCCACCTGAAATGGCAGAAAAACATCAGGCTGCCGTAGAACAGGAGCAGAAGTGAATCTCTGCTTAAGTTCCTGAAACGCAGAAACTGCCTCAGGAGGCCAATTCACCACATCAGAACCCTTCTTGGTCAAATCAGTCAATGGTTTAACAATAACAGAGAAATTACCAATAAATTTACGATAAAAATTGGCAAAACCCAAGAATCTCTGAAGAGCCTTTAATGAAGTAGGTTGGACCCAATCACAGATGGCCTGAACCTTGACCGGGTCCATTTCAATAACAGATGGGGACAAAATGAATCCCAGAAATGAGATCCTCTGTACGCCAAAAATACACTTTGATCTCTTCACATACAGAGCATTCTCTCTCAAAATCTGGAACACAGTCCGAACATGTTTCACATGAGAGTCCCAATCATTGGAAAAAATCAAGATATCATCCAAATAAACAATCAGAAATTTATCCACAAAATCCCTGAAAATGTCATTCATGAAGGATTGGAAGATGGAAGGAGCATTAGTGAGCCCAAAGGGCATCACTAGGTACTCAAAATGCCCCTCTGGGGTATTAAATGCCGTCTTCCATTCATCCCCGTGCTTAATGCGAATAAGGTTATACGCCCCCCTGAGGTCAAGCTTGGTAAACCAAGTAGCACTTTTCACCCTGGAAAACAAGTCAGAAATCAAGGGTAACGGATATTGATATTTCACAGTGATATTGTTCAAGAGACGATAATCAATACACGGCCTTAATGAACCATCCTTTTTGGCCACAAAGAAAAAACCGGCACCCAAGGGTGAAGAGGATGGTCTGATATGACCCTTCTCCAATGACTCCTTGATATAAGACCGCATAGCGTCATGTTCAGGTACAGACAAGTTAAAAAGGCGACCTTTAGGGAATTTACTACCAGGCACTAATTCAATAGCGCAGTCATAGCTCCTATGGGGGGGCAAGGATGCAGATTTACTTTCGCTAAACACATCAGAAAAATCAGTCAAAAAGTCAGGAACATCCTGAGCCTGGGGGAGGCAGAAAAAAACAGGAGTGTTGGCATTAACACATTGGCAGCCCCAACTGGTTACAGACACAGATTTCCAATCCAAAACAGGATTATGAGACTGTAACCAAGGGAAACCCAGTACAATAATGTCATGCAGATTATACAGCACCAAAAATTTGCAACTCTCCTGATGATCAGGTTCAACCCTCATTATCACCTGAGTAGAGAACTGGGGTTTATTCTCAGCTAAAGGGGTAGAATCAATGCCCAGTAGGGGACTAGACTTCCGTAGGGGTATCAAGGGAAACCCACAACGTTTAGCAAAATCAAAATCCATCAGGTTAATAGCTGCTCCCGAATCAACAAAAGCCTGAGCAGAAAATGTGGACAGGGAGCAAATCAGGGTAACAGTCAACAAAAATTTAGTCTGAACACTACCCAAGACAACTGAACGTGCAAAACGTCTTCCCCGCTTAGGGCAGACTGAAATAGCATGAGAGGCGTCACCACAGTAGAAACATAACCCATTGTGTTTTCAAAACTCATGACGCTGTGCCCCAGAAGCCACTCTATCACACTGCTTGGATTCAGAAGCTGGTTCACAAGGCAACACTATTCCACGCATACCTCTACGCTCACGCAAACGTCTGTCAATTTGAATCGCTAATGACATAGAATCACTGAGACCAGAGGGGACAGGGAATCCCACCATAACATCCTTTACATTCTCTGACAGACCCTTCCGAAAAAGGGCTGCCAAAGCATCGTCATTCCATTTGGTCAGGACTGCCCACCTTCGGAATCTCTGACAGTACAACTCAGCGTCCTCAAGCCCCTGATTTAATGCCAACAAGGCTTTTTCAGCTTGATCAGTGACATTAGGCTCATCGTACAATAACCCCAGAGCCTGAAAAAATGCATCAACATTACTCAAAACAGGGTCCCCAGGTGTCAGGGAAAAAGCCCAATCCTGAGGATCGCCGCGCAGGAGAGAGATGACAATTTGAACCTGCTGTGCTGCGTTCCCTGAGGACTTAGATTTTAAGGCAAAAAACAACTTACAGTTATTTTTGAAATTCAGAAATTTAGCTCGATCCCCTAAAAACAAATCTGGCATGGGAATCCTAGGTTCCACAACAGGCAACCCTGCAAGATAGGCAGCAATACTCCGAACTTCAGTGGCAAGCTGATCCACACGGCCAGACAACTGTGCAAACTCCATTGAGAGAAAAAAAAATCCTCCTCAGCACCCAGAGATACAGAGGGAAAAAAAAAAAATCTCTGACAACTCTGACAATCTTCTTTCTTTCACACTATTTTTCCCTTCTGTGAGTACCATATAATTATCAGTTTTAGGCCAGTGATACTGTTATGATTGGTAGCTGAGGAGAGCAGGCAAAAAAAAAGGCAATACACCAGAGAGGTTGGAATCTATTGGATTGCAGTACCCTGACTAACCACCACAACTAAAGGCAGCCGTGGAGCGTACCTACGTTGGTCCTAGACGCCTCGTCACAGCCTGAGAAGCTAACTTCACCTAAAGATAGAAAGAGGAAAACTATCTGCCCCGGAGAAGATCCCCAAAGAACATAGGAAGCCCCCAAACATGTAATGGCGGTTAGACAAGAGGAAATACAGACACAGGCAGAAAATAGTATGAGCAAACGTTGGGGCCCAATCTTCCTAGACAGAAAAGGATAGGAAGGTCACTTACTGCAATCCAAAAAACCCTAAAAAAATACCAACTCACTAATTGCAAAAACACCTGAGATCACACGACCTCTACCACCTAAATTAGTTCTCTGGTGTAACAAAACTAAGCCGCAGCCACTGAAAAAACTGGAAAAGGCAAATGAACAAACAACTGGCTGAACTAAACTGAGAGGAGCACAAGCCTCCGGAGGGGACCTGGCAGACCCCCACAGAAGTGCAGGACAAAATGCAAAAAGCAAGCACAAAAAACTAAAAGAAGAAAATGTCTTATCTGTTAGCAGAAGATGCAGGCACGAAACAGCAAGCTTCAAAGTGAACCAGGAACAAAAGTTGAGACCAGAACAATTGATCACCGGCAACCCTGATGGGAGGGAACCTCCCTTATATAAGACCAGTCAGTAACACCTGATCACCAATCTTCACAATCTTCATTGAATAGTTCAGTACTGTCTGTAACCACCAGAGGGAGCTTCTGCTCAGAATTCATTTCTAGCACATTCATAACAGAGCAGTGTCAAAAGGTTGTTGGTTGGATAGCGAATAATGCTTCTAGTCACTTTGCCACCACCACCCTGTCTTCCACACTGTCAAGTCTCAGTAGCCGTGAGTCTGGAACGCATATTCCTCACCCTGATCCTCCTTCCTCCCACCATGCCGAGTGCCCGGAGACAACTGATCCCAGACTTGGATACTCCGAAGAGCTGTTCAGTTTTCCATTTATAGATTCGGGCCTCTTGCCCGGTCCACTTGAACCAGGGCAAGAGGAGATCGCAAGTAGCGATGCTCAAATATTTGAGCAGCCACGGTCGCACGAAGGCGACAGTGGGAAAGTGTCACAAGAGGTGGATGATGATGAGACACAATTGCCAGAAAGCCAGGAGGAGGACCAGGGGGCGAAGTGGAAGAGGAGGTGGGGGATGATATAGTAACTGACCCAACCTGGCAGGAGGACATGCAGAGCGAGGACAACAGCACACAGGGGGAGGGAGGCGTATCACCCCAAAAGGCAGGAAGAAGCAGTGTGCTGGCCACAGACAGAAGGCGGGCAACCGTTCCCCGTAACACCAACACGACGGAAGTTGCCAGTACAACTATTAGGTATTCCCGAGTCTGGTTGTTTTTTAAAGACTCTGCCGATAACACCAAAAAGGCCATTTGCACCACCTGCCAGTCCAGCATCAGCAGGGGTAGAAAAACTACCAGCCTGACCACCACCAGCATGATCAGGCACCAGACTTTGTGGGCCGAAAACCAGGGTCCAGTAACAGTGTCTGCGGGTGACACCACTTCTTCTTCCTCTGTTGTGCATGCAAGCCAATCCCCTGTCCATGGTGTATGTGAAGATACCTCCTGCCCTGCACCTGTCATTGCACACACTCAACTAGCACCATCATCAAGCATGTCTACGTCCTTGTCCAAGCGCAATGGTCAGTTGTCCATACCCCAGTCCTTGGAACGCAAGCGCAAATGCGCAGCCAACGCCCCACAGGCCACACTACTAAATTCACACATTTCGCGACTGCTTGTGCTCAAAATGTTGCCTTTTTGGCTCTTGGAGACTGAAGCTTTCTGCAACCTGATGACGGTGGCCGTCCCTCGGTACTCGATCCTCAGCCGCCTCTATTTCTCCTGCTGTGCTGTCCTCGCATTACACAAGCAAGTGTCCCACAACATTAGCCGTGCCCTCAACAATGCAGTTACTGGGAAAGTCCATCTAACCACAGACACGAGGACAAGTGCTTGTGGCCAGGGAGGGTACATCTCGGTGATGGCACACTGGGTTAACATAGTGGAATCCGGGACCCAGTCAGACCTTGGGATGGAACACGTCCTCCCGAAGCCGAGTATTGCGGGCCCTAGATCAATCAGGGTCGCCCCCCACAGTCTACAGCTCCTGCATCTCATCCTCCTCCTCCTCTTCAGCCTCCATCTCCGAAATAGCCACATCAGTCACAAGCTGGAAGCACTGCAGCACTTCCTCAGCCTAGCGGCAACAGGCTGTGCTGAAGCTAACATGATAAGGTACAAACCACACAATGCTGAAGAGTTGTGGACAGCTGTGAAAGAGCAGGCAGATCTGTGGTTGACATTGCTGAACCTACAGCCAGGCATGGTCGTGTGTAACAATGCCGGGAACCTGGTGGTGGCTCCGAGGTGAGGCGAGCTTACACACGTACCATGCCTGGCCCATGTGCTTAACCTCATGGTTCAGCAGTTTCTCAAAACCTACCCAGAGCTACCGGATCTGCTTGTCAAACTACACCGCCTGTGTACCCATTTTAGAAAGTCAGCTACAGATTTCGCTGCCATTGCTGTGCTTCAGCAGTGTTTGCAGCTTCCTGCTCACCAACTGGTGTGTGATGTCCTCTTGGCTGCAGATGTTGGGAAGGATTTGTGAGCAGAAGTGGGCAGTTGTTGAGTACCAGCATTAACAAGGCCCTCGGTATTCAGTTCAAACTCCACACGTAAGGCTGCAGGAGTGGACATGAATGTCAGACATACGTACCATCCTCCAAAACTTTGAGGACTCCACCAAGATGATGAGCTGCGATGATGCCATAATTAGCGTCACCATCCCACTTCACTCTTCTGGAATGCTCTCTGCTCACAATCAAAGTGGAAGCATTGCAGGCGGAGCATGATGAGATGAGAGACGTTTCTTCAAACGGGTATTATGGTGCATCCAAATTTTTGGCAGCCCTTGCATTCACTGCATAGGCAAACAGTAAGGGAAACCCCAACTTCCTAATAATGGGAACATTGTTTTCAGGAAGCCCTCCTGTACGTCTCTTCAAAGGGTTATTAGGGTGTGTCCAAATTTTATGCAGACCTTGCATTCATTGCATAGGCAAACAGTATGGGAGCACCAACTGCCTTATCATGGGAGCAATGTTTTCAGGAGGCCCTCCTCTTTGTCTCTTCAAAGGGGTATTGGGGTGCATCCAAATTTGGGGCAGGCCTTGCATTCACTGCATAGTCAAACTGTATGGGAGACCCACTTCCTGATAATAGGGATATTATTTTCAGGAGGCCCTCCTGTACGTCTCTTCAAAGTGGTATTGGGGTGCGTCCAGGCCTTGCATTCGCTGCATAAGTAAACAGTTTGGGAGACCTTCTTCCTAATAATGGGAACATTGTTTTCAAGAGGCCCTCATCTATGTCTCTTCAAAGTGTTATTGGGGTGCGTCCAGGCCTTGCATTCATTGCATAGGCAAACAGTATGGGAGACCCACTTCCCAATAATGGGATCATTGTTTTCAGGAGGCCCTGCTGTACGTCTCTTCAAAGGGGTATTATGGTGCGTCCCAATTTTGGGCAGCCTTTCCACTCACTGCATATGCAATAACAGTATAGGAGACCCACTGTTTAATAAGGGGAACAACAAAGCATAGCCGGCTGATGGCTCTCTAAGAATAGTGAGAGCCGACTGCTGGCCCTTTAAGAATAGTAAAGGCCGCCTGATGGCCCTATAAAAATATGCTTTGTGACTTTCAGAGTTCCTCCTTCATTAATGAAACAGGATACACATGGCCAGATAAGGTTGTAAAATGTTAAAATGAAATTTCCCAGTGAATGCATTTGTCTTGGTTGAAAGCAACGCTAAAGTTCAAAAACGCATTAAAAACGCTATGTGTGAACATAGCCCAAGGTGTGGAGGAGAATTTTTGTTTTGATGATTTATTTTGCCTTATATACAAGTCATTACCCTGGAAAGGATGTTCCTTAACATATTTCCCAGGAAAATCCATTTTGGTTTAGTTTTTGTATGTTTTATTGTGAGACTTTAAAAGTGGCATAAGACTCTGACAACATTGTTCACAGCAGTGCCCTGGGAGTCAGAAATGCTTCCAGGGGTCTTCCCCATGCTCTTCCCATGTCATTTGAGCACTGTTCTCATCGATTTCTGCAATTTCTAGGCCCTCTGCAGATTGCCGTGGGGGGGGGGGGTAGTAAGGTATTCGTGACGCCACCTGTGGTATTTGGTCAAAGGTGACCAGCGTTGCGGTGCAGATCCTCTGGGACAGATGGTGACATGCAGCAGAGTTGGTACAGCCTCCCACAGGTGAGGCTATGGAATCCCAGGGCAGGTGAGGGGCTCAGCAAACCCCCAGGTAGATTGGGAAACACCTTTCCAGGACTCCGTTCTATATTTGTGTTCCTTCCACTGGCCATCTCACTGTGCTGATTTTCCCGCCTTCTATCCTTCCAGCACCTTCACCAACAGTTTCCCAGATCAGCGGCTGCGAATCCTATCAGACAACGACTTATTTCTGCGTTCCTTTGACTCTATATAGCTGCCTCTCCGGCGAAGATAATGGTGGTTATTGTCTGTGATGCCTATGTTATCACAGCAGTCGACTTGCTAGCTGAGTCATAAAATCCTCCACTAGGCTAAGGGGTCAAGTTCCCTCTGCGACCTGGTCCCTCTGCCAACAGACCGGGACTGACGGATGGCTCCTGCTCTCTCCGTATCCCTAGGATCCCTTCCTCTCTCACTCCAGAAGCTTCTCTTCCTTTCTGCTTTTTCTCTCTACTTGTGGACTAAGCTCTTCCAGCTTCTTGTCCCTTCTGAGTCTCTCTCTAGACTCCTTTCCTTTCACTGCAGCCTCCCCTCACTGGGAGCTGCTCCAATCACATCCTACTCCTTCCTCTTCCGCCTCACGACTCACTAAACTCTGTTCTTGCTTCCTCAAGCTTCACTCCTCCTTGCTATTGACTACTCCACCCACCCATACACCCTTTCCTATCTCAGCCTGGGATGAGACCATCCTCCCGCAGGGTACGTCCAGGGTGCCCAGCTGTTCTAGTGTGTGTTGGGTGCAGGTGTTAGAGTCCGGGGTGGTGCTCCCTCCTTACCTGGGAATGGGGTATCACACCTCTGGGTGAGGTGCAATACCTCTGTGGCGACTGAACCCTCAGGGACGCCACATATTTGTCTGAAATAGATTGTGAATACCATGCCTCTGACATGCCAAAACAACAGAAGCCCCCCCACAAGTGACCCCCTGATTGGAAACTAGAACCCTCAAAGTATTCATCTATTGGTGTACTGAGCATTTCTCCCTACTGTACAGGTGATTCACAAAACTTTATAATATTTAGATGTGGAAGCAAAAAATTACATTTTTCCCACTAAAATACTGTTTTAGTACCAAATTTATAATTTACAGAAGGGGTAATAGGAAAAAAATGGACATAATAGTTTGTTATGCAATTTTTACTGAATGTGGCAGTACTTCATATGTGGTTGTACACTTCTGTTTGAGAACTTGGCAGGTATCAGATAGGAAGGAGTGCTATATGGGTTTTAATATGCAGATTCCGCTTGAATAGATTGTGGGCGCCATTAGCTGAGCCCCTGAGGTGCCAGGACAGCAGAACCCCCCAACAGTGACTCTATATTAGAAACTTCACTGCTTAAAGGGACTCTAGTATCAGCAGAGGATGACTGTTCAAACTAAGTTCCACAGCTCGGTGCTTCACATCAGAGCCAATCATTTAAATACACCTTTCTACTTACTTCTTGTTTCTCTATCTCCTCTCACTTCATATAGCCAGAGAAAAATGGAGACCAAGCAGGTGGGAAAGTGTATTTAAATGATTGGCCTGCTGTGAATCATTGAGCTCCAGTACTTGGTTTGAACAGTCATTCTGTCCCTTTATGGAATTAATCTAGGAGTGCAGTGAATATTTTGAATCCATAGGTGCCTCACAGAATTTTATAACATTGGGATGTGGTTATTTGTTAGTTACACAAGGAAGGAGTTTCTACAGAACGCGGTGACGCCAGATATGTAATCGGAAACTACTATTTGGTCACACGTCAGGGCTGAGAAGGAAGGGGGGCTATTTGACTTTTGCAGCATATATTTTGCTAGAATAGCATGCAGGTACATTTACAGAGCCCCTTAGGTGCAAGAACAGCAGGAAATCCCCAAAAGTGACCCCATTGTTGAAATTGCACCTCTCAATGAATTTATCTACAGCTGCAGTGATTATCTTGTGATTATCTTGTAACATTTACAATGTGCTTTTTTCAGTAGAATTGCAAATCTGCCAGGTTAGTGCCCATATATTGTGCCCCCATAGAGTATAGTGCCCCATACTGTGTAGTGCCCCCATACATTGTGCTCAGCTTGTGCTTCGGGAGACATGCACCCTGTAAATTGTTAAGTGCTCTCTCACCTCTACAATAATGCCAAAATTGTGGCTATGGTTTAGACATAGTGGGGCTAAGAAGGATGGGGCGTTTGGATTTTGGAGTGCGGATTTCACTAGATTTTTTTTGATGGGATGAGAGCCATGTCTCTTTTCCAGAGTCTTTGTTCTAGCAGTAATTTGGGAACCCCTTATATTTCCAGTGACCTATAACGGACCTGAATGGGGGCTGGTTTTGTTCTGGATAAGTTAGGGTCTTTATTGGTAATATTTTGGGGTGCATAACATTTTTTGATCACTTTCAGTACAAGGCGGGATCACATTCTTGTGTTTTATGCTGAACACTTAAGCTGGTGTTTCCGCTCGTAAACACCATAAAAATGCGATGCAAACAAAACCCCCGATGGAACTGACGCGCACGTACCAGGGCTTTGGGGTACTCGGCACCGAGCCCGTTGATGTCTATGGGGGATGTCACGGGTAGCACAGCTCGGTCCGTGCCCTGGGCGCTCACCGTAATGTGGGATATTTACAGGGGATGATGGAGTGTTCGTATAGTTTGCCGTGACGCCACTTGTAGTATCTGGTCAGGGGGGGGACCAGCGCTGCTATGCACATACTCTGGAAGGGATGGTGTTGGGCAGCTAGATGGTAGGTCTTCTACAAGTAAGACAGTGTCCTTCCAGGGCAGATAGAAATATGAGGATGCAGGACAGATGGGGATCCCGCCGTCAGAGACAATAAGGGAGACACACACAAAAGTCAGTTTGGTACCTTTACTGTAGAAATGGCAGGTACTCCCCGGAGCACGGCAGGGCGAAGGATGCACATCCGGATTCCTCCACTGGTAGGTGTATGGCCTCCTGTCCTCTGTCGTTATATCATAAAGTCCTGACCTGCTTGTAGCTAGGTCTAACTTGGTCTCCGTTCTGTACCTGGCTGACTTGGTGGTGGACCTTCTAACTGGCAGAACAGGGTCTTTTATGGCTGATCAGGCCGACTCCGTTCTTCCTGATCCTGCTACGTGTCAACTCTGTGGTACTCCTGGGACTTGTAGTCCTCCAGGAACTCCGGTGTTCTCCTAATAGGTCGTGGAGATCCTTATAGGCTCGGGACCCGGCGTCCGGTATTCGTTGCTGAGGGGAGCTATTAATGCTCACTGATTCCTCCACTTCCACTTGCCTCCGGCCTACCTTGGGTCCTATTAAGATCACACACGCTGGCAGTTGGTGTGCTGCCTCTTCGCCGCTCTCTAAGCGTCGGCACGCTTCCTCATGAGCTACACTTCAGATTCAGCTCTGACTAGGCTAAAGTGATTCCCTTTCCACTCGTACTAGCCTCCACTTAAGCTCAAGTTGAACTGACTGAACAGCTCTGCACAGAGTGGAGCTCTGCACTAGCTCTCTGCAGGACGAGCTCTTCTGAACTAAACTGAAACTCAACTCACTTTTATATGCCTAACACAGCTCCCTCTAATGGTCTTTTAGGTAAGCTGAGATGTGTGTGCGTATAGTGACCTCTAGTGGGATCTTCCTTTAGTGCATCCTTCTGGAAGATATGGATCCAGTCACAGCTGGACTCCACAGAACAACTTACTGCAATTAGGCAGATGGAGACACTTTGAACTCTGTTTGACGTCTGATATGGTGATATCCATCTTTTTAGGTGTGCACAGAACTGTGGTCGCCTACACTTCTGCTCTAAAAAGATGCCAAAAATGATGGGACACTGCCGGAACCAAGACCAGACGGCAGTAGCGTAGCTACCGGGGGGCAGAGGGGTCGGTGGCCCCGGGCCCCGCGCTCGGAGGGGGCCCACCCGGAGCTACGCTACTGTAACTGTATTGGCGTACACAGCGCTCCGATACAGTTACACTGCGGCAGAGCAGGGAGAATCGCTCTTCCTGCTCTGCCGCCCGGGCGCTATGGGGCCTGAGCAGGCGGTGGGGGGCCCGGTGCCAGAAGTGGGCCCCCCGCCCGTCATCGGAGGGTCAGCTGTATCGGCATGTAGCTGATACAGCTGACCGCATTGTGAGAGAAGGAGCGAGTGCTCCTTCTCCCGCTCTTCTCCCATCATCTCCCTCTCAGCGTCTGACAGCGGGCGCGATGACGTCACTGACCGGCGCCCGCTGTCAGGAGAAGAGAGGGAGAGCAGTGAGCAGCGCAGGAGCCGGGAGCAAGAGAGGTGAGTACAGGATTTATTATTTTTGTAAAGGGTGTGCATTATAATACAGAGGCTGCCTATGGGGGTACATTTTAAATAAGGCTGCCTAAGGGGAGAGCATTATAAATAAGGCTGCCTATGGGGGTGCATTATAAATAAGGCTGCCTATGGGGTGCATTATAAGTAAGACTGCCTATGGGGTGCATTATAAATAAGACTGCATATGGGGGGTGCATTATAAATAAGGCTGCCTATGGGGGGTGCATTATAAATAAGGCTGCCTATGGGGGGTGCATTATAAATAAGGATACCTATGGGGGGTGCATTATAAATAAGGCTGCCTATGGGGATGCATTATAAATAAGGCTGCCTATGGGGGTGCATTATAAATAAGGCTACCTATGGGGTGCATTATAAATAAGACTGCCTATGGGGGTGCATTATAAATAAGGCTGCCTATGGGGGGTGCATTATAAATAAGGCTGCCTATGGGGGGTGCATTATAAATAAGGCTGCCTATGGGGGGTGCATTATAAATAAGGCTGCCTATGGGGGGTGCATTATAAATAAGGCTGCCTATGGGGTGCATTATAAATAAGGCTGCCTATGAGGTGCATTATAAATAAGACTGCTTATGGGGGGTGCATTATAAATAAGACTGCCTATGGGGGTGCATTTTAAATAAGACTACCTATGGGGGTGCATTATAAATAAGGCTACCTATGGGGTGCATTATAAATAAGACTGCCTATGGGGGTGCATTATAAATAAGGCTGCCTATGGGGTGCATTATAAATAAGGCTGCCTATGAGGTGCATTATAAATAAGACTGCTTATGGGGGGTGCATTATAAATAAGACTGCCTATGGGGGTGCATTTTAAATAAGACTACCTATGGGGGTGCATTATAAATAAGGCTACCTATGGGGTGCATTATAAATAAGACTGCCTATGGGGGTGCATTATAAATAAGGCTACCTATGGGGTGCATTATAAATAAGACTACCTATGGGGGTGCATTATAAATAAGGCTACCTATGGGGTGCATTATAAATAAGACTACCTATGGGGGTGCATTATAAATAAGGCTACCTATGGGGTGCATTATAAATAAGACTGCCTATGGGGGTGCATTATAAATAAGGCTGCCTATGGGGGGTGCATTATAAATAAGGCTGCCTATGGGGGGTGCATTATAAATAAGGCTGCCTATGGGGGGTGCATTATAAATAAGGCTGCCTATGGGGGGTGCATTATAAATAAGGCTGCCTATGGGGTGCATTATAAATAAGGCTGCCTATGAGGTGCATTATAAATAAGACTGCTTATGGGGGGTGCATTATAAATAAGACTGCCTATGGGGGTGCATTTTAAATAAGACTACCTATGGGGGTGCATTATAAATAAGGCTGCCTAAGGGGAGAGCATTATAAATAAGGCTGCCTAAGGGGAGAGCATTATAAATAAGGCTGACTATGGGGGTGCATTATAAATAAGGCTACCTATGAGGTGCATTATAAATAAGACTGCCTATGGGGGTGCATTATAAATAAGGCTGCCTAAGGGGAGAGCATTATAAATAAGGCTGCCTATGGGGGTGCATTATAAATAAGGCTGCCTATGGGGGTGCATTATAAATAAGGCTGCCTATGGGGGTGCATTATAAATAAGGCTGCCTATGGGGGTGCATTATAAATAAGGCTACCTATGGGGTGCATTATAAATAAGACTGCCTATGGGGGTGCATTATAAATAAGGCTGCCTAAGGGGAGAGCATTATAAATAAGGCTGCCTATGGGGGTGCATTATAAATAAGGCTGCCTATGGGGGTGCATTATAAATAAGGCTGCCTATGGGGGTGCATTATAAATAAGGCTACCTATGGGGTGCATTATAAATAAGACTGCCTATGGGGGTGCATTATAAATAAGGCTGCCTAAGGGGAGAGCTTTATAAATAAGGCTGCCTATGGGGGTGCATTATAAATAAGGCTGCCTATGGGGTGCATTATAAGTAAGACTGCCTATGGGGTGCATTATAAATAAGACTGCCTATGGGGGGTGCATTATAAATAAGGCTGCCTATGGGGGGTGCATTATAAATAAGGCTGCCTATGGGGGGTGCATTATAAATAAGGCTGCCTATGGGGGTGCATTATAAATAAGGCTGCCTTTGGGGGTGCATTATAAATAAGGCTGCTTATGGGTGGTGCATTATAAATAAGGCTGCCTATGGGGGGTGCATTATAAATAAGGCTGCCTATGGGGGTGCATTATAAATAAGGCTGCCTATGGGGGGTGCATTATAAATAAGGCTGCCTATGGGGGTGCATTATAAATAAGACTGCCTATGGGGAATGCATTATAAATAAGACTGCCTATGGGGGGTGCATTATAAATAAGGCTGCCTATGGGGGTGCATTATAAATAAGGCTGCCTTTGGGGGTGCATTATAAATAAAGCTGCCTATGGGGTGCATTATAAATAAGACTGCTTATGGGGGGTGCAATATAAATAAGGCTGCCTATGGGGTGCATTATAAATAAGGCTGCCTATGGGGTGCATTATATGTAAGGTTGCCTATGGGGTGCATTATAAATAAGGCTGCCTATGGGGGTGCATTATAAATAAGGCTGCCTTTGGGGGTGCATTATAAATAAGGCTGCCTATGGGGCATGGGCGTACCCAGGATCAAAACGAGGGGGGGGCAAGCCATGGTTGTTCAGGTTGTAACATTTTAGAACGAAAAAGATGAATGAAATGAAAATTGACCAGCCCCTGTATGCGTCACCCGCCCCAGCCCAGTACCTGTATATACTTGAGGCCCGGCCCAGCACCTTTATATACATCTCCAGCCCCAGCACCTGTATATTTGTATATATATCACCAGCCCCAGAACCTGTATATACATCACCAGCCCCAGCACCTGTATATACATCACCAGCCAAGCACCTGTATATACATCACCAGCCCAGCACCTGTATATACATCACCAGCCCAGCACCTGTATATCTGTATATACATCACCAGCCCAGCCCCTGTGTATACATCAGCCCCAGCCCAGCCCCTGTATATACATCAGCCCCAGCCCAGCACCTGTATATACATCACCACCGGGCCAGCCCCTGTATATACATCACCACCAGGACAGCCAGCCCCTGTATACGTCACCAGCCCCAACCCAGGACGGTCGGACGGTCTGTATATACATCACCAGCCCCAGCCCAGCACCTGTATACGTCACCAGCCCCAGCCCAACACCTGTATATACTTAAGGCCCGGCCCAGCACCTTTATATGCATCATCAGCCCCAGCACCTGTATATGTGTATATACATCACCAGCCCAGCACCTGTATATCTGTATATATATCCCCAGCCCAGCACCTGTATATACATCACCAGCCCCAGCCCAGCACGTGTATATACATCACCACCCAGCACCTGTATATACATCACCACCCAGCACCTGTATATACATCACCAGCCCAGCACCTGTATATACATCACCAGCCCCAGCCAAGCACCTGTATATGTCACCAGTCCCAGCCCAGCACCTGTATACTTCACCAGCCCCAGCCCAGCACCTGTATATACTTGAGGCCCGGCCTCCAGCCCAGCTCCTGTATATACATCACAAGCCCCATCACCTGTATATCTGTATATACATCACCAGCCCAGCACCTGTATATCTGTATATACATCACCACCCAGCACCTGTATATATATCACCAGCCCAGCACCTGTATATACATCACCAGCCCAGCACCTGTATATCTGTATATACATCACCAGCCCAGCACCTGTATACCTGTATATACATCACTAGCCCAGCACCTGTATATCTGTGTATACATCACCAGCCCAGCACCTGTATATACATCACCAGCCCCAGCCCAGCACCTGTATATACATCACCACCCAGCACCTGTATATACATCACCAGCCTAGCACCTGTATATACATCACCACCCAGCACCTGTATATACATCACCAGCCCAGCACCTGTATATACATCACCACCTAGCACCTGTATATACATCACCAGCCCAGAACCTGTATATACATCACCAGCCCAGCACCTGTATATACATCACCACCCAGCACCTGTATATACATCACCAGCCCAGCACCTGTATATACATCACCAGCCCAGCACCTGTATATACATCACCACCCAGCACCTGTATATCGGTATATACATCACCAGCCCAGCACCTGTATATACATCACCACCCAGCACCTGTATATCGGTATATATAGCCAGCCCAGCACCTGTATCCGTCACCAGCCCAGCACCTGTATCCATCACCAGCCCAGCACCTGTATCCGTCACCAGCCAAGCACCTGTATATGTCACCAGCCAGCACCTGTACACGTCACAAGCCCAGCATCTGTATACGTCACCAGCCCAGCACCTGTATACGTCACCAGCCCCAGCCTCCAGCCCAGCACCTGTATGTACATCACCAGCCTCCAGGCCAGCACCTGTATATACATCAGCCCCAGCCTCCAGCCCAGCACCTGTATATACATCACCAGCCCTGGCCTCCAGCCCAGCACCTGTATATACATCACCAGCCCCAGCCTCCAGCCCAGCACCTGTATACATCACCAGCCCCAGCCTCCAGCCCAGCACCTGTATATACGTCATCAGCCCCAGCCCAGCACCTGTATATACATCAGCCCCACTGTATTACAGGTGCTGGCCGCTGGGCTGATGTATTTTACTTTAAACATCTTTCTGGATGAATTATTATTATACACTCAGTCTGGCAGTCTGAGTGACTCACTTACCCAGTCCCAGAGAGACCGGAGTCACTGATGTGATGATACCCGCCACCCGACCTAACGCCATGCGATTGCAGCAGGCAGGCCGTAGGCATCAGGCACGCATGGGTAGGGAGTGTGTCCTACCTGGACTCCCTGATGCCTGATACGTTGAGGCTGCAGCTCTCACAACCAACTGCTGCAGGTCTGCAGCCAGGGGTGGGAAAGCAGAGCGCGCTCTCTCCGCCCACAAAGAATGTCCTGACATATAATGTCAGGACATTCCTAACCCCTATGTGCGTCGCAAGCACCTTTTAAAGGGCAGGCAGAAGAAAAAGGGGCTGGGTGGCCTCATCATGATAGGGGCGCGTGGGCGCCCCTGCTTCTAGGGGGGGCAGCTGCCCCCCCGCCACATGGTGGGTGCGCCCATGCTATGGGGGTGCATTATAAATAAGGCTGCCTATGGGGGTGCATTATAAATAAGACTGCCTATGGGGGTGCATTATAAATAAGGCTGCCTATGGGGGTGCATTATAAATAAGGATGCCTATGGGGGGTGCATTATAAATAAGGCTGCCTATGGGGTGCATTATAAATAAGACTGCCTATGGGGTGCATTATAAATAAGACTGCCTATGGGGGTGCATTATAAATAAGGCTGCCTTTGGGGGTGCATTATAAATAAGGCTGCCTATGGGGGTGCATTATAAATAAGACTGCCTATGGGGGTGCATTATAAATAAGACTGCCTATGGGGGTGCATTATAAATAAGGCTGCCTTTGGGGGTGCATTATAAATAAGGATGCTTATGGGGGGTGCATTATAAATAAGGCTGCCTATGGGGTGCATTATAAATAAGACTGCCTATGGGGAGTGCATTACAATATAGAGGCTGTCTGTGGGGGTGCATTATAATACAGAAGCTGCCTATGGGGGTGCATTATAATACAGAGGCTACCTATGGGGTGCATTATACTATAGAGGCTGACTATGGGGAGTGCATTACAATATAGAGGCTGTCTGTGGGGGTGCATTATAATACGGAGTCTGCCTATGGGGGTGCATTATACTATATTGAGGACTATTTGGTGTATTATGCTATATGGAGGCTATCTAGGGGGCCATCATACAGTGTGGAGATTATAGTGGCGGGGCCATCATACAGTGTTGGAGCCATTAAATAGTTTGGGGATATTAAGGAGTCAGTATATATCCAGTGAGGGGGCATCACACTGTGTATAGGGGAGCTGTACAGGGGGAGACTTGGGACATTATTAAATGTAAAGTGGGCACTTATTGTTATAGGGGAACTCTGGTTACTGTGACTGTCAAAGGGGCACACACAGGGCAATATTACATTCTAGGGGGCACAATGTGGGCACTGTTTTCTAGGGCCCATGCACCTGGCATTACTATATTATAGAGGGGTGCTTTAGAATTTAGAGGTCACACAGAACCACACAATAGGTGCAGTAATAGGGACACAAAAGGCAGCAGCGGCTCAGCATTGGGGTATCAGGAGCAGTAATAGGGACACATATGGCAGCAGCGGCTCAGTATTGGGGTATCAGGTGCAGTAATAGGGGCACATACGGCAGCAGCAGCTCAGTATTGGGGTATCGGGCAGTAATAGGGATACATACAGCAGCAGCGGCTCAGTATTGGGGTATCGGGCAGTAATAGGGATACATACGGCAGCAGCGGCTCAGTACTGGTGTATCAGGTGCAGTAATAGGGGCACATACGGCAGCAGCGGCTCAGTATTGGGGTATCAGGTGTAGTAATAGGGACACATACAGCAGCAACGGCTCAGTATTGGGGTATCAGGTGCAGTAATAGGGACACATATGGCAGCAGAGGCTCAGTATTGGGGTATCAGGTGCAGTAATAGGGACACATACGGCAGCAGAGGCTCAGTATTGGGGTATCAGGTGCAGTAATAGGGACACATACGGCAGAGGCTCAGTATTGGGGTATCAGGTGCAGTAATAGGGACACATGGCAGCAGCGGCTCAGTATTAGGGTATCAGGTGCAGTAATAGGGACACATACGGCAGCAGCGGCTCAGTATTGGGGTATCGGGCAGTAATAGGGACACATACGGCAGCAGCGGCTCAGTATTGGGGTATCAGGTGTAGTAATAGGGATACATACGGCAGCAGCGGCTCAGTATTGGGGTATCAGGTGCAGTAATAGGGACACATACGGCAGCAGCGGCTCAGTATTGGGGTATCGGGCAGTAATAGGGACACATACGGCAGCAGCGGCTCAGTATTGGGGTATCAGGAGCAGTAATAGGGACACATACGGCAGCAGCGGCTCAGTATTGGGGTATCAGGAGCAGTAATAGGGACACATATGGCAGCAGCGGCTCAGTATTGGGGTATCAAGTGCAGTAATAGGGACACATATGGCAGCAACGGCTCAGTATTGGGGTATCAGGAGCAGTAATTGGGACACATACGGCAGCAGCGGCTCAGTATTGGGGTATCAGGTGTAGTAATAGGGACACATACGGCAGCAGCGGCTCAGTATTGGGGTATCAGGAGCAGTAATAAGAACACATACGGCAGCAGCAGCTCAGTATTGGGGTATCAGGTGTAGTAATAGGGACACATACGGCAGCAGCGGCTCAGTATTGTCGTATCAGGTGCAGTAATAGGGACACACACGGCAGCAGCGGCTCAGCATTGGGGTATCAGGAGCAGTAATAGGGACACATGGCAGCAGCGGCTCAGTTTTGGGGTATCAGCAGGATGAGGAGTTTGTGCAGGTTGAGAATAGTCCAATTGTTGACCGTGACGGTGCTGACAATATAAGAAGTGAAACGTGTCTTTGTTGTATTCTCTGCTGTCGAGTCCTGGCTGGAGAAGTCGTCCTGTCGGTCTGGGGCCAGATGGAAAAGACATGAAAAGTGAACAATTCCATTAGAAAGAACGTCAGCGGTAAGTCATTATCTGTACCTGTGCTGTAATCTATTATATGTTCTGTAGGACTGGTATTATTTACCACTGACCATATGGCGGTGATATCAATATTGGTCTTTTTATATATAGATTATTTTTGGCAACAGCGCGGTCATTTGCTGAGGTTCTCTGGTTAGAGGCCCACTCAGAAGTTTCGCCCCCCCTAAACCGAAACCCTAGCTATGCCTCTGCCAGATGGAGTCTATAGGGACTTCATGTGCCTCATAAGTGAGTGGTTCTGTTGCGGGTTTCGTCTGGATTTACAAGGAAACCCCAACGTAAGTGCTCAGCGGAGAGTGCATTATAAATGTGAGCCAAGCCTTGTTTCGATTTTTGGGAGGCACAATAAATAGACTTCTTCTGGGCGGTGCGATTACTGTGATACCAGATTTATATCAGGTTTTTTATGTTTTGCTGCTATCACGCAGTAAAAATGCTTTTTTATAAATAAATAGATTTTTCATCACCATGAAAACTGTAACTTTTTTATTTTTGGTGAACATAGCTAAAATGAGGGCTATTATTTTGCGTAAGGAGTTTGCAATTTTTTTGGTATCATTTTTGGCACATAACATTTTTTGATCACCTTTTAATCAGATTTTTCAGAAGCAGAATGAACAAAACCCAGCAGTTCAGTTACCATTCTTGTTTTTTGCGCGTTTCACCGTGCGGTAAAAATAATAAGACCAATTTGTTTGTCGGGTCAGTTTGATTACAGCAATACCAAATTTATATTTTTTTTATACTTTGCTACTTTTACAAACTAAAAACAATATTTTAAAAAATGAATTTGTTTTTCCATTACCATATTCTGAGAGCTGTAACTTTTTTATTTTTTGCCGAATGAGCTATATTGGGGATTCTTTTTGGGAATGGTTTGGCATTTTCTACCATTTTGTTTCCATTTATGACTTTTTGGTTGTTTTTTATTTTGTGACATACACCATCAAGCTTTTAGATAAGGTAGCAAATGCTTGATGACTAATTCCCTTTAAGAAAAAGATATCAATTAATACTTCATATCAAGATATCATAGTTTGTCATTTTTGGTATTTTAGTATTATAATGAAGGTTCAGTATTAGCTAAGTCCTATTTTTATTTAGCTAGTCCATATTAATGCCTATAAATTTAGAATTGGATGTCATGCTAGCTTCTGTAGGGCTAATACAGTGGGGGAAATAAGTATTTGATACACTGCTGATTTTGCAAGTTTTCCCAGCTACAAAAAGAGAGGTCTGTAATTTTTATTGTAGGTACACTTCAACTGTGAGAGACAGAATCAAAAAATAAAAAACAGAAAATCACATTATATCATTTTTACATAATCAATCTGTGTTTTAGTGCATGAAGTAAGTATTTGATACAATGGCAAAACAGAACTTAATATTTGGTACAGAAACCTTTGTTTGTAAATACAGAGGTCAGATGTTTCCTGTAGTCATTGACCACGTTTGCACACACTGCAGCAGGGATTTGGGCACACTCCTCCATACAGCTCTGCTTTAGACCTTTCAGGTTTCGGGGCTGTTGCTGGGTAACGTTAAGTTTCAGCTCCTTCCAAAGATTTTATATTCGGGTCAGGTCTGGAGACTGGCTAGGCCACTCCATGAACTTGAAATGTTTCTTATGGAGCAACTCCTCAGTTACCCTGGCTGAGTGTTTTGGGTCATTGTCATGCTGGAAGACCTAGCCATGACCATCTTCAATGCTGTTACTGAGGGAAGGAGGTTGTTGGCCAAAATCTCACAATACACGACTCCATCCATCTTCTCTTCAATAAGGTACAGTTGTCCCATCCACTCTGCAGAAATGCACTCAAAAAGTATGATATGTCCCCACCATGCTTCACAGTTGGGACGATGTTATTGCAGTTGTACTCATTCTTCCTCCAAACACAGCGAGTGGAGTTGATAACAAAAAGTTATATTTTGGTCTTTTCTGAACACTTGGCCTTCTCCCATGCCTTTTTAAGATCAACTAGATGATCATTGGCGAACTTCAATCGGGCATGGACATGTGCTGGCATGAGCAGGTGGACCCTGTGTGCCCTGCAAGATTTTAATCCATGAAGGCATAGTGTGTTATTAACGGTAATGTTTGAGACTGTGGCCTCAGCTCTCTTTAGGTCATTGACCAGGTCCTCCCATGTAGTTCTGTGCTGATTACTGACTGATTTCTCAGAATTGTCCTTACCCCACGAGGTGAGATCTTGCATGGAGCCCCAGACAAAGGAAGATCGACAATCAGCTTCTGTTTCTTCTATTTTCTAATAATTGTGACAACAGTTGTTGCCTTCTCATCAAGCTGCTTGACTATATTGTCCTGTAGCGCATCCTAGCCTTGTGCAGGTCTACAATTTTGTCCCTGGTGTTCTTAGCCAGCTCTTTGGTCTTGGCCATGGTGGAGAGGTTGGAGTGTGATTGAGTGTGTGGACAGATGCGGTGGCATAGGGAAACATCGTGCAGGGAGGGGGCTCCCTGCGTGCTTCCCTGAGACACTCAGAGCAACGCGATGTGATCGCGTTGTTCCGAGGGCCTCCTCCCTGCAGGCCCCCAGATCCAAGATGGCCGCAGGGTCCTTCCGGGTCCTGCAGGAAGGTGGCTTGTCAGTGCCTGCTGAGAGCAGGCTCCGGCAAGCCTCCTGCACTGCCTGTCAGATTGCTAATCTGACACAGTGCTCTGCAAACTGTCAGATCAGCGATCTGACACTACATAGTGATGTCCCACCCTGGGACAATGTAAAAATGTAAAAAAAAATAAATAAATAAACATGTGTAAAAATATTTTTTTCAAAATCCCTAAATAAATTTTAAAAAAATATTTCCCCAATAAACACATTACTATTATGTAAATAAAAAACCCCATATTTAGTATTGCCGCGTCCGTAACAACCCACTCTATAAAACTGTCCCACTAGTTAACCCCTTTAGTGAACCTCTTAAAAAAAACAAGGCAAAAAAACAATGCTTTATCATCATAGCGCTGAACATAAAATGGAATAACACGTGATCAAAAAGACAGATATAAATAATCAAGGAACCGCTAATAACATCATCTTGTCCCGCAAAAAACGAGATGCCATACAGCATCATCAGCGAAAAAATAAAAAAATTATAGCTCTCAGAATAAAGCGATGCAAAAATAATTATTTTTTTATATAAAATAGTTTTAATTGTATAAAAGCTCCAAAACATAAAAAAAATACAAATGAGGTATCGCTGTAATCATATTAACCCGAAGAATAAAACTACTTTATCAATTTTACCACACGTAGAACGGTATAAACCCCCTCCAAAAGAAATTCATGAGTCGCTGGTTTTTGTTCATTCAGCCCTCCAAAAATTGTAATAAAAAGCGATCAAAAAATGTCATGTGCCCAAAAATGGTACCAATAAAAACGGCAACTCGTCCCGCAAAAAATAAGACCTAAAATGATTCTGTGGGCCAAAATATGGAAAAATTATAGCTCTCAAAATGTGGTGATGCAAAAACTATTTTTTGCAATGAAAAGCGTCTTTTAGCGTGTGACAGCTGCTAATCATAAAAACCCGATATAAAAACCCACTATAAATAGTAAATCAAACCCCCCTTTATCACCCCCTTAGGGAAAAATAAAAAAATCAAAAAAATGTGTTTATTTCCATTTTCATGTTAGGGTTAGGGGTGTGTTAGAGTTAGGTTTGTGGTTAGGGTCATGGTTAGGGTTGGGATTAGTGTTGGGGGTGTGTTGGGGTTAGGGTTGGAGTTAGAATTGGGGGGTTTCCACTGTTTAGGCACATCAGGGGCTCTCCAAACGTGACATGGTGTCTGATCTCAATTCCAGCCAATTCTGCGTTGAAAAAGTCAAACGGTGCTCCTTCCATTCTGAGCTCTGCCATGCGCCCAAACAGTGGTTTACCCCCACATATGAGGTATCAGCGTACTCAGGACAAATTGCATAATAACTCTTGGGGTCCAATTTCTTCTGTTACCCTTGGGAAAATAAAAAATTGGGGGCGAAAATATCATTTTTGTGGAAAAAATATGATTTTTTATTTTTATGGCTCTACGTTATAAACTTCTGTGAAGCACTTGGGTGTTCAAAGTTCTCCTCACACATCTATATAAGTTCCTTGGCAGGTCTAGTTTCCAAAATGGGGTCACATGTGGGGGTTTCCACTGTTTAGACACATCAGGGGCTCTCCAAATGCGACATGACGCCGCAGACCATTTCATCAAAGTCTGCATTTGAAAACATCACTACTTCCCTTCCGAGCCCCAACGTGTGCCCATACAGTAGTTTTCTCCCACATATGGGATATCTGCGGACTCAGGACAAATTGGACAACAACTTTTGGGGTCCAATTTCTCTTGTTACCCTTGGGAAAATAAAAAATTGGGGTCTAAAAGATCATGTTTGTGGAAAAAATATGATTTTTTTCATTTTCACGCCTGGGCGTTATAAACTTCTGTGAAGCACTTGAGGGTTCAAAGTGCTCATCGCAAATCTAGATAAGTTCCTTGGGGGTCTAGTTTCCAAAATGGGGTCACTTTTGAGGGGTTTCCACTATTTAGGCACATCAGGGGCTTTGCAAACTGAACATGACACCCATCAAAGTCTGCATTCCAAAACGTCATTACTTCCTTTCCGAGCCCTGCCGTGCTCCCAGTTTCCCCCCCCCCCACATATGGGGTATCAGCGTACTCAGGACAATTTGGACAACAACTTTTGGGGTCCAATTTCCTTGGGAAAAATAAAAAATTGGGGACTACAAAATCATTTTTGTGGAAATTTTTTTTTTCACACCCAGGCATTATGAACTTTAGTGAAACACTTGGGGGTTCAATGTGCTTACAACAGATCTAGATAAGTTCCTTAGGGGGTCTAGTTTCCAAAATGGTGTCACTTGTGGGGGGGTTTCCACTGTTTAGGCACATCAGGGGCTCTCAAAACGCGACATGGCGTCCAATTTCAATTCCAGCCAATTTCAGTTTGAAAAAGTCAAACGGTGCTCCTTCCCTTCCGAGCCCTGCCGTGCGCCCAGACAGTGGTTTTTCCCCACATATGGGGTATCGGCGTACTCAGGAGAAATTGCACAATAACTTTATCTGTCCATTTTCTCCTTTACCCTTGTTAAAATAAAAAAATGTTTGTAAAAGATTATTTTTGTGACTAAAGAGTTAAATGTTAATTTTTTCCTTCCACGTTGCTTCTGTTAGAACCCTCTTGTTAGGTTTTGTTTCAGTTTGCTGGTCACATGACCTTTTTTCCCTATTTAGTCTGGCTCCGCCCTTCTGGCTTTGCTGGACTTCATTGTATTACCTACTCTTAAGCTAGCCGGGTGCTTAGGTGCCTTACTCAGTCAGTTTTGCTTGATCTTAGGATCTCTAAGTAATTTGTTTTCTGTTTGATTTTCCCTGCTACAATTTCTGTTAGGAGGTGTCCACCTTTTCTCCCAGTCCCTAGATCTTGTAGGGATTCCTCCCTCGCAACTATAGGTCTTCGTTCAGACTAGCTGAGGACTTTAGCGGGTCTGGTCGCAGGATCAGGTCCCCCGTTACATCGTAGGGATCCAGCTTAGTTCTATTGTAGGGACAGAATTCCCATCTTTCCTAAGTGCTTGTAGCAGATCATAACATTAAGTCCAGCCTAAAAAAAAAAAAAAAAAAAAAATCTCTAAGGAAAGATTTTCTGTTTCCATCATGGTGTCGGTTCAGGATTTGGCTCAACGCCTGCAGGGACTTTCTCTGGAGGTGGCTGAAATCCAGCAACACGTGAGTAGTTGTTCTGGAGCACATTTCGTGGAGCCAAAGGTACGTTTGCCTGATTTATTTTTGGTGAACAACAAGATTTTTTTTCTTTTAAAAATGCTTGCTTGTTGTATTTCCGTTTGAGACCCAGATCCTCTGGTGATGAATCACAGCGCATAGGGTTCATAATGTCACTTTTGCGCAAAGAACCTCAGGACTGGGCCTTTTCTCTGCAGCCTAGTGATCCATAGTAACATAGTTAAAGTTATCAAGGTTGAAGGAAGACTTTAAAGGTACTGCCACACTAAACAATCCCGCTGCGATCACGATAACGACGCATACTAATGCGATCGCTAGCGGGATTGTTTCTATATCGCTAAATGCAGCCACATTTAGCGATATAGTTAACGACGCTATCGCCGTTAGCGATCTTCTTAACGACTTTAGCGGTACAAAAGTACCGCTAAATCGCTAAGAAAAGGTGCCACACAGCGATAAGATACTTACCCAGCGGGAGCGCCGACGAGAAAATAGGGTCCGGAGCGATTCCAGTGACGAGCGAGATCACAGCAGGAAGCTCGTCGCTGGAAGCTGCCGCACTGAACAACATCGCTAACAGGATCGCTAAATAGTGACGTTTTTTAGCGATCCCGTTAGCGATATTGTTTAGTGTGGCATACCCTTTAGTCCATCTAGTTCAACCCATATCCTATCCTAACCTGCCCTAACATGTTGATCCAGAGGAAGGCAAAAAAAACCCAAGTGGCAAACAGTAAGCTTCACATTGGGGAAAAAAATTCCTTCCCGACTCCACATACGGCAATCAGACTAGCTCCCTGGATCAACGCTGTATCTAGGAAACTAGTGAATATAGCCTGTAATATTATACTTTTCAAGAAAGGCATCCAGTCCCTTCTTAAATTTTAGTAAGGAATCACTCATTACAACATTAGACGGCAGAGAGTTCCATAGTCTCACTGCTCTTACAGTAAAGAATCTGCGTCTGTGATTATGGCTAAACCTTCTTTCCTCCAGACGTAGAGGATGCCCCCTTGTCCCCGTCACAGGTCTAAGAGTAAAAAGATCATTAGAAAGGTCTTTGTACTGTCCCCTCATATATTTATACATTGTAATAAGATCACCCCTAAGCCTTCGTTTTTCCAAACTAAATAACCCCAAGTGTAATAACCTGTCTTGGTATTGCAGACTCTCCAGTTCTCTAATAACCTTGGTCGCTCTTCTCTGCACCCGCTCCAGTTCAGCTATGTCTTTCTTATACACCGGAGACCAGAACTGCACACAGTATTCTAAGTGTGGTCGCACCAGTGACTTGTATAGAGGTAAAATTATGTTCTCCTCATGAGCATCTATGCCTCTTTTAATGCATCCCATTATTTTATTTGCCTTGGCAGCAGCTGCCTGACATTGGCCACTAAATGTGAGTTTGTCGTCCACCCATACACCCAGGTCTTTTTCAGTGACAGTTTTGCCCAGTGTTTTACAATTAAGCACATAATTATACATCTTATTTGTTCTACCCAAGTGCATGACCTTACATTTATCCCCATTAAAGCTCATTTGCCATTTATCAGCCCAAGCTTCTAGTTTACATAAATCCTCCTGTAATATAAAATTATCCTCCTCTGTATTTATTATCCTGCAGAGTTTAGTGTCATCTGCAAATATTGAAATACTACTCTGTATGCCCCCTACAAGGTCATTAATAAATATGTTAAAGAGAAGCGGCCCCAATACTGACCCCTGTGGTACCCCACTGCTAACTGTGACCCAGTCCGAGTGTGCTCCATTAATAACCACCCTTTGTTTCCTATCCATGAGCCAGTTCTTAACCCACTTACACATATTTTCCCCTATTCCCATTGTTCTCATTTTATGTATCAACCTTTTGTGTGGCACTGTATCAAAAGCTTTTGAGAAGTCCATGAACACCACGTCCACTGCATTCCCTTGGTCCAGTCCTGAACTTACCCCTTCATAAAAGCTTATCAGATTAGTCTGACAAGAACGGTCCCTCGTAAACCCATGCTGATACTGTGTCATGAGGTTATTCAGCTTCAGATACTCCAATATAGTATCCCTTAAAAAACCCTCCAGGATTTTACCCACAGTAGATGTTAAGCTCACTGGCCTATGATTTCCAGGTTCAGTTTTTGCCCCCTTTTTGAATATTGGCACCACATTTGCTATACGCCAGTCCTGTGGTACAGACCCAGTTATTATGGAATCTTTAAAGATTAAAAATAAAGGTCTATCTATAACTGTACTTAATTCCTGCAGTACTCGGGGGTGTATCCCATCCGGGCCCGGGGATTTGTCAACTTTAGTGATTTTTAGACGCCGCCGTACTTCCTGCTGGGTTAAGCAGGTGACATTTAATAGAGAATTTTTTTTATCTCTGATCATGTTATCTGTCATGGGATTTTCTTGTGTAAATACAGTTGTAAAAAAGGCATTTAGCATATTGGCTTTTTCCTCATCCTCATCCACCATTTCACCCAGACTATTTTTAAGGGGACCAACACTATCATTTTTTAGTTTCTTGCTATTTATGTAGTTAAAGAATATTTTGGGATTATTTTTACTTTCTCTGGCAATGAGACTCTCTTCCTCAATCTTTGCTGTCTTCATTTGCTTTTTACAGAATTTATTCAGTCTTCTGTATTTATTTAATGCCTCTTCACTACCTACTTGCTTTAATTCCCTAAACGCTTTCTTTTTGTCCCTTATTGCGCCCCTTACAGCTCTATTTAGCCATAGTGGTTTCCTCCTAATTCTAGCATGTTTATTCCCATAGGGTATATACTGTGCACAGGTCCTATTCAGGATACTAATAAACGTCTCCCATTTTCTTTGTGTATTTTTATGTCTCAGGATATCGTCCCAATTTATTGCACCAAGATCATCTCTCATCCGTTGGAAATTTGCCTTCCTGAAGTTTAGTGTCCTTGTAACCCCTCGACTACACATCTTATTAAAGGATACATGAAAGCTTATTATTTTGTGATCACTATTACCCAAGTGACCCCCAACCCTTATATTTGATATGCTTTAGATCAGTGGATAGTTTTTTTTCTGCTTTGGGGTTATTGTATGACGATCCAGATCGTGTTTCATCAGCTGAGACAGAATTGAGACGTTTGAGACAGGGATCAGGTAATGTGGAAAAATATTGTACTCACTTCCGAAGGTGGTCCACTCAGGTGGGGTGGAACGATTCAGCTTTGAAAAGTTTATTTCTTGCAGGGTTAAGTGAAAGGGTTAAAGATTTGCTGATTGCTTATCCTATACCTGGTAACTTGCAAGAGGCTATGCAATTAGCCATACGGGTGGATAGGAGACTGTGTGCAAGGGTTACTGAGAGTAAATCTGCCTTGTCATCTCCAAGTTTGGAAAGGGACGGTACTGACATTGCAGAGCCGATGGAAATTGGAGCAATGACACCTCACTCTCGGGAAAAAGACCGTAGATTTGCGGAGGGCTTGTGTTTCTATTGTGGCAAATCTGGGCATTTTATTAAGAACTGTGCGCTTCGAATGAATAAAGAGAAAAAAAAAATGAGGTCAGTTTCGCCCGCATAGCTTGTTTAAACAATAAAGGTGTCTTTCTTTCTGCTGCCACTGCTGGTGAGGAGGAATTAATGGAGTTTCGGGTATTTGTGGATTGTGGTTCAACTCTCAATGTGATTGATGGGAAATTTTTGGAAAAACTAAAATTAAAACCCAAACTTCTATCTTCTCCTATTAATGTGGTGTCTGTGGATGGTTCTCACTTGAAAAATGTTACTCACCATATCTGTGAATTTCCTCTTACTATTAATGGTGTTCATCAAGAGAATTTTGATTTGGTAGTTTTGAATAATTTGCCCTCACCGGTGATTTTGGGGTTACCCTGGTTAAAATTGCACAATCCGGTACTGGATTGGTCTACCAATGAAATTAAGTCCTGGAGTCCTAATTGTTATGACAAGTGTTGTAACGGGCGTATTGCTGCTGTAGTTAAGGGGGAGTTACCTGTACCTATTCAGGATTTTTGGAAAGTTTTTTCTGATAAGGAATCGCAGGTATTGCCTCCTCATAGAGATTATGATTGTGCAATTGAATTTGTCCCTGGAGCGACTCTTCCTAAAAGTCGTTTATTTAATTTGACTATTCCTGAGAGAAAGGCTTTGGAGGAATACATACAGACAAGCTTGGCCGCTGGTCACATTAGGCCTTCCAAATCTCCTGTGGCGGTTGGATTTTTTTTTGTTAAAAAAAAGGACGGCGGTTTATAGCCTTGTCTAGACTTTTGTGAGATTAATAAGATTACCGTACGCAATCCTTACCCACTGCCATTGATTCCTGATTTGTTTAATCAGTTAGTGGGGGCCAAGTGGTTCTCGAAAATTGATCTTCGAGGGGCATACAATTTGTTGCGCATGAAGGAGGGGGATGAATGGAAGACTGCGTTTAACACTCCACTGGGTCATTTTGAGAATCTGGTCATGCCTTTTGGGCTTTCCAGTGCTCCGGCATTTTTTCAGAATCTTATTAATGACATCCTTAGACCTTTGATCGGCAGAAGTGTGGTTGTGTATTTGGATGACATTTTGATTTATTCACTGGATTTGGAGTCTCATTGGAGGAGTGTGCGTGAAGTATTACAGTTACTGAGTGATAATTCACTTTTTGCCAAACTAGAAAAATGTGAGTTCGCTGTACAGAGACTTAGTTTTTGGGCTACATTGTCTCCAGTGAAGGTTTTGAGATGGACCCGGTGAAAGTGCAAGCTGTGCAGGAATGGCCTAGGCCTATTGGTGTGAAATCAATACAGAGGTTTTTGGGGTTCGCCAATTATTATAGAAAATTCATAAGAAATTTTTCTGTGATTGCCAAACCTCTGACCGATCTCACCAGGAAAGGTGCTGATGCGGTTCAGTGGACTACTGAGGCCATTGAGGCTTTTGTGTTGCTAAAGGAGAAGTTCAGCTCTGCTCCCATCCTTACGCAGCCTGATGTGACTAAACCATTTTTGGTTGAGGTTGATGCTTCTTCTGTGGGGGTCGGCGCGGTGTTGTCTCAGGCAAAGACGGATGGAGTACATCCCTGTGCTTTTTTTTCAAAGAAATTTTCTGAGTCTGAACTAAATTATGATATCGGTAATCGGGAATTGTTGGCAATTAAACTCGCATTTGAACACTGGCGTCATTTTTTGGAGGGAGTGGAATTTCCCGTTCAAGTCTTCACCGATCATAAAAATCTGATCTACCTTGATGCTGCCAAACGCTTGAATGCCCGTCAGGCTAGGTGGGCACTGTTTTTCTCACGGTTTAATTTTACCGTTACTTACATCCCAGGTACTAAAAATGTTAAAGCTGATGCTTTGTCTCGCAGCTTTTCTCCTATGGTGGGTACTGAGGAGGAGGAGGAAAACATCTTGCAAGAGGGGGTTGTTATTGCTGTTTTGGACTCCGTGTTGGAAGATGAGATTCTTAAAGCACAGGAGAATGCCCCATCTAACACGCCGCATGGGAGGTTGTTTGTCCCTGGTACCCTGAGGAGAGATTTGTTTGATGAATGTCATGACTCTCGGTTGGCAGGTCATCCTGGAATCTCTGAGACCAAGAGACTTGTGTGTCGCAGTTTTGGTGGCCAGGATGGCAGAAGGAAGTCATTAAGTGGGTGCGCCAATGCACTGTGTGTGCTAGATCTAAGTCTTCTCATACTCCTGCTGCGGGGTTGCTTTGCCCTCTGGAGGTCCCTAGTGCACCTTGGACACATTTGGCTATGGACTTTATTACTGACCTTCCCCCCTCTGAGGGTTTCACTGTCATCTGGGTGGTCGTGGACCGTTTTAGCAAGATGTGTCACTTGGTTCCTTTCATCAAACTGCCCTGCGCTAAGACTCTCGCTAAGGCCTTTGTCAAGGAAATAGTCAGACTACATGGTGTTCCTACTGACATTGTTTCTGATAGGGGACCTCAGTTTGTGGCTCGTTTTTGGCGCGCCTTTTGTGACAGGTTGGGAGTTCATTTGTTGTTTTCATCCGGATATCATCCTGAGTCTAATGGCCAGACAGAAAGGAAAAAACAGGATGTTGAGCAGTTCTTGCGTTGTTTTGTGACTGATAATCAAGAGGGGTGGTCTGAGTTTCTGCCACTTGCTGAGTTTGCTCTTAACAATCATACATCCGCTTCTGCTGGTTGTTCGCCTTTTTTTTGTTGTACTGGGAGACATCCGTCGTTTGGGTCATTTTCCAAGTTGGGATCGGCTGTACCTGAAGAGGAGAATTTTTCTGGTGTTTTGGAGAGAGTTTGGACTGATGTGCGTGGTAATCTTCAGGAGGCTAACAAAAGATCCAAAGTGTATTTTGATAGAAAACGACAAGAGGTTTTGTTTGCTATTGGTGACATGGTTTGGTTGTCCTCTAAGAATCTGCGCTTGAGGATTCCGTCTAAGAAATTGGGTCCCAAGTTTGTAGGGCCCTTTAAGGTGCTTCAGGTTATTAACCAATCTGCTGTTAAGTTGGAGCTTCCCACCTCCTGGAAGATTAATTCGGTGTTTCATGTTTCTCTCTTGAAAAAAGCTGAGGTCTCAGATGGAGACGTCTCGGCCACTGTTCCCCTGGTGGTGGAGGACGGGCAATATGAGATTTCCCGCATCCTAAATTCTAGACGGTATAGAGGGAGTTTACAGTACCTCGTCGCTTGGAAGGGTTATGGACCCGAGGATAACTCATGGGTGAGGGCGGATGATGTTTCTGCGTCTAGACTTGTCAGAGCGTTTCACAAGAGGTTTCCGGATAAGCCTAAGTCCTAGGGGATCCGGAGGATCCTCTTAGAAGGGAGGGTACTGTTAGAACCCTCTTGTTAGGTTTTGTTTCAGTTTGCTGGTCACATGACCTTTTTTCCCTATTTAGTCTGGCTCCGCCCTTCTGGCTTTGCTGGACTTCATTGTATTACCTACTCTTAAGCTAGCCGGGTGCTTAGGTGCCTTACTCAGTCAGTTTTGCTTGATCTTAGGATCTCTAAGTAATTTGTTTTCTGTTTGATTTTCCCTGCTACAATTTCTGTTAGGAGGTGTCCACCTTTTCTCCCAGTCCCTAGATCTTGTAGGGATTCCTCCCTCGCAACTATAGGTCTTCGTTCAGACTAGCTGAGGACTTTAGCGGGTCTGGTCGCAGGATCAGGTCCCCCGTTACATCGTAGGGATCCAGCTTAGTTCTATTGTAGGGACAGAATTCCCATCTTTCCTAAGTGCTTGTAGCAGATCATAACAGCTTCAGCTCCTGTGAAGCACCTGAAGGGTTAATAAACTTATTGAATGTGGTTTTGAGTACCTTGAGGGGTGCACTTTTTAGAATGGTATCACTTTTGGGTATTTTCTGCCATATAGACCCTCAAAGTGACTTTAAATGTGAGGTGGTCCCTAAAAATAATGGTTTTGTACATTTTGTTGTAAAAATGAGAAATCGCTGGTCAACTTTTAACCCTTATAACTTCCTAACAAAAAAAATGTTGTTTCCAAAATTGTGCTGATGTAAAGTAGACATGTGGGAAATGTTATTTAGAAACTATTTTGTGTGACATATTTCTCTGTTTTAAGGGAATAAAAATTCAAATTTTGAAAATTGCAAAATTTTCAAAATTTTCGCCATATTTCCATTTTATTCATAAATATACGCAAGTTATATCAAAGAAATTTTACCACTATCTTGAAGTACAATATATCACGAGAAAACAATCTCAGAATCGCAAAGATCTGTTGAAGCGTTCCAGAGACAGATAAAGAGACAGTGGTCAGAATTGTAAAAATTGGCCCGGTCATTAACGTGCAAACCACCCATGGGGGTTAAGGGGTTAATGTACACTCTGCACCCCATCTTGACTGAAAAAAAACAGAAATGTAGAAATTTTTGCAAATTTATTAAAAAAGAAAAACTGTATTGTCACATGGTCATAAGAATTCAGACCCTTTGCTCAGTATTTAGTAGAAGCACCCTTTTGAGCTAGTACAGCCTTGAGGGGCTCTCCAAACGCGACATGACGCCCACAGACCATTCCATCAAACATCACTACTTCCCTTCCAAGCCCCGAATTGTGTGCCCATACAGTAGTTTTCTCCCACATATGGGGTATCAGCGTACTCAGGACTAACTGGAAAACAAGTTTTGGGGTCCAATTTCTCCTGTTACCCTTGGGAAAATTAAAAAATTGGGGCCTAAAAGATCATGTTTGTAGAAAACATTTGACTTTTTTTATTTTCACGCTCGGGCGTTATAAACTTTAGTGAAACACCTGGGGTTCAAAGTTCTCACCACACATCTAGACAAGTTCTTTGGGGGGGTCTAGTTTCCAAAATTGGGTCACATATGGGTTTCCTATGTTCACGCATATCAGGGGCTCTCCAAACGCGACATGGCATCTAAACTCGATTCCAGCCAATTTTGCGATGAAAAAGTCAAACGGCGCTCCTTCCCCTCCGTGCTCTGCCATGCGCCCAAACAGTGGTTTATCCCCACATATGGTGTATCAGCTTACTCAGGACAAATTGCGCAATAACTTTTGTGGTCGTTACCCTTGGGAAATTAAAAATTAAGGGTAAAAATATCATATGATTTTTGAATTTTATGGCTCTACGTTATAAATTTCTGTGAAGCCTTTGGGGGTTCAAAGTGTTCACCACACATCTAGATAAGTTTTTAAAATGGTGTCATTTGTGTTGGGTTTCCACTGTTTAGGCACATCAGTGACTCTCCAAACGCGACATGGCGTCCAGCCAATTCTACTTTGAAAAAGTCAAACGGCGCTCCCACATATGGGGTATCAGCGTACTCAGGACAAATTGGACAACAACTTTTGGGGTCCAATTTCTCCTGTTACTCTTGGAAAATAAAAAATTGGAGCCTAAAAGATCAAGTTTGTGAAAAAAATATGATTTTTTTTGTTTCCACTCTAGTGCGTTATAAACTTTAGTGAAGCACCTGGGGGTCAAAGTTCTCACCACACATCTAGACAATTTCCTTGGGGGGGTCTAGTTTCCAAAATGGGGTCATTTGTGGGGGGTTTCTAATGTTCAGGCATATCAGGGGCTCTCCAAATGCGACATGGCATCCGATCTCAATTCCAGCCAATTTTGCGTTGAAAAAGTCAAATGGCGCTCCTTCCCCTCTGTGCTTTGCCATGCGCCCAAACAATGGTTTACCCCAACATATAGGGTATCAGCGTACTCAGGACAAATTGTACAACAACTTTTGCGGTCCAATTTCTCCTGTCACCCTTGGTAAAATAAAAAATTGTTTGTAAAAGATTATTTTTGTGACTAAAAAGTTAAATGTTAATTTTTTCCTTCCACGTTGCTACAGCTCCTGTGAAGCACCTGAAGGGTTAATAAACTTCTTGAATGTGATTTTGAGCACCTTGAGGGGTTCAGTTTTTAGAATGGTGGTCAACTTTTAACCCTTATAACTTCCTAACAAAAAAAAATTTTGGTTCCAAAATTGTGCTGATGTAAAGTAGACATGTGGGAAATGTTATTTAGTAACTATTTTGTGTGACATATTTCTCTGTTTTAAGGGCATACAAATTCAAATTTTGAAAATTGCAAAATTTTCAAAATTTTCACCATATTTCTGTTTTTTTCATAAATAAATGCAAGTTATATCGAATAAACTTTACCACTATCATGAAGTACAATATGTCGCGAGAAAACAGTCTCAGAATCGCAGCTAAGATCAGTTGAAGCCTTCCAGAGTTATAACCTCATAAGGGGACAGTGATCAGAATTGTAAAAATTGGCCCAGTCATTAACGTGCAAACCACCCTTGGGGATTAAGGGGTTAATGTACACTCTGCACCCCATCTTGACTGAAAAAAACAGAAACATAGAAACTTTTGCAAATTTATTAAAAAAGAAAAACTGAGATATCACATGGTCATAAGTATTCAGACCCTTTGCTCAGTATTGAGTAGAAGCACCCTTTTGAGCTAGCACAGCCATGAGGGGCTCTCCAAACGCGACATGACGCCCAAAGACCATTCCATCAAAGTCTGCTTTCCAAAACATCACTACTTCCCTTCAGAGCCCCGACATGTGCCCATACAGTAGTTTTCTCCCACATATGGGGTATCAGCGTACGCAGGACAAACTGGAAAACAACTTTTTTGGTCCAATTTCTCCTGTTACTCTTGGAAAAATAAAAAATTGGGGCCTAAAAGATCATGTTTGTGGAAAAAATATGATTTTTCTTATTTTCACTCTAGGGTGTTATAAACTTTAGTGAAGCACCTGGGGGTTTCAAAGTTCTCACCACACATCTAGACAAGTTCCTTGGGGGTCTAGTTTCCAAAATGGGGTCATTTGTGGGGGGTTTCCAATGTTCAGGCACATCAGGAACTCTCCAAACACGACATGGCGTCCGATCTCAATTCCAGCCAATTTTGCTTTGAAAAAGTCAAACAGCGCTCCTACACCTTCGTGCTCTGCCATGCCCCCAAACAATGGTTTACCCCCACATATGGGGTATCAGCGTACTCAGGACAAATTGCACAATAACTTTTGTGGTCTCTTTATCCTTAGGAAAATAAAAATTAGGGGTAAAAAGATCATTTTTGTGGAAAAAATATGATTTTTGAAGATTATGGCTCTACGTTATAAACTTCTGTGAAGCCCTTGGGGGTTCAAAGTGCTCACCACACATCTAGATAAGTTCCTTGAGGGGTCTAGTTTCCAAAATGGTGTCATTTGGGGGGTTTCCACTGTTTAGACACATCAGTGTCTCTCCAATCGCGACATGGCGTCCAGCCAATTCTGCGTTGAAAAAGTCAAACGGCGCTCCTTCCCTTTCAAGCTCTGCCATGCACCCAAATAGTGGTTTACCCCCACATATGGTATCAGTGTACTCAGGACAAATTGCACAACAACTTTTGTGGTCCAATTTCTCCTGTTACCATTGGAAAAATAAAAAATTTGGGGCGAGAAGATCATGTTTGTGGAAAAATTATGATTTTTTAATTTTACGGCTCTACATTATAAACTTCTGTGAAGCACTTGGGGTTTCAAAGTGCTCACCACACATCTAGATAAGTTCCTTAGGGGGTATACTTTCCAAAATGGTGTCACTTGTGGGGGGTTTCCACTGTTTAGGTGCATCAGGGGCTCTTCAAACGCAACATGGCGTCCGATCTCAATTCCAGCCAATTTTGCATTGAAAAGTCAAACGAAGCTCCTTACTTTCTGAGCTCTGCCGTGCGCCCAAACAGTGGTTTTCCCCACATGTGGGGTATCAGCATACTCAGGACAAATTGCACAACTTTTGTGGTCCAATTTCTCCTGTCACCTTTGGTAAAATAAAAAATTGTTTGTAAAAGATTATTTTGTGACTAAAAAGTTAAATGTTCATTTTTTCCTTACACGTTGCTACAGCTCCTGTGAAGCACCTGAAGGGTTAATAAACTTCTTGAATGTGATTTTGAGCACCTTGAGGAGTTCAGTTTTCAGAATGGTGTCACTTTTTGGTATTTTCTATCACATATACCCCTCAAAGTGACTTCAAATGTGATGTGGTCCCTAAAAAAAAATGATGTTGTGAAAATGAGAAATTACTGGTCAACTTTTAACCTTTATAACTTTCTAACAAAAAAAATTTTGGCTCCAAAATTGTGCTGATGTAAAGTAGACATGTGGGAAATGTTATTTAGTAACTATTTTGTGTGACATATTTCTCTGTTTTAAGGGCATAAAAATTCAAATTTTGAAAATTGCAAAATTTTCAAAATTTTCACCATATTTCTGTTTTTTTCATAAATAAATGCAAGTTATATTGAATAAATTTTACCACTATTATGAAGTACAGTATGTCGCGAGAAAACAGTCTCAGAATCGCCGCTAAGATCGGTTGAAGCGTTCCAGAGTTATAACCTCATAAAGGGACAGTGGTCAGAATTGTAAAAATTGGCCCGATCATTAACGTGCAAACCACCCTTGAGGGTTAAGGGTTAAATATCCAGCAACAGTGTGTCAATCAGCAGCAGAAGGTGGAGGTCACCACTAGGTCCTATGGGGAAAAGGATATCACTCCACAACAGAGAAGAAAATATCAAGAAGGTGCTTGCAGAGCCAAGCGCAATGACCTTCTACAACCGGATCCAGAAGGTCTGTCTGTCACACCTGACACACCAGTAACAGTAGGTAGGAGAATTTGGTAATCATAACCTCTATTGCAGGCAATTAACCCAGAAGCTTGTTATATATGTCTATATATATTATAATTGTAATTTATATAGCGCCAACATATTCCGTAGCACTTTACAATTAAGCAGGGACATATACAGACAATAAATTCAATATAAGGTAAAACAATTTAAACAGTTATATTAGCAGTGAGGACCTTGCTCGCAAGCTTACAATCTACAAGGAAATAGGGAGGTGAAAAGTTCCTGTTGTTTCTGGTCCAGAATTATAATAAATAGTGATTTTCATAAAAAGCTGCATGATCTGGTCATCAGCTCGTATGTTCAAGTGCAATTATTGAGTTCAGCAATCATGTGCATAGAGGGAGAGGAGAGAGATGAATAGGAGAAAGCAGAATTGAGGTGATAGGCTTACTTAAAGAAATGTGTTTTTAAAGCACACTTAAAAACATTGGGGCTAGGTATCAGTCGGATCGTCTGGGGGAGTGCATTCCAGAGAACTAGCACAGCACGGGAGAAGTCATGGAGACGGAGGTGAGAGGTTCGGATTAAGGAGTATGTCAGTCTTAGGTCAATTTCAGAACGTAGAGCAATAGAAAGAAATGAGGGAGGCAATATAGCGTGGTGCACAACTGTGGAGGGCTTTGTAGGTGACAGATATGAGTTTATATTGTATTCTGTAGCGAATGGGCAACCAGTGTAATAACTGGCTCAAGGTGGAGGCATTGGTGAAGCGGCTGGCCAGAAATACGACCCGGGGTGCCGCATTCAGGACAGATTGGAAAGGAGATAATTTTGAAAGAAGAGGGCGACTCATCAGAAGAGATTTGCAGTATTCCAGACGTTATATAAATTGTGTATAACAATGTATATCTATGTTCCATATATACTGAGGTGAAGAAAAAGAAGACAAATATTTAAAAATAAGAAGCAATTACAAAAATGTCATTTTTGTAATTGCCTCCGGCATGTGAACCCACAAACTTAACATTACAGGCAAGAGCTTAAGCTTAAGTCATAATCACTTGTGATGTGATAGGGCAATTTTTGTGTACTTGATCTGTATTGCAGGCTCTGACTCTATAGGTAGATTGCATAGAGATACATTGTACACAGTAAAGTATTTCTATTTAAGAGGAAGTCCTCAGTGGTTGATATCTTTTAATAGCTAACTGAAAAGATGGTAACAAATTGCAAACTTTCGAGGTCTCTTCATGGGGCATAAATGTTTCTCTACGTAATCTGCCTATAGAGTCAGAGCCTGAAATACAGATCAACTACATAAAATTTTCCCTATTACATCACAAGTACTTGTGGCTCAGAAGCATAAGCTGTAATGTTAAGGTTATGGGATACACAAAAAAAAGAGATTTTTGTAATTGATTATTATTTTTACCTATTTTCTAGGAATTAAAAAATCTGTTTCTTCACCTCAGTATACAGGGAACATAGAAATACATTGTTATACACAATGTATCTCTATAGACATTCAGATTTTGTGTTATTCTATGCCTGATGAAGAGATCTGAGTAGTCTCAAAAGCTTGCAATTTGTTACCATCTTTTCAGTTAGCCATTAAAAGGTATCAACCACTGAGGATTTTCAAACATTAATATTTTTCTATCTTCTGGCTAACATGATGCAAAGATATATATTTTTCCTGCATTCTTGAGGGAGAATAAGATTTTTTCACCCTATAAAATTACTAAAAAATAATAATGAAAAACACTTGATAATGAAAAAAATATTGTTATGTTTATTATATTTTTTAAAAAACGTAATAAAAATCACAAATCAACAAATAACATGGACATACCGTATATACTCGTGTATAAGCCGACCCGTGTATAAGCCGACCCACCTAATTTTGCCACAAAAAACTGGGAAAACTTATTGACTCGTGTATAAGCCGGGTGTATAAACTGCCCTCCTGCTCTGTGCTGCCCCCGTCTTGCTCCTTGCTCCCCCATCCAGCTCTGTGCTCCCCCATTCTCCTCTGTACTCCCCCCTCTTGCTCCGTCCTCCGCTGTGCTCCCCCATTCCTTCTCCGTCCTCCTGTGCCCCCCGTCCTGCTCCGTGCTCCTCTGTGCCCTCCATCCTCTCCCCGTCCTGCTCCGTGCTCCTCTGTGCCCTCCATCCTCCCCCCGTCCTGCTCCGTGCTCATTGTCCTCCTCCATGCTTCCCCCGTCCTCAGTTCTCCCCCCAGTCCTCCTCCATGCTTCCCCCGTCCTCCGTTCTCCCCCCACCGTCCTCCTCCATGCTTCCCCCGTCCACCGTTTCTCCCCCCGTCCTGCTCCATGCTTCCCCGTCCTCCGTTCTCCCCCGTCCTCCATGCTTCCCCCGTCCACCGTTCTCCCCCCCCGTCCTGCTCCGTGCTCCTTGTCCTCTCCTCCATCATACTCACCCCTCCCCGTGCCATCGCTGAACGTCCCTGCAATCCTGCGTTCTCCCCGCTCATTAAGGCCATGAATATGGACGCCACGCCTACGGGAGTGGCGTCGCGTCCATATTACATGACCTTAATGAGCGGGTATTACGTCACCGCTCAGCGCTGGAGAGCTGCAGGAAGCCGGGAGAACGCAGGATTGCAGGGACGTTCAGCGATGGCACGGGGAGGGGTGAGTATGATGTACCAGCCACCGGCTCCTGCCGCGGCATCCCCTCCCCCGTTGTTTTCTGCCCTATGACTCGTGTATAAGCCGAGGGGGCATTTTCAGCACGAAAAAAGGTGCTGAAAATCTCGGCTTATACACGAGTATATACGGTATTTGTGTCCCTGTAATGGTAGCGACCCTCACAACACAGCGATCAGATATACGAGGATCGGTAAATGACGTAAAAAATGGCGTGATTAATATTTTTTCTCTATTAAACCCATAAAAAATGTAATACAACTGTAATGCCGAGGCCATGTTTACACATAGCCTAAATGCTGCATTCTTTCTGCTGCTTTTTTTCTGCACGTTTTGTGCAGGTGTACACATCATACAATGCAATACCAATCTTCCCTGGTTATTATGTGTTTGCTGCATTTCTTGTATGCGTTTTCCCCCTTATTTGATGCGATTTTGGGGCAGATGTGAATCAGAATTTTTAACTCTTTTTAATACTAAAGAAAAGCTTTGATTCTGCGCTTAACACTAGGACTACTGGACTCGTGACCCCGCCTAGAATTACTGAAAGGAGTCATTTTGACTCCTTGCTTGTTTTCGTTTATTTTTAGAGTTTCATTTGTGGTTATTTATTAATAATTATATTTTTTGTAATGTATTATTATTGTGAGATCCAACAGTAATGCTTTTGATTGTTTTTTTTCTGCTTTTCTTATTTTTCTACAGAAAATAACAATAATTATAATAGACGTTTTTCAAACATTTTTTTTATTCAAGTGCACACATATAAACAACAACTGAAGAACAAAAAGCAGAGAAAATGTAGGTGGAGGAGCATAAAAATGAAAATATGGCGCAGAATTCACCTTCTAAACATTTGGTGTTTCGCATTTTAGGCATTGCCTTTGATTTATGGCAGTACATTGCCCACACAAAGACTTACCACAAGTCTTACAATTGCCGACAGATCTATTTTTCTTGCACTTTTCTTTGATCTGGCAAAATTTTGTTTGAACCATCACTTCTGAGCATGTAGAAACTTGGGACGTGGAACCCTTTTCCCTATCTGTGACATAAGGACCACTCAACTCTCTCACAAGCGTTTGCAAAAATGCCTTGCGTGACATTTTTTGGTGGGTTATCTCATTGAATATTATCCATGCATTTATACCCGCAAAGTCTAAGGCATTTTCAAATGCATGAACAGGCCATCTCCTTGTGCATGTTCGTGTGGTATATTTTCGTGCCATCTGATCCACTACATCTACTCCATATTTTGTTTCATTGTAAAACTTTACCGTTTCTGGAGTTTTTTTAGCGGAATCAGACGCAACAACAACATCTGGATGGACGGAACTCAAAATGACAACATTTTTGTTGGGCTTTCCTTGATATACTGTAAGTGTAAAATTGTCTTCATTTCTATAGGAAAGATGTGTATCTTCGTACCGTGTTAGCCAGTAGATAGAAAAATATTTAGACTTGAGAGTCCTCAGTGGTTGATACCTTTTAATGGCTAACTGAAAAGATGGTAACAAATTGCAAGCTTTCGAGACTACTCAGGTCTCTTCATCAGGCATAGACTAATACAACAACTGAGAACAAGGATGAATTCTCATCGCCACACAATAAGAGAAAGGAGAATGGATTTACCTGTGGCAAAACACTTTGTATGCCCGGTCATAGCATGACGGATATGGAATTACTTGTATTAAAATCTAACTTCAAATCTGAGAAGGATAGAAAAGTCTGGGAATATAAACTTATGATGACCTTTGACACTCTTAGTGCTGGGATGAATATATCCCAGAGTTTTATGTCTTTCTACAACAATTAAGGAATCTGCCTCCCTGACCTTTTAGGGTCATCACAACACAATACCAGACCCCAATCAGAGGGTAATAAAACCATCACTCCTTATCTATGAACTAGTCATATTTATGTTAATCCCTCTGCCATAATGACAGTTCTGCTTCACGTCACTTGTCCTATCTATTGCATTTTTTCTGTGCTATTTTGTGTATAAATATGTGATTCTTCAGATGTTGTATTAGTCTATGCCTGATGAAGAGACCTGAGTAGTCTCGAAAGCTTGCAATTTGTTACCATCTTTTCAGTTAGCCATTAAAAGGTATCAACCACTGAGGACTCTCAAGTCTTCATTTCTAAACACTTTAGTGTTGTACAATTCCTCTTTCATGGATTTTATTTCTTTAGGCACTTCTCGCCTTATCTTGTTCAGTGTTCCCACGATGGTTGTTCCTTTGCTTTTTAGCTGTTTAGCTAATTTTACTGAAGTAAAATAATTATCGGTTGTAACATTGCGACCTTTTTTCAAAAACGGCTCCAATAACTTCATTACCACATGGTCAGCTAAACGGTCCTCAGCACGGCGTGTGTCATCTTTGCCTAGATAAGGGAAGCCATTTGCCAGATATTTGCTCTCCTTATCAACAGCTAGCCAATATTTGTGGCTATATTTATCTGGTTTGGAAGGCATGTACTGCGTGAATGGACACCTAGTTTTGCTTGGGAAAAGTTGCTCATCCACCGTTATGTATGGGCCAGGTTTGTAACACGCAATACAATTTTCAATAAACCTGTCCCACACAGTAGAAAATAGAGCAAACTTGTCCGTTTGCAGTCTCTCCGATCGAGTAGATTTCTCATCAAATCTGAGAAACCTCATAATTTCAACAAAGCTGTCCCTAGACATTGTCGCTTTGCAAAACAGTATTCCCCAGTCATTACACCAAATACTGCTAATCGAGTGACGGTTCGTGCCAGATATTCCACGAGCATAGAATATCGCAATGAATGCATCTAGCTCCTCATCAGATAGAGTAAACTGTAAATTATTGTTCCTGCATGCTTCTGCAAGCGTACAGTTCTTTATATGTGTCAATATATATGAATCAAAAATTAGCATAAGATAAGAGCCTAGAGTAAACAAGCTATTTTGTTCAGCATTACACAGTAATACAAGCAGGTAAAACACAAGGAAAATGTGAAAAGTTGACATGTAAATTGAACTACATCTATATGAACATCAGGGTAAATAAGACAGAGTGAAAAAATTATGCACAAAACTTTATAGCAACATTTAGTGACAAAAGGACCTCAAAATATAGTAGGGAGTCAAAATGACTCCCTTCAGTAGTTCTTGGTAAATTTTGAAAAAAACGCGCAAATTTTTCACCAAAATTATTTATTCTCACAAAATCTTTTTTCACATCATATTGAGGAAAAGTCACCGAGTTTCAAGCCGGAATTCTGAAAAATGTAGTCACAGAAGAGAAATAAAAAACGAAAGGAGTCAAAATGACTCCATCAGTAGTTCTAGTGTTAAATGCGTGTTTTTCAGAAGAAGCCTATAGAAAAGAAATGAACCAAAACTGCAGAGTTTAGCAGCATCTTTTAACCACTGGGGGCGGTGATTTCATGGAATCACATCCAGTTTCCTTGGAAATTAAGACATTGTTCACATTTAGCAGAAATGCTGCATATTTTCTGCTCCTTTTTTTTTTAACACAAAAATTCAGCTGTGTTTAACTGTCCAAGCAAAGTGGATGCGATTGCACAAAAACTGAGCCCGCTGTGCGCTCAAGGATGTTGCAGAACTGTGCAGTTTTGGTGCTTTTTTTTCTTCTATGTGGAGCCTATAAAAGTACATGTAAAAAACTTCAGTTCCTTTTTTAAGTGCAGAATCAAAACTTTTCTGTACTATAAAAACGCATTAAAAACGTGGCTTTATATCTGCATCAAAAAATCATTGAATAAGGGAGATAAGACTGTTATTATGTAGTTTGGTGTGGACATCTGCTAAAAACAAAAAACACAGTATTTCTGCAATGTGTGAACATGGCCTTCCAGACACAAAAAAAAACAGATGGTATGTAGTGAAACCACATAAAGATGAGAAAGTTCTCATGCTCCGACTGTGAATGAAGGAGCGAAAAATAAATCCACAGGTCCCAACTAGAGGATGAGCAGGATGCACAGATGATCTTGCACTGGCCTGGGTGATCAAAAGTCGTACCGCGTAACCTGGAAGGTTAAAGATTCACGGCCTTCCGTCCAGCTGCCAGGTGCCACTGACCAGGACCCGTGAATCCATCCACTCAGCTCTAGTCCCAACTGTCCAGGATACAGCGGACAGTCCTGGATTTGGGTCTATGCCCTGCAATCTTGGATGTATGCTGAATGTCCCTCACTACCATCGCTTCTCTGACATCTCCTCCTGCCAGGAGAGAAGGAAATGGAAAAAGGGCTTGGATTGGGGTGTGGCCAGGGGAGTGGTCAAAATTTACATGCGCTGCATTGCCTGTTCCTCTTTCTGTTCTTCAAAAATTTGGAGGTGTACATGTATGATTTTCCGACATGTCATAGTGTATCTTGAGCTTGCATCTACTGGGATGAGAGTAGCAATACCTGCCCCATGTGCTGTAGCTTTATGACGAATGACAGGGTGGGGTAACACTGGCAGGGCACTTATTTAGTGTTATCTTATTCTCACCAGTAAGTCTGTGTTTCCAAGGTATTTCTTCCAGTGGGTACGAATTGTTCTTTGACCTCCAATATCCCAGACTGACAACTTCAAACTTTGAGATTGGACACTTTTTATATTAAAGCCCTTCACAACAAAGAAGAGAACAATTTAAGGTAAACACTTGAAAGTACCATTTTCATTCAATACACCTTATGGTCACACTATCAGTGTTTGGTTAGTATTTTACCTCAGTATTTGTAAGCCAAAACCAGGAGTGGGTGATGAATACAGAAGTGGTGACGTGTTTCTATTATACTTTTCCTCTGATTGTTCTACTTCTAGTTTTGGTTTACAAATACTGAGGTAAAATACTAACTAAATACTGATAGTGTGAGGTATTTTCAAACATTTATAGATTTATTGCAGCAAATACAATACAGTATAATACATGTGGATGAGTTTTTTTGGGGTGTACTACTATTTCTCATTTAAAGGGAACCTGTCACCCTGAAAATGCAGTTCAATTTGCAGGCACCATGTTGTACATCAGGCGATGCAGATTGATACATAGTTTTGTGAGAAATGATTCTGTATATTCTGCGATTTAATGATTGAATCCTTTGCTCTTTCTAGGATTCTCAGTGCAGTCGGTGGTCCTAACACTGACTGACAGCTTTCTTTTTATCATTGTGCATACTGAGATAGATGTCAATCATTGATAAGACCACCTACTTGACCAAAAATCCTAGATGGAGTAGTGAATTGAAAGATTAAAACCCAGTTAAAGCCTTCTTCACATGTCTGGTTTGTATGTTGATGTGCAGTTCATTTTTTAAGGACCGCAAACACGGACATACGCATACCCATTGTATTCAATGGCGGTGCGCACATGTCAGGTTTTCACACGAACCGCTCGTTACTGTAGCTGCACTCACAGCATCTCACTATATCCTGCTCTTCAGCCTGGATGGTCGCATCTTGGCACCATCCAGGTTGTAAAGCAATTATCGCTGAGATGAATTAAGGCGTGGGACAGTTTGTCGGACAGGTGAGGGATATGGTTGTTTATTATTTTTCTTTTTTACAGGAGACAAGGGCTTCAATGGAATGGGCTTAAGGTGAATATATAGTTGTTTATTTTTTCTGTTTTTTACATGGGAAGAGGGCTTCAATGGAATGTGAACACAAGCAAAGGGAAAAGAAAATCACACATATGGTGCACACACAGCATGTTTAATAAATGGTAAGGGCTTTATTAAGACAACAAATTGCCATGGAGAAAAGACATTTAAACAATTAAAAACAGCAGTATGAAAACATACAAAAGAATGGTGAGCAGGCATAAAATATATATATTCTCTATCCACAATACTGTATAAAATGTAATAATGATGTGAATGGAGAAACCACCACCAAAAGGATCACATTTGAAAATGCCAAATAATGTGACCAATGTCAAAATGAGAGGACTAGTAGGGCAGAAATCTACCCAGCACTGAAATGTAAATGACAAATAAATGAAAAAGTGCTCTCATTACCAACAGTGTTATGTTTCGGTAGCTGAGGAGAAACTGCAAAAAATAGCCAAAGTAGCAAAACACCAGAGAAGCTGGAAACTATTGGATTGCAGTAACCTAAACTAACCGCCACACTAGAAGTAGCCGTGGAGTGTACCTATGGTGATCCTAGACCTTTCTTCACAGTCGGAGAGATAACTACACCTAAAGGCAGAAAGATGAAAGCTATCTGCCCCAGAGCAGAATCCCCAAAGAAATAGGAAGCCCCGGAACATGTAATGGCGGTTAGACAAGAAGAAAACTCGGACACAGACAGAAAATAGAATGAGCAAACGCTGGGGCCCAATCTGTCTAGAAAGAAAAGTATAGGAAAGAATTCTGACTGCAACCCAAAAAAACCCTGACAAAAAAACCAACACTTCTGTGTTATGAATGTGTTAAAGATGGTTTCTGAGCAGAGGCTCCCTCTGATGGTTACAGACAGTACTGAACCTTTCAGCGAGGAGTGGAAATCTGGGTTCACTGACTGGTCTGATATAAGGGAGGTTCCCTCCCATGATGGTTGCCGGTGATCAATTGTTCTTGTCTCAATTGTGGTTCCTGGTTCATTTGGAAGTTTGCTGGAGTCTTGCCTGCATCTCCTGCTTTCAGATAAGATATTTTTTGCTTTTCTTTTTCTGCTTGCTTTTTGCATTGTTTTCTGCACTTTTGTGGAGGTCAGCCAGGTCCCCTCCTGGGGCCTGAGCTCCTCACAGTTTATCTGCAGCCACTGTTATTTGCTCATTTGCTTTTTCTTGTTTTTTCAGCGGCTGCGGCTTGGTTTTTGTTCACACTGAGATCTGATCTAGTGGGAGGTGAGATCGTGTGATCTCAGTATTTTTGTAATCAGAATTGTTGGATTTTTGTAGGGTTTTCTGGGTTGCAGAAAGTAATCTCTCCTGTCCTATCCTATTTAGTCAGCTTGTGGCCCCAGCATTAGCTCAGTCTATTTTCTGCCTATCTTTGTAATTTCATCTTGTCTAACTGCCATTATATGTTTGGGGCTTCCTATTTTCTTTGGGGATCTGCTCCGGGGCAGATAGCTTTCATCTTTCTGCCTTTAGGTGTAGTTATCTCTCAGGCTGTGACGAGGCGTCTAGGATCAACGTAGGAACGCTCCACGGCTACCTCTAGTTGTGTCGTTAGTTTAGGAATCTGCAACCCATCAGTTACCAACATCTCAGGTGTTCGGCTGCCCTGCTGTTTTTCCTGTCCTCCTCAGCTACCGAAACATAACACTTCTGATTAACAAAAACCCTGAGATCACACGATCTCTACCACCTAAATCAGATCTCTGGTGTAACACACAGCAACACAGCAAATAAAAAGTGACAAAGGAACAGAGCAAAACTGCAAACACAAAATAAGAACAATTGCAGCGCAAGACCCCAAAAGGGGACCAGGCTGCAGTCCACTGCAAGCAGCAAACCAGCAGTGAAAATCCAACAGAGGAAAAAAAAAGCAAAACACTTATCTGAATGAGAGCAGGAAAACAAGCTGTGCTCCAAGCAAAAGCAGGAGGAACAATTGATTATCGGCAAGGATGCTGGGAACTCAGGTCACTTATATCATACCATTCAGAGCCAGCTGAAGGCCATTCAGTAATTAGTTCATTACCCTCAGCAACCACCGGAGGGAGCCCCAGCTCAGAAGTCGCCTCCAAGGTATTCACAACACAACAGTATCACATGATTATAGTCACACAATATACATGAGCCAATTTTATCCAATGGAATTACCCAGCAATAAGATGAGAATAGCACAAAAAAAATGCTCTCATTAATATCAGTGTGATATGACTATAATCAAAGATATAGCCGAGCCATATTTACACAATGAGATGTGGTGGTGCCCGCAAAACCCAACACGTGTCGCTGCCTGTAGCAGCTTTGTCAGGGAAGTAGTCATGGTCAGAGTCAGGTCAGTATTTATACCTTAGGTCGGAGTCACACTAGCGAGAAATACGGACGAGTGCTATGCGAGAAAAAAATCACATTGCACTCAGACCAATGTTAATCTATGAGGCAGCTTCCATCAGCCTATTTTTTTTTTCTCGGCTGTTTTATCGCATGCTGCGATTTGCACCGTATTACGGCCAAGACTCGCCAATGCAAGTCTATGGGTGCGAGAAAAAAACGGATTACACACATACTACATGTGTGACTTGCGAGAAATACGCACTGGTGTCCTTTAGAAAAGCTGGAAATTCAGTGCGGTATACTGTAAAATCACACTGACATGTTTAATAAAGAATCGAAAAGATATATACACATAGAATACATATATATACCGTATATACCCATGTATAAGCCGAGATTTTCAGCCCATTTTTTAGGGCTGAAAGTCCCCCTCTCGGCTTATACGCGGGTCATATACGGGGGTCGGCGGGGAGGAGGAGCGGGGGTGTCGGATCATACTCACCCTCCGCCGGCGCGGTCTCTGCAGCCCCCTGCTTCTCCCACGATCTGCGGCTCCTTCCTGCAGCGGTCACATGGCACCGCTCATTAAAGTCATGAATATGCACATATTCATGACTTTAATGAGCGGTAGCACGTGACCGCTGCAGGACTGAAGCGCTGCGGAGAGCGCCGGGAGAAGAGGAGAGGCTGCAGGGACGCGCGGCGGAGGGGTGAGTATAGCTATATTTACCTGTCCCCGTGCCACCGTTGCGCGCTGCTCCCTCGGTCCTGGCTGTGAATGTTCAGGCAGAGGGCGCGATGATGTCGTTAGTGCGCGCCCCGCCCCCTGCCAGATCATTCACAGCCAGAGGAGTCAGACCGAGGGAGCAGCGCAGAGAGGACAGGTAAATATCTCAGGTGCCGGGGTCCTGAGCGAGCGGTGACACCGGCACCTGTCCCCCATAGCGCGCCGGTGTCACCGCCTGCTCAGGACACCGGCACCTGGCCCCCAGCGACGAGAGGTGAGTATGTTTTTTTTTTTTGCAGCAGCAGCAGCATATGAGGCCTATACTATGGGGCATAATTGTGCAGCATATGGGGCATAATATGGAGCATATGGGGCATAAGCTGTGGAACATATGGGGCATAATCTGGAGCATATGGGGCATAAACTGTGGAACATATGGGGGCATAATCTGGAGCATAAAGGGGCAAAAGATGTGGAACATATGGGGGCATAATCTGGAGCATATGGGGGCATAAGATGTGGAACATATGGGGGCATAATATGGAGCATATGGGGCATAATATGGAGCATATGGGGCATAAGCTGTGGAACATATGGGGCATAATCTGGAGCATATGGGGCATAAGCTGTGGAACATATGGGGGCATAATCTGGAGCATATGGGGGCATAAGCTGTGGAACATATGGGGGCATAATCTGGAGCATATGGGGGCATAAAATGTGGAACATATGGGGGCATAATCTGAAGCATATGGGGGCATAAGCTGTGGAACATATGGGGGCATAATATGGAGCATATGGGGCATAATCTGGAACATATGGAGGCATAATCTGGAGCATATGGGGCATAAACTGTGGAACATATGGGGGCATAATCTGGAGCATATGGGGCATAAGCTGTGGAACATATGGGGCATAATCTGGAGCATATGGGGGCATAATCTGTGGAACATATGGGGCATAATCTGGAGCATATGGGGCATAATCTGTGGAACATATGGAGCATAATGTGGAGCATATTGGGCATAATCTGTGCAGCATATGGGGGCATAATCTGTGGAGCATCATATGGGGGCATAATCATTTTTCACCCTAGGCTTATACGCGAGTCAATAAGTTTTCCCAGTTTTTTGTGGCAAAATTAGGGGGGGCGGCTTATACACGGGTCGGCTTATACATGAGTATATACGGTATATATACATGTCATTGAGACACACATATACTGTATATACTGTAAATTATATACAGTACAGACCAAAAGTTTGGACACACCTTCTCATTCAAAGATTTTTCTGTATTTTCATTACTATGAAAATTGTAGAATCACACTGAAGGCATCAAAACTATGAATTAACACATGTGGAATTATACATTACACTTTACAAAAAAGTGTGAAACAACTGAAAATATGTCTTATATTCTAGGTTCTTCAAAGTAGCCACCTTTTGCTTTGATTACTGCTTTGCACGCAGAAAAGGTGAACGGCTGGACTCTACATGCCTGGTTCCCACCGTGAAGCATGGAGGAGGTGGTGTGATGGTGTGAGGGTGCTTTGCTGGTGACACTGTTTGGGATTTATTCAAAATTGAAGCGGTGAGCGGTCCAGCTCACCCCAAACCATCTCGATTGGGTTCAGGTCTGGTGACTGTGGAGGCCAGGTCATCTGGCGTAGCACCCCATCACTCTCCATTTTGGTCAAATAGCCCTTACACAGCCTGGAGGTGTGTTTGGGGTCATTGTTTTGTTGAAAAATAAATGATGGTCCAACTAAACACAAAACGGATAGAATAGCATGCCGCTGCAAGATGCTGTGGTAGCCATTCTGGTTCACTATGCCTTAAATTTTGAATAAATCCCCAACAGTGTCACCAGCAAAGCACCCCCACATCATCACACCTCCTCCTCCATGCTTCACGGTGGGAACCAGGCATGTAGAGTCCATCCGTTCACCTTTTCTGCGTGCAAAGCAGTAATCAAAGCAAAAGGTGGCTACTTTGAAGAACCTAGAATATAAGACATATTTTGAGTTGTTTCACACTTTTTTGTAAAGTGTAATGTATAATTCCACATGTGTTAATTCATAGTTTTGATGCCTTCAGTGTGATTCTACAATTTTCATAGTCATGAAAATACAGAAAAATCTTTGAATGAGAAGGTGTGTCCAAACTTTTGGTCTGTACTGTATATATATATTTATAGTTCATAGTGTTCTACATAGCATAATAGCTGCTAAATCAATTGCTGGCTTCTGTAAAATCATTACAGAACCTGACATGAAATGGCACATGGTTTACATAGAGTAAACCATTTAAATTCATTTAGTTTTATATATGTTTTTGATTAATAATTATATTAGTGTATGTGTGAAAAATTTGGGACATGTAGGTGTTAAATTAACGGGTAAATTCGTTGAAAAAAAATGCGTGGGCTCCCGCGGTATTTTCTCTGCCAGAGAGGGAAAGCCAGTGACTGAGGACAGATATTCATAGCCTAGACAGGGACCATGGTTTTTGCCCCCCCGGCTACAAACATCTGGCCCCAGCCACCCCAGAAAAGGCACATATACAGTGCCTTGCGTAAGTATTCAGCCCCCTGGAGCTTTTCAACCTTTGCCCACATATCATGCTTCAAACATAAAGATACCAAATGTAAATTTTTGCTGATGAATAAACAACAAGTGGGACACGATTGTGAAGTTGAACAAAATTTATTGGTTATTTTAAATTTTTGTGGAAATACAAAAATTGAAAAGTGGGGCGTGCAATATTATTCGGCCCCTTTACTTTCAGTGCATCAAACTCACTCCAGAAGTTCACTGTGGATCTCTGAATGATCCAATGGTGTCCTAAATGACTACTGATGATAAATATAATCCACCTGTGTGTAATCAAGTCTCTGTATAAATGCACCTGCTCTGTGATAGTCTCAGGTCCTGTTTGAAGCATAGAGAGCATCAGGAAGACCTAGGAACACAACAGGCAGGTCCGTCATACTGTTGTGGAGAAGTTTAAAGCTGGATTTGGATACAAAATAATTTCCAAAACTTTAAACATCCCAAGGAGCATTGTGCAAGTGATCATATTGAAATGGAAGGAGTATCATACCACTGCAAATCTACCAAGACCCAGCCGTCCCTCTAAACTTTCATCTCAAACAAGGGGAAGACTGATCAGAGATGCAGCCAAGAGGCCCATGATCACTCTGGATGAACTGCAGTGATCTACAGCTGAGGTGGGACAGTCTGTCCATAGGACATCAATCAGTCGTACACTGCACAAATATGGCCTTTATTGAAGAGTGGCAAGAAGAAAGCCATTTCTCAAAGATATCCATAAAAAGTGTCATTTAAAGTTTGTAACAAGCCACCTGGGAGACACACCAAACATGTGGAAGAAGGTGCTCTGGTCAGGGGAAACCAAAATCGAACTTTTTGGCAACAATGCCAAACAATATGTTTGGCGTAAAGGCAACACAGCTCATCACCCTGAACACACCATCCCCACTGTCAAACATGGAGGTGGCAGCATCATGGTTTGGACTGCTTTTCTTCAGCAGAAACAGAGAAGATGGTTAAAATTTATGGGAAGATGGATGGAGCCAAATACAGGACCATTCTTGAAGAAAACCTGTTGGAGTCTGCAAAAGACCTGAGACTGGGACCGAGATTTGTCTTCCAACAAGACAATGATCCCAAACATAAAGCAAAATCTACAATGGAATGGTTCACAAATAAACGTATCCAGGTGTTAGAATGGCCAAGTCAAAGTCCAGACCTGAATCCAATCGAGAATCTGTGGAAAGAGATGAAAACTGCTGTTCACAAACGATCTCCATCCAACCCCACTGAGCTCGAGCTGTTTGCCAAGGAAGAATGGGCAAGAATTTCAGTCTCCCGATGTTCAAAACTGATAGAGACATACCCCAAGTGACTTGCAGCTGTAATCGCAGCAAAAGGTGGCGCAACAAAGTATTAATAAATACCTACATGAACCCCCAAAAAAAAGGCCACAAAGCAAAAGCAATAATAATACCAAAAAAAGACTTTGAAAAGACCAAATACTATAAAAGTATAAATGTTTATTGAACAAAAATATAAAATATGTATAAAAAGGCAGCAAGCCACAAAACACGGAGAAGTGGGAAAACCAGGCACACCTAATGCTGAAATGGATTAAATGTAAAAAAACTGAAAAAACATATAACCAAAGTATGGACTGTGATGGTAGTGAAATCACTAATCAATCCCATGTGGGATATACTACCACCTATAGTACACATACCTATATAAAGCCAAAAGTAAGTTTGCAAGTGCAACAACTAACAATTCAGTACATATTTACCAGCACAGGAGCCCGAGAGACCCACCACACCCGACGCGCGTTTCGCAAGAAATGCTTCGTCCGGGGTGGTCGACCACCCCGGGGTGGTAAATATGTACTGAATTGTTAGTTGTTGCACTTGCAAACTTACTTTTGGCTTTATATAGGTATGTGTACTATAGGTGGTAGTATATCCCACATGGGATTGATTAGTGATTTCACTACCATCACAGTCCATACTTTGGTTATATGTTTTTTCAGTTTTTTTACATTTAATCCATTTCAGCATTAGGTGTGCCTGGTTTTCCCACTTCTCCGTGTTTTGTGGCTTGCTGCCTTTTTATACATATTTTATATTTTTGTTCAATAAACATTTATACTTTTATAGTATTTGGTCTTTTCAAAGTCTTTTTTTGGTATTAACAAAGTATTAAGTTAAAGGGGCCGAATAATATTGCACGCCCCACTTTTCAGTTTTTGTATTTCCACAAAAATTTAGGATTTTTTATTTTATTATTTTTCACAGGAGAACAAGGTATTCAGTTGGATTAGCAGAATAATAAATTTGGTCAAAAACTTTGTGTAATTATTTAAAATAATTTTTTATTAATGTGTGTATGTCTTTTTCAACCCTTTACTATATGAGTAATAATGGATAGTTCTCTTATTGACACCTCTCCATTATTAACCTGGATTAATGTCACCTTTCAATAGCACAGGTTACATTAACCCCTTATTAACCCATGAGCCACCGTTAAAGGCAATGGGAATAGAGAGGCTAAGTGCCAGAAAAGGCTCATCTTATACAGTGCCTTGCGAAAGTATTTGCCCCCCTGGAACTTTTAAACCTTTTCCCACATATCATGCTTCAAACATAACGATACCAAATGTAAATTTTTGGTGAAGAATCAACAACAAGTGGGACACAATTGTGAAGTTGAACAAAATTTACATTTGGTATCTTTATGTTTGAAGCATGATATGTGGGAAAAGGTTTAAAAGTTCCAGGGGGGCGAATACTTTCGCAAGGCACTGTATAAGATGAGCCTTTTCTGGCACTTAGCCTCTCTATTCCCATTGCCTTTAACGGTGGCTCATGGGTTAATAAGGGGTTAATGTAACCTGTGCTATTGAAAGGTGACATTAATCCAGGTTAATAATGGAGAGGTGTCAATAAGAGAACTATCCATTATTACTCATATAGTAAAGGGTTGAAAAAGACATACACACATTAATAAAAAATTATTTTAAATAATTACACAAAGTTTTTGACCAAATTTATTATTCTGCTAATCCAACTGAATACCTTGTTCTCCTGTGAAAAATAATAAAATATAAAACCAACAATATCCATGCCTCTCCGCAGTTCAATCAAGTCCCCCGCTGCAATCCATCACAAGGGGTTAACTAGTTTACAACCGGGACCGATGCTAATGCTACCGGCCCGGCTGTAAACCACAGCAGAATGAATGAAATCACGTCTGCGCAGGTGCCCCGGCTGACCGGAGATGAACTTAGGAGCGAGGGAAAATTTCTGAACTTTTTCCCACGCTATCGAGTTCACTTCAGGTCAGACAGGGACTCCGCGCAGCCTCAGTGACTACCGCTGACGTCAGTGAGTCTGCGCGGAGTCCCCGGCTGACCTGAGGTGATCTGACAGTGTGGGAAAAAGTTCAGAAACTTTCCCACGCTAATCAGTTCATCCCCGGTCAGGTGGGGAGTCTGCGCCGACATGATTTAATTCATTCTGCAGTGGTTTACAGCCGGGCCGGTCACATTAGCACCAGTCCCTGTTGTAAACTAGTTAACCCCTTGTGATGGATTGCAGCGGGGGACCTGACTGAACGGCGGATAGGTAAGGATATTGTTGTTTTTTTATTTTTTTTTGGTTACAGGAGAACAAGGGATTCAGTTGGATTGGCAGCATAATAAATTTGGTCAAAAAGTTTGTGCAATTATTTCATTAAAATAATTTTTTTATTAATGTCTGTGTCTTTTTAACCCTTTACTACTATAGGATTAATAATGGATAGTTGTCTTATTGACACCTCTCCATTATTAACCTAGATTAATGTCACCTTTCTATAGCAAGGTGACATTAACTACTTATTAACCCATGAGCCACCACTAAAGGCAATGGGAATAGAGAGGCTAAGTGCCCCTTTTCTGGGGTGACTGGGGCCAGATGTTTGTAGCCAGTGGGGTCCCAAAACCAATGGTCCCTCTCTAGGCTATGAATATCTGTCCTCAGTCACTGGAGAAAATACCGCGGGAGGCCTTGCATTTTTTTCAACGAATTTACCCGTTAATTTAACACCTACATGTCCCAAATTTTTCACACATACACTAATCTAATTATTAGTCAAAAACATATAAAACTAAATGAAATTAAGTGGTTTACTGTATGTAAACCATGTGTCATTTCATGTCGGGTTCTGTAATGATTTTACAGAAGCCAGCAATTGATTTAGCCGCTATTATGCTGTGTAGAACTCTATGAACTATAAAATATATATATATATATATTATATATATATATATACTGTATATATGTATTCTATGTGTATATATCTATTCTTTCGTTTGTGTTTAAAAACCTGTCATTGGGATCCATTATATGTCCGTTTTGCAAGCCGGCGAGAAAATCTCGCCATACGGATGCAAAACGGATGTCACACGGATGTTTAGATGCGCAAAAAGCGCAGCCTCGCATTGCCAACGGATCACATACAGATCACTGTCCAGGGAACATTTCTGCGTATTACGACCGTAAAAAATGGATGGTATTTTTATACGTTGTGTGTGACTCCAGCCTACAAGTGCACTTGCATCACACACAGAGATCGCCGTCACCTGTGCGCGGCGTCAGCTGTGTGCCTTAGTCAAAGGAAGTCAGGAAAAGGCAGAGGATAAGCTGTGCATGCGCAAATCTGTCTTTGTTCATTCCATGTCACAGGAAGTGCTGGGTTTGCGTTTCACAGTGCGGAAATAGCAACATGAAATCACCTCCACAGTCAAAAAATTGCATAAGAATTCCTGATAGTGCAAATAACAACAAGACAAGCCCCTGAAGAAGGAAATAATCCTTACTACCATATAAAAATATCATAAATATGGCGCACATGTAACATTTTCACACAAAAACTATATCATCAAATTCTACAACGGTAAGTAGTTATAACGTATACATGATGCAAACATTTTTCATATAAATCCTAATAAAAAAATAAATAACTATAAATAAATACCATATCACAATAAATATACAATTTTAATTCCCAAAATAATATGGCCCAATATTTCCATGTTGCATAAAAATATAGGCAGCAAATCCATATATACCAATAAGAATCAATAATACGAATATAAAAGGTCCAAATCGGTATATAAATATATACTAAATGCGCATAAAGGGGGTGTCTCCCCTACCACAAATATACCACAAAGGCAGCCCATGATCAATTGAATGGTCATAAGGTGAGTATAACTGTTTTTTTTATTTTTAAATAAATGTGTTAAACAGGGTGCTTTGTATTATTTCAAATAAAGGACTTTATTCTTGCTGTGTGTTTATTTACAGTATGACTATGGGGTCAGTAATGGAGAGGTGTCTTATAGATGCCTCTCCATTACTAACTACTGGGCTCAATGTCACCTGACAACACAGTCATGGGCTTTCCCTCTGCCGAGTTTTTTATTTAATTATTTATTTTACTCAGGCATTGTGCCGCTACCTTCTACTGGTCAGATCATATATTACATCACAAATCTCTAACAGTACAGCAAACTGTGATTAACCTTTACATCCCACCACACTAACATTTTTTTTATTTCTCGGCCATAACAGTGCCAACAGAGATCTGGCTCTACTCAAAGTCATTTTCAACACGCGCAAGTCAGCAGGGTCCAATGACTCTATAGGGCCCTCAGTTTTTCTCTCCCTCTGTAGTTTGGCTTTCCCTCTGCTGGTTATCAAATTTGTGCGGGAGCCAACGCCGCTTTTTTATTTAATTATGTACTTTACGCAGGAGGTACACAGATGCTTCTGAGTACAACTCCCATCTGAGGGTTTCAATAACCATATCCTGGCCATAGGAACAAACTGCCAGCTGTAATATCCAGCTGTATGACATATTATGTGGGTCTTAAGTTTACTAACTTTGTATTGTCAGAAATGTTAATGAGATTTTTAGTGAGATGGTTCAGTTATTCTGGACACATATAGATAAAGCTACTATCTTGCCCATAAATAGCCCTAAAATTCAGCAGGGATAATAGAAACCCCCACAAAATGGAAATTCGTAGCATATAGCATATCCTAACTATATTCTACCAATGTCACATTAAAATGCCTTTTCCAAATAATACCATGTACATACCTGTGTTGGAGTTATATTGCTGACTTCCTCCAAAGCTAGCCGTGTTAAGATGGTTGTCTTGCCAGCATTGTCTAACCCTAGTAATATTATTTTAATCGCATTGTCCTCCAGATCTGCTACTTTTCTCAATTCTTCTGCAAGGGACAACAAACTCTAGAAACATAGACCAAGATGAAATGGAATAGAAAAAAAAGGTGAGCTTCTAAGACCCAAGCTTTAATGTAATTGTATTGCCCTTTTGCCTCTGCTATCGATTTGTTATTCAGCCTTGTGTGTGAACGTGGCCTATCGCATAGATATGTTATTATTAAGATACTGAAACATATTTTTTAGATCCATATTGCTTTTACTGCTCCTTTACTGTGGAAACAACAGTTTAGAGATTTACTTTGCAACTGTCACATGGACTAAAGGAAAGTTGTGTCTGGTGACAGTATCCTCTCTAGGAAAGTGTTCTGGGCATGCTCTGTGACTTGTGCAGGAAGAAGAAGGCAGCTGTATACATCACCTAATGGTGTGAAGCTTTGCAATATATATACGAGGTATGTGTTATTTTTCGTTATACTGCTGCCTGTCATGATAATGAGATAACTGCAGAAAAGTGATTTCTACAGAACAGGAATTGTCAGCCTACGGTGTGGTTCAGAGGTTATTGTGAAAACTGCAAGATTTCCAAATATTTTAAAAATTAGACATCAACATAAAATCACAGTAATGTGAAAAGGCAGAGAGGCTAGCCAGCATCAGAATCATTATAAAATTATTCAAGCTTTATTTCTTCATGTTAAAGTGATAGAATAGACCGATTCCACAAACCATGGCTGTGTATCCTTCAAATTTCGGGCAATTTACTTGACTTTTTTTCATAATACGTTGCAGACCCTTCGTTATGACTAATCGCCGAAAATGCATAGGAGAGATTGCTATTGCTTGTGGAATCAAATTTTAACCCCAAATCAGTCACCACAAATACGACTTAAAACTGAGCTGAGATATAAGAGAATAGCGTCCCCTTGAAACATAGATGAGGTACGGCCACAGGATGAGGGGTATAGCAGAAATCAGCAGACACGCACAAAAATTAGATAATATAATATAAATATTTACCAATCAGTTTATAAACTCAAAGGAAAGGATTGTAGATAAAAAGTGTATGTTACAAATACTATAACTGCAGTTATCTTAATAACGGCCCTGACGCGCACGTTTCACCCTGCTTCTTCGGGGTTGCGTGTCGGGGCTGAAGGCCGAAGCTCCAGTAACTCCTTCATACAGCGGCTGATTCTCTAACCCCTTTACCCCCGAGGGTTGTTTGCACGTTAATGACCGGGCCAATTTTTACAATTCTGACCACTGTACCTTTATGAGGTTATAACTCTGGAACGCTTCAATGGATCTTGGCGATTCTGAGAATGTTTTCTCATGACATATTGTACTTCATGTTAGTGGTAAAATTTCTTTGATATAACTTGCGTTTATTTATAAAAAAAACGGAAATATGGCGAAAATTTTGAAAATTTTGCAATTTTCAAACTTTGAATTTTTATGCCCTTAAAACAGTGAAATATGTCACACAAAATAGTTACTAAATAACATTTCCCACATGTCTACTTTACATCGGCACAATTTTGGAAACAAATTTTTTTTTTTGTTAGGAAGTTATAAGGGTTAAAAGTTGACCAGTGATTTCTCATTTTTACAACAAAATTTACAAAACCATTTTTTTTTAGGGACCAAAGAAGTTTAAATGTGCTTCACAGGAGCTGAAGCAACGTGGAAGGAAAAAATGAACATTTTACTTTTTAGTCACAAAAATGATCTTTTACAAACATTTTTTTTATTTTCACAAGGGAAAAAGGAGAAAATGGACAGATAAAGTTGTTGTGCAATTTCTCCTGAGTACGCCGATACCCCATATGTGAGGGAAAACCACTGTTTGGGCGCACGGCAGGAATTGAGAACGGACGCTATGTCGTGTTTGGAGAGCCCCTGATGTGCCTAAACAGTGGAAACCCCCCACATGTGACCCATTTTGGAAACTAGACCCTCTAAGGAACATATCTAGATGTGTGGTGAGCACTTTGAACCCCCAAGTGCTTCACACAAGTTTATAATGTAGAGCCGTGAAGAAAAAAAATCATATTTTTTCCACAAACATGATGTTTTAGTCCCCAATTTTTTATTTTCCCAAGGGTAAGAGGAGATATTGGACCACAAAAGTTGTTGTCCAATTTGTCCTGAGTACGCTGATACCCCATATGTGGGGGGGAACCACTGTTTGGGTGCTCGGCAGGGCTCGGAAGGGAAGTAGTAATGTTTTGGAATGCAGACTTTGATGGAATGGTCTGCTGGCGTCATGTTCCGCTTGCAGAGCCCCTGATGTGCCTAAACAGTGGAAACCTCCCACAAGTGACCCCATTTTGTAAACTAGACCCCCTAAGGAACATATATAGGTGTGTGGTGAGCACTTTGAACCCCCAAGTTTTTCACTAAAGTTTATAATGGCCTGGCGTGAAAAAATAAATAATTTTTTTTTTCCACAAAAGTGATATTTTAGTCCCTAATTTTTTATTTTCCCAAGGGTAACAGGAGAATTTGGACCCCAAAAGTTGTTGTCTATTTTGTCCTGAGTTCGCTGATACCCCACATGTTGGGGAACCACTGTTTCAGCGCACGGCAGGGCTCGGAAGAGAAGTAGTGACGTTTTGGAATGCAGACTTTGATGGAATGGTCTGCTGGCGTCATGTTCCGTTTGCAGAGCCCCTGATGTGCCTAAACAGTGGAAACCCCCACAAGTGACCCCATTTGGAAACTAGACCCATAAGGAACTTATCTAGGTGTGTGGTGAGCACTTTGAACCCCCAAGTGTTTCACTAAAGTTTATAATGCCCTGGCGTGAAAAAAAAATATTTTTTTTCCACAAAAGGTATTTTTTAGTCCCTAATTTTTTATTTTTCCAAGGGTAACAGGAGAAATTGGACCCCAAATGTTGTTGTCCAATTTGTCCTGAGTACGCTGATACCACATATGTTGGGGGGAACCACTGTTTCAGCGCACGGCAGGGCTCGGAAGAGAAGTAGTGACGTTTTGGAATGCAGACTTTGATGGAATGGTCTGCGGGCGTCATGTTCCGTTTGCAGAGCCCCTGATGTGCCTAAACAGTGGAAACCCCCCACAAGTGACCCCATTTGGAAACTAGACCCCCTAAGGAACTTATCTAGGTGTGTGTTGAGCACTTTGAACCCCCAAGTGTTTCACTAAAGTTTATAATGCTCGGTTGTGAAAATAAAAAATCCTACTTTTTCCTCACAAAAATGATGTTTTAGTCCCCAATTTTTTATTTTCCCAAGGGTAAGAGGAGAAATTGGACACTCAAAAGTTGTTGTCCAATTTGTCCTGAGTACACTGGTACCCCATATGTGGGAAAAAGTCGGGGCACAAGTCGGGGCTCAGAAGGGAAGTATTGACGTTTTGGAATGCAGACTTTGAAGGAATGGTCTGTGGGCATCATGTTCCATTTGCAGAGCGCCTGATGTGCCTAAACAGTAAAAAAAAAACACAAGTGACATAATTTTGGAAACTAGACTCCCAAGGAACTTATCTAGGTGTGCCCCCCTTTTGGAACCAATCTGTTTCCTGTAAAGTAAATTAGTAGTGTTTGGCGATGTGGTACAATTTGAAGCAATCCTTCATACACAGGCCAGGTTTTTCGGGCAGGTGTTGCATTGGTAAGTGGTGTCCTTGCGTAATCCCCTTTTGTAACACACTCGGCCCCTTTTTTGCGGCTTACTTTTTTTCCAGTTGGCGGGACCACCCCCAGGAAATGCTGACCTGGTATGATACGAGCACCTTCAGTTCCGGAAGTACTGGGGCCCGCTCCTTCCTGAGCGCCAAACATCAGGGCCTTAACCACTACCTCCTGAAACTGAAGGTACGACATATCACTGTGGCGTGCACATCGTGACAGCAGGAAAGTGTTGAGTATTGCATTTGTACGATGTGCATGGACAGCTTTTTGTACCTCACCTTGGCCTTTCTCAAAGCACTGTACGGCAGGAGGAGTTGATCGGAGAGATCAACACCCCTCATGTGTTTGCTGTACCCAAGTACACAGTCCGGTTTGTGGACCCGTGTAGAGGTACCTCGTACAGTGCAGAGGGCGCTGCCATCACCATGTATGGTGTTCAAGAGAAGAACATCCCTCTTGTCCTTGTACTTGACCACCAGCAGGTGGTCACTACATTGGGCTCTGCTCTCACCCTTTCTGAGCATCTGCCCAAGTAGCGTCTTCGGGAGGCCTCTCTGATTTTTGCGGACAGTACTGCAGGCTGCTGTGACTCGCACAGAGAGGGATTTGAAGAGTGGGATGCTGGAATAAAAGTTATCGGTGTAAAGGTGATAACCTTTATCCAGCAGTGGGTGCACTAAATCCCACACAATTTTCCCACTCATTCCCAGGACCGCGGGACACTCAGGGGGTTGAATCCTATTGTCCTTTCCTTCGTAAACTCTAAAGTTGTAGATGTACCCTGAGGTACTCTCACACAGCTTATAGAGTTTGATTCTGGCCCTCTTGCTGGGCAGATACTGACGAAATCTGAGCCTTCCCTTAAAATGAACCAAGGACTCATCCACGCAGATGTCCCTTTGGGGCATGTACACTTCAGCAAACTTTTTGCTGAAGTGTTCGATGACCAGCCAAACTTTGAACAGACGGTCAAAGTTGGGGTCATCTCGTGGGGGACACTGTGCATTATCATTGTAATGCAGGAATTTGTGGATGGCCTCAAAACGCATCCAGGCCATGACCATTCGGAACACTGGAGTGTTGTATAAAATATCAACACCCCAATATTGCCGAATTTCTGGCTTCTTCAGGATCCCCATATGGAGGACCAGGCCCCAAACTGCATCATTTCAACTGCGTCTACAGGAGACCAGTTGGAAAATGATGACACGGGGTTTTGCGCCAAAAATTGCAGAGCGTACAAATTAGTTTGCTCCACCATGAGGTTAATAAAATCCTCAGAGAAAAAGACTTGAAAAAGTCTATTTCTGTGAGGCCGGTGGTGTCAAACTTGATTCCTGATTCTGCCACAAAATCAGGAATCAGTGGATCATGATTTTTGGGGGGCGAGGTCCATAGGGGTCCAAAGAGGGGTGCGCTGGTTCATCTTCAGGAGTGGGTGCTGCCTCATCTTCTGTCCTGGGACGTCTGCATGGTGGTTCCGCAGGACCCGAGGAGGAAGAAGAAGAGGATGAAGAATCTGAAAAGTAAAGAAATGTGGGATCCTCTCCCTCGCTATCAGTGTCGGAAGCAAGGAAAGCATATGCCTCCTGCACTGAATAGCGCTGTTGGGATGAACATGACGGGAGGGACATTTTTTTTGTGAATGTGGTGCTTTGTGTGTACTTTATTTATAACTATGTGTGTGTGTAGGGGGATAGTGCTTGGTGCAAACTATTCTGAAAAGAAAAAGCTTAAAGTAAAAAAAAGCAAGTAGGGAAAAAGAATGCCTGTGAAAAAAGTCTAAAACAGCAGGCACATGTCTGATAAGTGAACGGTGTCACTTATCAAAGTTCCGCGGCTGCTGGATGTGCGCACAGAGGTGGTGGAAAGGGGCGTGAAAAAAAAATGGCAGGCACGAGCTCTGATAAGTGAACGGTGTCACTTATCAAAGTTCCGCGGCTGCTGGATGTGCACACAGAGGTGGTGGAAAGGGAGTGAAAAAAAAAAAACGGCAGGCACAAGCTCTGATAAGTGAACGGTGTCACTTATCAAAGTCCGCAGCTGCTGGATGTGCGCACAGAGGTGGTGGAAAGGGGCTTGAAAAAAAACGGCAGGCACGAGCGCTGATAAGTGAACGGTGTCACTTATCAAAGTTCCGCGGCTGCTGGATGTCCGCACAGAAGTGGTGGAAAGGGGCATGAAACAAAACAAAAAACATGCAGGCATGAGCTCTGATAAGTGAACGGTGTCACTTATCAAATTTCTGCGGCTGCTGGATGTGCGCACAGAGGTGGTGGAAAGGGGTGTGAAAAAAAAAATGGCAGGCACGAGCTCTGATAAGTGAACGGTGTCACTTATCAAAGTTCAGTGGCTGCTGGTAGTGCGCACGGAGGGGGGTGCAAAAGAAAAGCAAGCACGAGTGTTGATCGGTGAACTGCGTCACCAATCAATGCTTGGCGGCTGCTAAATGTGCGCAGAGGCGGTGCAAAGGGGGGGTAAAAAGAGGGGGAAAGGGAAGGGTGAGGTGGAAATGGGGGGATTGGGGTGGATGAAGAGAGATTGGGCAGGGATCGGGGATCAAAACTTACGTTTGTAGTCTCTCTTCTTTCTTCTGTCTACTTTCTTCAGCAGGTATTGTGGTGTCACAGGCTACTGTGGCACCACAAGGGCCAGCACAGGAGGAGATCTGGCAGTGTGACCGCTCTGCAGGAATCCTCAGCAAATGTGAGGACCCCTGCAGAGCAGTCACACAGGTCAGGGACAGGTGACAGACAGGTCACAGAGCGGTCATATCGCTGCTGTGACCTGTCATTGGTGGGATCGATGATCACATCAATCCCACCAATCAGAGGTGGCCCTTGTGATGCCGGTGTTGCTAGGCACCGGCCTAGGATCGGAGCTCACAGCTCCGATTACTAGGCTGGTCACCGGCAGGTCACCAAGCAGGGCACAGCGCGGTCACACCGCGGCTGTGTCCTGTGATTGACGCGATCGACGATGACATCAATCGCGCCAATCAGCAGCTGCAGGCCCTGCTTGGCCTGTCTTAGGCTCCGGCCTAAGATCGGTCCTATTACTGCACCGATCCAGGCAGGTACCGGCAGGGCACAGCTCAGTAATACCGCGACTGTGCCCTGTGATTGGCGCGGTCGATGTGACAGGCACCGGCCTAGGATCGAGTACATCGGTACTCGATCCTAGCCTGGGATCTCACTGTTTCAGCCAATCTGATTGGCAAAAACAATGAGAAAGGCTGCGGTTGGCTGTTCAGAATTGAACAGCCAATCACAGCGATCAGGAGGCCGGGTGTGCGGAGACAGGCCCTGGAATGCTGACACCATCTTCCTCCAGGTAAGATAGCGTCGGAATTTTAATGCGATCACCACGACTTAAGTCGCAATGTCACATTAAAGGGCATGATGTACGGTCCCAGGTACCATGGACGGGATAGTACGTTCGATGGCAGAAAGGAGTTAAGGTATATTACTGATCTGACTTTTTACCTTCATTTAGTTCTGTGCCAGAGATTTGTTCTTCTGCAGCTCCACTTTGGGCTTAATAGAGTATCTTTGCTGTACAGTTTATAAGTGCCTATTAGCTGCTGACCTTAATGGTTAAAAAGACTCCGACATCGACTTACTGATTAACCCTTTCTATGCATGAATCAATAAAACTACAGTGTTATGCTAGTATTTTAGTAATCACCTATTTAAAGCAGTTTTCGAAATGTCTCTTACAGGAAAGGTTTTTTTTTCTAACTAACTAGACCACTGTAAGGCTATTTATATATTCCCATATATGTTCAGATGTAAAATACATCCTGAGACTGAAGCAGAAGGTTTCTTGCTGGGCTGAGTCCCGAATAATCAGAAATGCCGTCTTGAAGCTTTTAGGGAAGGCCGTTCTCTCCACGCAGGGCCTCCCTAAGTCCTTAGAGATGAGGCTTCACATGGCCTAGCCCAAGATGCTGTGTACTTGGTTGTCCTCACCAAATTGACTCATGTCTAGCCGAACAACGCATACCAAAGTCACCAACAACAGATACAGTCTTTTCCCAAGGATCAGCACCTCCACTTCCTTCTGATCTCTTCTTTGCCTCTGTCCAACCGCACACCAACTGCTAAAACCCCTGTGCTCTAAAGGGTATGCCACACTAAACAATATCGCTAAGGTCGCTAAAAAGTCACTATTTAGCGATCCCGTTGCGATATTGTTCAGTCGGCAGCTTCCACGCGAGCTTCCTGCTGTGATCTCGCTCGTCGCTGGAATCGCTCCGGACCTATTTCATCGCTGGCCCCGCTGGGTACGTATCTTTATCGCTGTGTGGCACCTTTTCTAGCGATTTAGCGGTACTTTTACGCTAAAGTCGTTAAGAAGATCGCTAACGCGATAGCGTCGTTAACTATATCGCTAAATGTGCAGCATTAGCGAATAAAACAAATCCGCTAGCGATCGCATTAGTATGCGTCGTTATCGTGATCGCTAGCGGATTGTTTAGTGTGGCAGTACCTTAAGGCTAGCTTCACACTAGCATCCTCAGAGCTGTGGACTTCCTCCGTGAAGCTCCACCACTGCTGCAACTCCTCCGTCAGCTCCACCTACGTCTGCATGAGGCCTGCGTACCTACTTAACATTAGGCACACAGCCGTGCGGATGTATACGGATGCGGGTGCATGAATCGTTTTGACGATGCAGCGAACAAACAAATTCCAACACGGTGCGTTGAACGGGTTGCCGCATCGTAAACGACGCATGCAGGCATCCGCATATATCCGCACAGCCTGTACCTAATGTTAAAGATAGTACACAGCCGCATGCATACATAGCGAGCTGACCGAGAGTCGAGTGGCGCTTCACGGAGAAGTCCGCATCCTAACTCAGGCCTTGCGCTGCTGCCCTCTACTGGCCAATCAATATTAACCCCTTCTGCATCCGTCGTACTATCCTGTCCATGGTACCTGGGCCCGTATGACCATGGACGGGATAGTACGTCCCAGTGATCGGACGCGCTCCCCGGGGGAGCGCAGCCGATCTCGGCCGGGTGTCAGCTGATTATCACAGCTAACACCAGGCACTATGTGTCAGGAGCGGTCACGGACTGCTCCCGGCACATTAACCCCTGGCACACCGTGATCAAACATGATCGCGTGTACTGGGGGCACAGGGGAGGATCGCTCAGGGTGGGGGCTCCCTGCGCGCTCCCCTGAGACCCTCAGAGCAGCGCGATGTGTCGCGCTGTTCCGAGGGTCCGTCCTCCCTCCAGGTCCCCGGATCCAAGATGGCGCCGGGGTCCTGCAGGGAGGCGGCTTCCTCAGTGCCTGCTGGGAGCAGGCACTGAGAAGCCTGCAGCGATGCCAGAGCGATCGCTGGTGTGACAGAGTGCTGTGCACACTGTCACACCGGCGATCTGCTAAAATACAGTGATGTCCCACCCTGGGACAAAGTAAAAAAGTTAAAAAAATAAAAATAAAAATTGTTTAAAAAAATCATAAAAAAAAAAAAAAATATTCCCCAATAAATTCATTTTTTCCTGTGAATAAAAAAACAAAAACAATAAAAGTACACATATTTGGTATTGCCGTGTCCGTAACGACCCCTCCTATAAAACTGTCCCACTAGTTAACCCCTTTAGTGAACCTCTTAAAAAAAATAAAAAAAAAACAAAGCAAAAAATCAATGCTTTATCATCATACCGCCAAACAAAAAGTGGAATAACACGCGATCAAAAAGACGGATATAAATAAACATGGTACCGCTGAAAACGTCATCTTGTCCCGCAAAAAACGAGTCGCCATACAGCATCATCAACGAAAAAAATAAAAAGTTATAGCTCACAGAATAAAGCGATGCAAAAATAATAATTTTTTATATAAAATTGGTTTTATTCTATAAAAGCGCCAAAACATAAAAAAATGATATAAATGAGGTATCGCCATAATCGTACTGACCCGAAGAATAAAACTGCTTTATCAATTTTACCACATGCGGAACGGTATAAACGCCTCCCCCAAAAGAAATTCATGAATTGCTGATTTTTGTTCATTCTAACCTCCCAAAAATCAAAATAAAAAGCGATCAAAACACGTCACATGCTCAAAAATGGTACCAATAAAAACGTCACCTCGTCCCTCAAAAAATAAGACCTCACATGACTCTGTGGGCCAAAATATGCAAAAATTATAGCTCTCAAAATGTAATGATGCAAAAACTATTTTTTGCAATAAAAAGCATCTTTTAGCGTGACAGCTGCCAATCATAGAAACCCGCTATAAATAGTAAATTAAACTCCCCTTTATCACCCCCTTAGTTAGGGAAAAATAATAAAATTAAAAAAAAGTATTTATATCCATTTTCCCATTAGGGTTAGGGTTGCGGCTAAAGTTAGGGTTGGCGCTAAAGTTAGGATTAGGGTTAGGGTTGGGATTAGGGTTATGGGTGTGTTAGGGTTAGGTTTGTGGTTAGGGTTGGGACTAGGGTTAGGGGTGTGTTGGGGTTAGGGTTGGAGTTAGAATTGGGGGGTTTCCGCTGTTTAGGCACATCAGGGGCTCTCCAAATGTGACATGGCGTCTGATCTCAATTCCAGCCAATTCTGCATTGAAAAAGTCAAACGGTGCTCCTTCACTTCTGAGCTCTGCCATGCGCCCAAACAGTAGTTTACCCCCGCATATGGGGTATCAGCGTACTCTGGACCCCAAGAGTTATTGTGTAATTTGTCCTATTTCTTCTGTTACCCTTGGGAAAATAAAAAAACTGGGGGTAAAAATATCATTTTTTTAAAAAAAAATGATTTTTTGTTTTTACGACTGTACGTTATAAACTTCTGTGAAGCACTTGGGGCTTCATAGCGCTCACCACACATCTAGATAAGTTTCTTGTGGGGTCTGTTTTCCAAAATGGGGTCACTTGTGGGGGGTTTCCACTGTTTAGGCGCATCAGGGGCTCTCCAAATGCGACATGACGCCCCCAGACCATTCCATCAAAGTCTGCAATTCAAAACGTCACTACTTCCCTTCCGAGCCCCAACGTGTACCCATACAGTAGTTTTCTCCCACATATTGGGTATCAGCGTACTCATGACAAATTGGACAACAACTTTTGGGGTCCAATTTCTCCTGTTACCCTTGTAAAAATAAAATATTGGGGGCGAAAAAATCATTTTTCTAAAAAAAAAAGATTTTTTATTTTTACGGCTGTACGTTATAAACTTCTGTGAAGCACTTCGGGTTCAAAGTGCTCACCACACATCTAGATAAGTTCCTTGTGGGGTCTATTTTCCAAAATGGGGTCACTTGTGGGGGGTTTCCACTGTTTAGGTGCACCAGGGGCTCTCCAAATGCGACATGACACCCCCAGACCATTCCATCAAAGTCTGCAATCCAAAACGCCACTACTTCCCTTCCGAGCCCCGACGTGTTCCCATACAGTAGTTTTCTCCAACATATTGGGTATCAGCCTACTCAGGACAAATTGGACAACAACTTTTGGGGTCCAATTTCTCCTGCTACCCTTGTGAAAATAAAATATTGGGGGCGAAAAAATCATTTTTGTAAAAAAAAAAAAGATTTTTATTTTACAGCTGTACGTTATAAACTTCTGTGAAGCACTTCGGGGTTCAAAGTGCTCACCACACATCTAGATAAGTTCCTTGAGGGGTCTAGTTTCCAAAATGGTGTTATTTTTGGGGTTTCCACTGTTTAGGCAGATCAGGAGCTCTCCAAACACGACATGGCATCCAGCCAATTCTGTTTTGAAAAAGTCGAACGGCGCTCCTTCCCTTCCAAACTCTGCCATGCACCTAAACAGTGGTTTACCCCCACATATGGGGTATCAGCGTACTCAGGACAAATTGCACAATAACTTTTGGAGTCTTGTTACCCTTGGGAAAATAAAAATTGGGGTGAAAAGATCATTTTTGTGGAAAAAATATGATTTTTTAATTTTACGGCTCTACGTTATAAACTTGTGTGAAGCACTTGGGGTTCAAAGTGCTCACCAAAGATCTAGATAAGTTCCTTATGGGGTCTAGTTTCCAAAATGGGGTCACTTGTGGGGGGTTTCCACTGTTTAGGCACATCTGGGGCACTGCAAACGGAACATGACCCCCATCACCGTCTGCATTCCAAAACGTTACTACTTCCTTTCCAAGCCCTGTCGTGCGCCCAAACAGTTCCCCCCCCCACATATGGGGTATCAGCGTACTCAGGACAAATTGGACAACAACTTTTGGGGTCCAATTTCCTTGGGAAAAATCAAAAATTTGGGACTAAAAAATCATTTTTGTGGAAAATTGTTTTTTTTATTTTCAGACCCAGGCATTATAAACTTTGTGAAACACTTGGGGGTTCAATGTGCTCACAACAGATCTAGATAAGTTCCTTAGGGGGTCTAGTTTCCAAAATGGTGTCACTTGTGGGGGTTTCCACTGTTTAAGCACATCAGGGGCTCTCCAATCTCAATTCCAGCCAATTTTAGTTTGAAAAAGTCAAACGGCGCTCCTTCCCTTACGAGCTCTGCCGTGTGCCCAAACAGTGGTTTTCCTCCACATATTGGCTATTGGCGTACTCAGGATAAATTGCACAACAACTTTATCTGTCCATTTGCTTCTTTTACCCTTGTGAAAATAAAAAAAAAGTTTGTAATAGATAATTTTTGTGGCTAAAAAGTTAAATATTCATTTTTTTCCTTCCACGTTGCTTCAGCTCCTGTGAAGCACCTGAAGGGTTAATAAACTTCTTGAATGTGGTTTTGAGTACCTTGAGGGGTGCAGTTTTTAGAATGGTGTCACTTTTGGGTATTTTCTGCTATATAGACCCCTCAAATTGACTTCAAATATGAGGTGGTCCCTAAAAAAATGGCTTTGTAAATTTTGTTGTAAAAATGAGAAATCGCTGGTCAACTTTTAACCCTTATAATTTCCTAAGAAAAAAAAAATTTGGTTCCAAAATTGTGCTGATGTAAAGTAGACATGTGGGAAATGTTATTTCTTAACTATTTTGTGTGACATATTTCTCTGTTTTAAGGGAATAAAAATTCAAAGTTTGAAAATTGCTAAATTTTCAAAATTTTCGCCATATTTGCATTTTTTCAACAATAAACGCAAGTTATATGGAAGAAATTTTACCACTAACGTGAAGTACAATATGTCACGAGAAAACAATCTCAGAATCGCGAAGATCCGTTGAAGCGTTCCAGAGTTATAACTTCATAAAGAGACAGTGGTCAGAATTGTAAAAATTGGCCCGGTCATTAACGTGCAAACACCCTTGGGGGTTAAGGGATTAAATCACAAATCTCCAACAATACAGTAAACTGTGATTAACCCATACACTCTAATGGGTGAAAATGCAGCAGCTGTCGACTGTACACTATAGCTGAGACCCTGCTGCATCAGTCATGATTGGTGTTGTCACCGACCATAGCCGTTTAATCCCTTAGATGCTGCTGTCAATAGTGACTACAGCATCTAGATGGTTAACAGAGTATGAGGGCTGCCTCTTTACCCCATGGGCACCTTGAGATTATGATTGTGTTTTGCTGATGGTTGCTAAATGACGACCTTAGAGTATGCTGGCTAAAGTGACCTGTTCAAAAGTTAGCAACATTTAGGTGGTAAAAATAACATTTTTCTTTCCTCAACAAGGAGAAACGGGGAAAGGAAGAAAGATCTCCAGCGTGAGGACTTGGATAAAAAATGCAAATTTATTCAAAAAATGTATTAAAAATAAACATCCATAGAAATACGATACAATGGCAGGGTCCCTGGTACAACCAACGCGTTTCGACCCGTTGGGGTCTTAATCATGGTATAAATTGTGGTTAGACCAGTGAAACATTTATAACAAACACAGAGTGAGAAACAGGTGCAATGATTAAAAAGTCTCACACTAAGACATAATGTATCGTATTTCTATGGATGTTTATATTTAATACATTTTTTGAATAAATTTGCATTTTTTATCAAAGTCCTCACGCTGGAGATCATTCTTCCTTTCCCCGTTTCTCCTTGTTGTGGACAACGCCTCTGATCAAGGCACCTCTGTGCATGTACTACTTCTCCATTCCTCTGGAACTGACGCCTGAGTGTGTCATGGGGTGGACTCCTGCTGAAACTGGTGAGCTGAATTTTCCCTCTTTCCTTTTCCGTTTGCAATTTTTCTTTCCTGTCATGCCACTTTGCATTAATTCCTGAAAAGAACCCGAAAGGTTAATAAACTACCTGACAGCCGTTTTGAATACGATATTGGGGGGTTTTGAGTGTATATAGTCCCCCCAAAAAAAATAAGCACTTGAAAAATAAGTTTTGTTAGTTTCCTTGAAAAAATGAAAAATTACTGCTACAATTTTAAAGCTTCTAATCCTAACAAAATAAAAGAACATTTTACAAATGGTGCTGATGTTAAGCCAACATGAGGGAAATGTTACTTATTATTGTTTTTGTGCGACATGACTTTCTGAATTACAGAGATAATCATTCAAAGTTTAAAAATTACTTTTTTTTTAAATTGTAAACTTTTGGATATTTATAGAAATTAATGCAAAACATATCAACATAATTGTACCATTATCATTAAATATATGTCACAAAAAAAATCTAAAAATCACTGGAATATGTTGAAACACTCCAGAGTTATTGCCATATAAAGTGACACATCTCAGACTTTAAAATTCGGCCTAGTCACCAAAGGGTTCACAAAGTCCTTACTGTAAATATCATGTAATATGCAGCTCTTCAATATAACATGAAACAAACAAAGCCTGGAAATAATAAAATGGATTCCTGGACAAAAGAAGGGAACCATATGCTAGTATTCATTAAATATGAATTTATTAAGTATAACAAAATATTAAAATTCGAAATAGATTGCTTCACGGGGACACAGCAAATGCTTGGAGTACAATATATTATATATGAGGAGAGGAAAAACCAAGCGGAAAGATAAACCAGTTCTACCATAGTATTAACTTGCTAGGTGCATAATTAATAGTACATAGTGCTGTCAGCCCCCAGAAGAAGCTGACCCAAACGCGGTCGGGGTGTAGGGACACCTCGCTGGACACGTCTTAAGCTGCAGTGGTTCTAGCCAACAAGGTTTTGACACCTTTATTTATTAATGACCGCACTATATACTGGTGACTATGCACCCAGCAAGTTGATCCAATGGTAGGATTGGTTTGTCTTTACGCTTGGTGTTTCATCTCCTCATGTAATACTATGCTTACTGGTCAAACCCTAATAAATTATACTCCAGGCATTTGCTGTTTTCCCTGTGAGGGATTCTTTTTTGAAATGTAATATTATGTTGCACTTAATAAATCCATATTTAATGAATACTAGTCTATAGTTCTCCTCTTTTGTCCTGAACTCTAATTTATCATTTCTAGATTTGTTTCATGCTTGTAGAATCGATCCATTCTGTAATTTTAACATTAAGAAACAAAGCATGAATGATGTCCTAATGATCCAGATGCTGGCCTCGCTTCCCTTTCACATTAATCCTCGCTCTGAAACCAGCGATGTGACCATGTAATGCCTGGACAGCTGGTGTACATTATTTGTATGCACAATAATATGATTGAAACAATAGATCTTTATCATTGATTCCTTTAATTAGAAAATCCAATAGATTAGTTTTCATCTCTATTTATCACTTAAATGGGGCACGAAATCCTCTCTTTCACAGAAGATATCAGTGTTATCTATAGTAGTATGTCTCTAGTCTCTAGTTAATTAGAAATGTGATGTAAGCGTAATCCCAAAAGAATTCCCCAGGATTACCATTACCTTAATTATTGTATACTACTAATTCCTAAGTAGGTGCCAAGACGTCACTTTCCAGCTCTCATACATGACTCACCACCTCTTCACGAAATTTCCAATGTTGCACACATACATCTATGTGTCCAGTCGCTCCTTCCCCACTCACCTATAAGAAAGGTCTATCCCTAGCTCTAGTTTTCTGGTTCAGTTATTATAACCCACTTCAGTGTGTGAAATTACTTTTGTGCCTCATTTACTAATGCTGGAAAAGGCTTACCGACCGGTCCTGTAGTCCTCACATAGCCCATCTATGGCTCAATCAGAGAGGACGATACTGATGTTTGCCAGGATGTACCTGCATATGTCACTGTTACCTGTGTGTTCTTATTTTCTAAATGTTTAAAGCGATATTCTCCTTTGAAAGTAATCACTTATCCATAATATTACCCCCCGATATTCATCCTAAATCACTGGGACTCCCACAATAGTGTGTGTTTTGATCCATAATTATTTGAGGATTAAAGGAATATTTTCAAGTTTGAAAGTTACCCTTTTCCATTAGATAGGGGATAACCTCCCGATCGCTATGGTCCAATAGTTAGGACCCCCACCGTTCCATAGAATTGGCATTTTTCAGAGCCCCGTGTTAATGGAGAGGTTGTCAGCCATGCACACTGCCACGCCATTCATCCCTAAGGAAGTGCCGGAGAGCAGCCGTGTGTGTTCCGCTATCTCCAGTGGTCCCAGTAATTGGGATGTGTACCCATGGATCAATAGAGGAAACTTTCAAATTTAAGAATACAATTTTAATCCCCAAATAACAACTATAGATCAAAGATCAAATCACATACGTCCCAGTAAACTGTGGTTTATATTATATGGATCTGCCAGTAATAATAATTATTGATAATTAATGCAACAACCAAAGTAAAGTCAATAATACAGTCAGTATTCAGCTTCTATAGTTACAGTGGTGATTTAAAGTTGTGAACCCTTACAATATTCTCTATTTCTGTATACATTTGACAGAAAGCTACAGGCAAAAATATGGGAAATTCTGAAGGGTTCACAAACTTTCAACCACCACTGTACATATCTCATATACAAATCCATATGCACTTACCTTTTTTACTTCACCCATAATACAACATACTTTGCAGAGCGCGATGTTCTGAAACAAGTTGTGATTGTGGTATGATAAGTCTTCCCTGCTCACAGCGTCCGGTGCCTTCAGGCAGATCGGACACCTCCTCTGGTTAGAACGGTGGACAGCATACGTCTAGAAGGAGGTAGCATGAGGATTACTAGGCTGTTTTTGTCTCAGCATTAAATAATTACCTGTGTAATCCCATTGCCATCTGCTCGCAGTTCAATGCTGGTCAGACATACATCGGTTCAGGTCAATAGTACCTGCTGCTACTGCTACTCCTAAGGTCATAGATCTATTATTCCAAAACACAGAAAACTGAATTGATGTAAATTGTTATATATTGTCTCATTTGAGCAGTTTTTCAGGTTAAATGTGCAAGAAAACATACAACTTTTGTATAATTTAGTTTATTGTTTTAGTTCTTAATTTTGTGGATTGTGTTTTTCTTGTCTCCTATTTATTCATATGTACTGATTGCTGTTGGGAAAGCAATGTTGGGAATTTCATAGCTATATAATATATTCTAAAGTGGCATATGTAAAGATTGTTTTGTTAATAAATATTAAAGGGAATCTTTCAGTAGGATCAATGCTCTTAAGCCATCTACATGGGCTGCAAGGCAGTGAGGGGAATCATATATGAAGGTCGTTATGGATGCTCGTAAGGCATATTTAACCCTCCGGAGAGCATTGTAATTACATCATCCTGTGGGAAAAAAAAAAAAATAAAAGAGATAATTTGGGGCAAACTATTTTTACCAAGTCACATTTAAGAAAATCTAACGGGCTTTTTTTTTTTGGGGGGAGTTCTTGGGGTTTTTAGTATGGATCTCTCCCCCCACCCCGGGGGTTTTGGGGGGGGGCCCAAATCCAGAAACCCCCCTTTAAACTTTTTTTCAGGTTTGAGTGTGTATTTTTTCGTTTTGTTTTACATCGCAAAGCTAAGGTGCCGTGGTTTTTCCCCGCTGTGGGGCTAAAAAGGTCAAAGCCATGAGGGGTTTAAAAGGGTTTTTTTCCCAAATTTTGGGGGGGAAGGGGCCGGGCCCGGGCTTTTTTTTTATGTTTCCCGCCTACACCCGGGGTGAGGGGATTGCAAATTAAAAGAGTCTAAAAAACCAAAGTTTTTGAAAAACCCATTACAGTGCCCTCTATTTCCCCTTTAATCTCTAGGGGCCAGTGTATTTTAAATTTTTTTATCCCGTAGAAATTTTGGGGCCCCGCAAATTTTAAAATGGGCCCCCCACCTCTTTGGGAAAGGGGGGTTCTCGATGATTTCCCTTTTAAAAATGCTACCTAGGGCTTAATTTTTGAGAAAGGGGTTTGGGAAAAGGGGGCCAAAATTTTTCCACATTTATGGGGGGACTTTGTGGCTGGCAAACCCTTTTCCCTTTTAAAAGTTTTGTGGTTTTTCCCATATAAAAATAATCCCAGGGGGAAATTTTTTTTGTATACCAAAAATTTTGGGGGTTTCAAATGAAGAACCCTTTAAAAGGGGAAAATTTGGGCCCGTCCCCCGCCCAAAGAGGGGGGCCTTAAATTGCTTAAAACCAGGGAATCCTCGGGAATAAATTTTAAAAACTGGCTCCAAAGGAAATTAAAAAGGGGGAAAACGGGAAAACCCGTAATAGGTTTTTTTAAAAATTTTTTTGTTATTTTCCAATCCCTTTAAATTTTTTTTTAACTATAGGGATTATGTCCGACCCCCCATTTTTTCCCATATACTCAGGCTTT
>JARQOD010000004.1:103751815-103918355 GCA_033576555.1 Oophaga sylvatica | reverse complement strand
AATTTTTTTTCCCAATGTGAAGCTTACTGTTTGCCACTTGGGTTTTTTTTTTGCCTTCCTCTGGATCAACATGTTAGGGCAGGTTAGGATAGGATATGGGTTGAACTAGATGGACTTAAAGTCTTCCTTCAACCTTAATAACTATGTAACTATTGTGACAGTGTCACTGGTTTTATATGTGAGGGGAGGTATGTGTCACACAGGATGCTCTCCTGTGTGAACTAAGACCTACTTTATTTATCTACCAGCATGTTATATGTTAAAAGGGTGTGGCTGAGCAATGTATAAAAGCTCAGTCCTGTTTTTTTTTCTCTGGTGTGGTCTGGAGAGGAAAGTCTCCAGACAGGAGAGTGGAAGCTGCAGAGCTTTCCACAAGGACTTTAGTAGTGCAGTTTATGCTACCGAGAGCGGGCGGAACCCACTCATCTATGGACTGAGTTATCATTGTTTTTTTTATGTTTTTTCCCGTTTAACCCAGAGGGGTCATGTTTACTTTTCCTGCGAAACCTGCATGAGTTTATGGCTGATAATAAACCAGCAGAAAGAAAACCCAGAGAACGTGTGTCCTGAGTCTGCCTTCAGGAAAGCCAAGCGAGTCGTCTTACCACAGTTGGTGTGAGAGTGCGTGCAGGATTCCAGGAACACGTGTACCTGCCACAAAGACCGGTGGATGTCCTGAGTGAAGGCTGCCAGCCAGCTAGAGAAGTCCGCAGCATGGAGGAGCTCGTTAAGCACCTGGTCCAGGCCCAGCAGAGCATACAACAGCAATACCTACAGAGCCAGCAGAGCATACAGCAGGCCCAGCAGAGCATGCAGCAGCAGCACCAGGAGACGACCAAACTGTTGCTTCAACAGATCCAGTTGCAGCAAAAGTCTCAGCAGCAGCACCAGAAGGAGGCGCAACAACAGATACAGCTTTTGGCGGACGCCATCCAGAGCAGGGCGGTCACCCCAACCCCAGGGCCGACTGATGATTCTCACGTCAGGAAGGCAGTAAGGCGGGCCATGCAGAAGATGACCCCTGGGGATGATGTAGAAGCATTTCTGACTGTTTTTGAGAATGTGGCTGATCGGGAGAGACTTCCACCAGCACAGTGGGCAGAGGTTCTGGTGCCAAAAAGCGTATTTTGACTTGGCGCTGCAAGATGCTAAGGAGTATCCCAAACCAAAGACAGAGATCTTAGCACGTCTGGGAGTAAATATGGCAGTAAGAGCCCAGCGAGTTCATCACTGGGCGTATGCTAGCAACAAACCCCCTCGTTCGCAGATGTTTGACTTATTGCATCTTGTTCAGAAGTGGCTACAACCGGAGTCCTCCACTCCGGCTCAGATGGTTGAGCGGGTGGTGATTGATAGATTCATGCACTCCCTTCCCAAGTCAGTACAGACCTGGGTTGCCCAGGGTGATCCCCAGAATGCAGATGACTTTATCGGCCTGGTAGAGAGGTACCAGGTAGTTGAGAGATCTCTTGGGAAACTGGATGCAGTCATTTCTCCCTACTGGGATACCAAAAGGGGGTGGGTTCACCACGGAAGGGGTCTAGAGCCACCACTGAGGGGCGTCCCACTCCTATTAAAGGGGCCTTTAGAACAGTCGGGAAAGATATAGTTTGCTGGCGATGTCACAACCCTGGACATGTAGCCGCCAAGTGTCAAATATCCCCTGAGCCCATGGACTGCAGCCTAGGCAGACGGGTCTCCTATTATGCCTATCCACCCTGTAGCGTGGACTGTCGACCCGGCAAGGGACCGCAGGCGTGTGCAGTATCCGTTAATGGAATAAAAGTGCTTGGGCTGTTGGACTCCGGGAGTCTGGTGACCTTGATCAGAGCATCCCTTCCCCACCAGTTGATCCCTTCCAAAACCCTGGGTGTTCGGTGCATCTATGGTGACGCCAAGGACTATCCCGTGGCCACAGTAACAGTGGGGACAGATTTTGGTGCCCAGTCCCATGAAGTCGGGGTGGTAAAGGACCTGATACATCCCGTCATATTGGGCCGTGATTTTTCCTTATTCTGGGATTTGTGGGGGAAGGGAACTGGACTAAGTAGCATGGGAAAAGCGAGATCCTTGAAGAAGAACCCCCGACAGAGTCTCAGAGTGAGGAGTTCCCACTGTGCGTCCTTGTCGGTGATGAGGGTGAGACGGTGACCGAGGAGACCGACCTACCTGCGTTAGATATGTCCAGAGAGAACTTTGGGACTGCTCAAGTTCGAGACCTGACCTTAAAAGGGGCGTTCGACCAGGTTACTGTATGTAATGGGGTTGCCCAAGAGCCGGGGGCCGACACCAGATTCCCCCACTTTGCAGTACAGGGGGAGTTGCTATATCGGGTGGCCAAACTGAGGGGCGGTGAGATAGTGGAACAGCTGTTAGTGCCGGGGCCATACAGACGGCGGGTGCTAGACATGGCCCATTCACATGTTCTGGGGGGACACCTAGGGGTCGAGAAAACTCAGGAGAGGATACTGAGGAGGTTCTATTGGCCAGGGTGTTATCGGAAATTCAAAACTTTTGTAGGTCCTGCCCCACCTGCCAAATAACCGCTCCCTCCTCCCACTTCCGTAGCCCCTTAGTTCCACTACCTGTGATAGAGGTTCCCTTTGAGAGGATTGCCATGGACCTCGTGGGCCCCATAGTCAAATCAGCTCGGGGCCACCAATATATCCTGGTCGTCATGGACTATGCGACTCGGTATCCAGAAGCGGTTCCCCTAAGGAACATGTCCAGTAAAAGTATAGCCCGAGAGTTGGTCCATATTTTTGCTCGGACAGGTCTACCAAAAGAGATTCTAACAGACCAAGGAACCCCTTCATGAGCAAGGTGATGAAGGAGCTTTGCAGAGTCCTTCAGATAACTCAGCTGCGGACTTCGGTTTATTATCCACAAACGGACGGCCTAGTGGAACGCTTCAACAAGACCTTAAAGGCGATGCTCAAGAAGGTCGTTGAAAAGGATGGGAGAGACTGGGACTACCTGCTCCCATTTCTGCTTTTCTCGGTCAGAGAAGTTCCTCAAGCCTCCACGGGCTTCTCTCCATTTGAGCTCCTATATGGGCAGCATCCAAGAGGTCTCCTAGACATCGCCAAGGAAACTTGGGAGGCTGAAGTCACGCCACACCGGAGTATCATCGAACATGTCGCCCAGTTACAGGAGAGAATGTCAAAGGTGATGCCCATCGTAAAGGAACATCTCCTCCAGGCGCAGGAAGCCCAGGCGAGAGTCTATAACCGGTCGGCGAGACTAAGACAGTTCCAGCCCGGAGACCGTGTTTTGGTGCTGATCCCTACCGTCGAGAGCAAGTTCCTCGCCAAATGGCAAGGTCCATACGAGGTGGTGGAGAAAGTCAGCGAGGTTAATTATAAAGTCCACCAGCCTGGCCGAAGGAAGGCACATCAAATATATCATATAAACTTGCTCAAGCCGTGGCGGGACCGTGAACCTGTGGAAACTCCTTGCCTGGGAGCCGCACCAGAAGGCAAGGTGGAGGAGGTCACTAGAGCAGAGACTCTATCACCGGCCCAGAAGCAACAGTGTCGAGAATTGCTACAGCGGAATCGGGACCTGTTCTCAGAGTTGCCGGGGCATACACAAGTGATAGAGCATGACGTGCTGACAGAACCGCATGTACGAGTGAATTTGAAGCCGTATCGGATTCCGGAAGCACGCCGGGAGGTGATCTCGGCTGAGGTGAAGAGGATGTTAGACCTCGGGGTAATAGAGGAGTCGAAGAGTGGGTGGTCGAGCCCAATCGTCCTCGTGCCGAAACCCAATGGAGAGTGGAGGTTTTGTAATGACTACCGTCGGCTAAATGAGGTATCCAAGTGTGACGCGTACCCGATGCCCCGCGTCGACGAACTCATCGAGAGGCTTGGACCGGCGAGGTACATCACCACTCTTGACCTGACGAAGGGCTACTGGCAGATCCCCATGTCCCAGATGGCTAAAGAGAAGACGGCTTTCTCAACACCGGATGGCTGTTTTCAATACACGCGGATGCCGTTCGGACTACAGGGGGCCCCAGCCACTTTCCAGAGGGCTATGGATCGGATCCTAGCCCCACATAAGAAGTATGCCGCAGCCTACCTCAATGACATTGTGGTCTTTAGCTCAGACTGGGCTAGTCACCTACCTAAACTACAGGCCGTTTTGGACGCGCTAAGGAAAGCAGGATTTACCATAAATCCGAAAAAGTGTGCCATCGGAAAAGAGGAGGCCAAGTATCTCGGCTATGTTGTTGGGAGAGGCGAAATAAAGCCGCAGATCAAGAAAGTGGAGGCAATTCAAACCTGGCCGCAACCGCTCTCAAAGAAGCAGGTGAAAGCATTCCTGGGAATGGTGGGATACTACCGGCGGTTTATCCCGAATTTCGCCACGATTGCCGCCCCACTAACAGATCTTCTAAAAGGCACCAAATCAACCATGGTAAAATGGACGGAAGAAACGGAGACCGCGTTTCAAAAGCTGAAGCTAACACTGTGCAAGCAGCCTGTCCTGGTCGCGCCAGACTTTAAGAAAGAGTTTGTGGTCCAGACTGACGCATCAGAGGTTGGTCTAGGGGCCGTACTCTCCCAAGAAATAAATGGGGAAGAACATCCCATTCTCTATCTAAGCCGAAAGCTGTCCTCCTGCGAGAAGAACTACGCCATAGTAGAGAAAGAGTGTTTAGCCATAAAATGGGCCGTGGATACACTGAAATATTACCTACTAGGCCGGAAGTTTAAATTAGTATCAGACCATGCCCCGTTGAGATGGTTGAGGGAAAAGAGGGGAAAAAATGCTAGGGTAACTAGATGGTTCCTAGAGCTTCAAGAGTTTAACTTTCACGTGGAGCATAGGCCAGGGAAGTTACATGGAATGCAGATGCCCTCTCTAGGATTCCGTGTCTGGTGTCAGAAGGTGTCCAAACCCCCGGCTTTGGGCAGAGGGGGGGAATATGTGACAGTGTCACTGGTTTTATATGTGAGGGGAGGTATGTGTCACACAGGATGCTCTCCTGTGTGAACTAAGACCTACTTTATTTATCTACCAGCATGTTATATGTTAAAAGGGTGTGGCTGAGCAATGTATAAAAGCTCAGTCCTGTTTTTTTTTCTCTGGTGTGGTCTGTAGAGGAAAGTCTCCAGACAGGAGAGTGGAAGCTGCAGAGCTTTCCACAAGGACTTTAGTAGTGCAGTTTATGCTACCAAGAGCGGGCGGACCCCACTCATCTATGGACTGAGTTATTGTTTTTTTTTTTATGTTTTTCCCGTTTAACCCAGAGGGGTCATGTTTACTTTTCCTGCAAAACCTGCATGAGTTTATGGCTGATAATAAACCAGCAGAAAGAAAACCCAGAGAACGTGTGTCCTGAGTCTGCCTTCAGGAAAGCCAAGCGAGTCGTCTTACCACACTATGTAACTATGTAAAACAGCCGATTTTCACAGATTTGAATAAGTAACTGATGTTTTTAAGGCGTTAAATGACTTTGGGCCACAGATCTCACACTAAGAATACACAGATAGTGATTCCCTTCATCACATAGGTCCCTCCCGCCTGGTCCAAATGGGTTTTGGGCATCACAACTGGCATCAAAGTTGGCAAACAGCCGATTTTCACAGATTTGAATAAGTAACTGATGTTTTTAAGGGTTAAATTACTTTGGGCCACGGAGCTTACACTAAGAATACATAGATAGTGATGTTCCCACATTAAACCCAGGACCCTCAAGCCTGACCCAAATGGGCTCTTGGCATCAGAATTGGCATCAAAGTGGGCAAACAGCCCATTTTCACAGATTTGAATAAGTAACTGATGTTTTTAAGGCATTAAATGACTTTGGGCCACTGATCTCACACTAAGAATACACAGATAGTGATTCCCTGCATCAAACCCATGTACCTCCAGCCTGGCTCAGATGGGTTCTCGGCATCAGAACTGGCATCAAAGTGGGCAAACAGCTGATTTTCACAGATTTGAATAAGTAACTGATGTTTTTAAGGGGTTAAATGACTTTGGGCCACAGATCTCACACTAAGAATACACAGATAGTGATGCCCTTCATCACATAGGTCCCTACCGCCTGGCCCAAATGGATTTTGGGCATCACAACTGGCATCAAAGTTGGCAAACAGCCGATTTTCACAGATTTGAATAAGTAACTGATGTTTTTAAGGGGTTAAATTACTTTGGGCCACGGCGCTCACACTAAGAATACATAGATAGTGATGCTCCCGCATCAAACCCAGGACCCTCAAGCCTGACCCAAATGGGCTCTTGGCATCAGAATTGGCATCAAAGTGGGCAAACAGCCCATTTTCACAGATTTGAATAAGTAGCTGATGTTTTTAAGGCATTAAATGACTTTGGGCCACTGATCTCACTAAGAATACACAGATATTGATGCCCCGCATCAAACCCATGTACCTCCAGCCTGGCTCAAATGGGTTCTCGGCATCAGAACTGGCATCAAAGTGGGCAAAGAGCTGATTTTCACAGATTTGAATAAGTAACTGATGTTTTTAAGGGGTTAAATGACTTTGGGCCACAGATCTCACACTAAGAATACACAGATAATGATGCCCTTCATCACATAGGTCCCTCCCGCCTGGCCCAAATGGCTTTTGGGCATCACAACTGGCATCAAATTTGGCAAACAGCCAATTTTCACAGATTTGAATAAGTAACTGATGTTTTTAAGGGGTTAAATGACTTTGGGCCACGGAGCTCACACTAAGAATACATAGATAGTGATGTTCCCGCATCAAACCCAGGACCCTCAAGCCTGACCCAAATGGGCTCTTGGCATCAGAATTGGCATCAAAGTGTGCAAACAGCCCATTTTCACAGATTTGAATAAGTAACTGATGTTTTTAAGGCGTTAAATGACTTTGGGCCACAGATCTGACACTAAGAATACACAAATAGTGATGCTCTTCATCAAATAGGTCTCTCCCGCCTGGCCCAAATGGGTTTTGGGCATCACAACTGGCATCAAAGTTGGCAAACAGCCGATTTTCACAGATTTGAATAAGTAACTGATGTTTTTAAGGGGTTAAATGACTTTGGGCCACGGAGCTCACACTGAGAATACATAGACAGTGATGTTCCCACATCAAACCCAGGACCCTCAAGCCTGACCCAAATGGGCTCTTGGCATCAGAATTGGCATCAAAGTGGGCAAACAGCCAATTTTCACAGATTTGAATAAGTAGCTGATGTTTTTAAGGCGTTAAATGACTTTGGGCCACTGATCTCACACTAAGAATACACAGATAGTGATGCCCCGCATCAAACCCATGTACCTACAGCCTGGCTCAAATGGGTTCTCGGCATCAGAACTGGCATCAAAGTAGGCAAACAGCTGATTTTCACAGATTTGAATAAGTAACTGATGTTTTTAAGGGGTTAAATGACTTTGGGCCACAGATCTGACACTAAGAATACACAAATAGTGATGCTCTTCATCACATAGGTCTCTCCCGCCTGGCCCAAATGGGTTTTGGGCATCACAATTGGCATCAAAGTTGGCAAACAGCCGATTTTCACAGATTTGAATAAGTAACTGATGTTTTTAAGGGGTTAAATGGCTTTCGACCACTGATCTCACACTAAGAAAAGACAGATAGTGAAGTCCTGCATCAAACCCAGGTCCTCCAGTCTGGACCAAATGGGTTCTGGGCATCAGTATTGTCATCAACGTGGGCAAACAGCCATTTTCACAGATTTGAATAAGTAACTGATGTTTTTAAGGGGTTAAATGACTTTGGGCCACTGATCTCACACTAAGACTACACAGATAGTGATGCCCTGCATCAAACCAGGTCACTCCAGTTTGGCGCAAATGGGTTCTGGGCATCAGAACTGGCATCAAAGAGGGCAAATAGACGATTTTCACAGATTTGAATAAGTGATGTTTTTAAGGGGATAATGACTTTGGGTCACTGATATCACACTGCAGACATATAGAACAGGGTGTCCCAATCAAAACCAGGTTTCTCCAGCGTGGCCCAAATGGGTTCTGGGCATCAGAATTGGATCAAAGTGGGCAGACATTCGATTTTGGCAATTTGAATAAGTAACTGTTGTTTTTTAGTGGTTAAATGACTTTGGGCCACTGATCTCACACTAAGAATACACATATAGTGAAGCCCTGCATCAAGCACACATCCCTCCAGCCTGGCTCAAATGGGTTCTGGGCATCAGAATTGGCATCAAAGTTGACAGACAGTCGAATTTGACCATTTGAATAAGTATCTGGTGTATTTAGGGGTTAAATAACTTTTGGCCACTGATCTCACACTAAGAATACACAGATAGTGATGGCCTGCAACAAATCCAGGTCCTTCCAGCCTGACCCAAATGGGTTCTGGGCATCAGAATTGGCATCAAAGTCGGAAAACAGCCCATTTTCACAGATTTGAATAAGTAACTGATGTTTTTAAGGGGTTTACATGATTTTGGGCCACTGATCTCACACTAAGAATACACAGATAGTGATGCCTCGCATCAAACCCAGGTCCCTCCAACCTGGTTTAAATTCGTTCTTGGCATCAGAATTGGCTTCAAAGTGGGAAAACAGCCCATTTTCACAGATTTGAATAAGTAAATGATGTATTTAAGGGGTTAAAAGACTTTGGGCCACTGATATCACACTGCAAACATATAGAACATCAATTACTTATTAAAATCTGTGAAAATGGGCTGTTTGCCCACTTTGATGCTGTCAGGAATTGGGGGTGTGAGGTTGCTCCCTTTTGTCAGGCATCTATTATATCCCACTTTCCACTTTCGGTTAGGAACTTGCAGCCCCCCTTACCCTCAGGTCAGTCAGGGAACTACATCTAGGATTAGTCGCCAGTTGCCGTGTACTGGCTATTGGGCACTCTGCAGTGAGGGCGATATGCATATCCCCAGTCCCAGGCGGGTAATGCACACATAAAACCTCCATTCTGTCCCTGCCAGAGTCTCCCAAATCCCCCAGAACACTTTTCTGCCACCAGCTCCTCATTCTATATTAATATAAATATCGGGTCAGGAGCCCACCCAAAAGGTAGCTTAATTAGCGCAGAGGTCATGGCGATACATTTATAGAGCAAGGAAAAACGAAACTAGTAAATTTATAGATTTACTCCAGAAAATATAGGCAGTGTGTACAAAAATATAAAAGATGTTACAAAGAGACAAGATACAGTATATACAGACAATTACAACATAAAAAGGATTAAAATAAGAACTTGCACATCTCAATCAAAGGCACCCCGTGTGGAAGAGTGGGGAGGGAAACCATCCCAGAGTAACAGGTCAAAATGCACAGCTTCCTATAGCTGATTCCCCAGGCAAAAAGACAACTTCCTAATTGAGCATCCTAGTCTTATGCCTTTCCCTGGCTGACCTCTCTGGGTGGGCAGAGCTAAGGAATGTACTCCCCTTTTGAAAGTTACTACAAAACTTCTATTTGTCATAACTCTGGGTGAAAACCTCAGAAAAAGGAGGGAGCACTACCCAGGACTCTAGCACCTGCACCCAACACATACACTATAGCAGCCGGGCACCCTGGACATACCCTACGGAAGGATGGTCTCATCCCAGGCAGGGTAGAAAAGAGTGGGCGGTGGGCAGAGAAAGTGAGAAGGAGTGGAAGTGAAGTTAAGAGAGCGGGAACGAGATGGCAGAGAGAGATAGAGTGTGAGTGGACCTGAAGCTGGTAGCAGCTTGTCCCCAGACAGAGAAAGCTAGAATAAGAACGGAACAGAGAGAAGCTTCTGGAAGGACAGAAGAGGTCCTAGGGGCACTGATAGTAAGTAGTCCATCAGTTGGGCCCGATCCAATAGTGGAGGGACCAGGTCGCAGAAGAGACACCGGCCCCTAGCCTAGTGGAGAACTTCAAGACTCAGCTAGCAAGCTGAAGCAGTTGCATCTTTAGGTGCCTCAGCTACAGAACCACAGTTATCTTCTCCAAAAAGGTAGCCATAAGGGAGCAAGGAAGCACAGAGAGGACGTTATCCGCCAAGGTCTGCGGCTACTGGCTTGGGACACTGACTGTGAGGTGTTGGACAGGAAGGAAAGGTGGAAAGTCAGCACAGTGAGACAACCAAAAAAGGAACATATTGAAGGGAGTCCTGGAAAGGTGTATCCTGAACTACCTGGGAGTTTGCTGAACCCCTCACCTGGTGGACACGGCACCAAGCAGGCATCTGTGCTGCAGCCAGAACTGTGAGTAAAGCTTCTGCAAACTGCACTCGGTTGTGTCCTCTAATCATTCCTGCGTCACTCATCCAACACTGCTACATCACCATCTTCCACATCCTACATCTACCCTGGGACTTAGCTCCACCTGCGGGGAGCTTTACCAACTCTGCTGTATCACCAACTGTCCCAGAGGACTGCATTTGCTTCTCTGGTCACCTCTGACCAGAAACCACAGGTGACATCACAAACACTTTACTATAAACTCTATTATCCTTTGTAAATATTCCTCTTTTACTGGACGCCCAGGGCCATGGACCGGGTCACTGCCGCTGTGACACTGCCCCTTTAAGAAGTGGCCTGGTACCGAGTATCCCACTGCCCTGGCGGGCGATCCAATATCTGTGGCCCATAGCCATTTAACCTCTTAAAAGATCAGTTACTTATTCAAATCTGTGAAAATCGGCTGTTTGCCCACTTTGATGCCAATTCTGATGCCCAGAACCCATTTGGGCCAGGCTTGAGAGACTTTGTTTTGATGTGGGGCTCCCTGTTTTATATGTCTGCAGTATGATATCAGTGGACCACAGCCATTTAACCCCTTAAAACATCAGTTATTTATTCAATTCTGTGAAAATTGGCTGTTTGCCCACTTTGATGCCAATTCTGATGCCCAGAACCCATTTGGGCCATGCTGTTAGGGAGATGGGTTTGATGCAGGGCATCAATGTCTGTGCATTTTTTGTGTGAGATCAGTGGCCCAATGTCAATTAACCCCTTAAAGAAAAATGTTACTTATTCAAATCTGTGAAAATCGGCTGTCTGCCCACTTTGATGCCAATTCTGATGCCCAGAACCTATTTGGGCCAGGCTTAAGGGACCTGTGTTTGATGCGGGGACAATACTATCTATGTATTCTTAGTGTGAGATCAGTGGCCCAAAGTCATTTAACCCCTTAAAAACATCAGTTACTTACTCAAATCTGTGAAAATGGGCTGTTTGCCCACTTTGATGCCAGTTCTGATGCCCAGAACCCATTTGGGCCAGGCTGGAGAGCTGCACAGCAGCCAATCGGAGAGTCTCAGTGCAGTGTACTGTGCGGACTGGAGTGCTGCTAATCTGGCCTTCTTCTTTCAGGCTGGCAGCGCTGGAGTTAGCTCCACCCCAGGTGTGCTCTGATTGATCCATGCTGGATTCTGGGTCCTAGTGAGCAGCTGCAGCTTAGGTTGTGCTAAGGCTAAGTTCACATTAACGTTTGTGTGCAGCATATTATGTGCATGCGCAAAAGCATGCCAAAACACATGCTAACGCAGCATTTTTTATCCGCATCAGCTTAGGCTACTTTCACACATCAGGTTTTTGACGTCAGGCGCGATCCAGCTTGTTTTTAACCCCTTAACGACAGCCGATACGCCTTTTAACGGCGGTCATTATGGGTACTTAAACCACAGTGAAAAAGTGAATAGCGCCCCCCAGAGGCGCATTTTCTCCGGGGTCTCGGCTACCGGGGGTAGCCGAGACCCCAAAGAACATGAATCGGGTCGGTTTTTACTGACACCGATGTTGCGATCGCCGTTATTAACCCTATAACGGCGACCGCAACAAAAAGAAACAATATGCCATTTAATTTCTCTCCCACTGTGGCCCCCGAACCCTCCTTATGGCCCAGGGCCCTCCGGTGTCCCCCGGTGCCGGCGCCATGCTTTAAAATGGCGGGCACACGAGTGGTGCGCCCGCCGCGAGGTGACGGGGGATGGGCGATTTTCTCTGGGGTCTCGGCTGCCTGGGGTAGCCGAGACCCCAGAGAACAAAATAGGGGCCCCCCTAGTCACCACTCTTTTGCGATCGCCATATACTGGCGATCGCAAAAGAGAAATCACTGCTGTGATCCCTGCCTGTAAATTTCTCTCCCCTCTGATGTGTCCTGGGACCCCCGATTTCACCCCCCCTGTACCTGCAGGGGTCCCGTGTCCTCCGATCCCCCCCCTGTGCAGTCCGATCCTCCCCCTGGACTCCGGTCCTCCCCCTGGCCTCCGTTCAGGCCGGCTTCTTCTTCCAGTAAAAAAAAAATGGCGGGCGCATGCGCAGTGCGCCTGCCGAATCTGCCTGGCGGCAAATTAAAAAAATCATTCATTCATTCTCTAAAAGTACATTTTGATCACTGTGATAAACTATCACAGTGATCAAAATAAAAAAAACAGTACATAAACCCCCCCTATATCACCCCCTTGGTTAGGTACATATAATAAAATAAAGACATTTTATTTATTTTCATTTTTCCATTAGGGTGGTGGTAATTAGGGTTAGGGTTATAATTAGGGTTAGCATTAGGGTTAGGGTTAGGCTGGGTTCATATTGCGTTATGGCAGTCCGATAGACGGACTGCGTTACACCGCGGTATAACGCGGTGTAACGCAGTCCGTTAACGCTGCCATTCACCCCCATTTGAGGGCGCATCGCGACGCATGCCGTAAAGCGGCATGCGTTTTGCGATGTGCCGTCATTCAGTGACGGAGCCTCGGACGCGGCCTGCAGCGTCTGGGCTCCATCACCGCTAGCGCAGATGAATCATCGCTGATTCCTCTGCGCTAGTGGGTATAGCATAACGCGATGCTATACCGTTACCAGCCCGTCAACGCTATGTGTTGAATGGGCTGGTAAAACGCAATATGAACCCAGCCTTAGGGTTAGGGTTATAATTAGGGTTAGGGTTATAATTAGGGTTAGGGTTGGAATTAGGGTTAGGGTTACAACTAGGGTTAGGGTTACAATTAGGGTTAGGGTTAAAATTAGGGTTAGAGTTAGAATTAGGGTTGGAATTAGGGTTGGTATTAGGTTTAGGGTTGGGATTAGGGTTAGGGGTGTGTTGGGGTTAGGGTTGGAGCTAGAATTGAGGGGTTTCCACTATTTAGGCACATGAGGGGGTCTCCAAAAACGCCGTGGCGTTCAAAAAGTCAAATGGCGCTCCCTCCCTTCCGAGTCCTGCCGTGCGCCCAAACAGTGGTCCCCCCCCACATATCGGGTATCAGCGTACTCAGGACAAATTGGACAACAACTTTTGTGGTCTAATTTCTCCTGTTACCCTTGGGAAAATAAAAAATTGGGGACTAAACGATCAGGTTTGTGGAAAAAATATGATTTTTTATTTTCACGCCCGGGCGTTATAAACTTCTGTGAAGCACTTGGGGTTCAAAGTGCTCACCACACATCTAGATAAGTTCCTTAGGGGGTCTAGTTTCCAAAATGGGGTCACTTGTGGGGGTTTCCACTGTTTAGACACATCAGGGCCTCTATAAACGCGACATGGTGTCCAGCCAATTCTGCGTTGAAAAAAGTCAAACGGTGCTCCTTCCCTTCCAAGCTCTGCCATGCACCCAAACAGTGGTTTACCCCACATATGGAGTATCAGCGTACTCAGGACAAATTTTACAAAAACTTTTGGGGTCTTGTTACCCTTGGGAAAATAAAAATTGGGGTGAAAAGATCGTTTTTGTGGAAAAAATATGATTTTTTATTTTCACGGCTCTACGTTACAAACTTCTGTGAAGCACTTGGAGGTTCAAAGTGCTCACCACACATCTAGATAAGTTCCTTAAGGGGTCTAGTTTCCAAAATGGGGTCAATTGTTGGGGGTTTCCACTGTTTAGGCACATCAGTGGCTCTCTAAACGCGACATGGCGTCCAGCCAATTCTGCATTGAAAAAGTCAAACGGCGCTCCTTCCCTTGCGACCTCTGCCGTGCGCCCAAAAAGTGATTTACCCCCACATATGGGGTATCGTCGTATTCAGGAGAAATTGCACAACAAATTTTGTGGTTCATTTTTTCTTTTAACACTTGTGAAAATAAAAAAAATTGGTTCCGAAGTAAAGCTTTTGCAAAAAAAGTTAAATGTTAATTTTTTCCTTCCACATTGCTTCAGTTCCTGTGAAGCACGTAAAGGGTTAATAAACTTCTTGAATGTGGTTTTGAGCACCATGAGGGGTGCAGTTTTTAGAATGGTGTCCATTTTGGGTATTTTCTATCATATAGACCCCTCAAAGTGACTTCAAATGTGAGGTGGTCCCTAAAAAAAAATGGTGTTGTAAAAATGAGAAATTGCTGGTCAACTTTTAACCCTTATAACTTCGTAACAAAAAAAAATTTTGTTCCCAAAATTGTGCTGATGTAAAGTAGACATGTGGAAAATGTTATTTATTAAGAAATTTGTGTGACATATCTCTCTGATTTCAGGGCATAAAAGTTGAAAATTTGAAAATTGCTAAATTTTCAAAATTTCGCCATGTTTCCGTTTTTTTCATAAATAAGCGCAAGTCAGATAAATTTTTTTTTTACCACTAACGTGAAGTACAATATGTCACGAAAAAACAATCTCAGAATCAGCTGGATTCGTTAAAGCGTTCCAGAGTTATAACCTCATAAAGTGACAGTGGTCAGAATTGTAAAAATTGGCCCGGTCATTAAGCTGCAAAATGGCTCTGTCACTAAGGGGTTAAAAAAATGGATCCAGTACCGGATGCGTTTTTTGTAATTGACCTTCATTAGCGCCGGATCGTGCCTGATGTCGTTGCGTTGCATCTGTTTTTGGCCGGATCCGGCGGAAATGTACATTCCGGCGGCCGGACAAGATGCTCACTGCAACGTTTTTTTTTTTTTCCGGACCCGCCTGATAGTGCCTGAAGTGGCGCATCAGGCGGCCGGAAATAATAGAAGTGTTTGGAACCGGACCAGTCTTTTGTGCAATCCGTCAAAAGACTGATCCGGATTCTGGAAACCAAGGTCTCTCTCTCTCCTCGGTCCGGACATGCGAACCTGCATTTTCCAGGTTGAAAAGGTCAGGTCGGATCCGGCAAGAAAACTGATCAAGTGCATCAGTTTTTTCAAAATCAGCGCCGGATCCGTCCTATCAGGTATACGACGGATTAGGCCTGAGGCCGGAGTCACACACAACCACAAAAAATCGGTCCGTTTTAGACGGTCGACAATCGGATCAAAATAAAAACATCACACATCCTTCTGGCATCCGATTTTCCTTCAAAGATGCGATTTAATCGCATGTGTGTGTACCTTGTAACATCCGATTTTCATCCGACTTGCGAGATTTTCTCGCAGGCTTGCAAAACTGACATATAATGGATCCAAAAGAATAGTATTTAAATGCCAAAAGAAAGAATAGATATATACACATAGAGCACATATATATATATATATATATATATATGTCATTGTGACATATATATATACATATATTTATAATTCTTACACTTCTACATACTGTAATAGCCGCTAATTCAATTGCCGGCTTCAGTGAAATCACAGAAGCCGACATGAAATGATACATTGTTTCCACACATTTAACCATGTAATTTCATGTATTTTTATATATGTTTGAAACATACAATTACATGAGTATATGTGTGCTAAATTTCAGACATGTAGGGGTTAATTAAAGGTGTAAATTCGTTGAAAAAAAATGCGTGGGCTCCCGCTGTATTTTCTCCACCAGACAGACAAAGCAAAGCGAGTGGGGGCAGATAATAATAGCCTAGGGAGGGTACATTTTTTTTGTGCCCCCCCTGGCTACTAACATCTGCCCCCAGACACCCCAGAAAGGGCAAATCTATAATTAGATTCGCCCTTTCTGGCACTTTGCACGTCTATTCCCATTGCCCTGTAGCGGTGGCGAATGGGTTAATCTCACCTTACTGTCACCTTAGTATTGAAAGGTGACCTTAAGGCAGGTTAATAATTGATAGCTGTCAATTAGACAACTATCAATTATTAATCCTATTGTATGAAAGAAAAATCAAACACACACAGTTTAATAAAAAATAAGTTTAATTAAATAATCACACAGTTTTTCACCATATTTTATTTTCCTGCTAAAAACCATTTCCTGTAATAAAAATAAAATAAAAAAGCAAAATTATACTTACCAATCCGATGTACAGTCAGGTCCCACGGTGTAATCCATCAGAAAGGGTTAACAGGTTACAGGTCGCAGAGAGCTAATAATGCTGTCTCAGACCTGTATTCCCCTGAATGAATAAGTTCCTCTCCCAGCGAAAGTAGAGGAATAGATTCATGAATGGAGCTTAATTGATTTATTGCCAATTTAACTGTAGTGACCTGACCTAAAGGAAAAGTCGACACAATCAATTAAGCTTCATTCATGAAACACATCCTCTCCTGTCGCCAGGAGAGGAACTTATTCATTCATGAGCTTTGAGCTGAGCATGCAGGATTACTTGCACTGCTTGGCTCAAAGCTAGTTAACCCTTTGTGAAGGATTACAGCGTGGGACGTGACAGATCGGCGGAATAGGTAAGAATAATGTTGTTTTATTTTTTTTTCTTTATTTTAGGAGATCAATGGCTTCGCACGGATTAAGTGTAAAATAAAATATGGTCAAAAAAATGTGTTTTTATTTCATTAAAATTATTTATTCTTAAAGTGTGTGTGTTTTTTTATTTACTTCAATAGAATTAATAATTGATAGTTGTCTAATTGACAGCTATCAATTATTAACCTGCCTTAAGGTCACCTTTCAATACTAAGGTGACAGTAAGGTGAGATTAACCCATTCGCCACCGCTACAGGGCAATGGGAATAGACGGGCAAAGTGCCAGAAAGGGCGAATCTAATTATAGATTTGCCCTTTCTGGGGTGTCTGGGGGCAGATGTTAGTAGCCAGGGGGGGCACAAAAAAATGTACCCTCCCTAGGCTATTATTATCTGCCCCCACTCGCTTTGCTTTGTCTGTCTGGTGGAGAAAATACAGCGGGAGCCCACGCATTTTTTTTCAACGAAATTACACCTTTAATTAACCCCTACATGTCTGAAATTTTGCACAAATACACTCATGTAATTGTATGTTTCAAACATATATAAAAATACATGAAATTACATGGTTAAATGTGTGGAAACAATGTATCATTTCATGTCGGCTTCTGTGATTTCACAAAACCCGGCAATTGAATTAGCGGCTATTACAGTATGTAGAAGTCTAGGAACTATAAATATATGTATATGTACATGTCACAATGACATGTATATATATATATATGTGTTCTATGTGTATATATCTATTCTTTCTAGTCTTTATTAAAGCTGTCAGTGTGATTTTACAGTATAGCCGGGGATGAATTGCCGGCTTTTCTAAAGGACACCGATGCGATTTCATCGCAAGTCACACAGTGTGGTCCGTTTGTAATCCGATTTTTCATCGCTCCCATAGACTTGCATTGGCGATTGTCGACCGACAATCGGTGACAATCGCAGCATGCTGCGATTGTACACGGACGTTTAAAACGGACCACAAAAAATCTGATACTGGGAGCTGCTCCATAGATTAACATAGGTCCGACTGCAATGCGATATTTCATCGCATTGCAGTCGTCCGATTTTGTCGCCAGTGTGACTCCGGCCTGACACAAAAAACCTGATGTGTGAAAGTAGCCTTACACATGACGCAAAAAAAACACTGCATTTGCATGCGTTTTGGCATGCGTTTGCGTTATTTATGCGTATGCGTTCGACATTTCCAGGTGCTGTAATCAGTTCCTGGACATCGAACGCATCCATGCGCATGTCCTTGCGTACCAATGCATTCCCATAGACACTAATGCGTTGTTTTGGCGCACTCATCCGCATACGTATGACTGCGCATATTTGATGGATTTTGACGCTTCAAAAAATGCAACATGTTGCGTTCACCGTGAAACGACGCATGCGTACGCAAACGCATGTTAACGCATGCAAACGCATGTCCCTGCATACACTATGTTAAAGATATGTACGCATGATGTATGCGGATCTATGCCGATCAAATGCTGCACACAGATACGCAAATGTGAAGCCAGCCTAAGATACACTTTTTTTTTAAATAAATTCAAACATATACACCATGTTCCAAATTATTATTCAAATACTATTTTTCTCTGATTTTCCTAAGTGGTCAGTGCAAATGACTGTCAGTCTAATAAAAGTCATCACCCGTTAGAGTCATCAAATTTTATTAAAGAAACCTCCCAATGATAACAGTATAATCTCCAAAATGAATAAAAACTCAAAATGCACTGTTCCAAATTATTAGGCACAGTAGAATTTCTAAACATTTGATCTGTTTTAAAGAACTGAAAATGCTCATTTGTGGAATTTGCAGCATTTAGGAGGTCACATTCACTGAACAAAAAAGCTACTTAACTCCAAAACATCCTAACAGGCCAAGTTACATGTTAACATAGGAACCTTTCTTTGATATCACCTTCACAATTCTTTCATCCATTGAACTTGTGAGTTTTTGGAGAGTTTCTGCTTGTATTTCTTTGCATAAAGTCAGAATAGCCTCCCAGAGCGGCTGTTTTGATATGAACTGCCTCCCACCCTCATAGATCTTTTGCTTGATGATACTCTAAAGGTTCTCTATAGGGTTGAGGTCAGGGGAAGATGGTGGCCACACCATGAGTTTATCTCATTTTATGCCCATAGCAGCCAGCACCATGGAATTAATGGCGCTATATAAATAAATAATAATAATAATAAGAGGTATTCTTTGCAGCATGAGATGGTGCATTGTCATGCATGAAGATGATTTTGCTCCTGAAGGCATGTTTCTGCTTTTTATACCATGGAAGAAAGTTGTCAGTCAGAAACTCTGTATACTTTGCAGAGGTCATTTTCACAACTTCAGGAACCTTAAAGGGCCCTAACAGCTGTTTCCCCATGATTCCGGCCCAAAACATGACTCCTCCACCTCATTGCTGATGTTGCAGCCTTGTTGGGACGTGGTGGCCATCCACCAACCATCCACTAGTCCATCCATCTGGACCATCCAGGGTTGCTCGAAACTAATCAGTAAACAAGACTGTTTGAAAATTAGTCTTCATGTATGTCTGGGCCCACTGCAACCGTTTCTGCTTGTGACCACTGTTTAGGGGTGGCTGAATAGTAGGTTTATGCACCTCAGCAAGCCTTAGAAGGATCCTACACCTTGAGGTTCGAGGAACTCCAGAGGCACCAGCAGCTTCAAATATCTGTTTGCTGGCTTGTAATGGCTTTTTAGCAGCTGCTCTCTTAATCCAATGAACTTGCCTGGCAGAAACCTTCCTCATTCTGCCTTTATCAGCACGAACCACCTCTGTGCTCAGAATCATCCACAAATCTCTTAACAGTACGATGATCACGCTTAAGTTTTCGGGAAATATCTAATCTTTTCATCCCTTGACCAAGGCATTGCACTATTTGATGCTTTTCAGCAGCAGAGAGATCCTTTTTCTATCCCATGTTACTTGAAATCTCTGGCCTGCTTAATAGTGTGGAACATCCAGTATTCCTGTTATTGGGCTCACATGGCAAACTAATTATCACAGGTATCTGAGATTGATTTCAGTGATCCAAAGAACCCTGAGACACAATACCATCAATGGGTTTCATTTACAAAAAAAAAACAAAAAACGATATGACACTTAAAACCAATTTACATAATAATTTGGAACACAGTGTAAAGTTACTGTGAGAGTGGGGGAATGAAGGGAAAGGGGGGGGTGGTTTGAATTGGGTAGTAGGAGTAATGCAGGTGGCCTTGTATTCCTAGATTATGTGCAATCTCATTCTCATGTCACAGTTGCTGTCTGGGGAGGGTGGAGATGGGGAAGTAGGGGGTTTATTATATTAACAGCTTAGGTCTTCAAATAACTCCCAGGACCTGTTAGCATAACAAGACCCCATACAGAACTGTTCTGTACAGTAGTTAAAGGGGCTATCCCAGTAGTGTGGCTACCGGGTGCGGAGCTACACTACTTTTAACTGTATTGGTGTGCACAGTGTCTCAATACAGTAAAACTCTCCAGCACAGACGTGATCTCTCTGCACAGCCACCCGGCCGCTATGAGGCCCATGAGCCAGGGGGTGCTTGCCAGCTTTGGGCCCCCCACACGTCATCGCAAGTTCAACTGGGTCAGCATCCTGGATGCCGATACACTTGAGAGCAATGATGAGAGAAGGAGCGTTAACTATTGTACTATATAGAGGTTGATGGGGAGTACATTATACTAAATAGAGGCCTATGGGGAGTGCATTATACTATATAGTGGCCTATGGGGGTGCATTAAACTATATAGTGGCCAATGGGGAGTGCATTATACTAAAGAGATGTCTATGGGGAGTGCATTATACTATATAGTGGCCTATGGGGAGTGCATTATATTATATGGAGGCCTATGGGGAGTGCATTATACTGTATGAAGGGCTATTGGAAGTGCATTATACTGTATGGAGGCCTATTTGGGGATTATATTGTCTGGAGACCTATGGATAGTGCATTAAACTGTATGCAGGACTGTTGTGAATATGCGGGAGGCGACTTCTGAGCTGGGGCTCCCTCCGGTGGTTGTTGAGGGTAATGAACTGATTAATGAATGGCCTTCAGCTGGCGCTGAATGATAGGATATAAGTGGCCTGATTTCCCAGCAGCCTTGCCGGTTATCAATTGTTCTTCTGGTCTTGCTTGAAGCTCTGCAAGTTTCCTGCTCTCCTTCAGATAAGTGTTTGCTGTTTTTTATTCTCTGTTTGATTTTCTCTGCTGGTTTGCTAACTGCAGTGGACTGCAGCCTTTCCCTTTTGGGGGTCTGGCTCTGCAATTGTGCTCCGTTTGTGTCTGCACTTTTGCTTTGCTCTTTTGTTATTTTTAATTTGCTGAATAGCGTTTTGTTACACCAGAGATCTGATTTAGGTGGAAGAGGTCGTGTGATCTCAGGTTTTTTGGCAATCAGAAGTGATGGTATTTTTGCTAGGGTTTTTGTTGGATTCCAGTCAGAATTCTTTCCTGTACTTTTCTGTCTAGACAGAATTGGGCCCAGCGTTTGCTCATTCTATTTTCTGTCTGTGTCCGTGCTTTCTTCTTGTCTAACCGCCATTACATGTTTGGGGGCTTCCTATTTTCTTTGGGGATCTGCTCTGGGGCAGATAGCTTTCATCTTTCTGCCTTTAGGTGTAGTTATCTCTCAGGCTGTGACGAGGCGTCTAGGATCAACGTAGGAACGCTCCACGGCTACCTCTAGTTGTGTGGTTAGTTCAGGTTACTGCAATCCAATAGGTTCCAGCCTCTCTGGTGTATTGCCATTTTTGCTTATTCTCCTCAGCTACCAAAACACAACAGTATCACCGGCCCAAACTGAAAATTATATGGTACTCACAGAAGGGACATATAGTGTGGAAAGAAAAAAAAAAAAGTTGTCAGAGTTGTCAGAGATTTTTTTTTATCTCTGTTTATTGCATTTTTTTCCCTCTTTTTCTCTGGGTGCTGAGGAGGATTTTTTTTTCTCTCAATGGAGCTTGCACAGTTGTCTGGCCGTGTGGATCAGCTTTCCACTGAGGTTTGGAGTATTGCTACCTATCTTGCTAGGTTGCCGGTTGTGGAACCTAGGATTCCCATGCCAGATTTGTTTTTGGGGGATCGGGCTAAATTTCTGAATTTCAAAAATAACTGTAAGTTGTTTTTTGCCTTAAAGCCTAAGTCCTCAGGGAACGCAGCACAGCAGGTTCAAATTATCATCTCTCTCCTGCGCGGTGACCCTCAGGATTGGGCTTTTTCCCTGGCGAAGAAAAAAAGAGAAGCCAGCGCCGCACATGATCAGCATGAAATACATTAAGTGCATCTGCACATATTAGATTCTAACTGTTTTCTTAAAAATGAGACATTTGGCAAATAATTGATCAATTTTTTGAGCCACCCCGCCACGACAAGGTATTCTCATATGGGGCAGTCCTACTCTACGTTTTTTATTTTCGCTGTGCCATTACGGCCTCCTGAATATATTAAAAGCAAGACTGCAAAAAAAAACTGCAAAAATACTGCAAAAGTACCTGAAGCATTGCTGAATCACTCCCATGGTGCCAGTAAGGCAAGCGCAGATAAAAACCGACCAGGTCCAGAGATGGACATTTCAGATCTGACTTCCACACTTGCCAAACCAGCAACCACAGATAAAGGGTGAAACAGGCCCAGACACAGGTGCACAATAACGCAGAGCCTGGGGCAGGGCAAGGCTGCTGTATGTGTGTACAGCAGCCTGGGTCAATCACCAAAAGAAAAAAAACTGATAAAATGGCATGCATAACCCGGCGCGCACGGCAACAAGTGGTGGTCAGCCACATACCAATAACGAAGAAAAAAAGAGAAGCCAGCGCCGCACATGATCAGCATGAAATACATTAAGTGCATCTGCACATATTAGTTTCTAACTGTTTTCTTAAAAATGAGACATTTGGCAAATAATTGATCAATTTTTTGAGCCACCCCGCCACGACAAGGCATTCTCATATCGGGCAGTCCTACTCTACGTTTTTTATTTTCGCTGTGCCATTACGGCCTCCTGAATATATTAAAAGCAAGACTGCAAAAAAAACTGCAAAAATACTGCAAAAGTACCTGAAGCATTGCTGAATCACTCCCATGGTGCCAGTAAGGCAAGCGCAGATAAAAACCGACCAGGTCCAGAGATGGACATTTCAGGTCTGACCTCCACACTTGCCAAACCAGCAACCACAGATAAAGGGTGAAACAGGCCCAGACACAGGTGCACAATAACGCAGAGCCTGGGGCAGGGCAAGGCTGCTGTATGTGTGTACAGCAGCCTGGGTCAATCACCAAAAGAAAAAAAACTGATAAAATGGCATGCATAACCCGGCGCGCACGGCAACAAGTGGTGGTCAGCCACATACCAATAACGAAGAAAAAAAGAGAAGCCAGCGCTGCACATGATCAGCATGAAATACATTAAGTGCATCTGCACATATTAGTTTCTAACTGTTTTCTTAAAAATTAGACATTTGGCAAATAATTGATCAATTTTTTGAGCCACCCCGCCACGACAAGGCATTTAATATATTTTAGGAGGCCGTAATGGCACAGCGAAAATAGAAAACGTAGAGTAGGACTGCCCCATATGAGAATGCCTTGTCGTGGCGGGGTGGCTCAAAGAATTGATCAATTATTTGCCAAATGTCTCATTTTTAAAAAAACAGTTAGAAACTAATATGTGCAGATGCACTTAATGTATTTCATTTTGACCATGTGCGGCGCTGGCTTCTCCCCCTTTTCTTTTTCCCTGACACCTGGGGATGCTGTTTTGAATGATATTGATGTATTTTTTCTGGCTCTGGGGTTATTGTATGATGAACCTAATGTCACTGATCAAGCTGAAAAAAACTTGTTGGCATTAAATCAGGGTCTTGAAGACGCTGATGAGTTGTACTGTCAGAAATTCCGAAAGTGGGAAGTCCTGACCAAATGGAATGATGATGCTTTGGCAGCCCTTTTTCGGAAGGGGCTGTCAGAGAATGTAAAGGATGTTATGGTGGGATTCCCTGCTCCCTCTGGTCTCAATGATTCTGTCATTGGCTATTCAAATTGACAGACGTTTGCGTGAGCGCAGAGGTATGCGTGAGATAGTGTTGCCTTGTGAGCCAGCTTCTGAGCCTATGCAGTGTGATAGAGTGACTTCTGGAGCACAGTGTCATGAGTTTCGAAAGCGCAATGGGTTATGTTTCTACTGTGGTGACGCCTCTCATGCTATTTCAGTCTGCCCTAAGCGGGGAAGACGTTCTGCACGCTCAGTTGTCGTGGGTAGTGTTCAGACTAAATTTCTGTTGAGTGTTACCCTGATTTGCTCCCTGTCTACATTTTCTGCTCAGGCTTTTGTTGATTCAGGAGCAGCTATTAACCTGATGGATTTTGACTTTGCCAAATGTTGTGGGTTTCCCATGATACCCTGCGGAAGTCTATTCCCCTACTGGGCATTGATTCTACCCCTTTGGCGGAGAATAAACCCCAGTTTTCTACTCAGGTGATAATGAGGGTTGAACCAGATCATCAGGAGAGTTGAAAATTTCTGGTGATTTATAATCTGCATGACATTATTGTACTAGGTTTCCCTTGGTTACAGTCTCATAATCCTGTTTTGGATTGGAAATCTGTGTCTGTGACCAGTTGGGGCTGCCAATGTGTTAATGCCGACACTCCTGTTTTTTCTGCATCTCCCCAGTCTCAGGATGTTCCTCAATTTTTGACTGATTTTTCGGATGTATTTAGTGAAAGTAAATCTGCATCCTTGCCCGTCACAGGAGCTATGATTGCGCTATTGAACTAGTGCCTGGTGGTAAATTTCCTAAAGGTCGCCTTTTTAACTTGTCTGTACCTGAACATGAAGCTATGCGATCTTATATCAAGGAGTCATTGGAGAAGGGTCATATCAGACCATCCTCTTCACCCTTGGGTGCCGGTTTTTTCTTTGTGGCCAAAAAGGATGGTTCATTGAGGCCGTGTATTGATTATCGTCTCTTGAATAAGATCACTGTGAAGTATCAATATCCGTTACCCTTGATTTCTGACCTGTTTTCCAGGGTGAAAAGTGCTAGTTGGTTTACCAAGCTTGACCTCAGGGGGGCGTATAACCTTATTCGCATTAAGCACGGGGATGAATGGAAGACGGTGTTTAATACCCCAGAGGGGCATTTTGAGTACCTAATGATGCCCTTTGGGCTCACTAATGCTCCTTCCGTCTTCCAATCCTTCATGAATGATATTTTCAGGGATTTTGTGGATAAATTTCTGATTGTTTATTTGGATGATATCTTGATTTTTTCCAATGACTGGGACTCTCATGTGAAACATGTTCGGACTGTGTTCCAGATTTTGAGAGAGAATGCACTGTATGTGAAGGGATCAAAGTGTCTTTTTGGCGATTCATTTTGTCTCCGTCTGTTATTGAAATGGACCCGGTCAAGGTTCAGGCCATCTGTGAGTGGGTCCAACCTACTTCATTAAAGGCTCTTCAGAGATTTTTGGGTTTTGCCAATTTTTATCGTAAATTTATTGGTAATTTCTCCGATATTGTTAAACCATTGACTGATTTGACCAAAAAGGGTTCTGATGTGGTGAATTGGCCTCCTGAGGCAGTCTCTGCGTTTCAGGAACTTAAGCAGAGATTCACTTCTGCTCCTGTTCTACGGCAGCCTGATGTTTCTCTACCGTTTCAGGTGGAGGTTGATGCCTCTGAAATTGGGGCAGGTGCCGTTTTGTCCCAAAGAGATCCAGAGACCTCTAAGAGTAACCCTTGTGCCTTTTTCTCTCGAAAATTTTCTTCAACTGAACGTAATTATGACGTGGGTAATCGGGAGTTATTGGCCATGAAGTGGGCCTTTGAAGAGTGGAGACATTGGCTGGAAGGAGCCAAACATCAGGTGGTGGTCCTCACGGACCATAAGAATCTGGTTTATCTCGAATCAGCCAAGCGACTTAATCCTAGACAGGCCAGGTGGGCCTTGTTTTTCACACGTTTTAATTTTGTGGTTTCTTTTCTTCCTGGCACTAATAATGTTAAGGCGGATGCCCTCTCGAGGAGTTTCTTTGCGGACTCTCCTGAGTTATCTGATCCTACTGTTATTTTGAAAGAGGGTGTAGTTCTTTCCGCCATCTCGCCCAATTTGAGACTGGCTCTGGAAGGGTGTCAGGAGGATAAACCTGAGCGCTGCCCTATTGGGAAATTGTTTGTCCCAGACCAGTGGAAGAAGAGTGTGATGTCTGAGATTCATTGTTCCGCGTTGGCTGGTCATCCCGGGATTTTTGGTACCAGAGACTTGGTGAGTCGGTCCTTTTGGTGGCCTACTTTGTCTCGTGACGTCAGGGAATTTGTGCAGTCCTGTGGGACTTGCTCTCGCTCCAAGCCTTGCTCTCGCTCTAGTGGTTTGTTAATGCCATTACCTGTGCCCAAGAGGCCATGGACCCATATCTCTATGGATTTTACTTCCGACCTCCCTGTTTCTCAGAGAATGACTGTTATCTGGGTAATTTGTGATAGGTTTTCCAAGATGATACATCTTGTGCCATTACCTAAGTTACCTTCCTCCTCCGAATTGGTGCCTTTGTTCCTTCAGCACGTGGTTCGGTTACATGGCATTCCAGAGAACATTGTGTCTGACAGAGGAGTCCAGTTTGTTTCCAGATTTTGAAGGACATTTTGTTCTAAACTTGGTGTTCAATTATCTTTCTCCTCTGCTTTTCATCCTCAGACCAATGGACAAACCAAGAGAACAAACCAGACCTTGGAGACTTATTTGAGATGTTTTGTGTCTGCTGGTCAAGATGACTGGGTCTCTTTTTTGCCTTTGGCTGAGTTTGCTCTTAATAATAGGGCTAGCTCTGCCACCTTGATGTCTCCATTTTTCTGCAATTTTGGGTTTCACCCTCGATTTTCTTTGGGACAGGCGGAGGCTTCTGTCTGTCCGGGTGTTGACTCTGTTGTGGAGCGAATGCAGCAGATTTGGGACCAGGTAGTGGAGAGGTTGTCTCTCTCTCAGGAGAAGGCCCAACGGTTTGCCAACCGGCATAGGACTTATTGTCCTCGGTTTAAAGTGGGGGACTTGGTTTAGTTGTCCTCAAGAAATATCCCTATGAGGGTTGCATCTCCAAAGTTTAAGCCTAGTTTCATTGGACCTTATAAGATCATGGAGATTCTTAATCCTGTTTCCTTCCGTTTGCTTCTTCCAGGGACATTTAAGATCCATAACGTGTTCCACAAGTCCTTATTGAAGAGGTTTGTCGAGCCAGTGGTTCCTATGGATGTGCCTCCTGACCCTGTTTTGGTTGAGGGCAATCTGGAGTATGTGGTTGAGAAAATATTGGATTCTCGTTTTTCTAGACAGAAACTCCAGTATTTGGTTAAGTGGAGAGGTTATGGTCAGGAGGACAATTCTTGGGTGTTTGCTTCGGACATCCATGCTAGGAGACTGATCCATGCCTATCACCGAGCTCATCCTGATTGGCCTGGTTGCACAAGTGAGGGTTCGGTGACCCCTCCTCAAGGGGGGGGTACTGTATAATAATTTATCTGAAGCCACTGTTATTTGTTCATTTGCTTTTTCCCGTTTTTTCAGTGGCTGCGGCTTAGTTTTGTTACACCAGAGATCTGATTTAGGTGTAGTTATCTCTCAGGCTGTGATGAGGCATCTAGGATCAACGTAGGAACGCTCCACGGCTACCTCTAGTTGTGTGGTTAGTTCAGGTTACTGCAATCCAATAGGTTCCAGCCTCTCTGGTGTATTGACGTTTTTGCTTATTCTCCTCAGCTACCAAAACACAACAGGAATCTTCTCCTTTATCCCCCTTTTGCCCCCCTCTTTTCAAGCCTGTCAAATTTTTCAGGAGGAGATGGGAATGCATGGTCTTCCTGGGCTCCCAGGAACTCTCCTAAGGACCAAACCCCTTTCAATCCACAGGAAAGAAGGTCTTTCATCTTACCTACTTGGTGGTTAAAATGTTCTCTACCTTGAAAACGTCCTCAGCACTGACAGGAGTCGGAGTGGCACCAGGAACCTTGAAGAAAGAACTGAGGACAACAGGTTTGAGAAGAGACACATGGAAGGAATTAGAGATTTGCAAGGAGGCCGGGAGTTTGAGTTTGTAGGCTACTGAATTAATTGATTTCAACACCTCGAAGGGACCAATGAAGTGAGAACCCAATTTATAGGATGGTCTCTTGAAGTGAATATACTTAGATGACAGCCAGACCTTATCTCCAGGCTGAAACAGAGGTGAATCCAGACGTCTCTTATCCGCGTGTGTTTTCATCTGTTCGGAAGATTTCACCAAAGATGCTTTGGTGTCCTCTCAGATCTCAGAAAAGTTCCTGATGAGGGAATTGGCAGCAGGAATATCATAGGTGACAGCCACAGGAAACGTCACTTTGGGATGTTGACCATAGACCACAAAAAATGGAGATTTGGCCGAAGACTCGCTCACTGGTTATTGTAAGAGAATTCAGCCCAAGGCAGAAGCTAAGCCCAGTCACTGTGATGAGCATTGACAAAATGCCAGAGAAAATTAGTCAGGATCTGATTGACTCGTTCCACTTGGCCATTGGAGTGAGGATGGTAAAAAGATGAGAAATCCAAAGTAACATCCAGTAGTTTACAGGTGGCCCTCCAGAAACGAGAGGTAAACTGGACACCTCTATCAGAAACGGAGACTATATGAAGCAGTAGACCATGGAGATGAAAAATCTGAAGAATGAATTCTTTTGCCAGTACTGGCGCAGATGGAAGACCAGAAAGCTGGATGAAAAATGATACACCACCACCCAGATGATGGTACATCCAGCCATCACTGGCAGATCCATGATGAAATCCATGGAGATATGCTTCCAGGAAGCAGAGGGCACAGGTAAGAGAAGCAATCGACCGGTCGGAAGTTGTTTGGGAGTCTTATTTCGGGCACACGAAGGGCAAGTGTCAGGGACACCACACTGCACTTGCTCACTGAGCCAGTGCGTATGTCCTGAGTGAACAAACTGTGCCCAAAGATACCTGTATAGTAGAACCGCAGCAGGGAAGACGTGTGTTTCTGAGGAACAGGACCTTCCGCAGCATGTGACTGCCAAGGGGCGGAGCCAGCCACACGTCTCTCAGAGGCAGCAGTATCAGGTAGGGAATGTTTCAGGCCGAAGGACCTGCAGGCACGTGACTGTCTAGGGGCGTGGCCTAAGCTCCAGAGATCTAGGAGGTAAAGGAAAACTCTTAGAAGGGTAACTACGAAATAAAGTTACCAAGGGGCATAGACAGAATGGATGGTCAGGATAGCCAGGTCATACACATAGAGGGCGACGAAGTATAAAAGGAGCAGGCAGAGAATAACCAGAACACAGCCAAGGAGTCATACACAGACGGAGCAACGCAGTACAAAAGGGACAGGCAAAACTCGTAACAAGGACACAGCCAAATCAGAACCAGACAGACAAAATGAAGCACAGGCACAACGCACTGGCACAAGCACAGGGTCAGACACACTCAGCCAAAAGTCAGAGTATAAACGACAAAGGCTGGCTTCACAGTGAGGCTATAAAAAGCCTCCCAGGACCCAGAAAGAGGCCAACCAAGTTAACCCCGCGACTACCTGATCCAAGAACCCAGTAAACCATGACAGTACCCCCTTCTTAATGGGGGGCCTCTGGACCCCCAGGTTTCCCAGGATTCCGAGCATGGAATGCCCGAACCAGATGGTCAGCGTGTACCGATCTGGCCGGCACCCAAGACCGGTCCTCTGGACCGTACCCCCTCCAATGCACCAGGTACTGTAAGGACCCCCGAGACCGCAGGGAGTCTACAATATGTTGTACCTCAAATTCCATGTGCCCATCAACCAAGACTGGGGAGGGAACAGCAGCTGGTTCTTCTACTACCGATCCAAAGGGTTTTAGCAAGGATCTATGGAATACGTTATGGAGTTTCAAAGCGGGGGGGAGGCGAAGGCGATACACCACAGGGTTAATTACCTCAATGATCTCATAGGGACCTATGAACTTGGGCCCCAGTTTGGCGGAGGGTAGACGAAGACTTATGTTTCGCGTGGAGAGCCACACCTTGTCCCCACACTGAAACACCTGAGCAGGGTTCCTTTTTTTATCTGCAAAACGCTTATAAGTCTCCTGAGCCCTGAACATATTCAACCGAACTTTTGACCACAGATCCTTGATTCGGTTAACACAGTCCTCAGCTCCTGGACAGCCCGAATCTAAACTTGAGAATTCATCAAAATGAGGGTTCAAACCATAATTAATAAAAAAACGGTGACCTACCGGTAGATTGATTGGTACGGTTGTTGAAGGCGAACTCCGCTAACGGTAGAGCATCACACCAGTCGCTTTGCAGAGTAGAAACCAAACATCGAAGAATTTGTTCAAGCGACTGATTGGTGCGCTCCATCTGCCCGTTACTCTCTGGTGGTAGCCTGAGGAAAAGGACAAAGATATTCCCAACCTTTTGCAAAAAGCCCGCCAAAACTTGGCCACAAATTGTGCACCTCTGTCAGATACAATATTCATAGGTACCCCATGTAACCGTACAATCTGTGCGAGGAAATGCTTAGCGAGAGTCTCTGCAGTAGGTAGACTTGCCATAGGTACAAAATGCACTAACTTAGAAAACCTGTCCACAGCTACCCAGATAACCGTGTTACCCGAGAAGAAGGAAGGTTGGTAATGAAGTCCATGGACAAGTGTGTCCATGGCCTTCCTGGAATTGGCAAAGGCACCAATTCCCCGGCCGGCCGGCAATGAGAGCTCTTAGAACGAGCGCATACCCCACACGCAGCGACATGCTTCTTAATATCTGAAGCCATCAAAGGCCACCAAAAACTCTAGCCACTGCCTCTCGTGTGGCAGAAATGCCTGGGTGAGCACTCAGTTTTGAATCATGGAACTCCCGCAGGAGCCTGGTGCGTAACTGCTGAGGAACAAACAATTTGTTTTCGGGTTTGGACCTTGGAGCTAAAGATTGAGCCCCCACAATCTCCCGCTCCAATTCCGACGACACTTCAGCTATAACGACATTGGGTTGAAGAATGGGGGATGGCGGGTCAGGGGCGGAAAGCGGCTCAAAACTACGTGATAAAGCATCAGCTTTCACGTTTTTTAGACCCTGAGCGAAAAGTTATAGAAAATTGAAATCTGGAAAAAAAAAGTGACCAACGGGCTTGCCTAGGAGTCAGTCTTTTAGCAGATTTGATATACTCTAGGTTTTGTGGTCGGTGATGACTGTGATGGGGTGAGCCGCCCCCTCCAAAAAATGCCTCCATTCCTCGAATGCCAATTTGATTGCTAAGAGTTCTCTATTACCAACGTCATCATTTCTCTCAGCCTGAGAATTTTTTTCGAGAAATAGGCACAAGGTTTGAGGTTAGTCAGAGAAGTAGGTCCCTGTGACAACACTGCCCCCACCCCAACCTCCGAAGCATCAACTTCAACCACAAACGGCTTGGATGAGTCAGGTTGAACCAGAACAGGAGCGGATGTGAAACAATTTTTCAAAGTTAAAAAAGATTGTTTGGCCGACGGGGACCAGTTCCTAACATCTGCCCCTTTACGTGTGAGATCCGTGAGGGGTTTCACAATCTGAGAAAAACCCTTGATAAACCTGCGATAGTAATTCGCGAATCCCAAGAAGCGCTGGAGTCCTTTAAGGTCCCGAGGCTGGACCCACTCCATAATGGCTTGCACCTTCTTGGGATCCATACGAAACTCCTGTGGAGAGATTATGAGACCCAAAAATGATAGCTCCTGAACGAAGAAAGAACATTTCTCCAGCTTAACAAATAAATGATTTTCCCTGAGTCTTTGAAACACAGTTTTAACATGTGATAAATGTGAATGTCTGTCAGAGGAATATATCAGTATATCATCCAAATAGATCACAACAAAACGGCCAATGAGGTCCGAAAAAACTACATTAATGAAATTTTGAAACACAGCTGGAGCATTGGTGAGACCAAAAGGCATGACGAGATTCTCAAATAACCCCTCAGTAGTAAGAAAAGCAGTTTTCCACTCATCCCCTTCCCGTACTCTTATCAAATTATAAGCCCCCCTGAGGTCCAATTTTGAAAACCACTTGGCCCCAGAGAGCTGGTTACAGAGATCAGGAATCAGAGGCAGGGGTATGTATTCCTGACTGTGATTTTATTAAGTTCTCGAAAGTCGAGGCAGGGACGTAGACCGCCATCCTTCTTTTTAACAAAGAAGCTACTGGGGACACTGAGGGCCTTATATGCCCTTTGCGAAGATATTCAGCAATGTATTGCTTCATAGCCAGGCGCTCCGGGCCTGACAAATTAATCAGACGGGCCTTGGGCAATTTGGCTCCCGGAACAAGATCAATCGCACAGTCAAATGATCTATGCAGGGGCAGAGCCTCAGCCTCACTTTCAGAGAACACGTCCTCAAAGTCTTTCAGGTACTCCGGAATACCCTCCAGACCAACAGAAGACACTGAGACAGGTTTTGCAAGTTTCATACAATAAACAGGTTTATGGCAACAGTCGACACATTGGGATCCCCATTTAATAATCTCCCCTGATTTCCAGTCAATCCCGGGTTGTGGCGTTGAAGCCATGGCATACCCAGCACTAGCCCTGTGGGCAATTTGTCCATGACAAACATTCCATCTCTTCCTTGTGGGAAGAACCGACCTGCAAAGAAAACCTTTTGGAAGCATAAAGAATCCTGTTTGGGTAAGAGGGGAAGAGTCGATAGCAACAATTTTAAGGGGTGTCTCCAGCCTGACTGTCCCTATCTTATGTTGGGAGACGACACAGGAACTGATCAGATTGAGAGATGAACCACTGTCCACCAATGCTGTCGTGAAAAAACGATAGTTGTCTACCAATAGTTCCACCTTTAATACGACTTTAGAACATGAGGAAAATAGTACCTGAAGGTCTGGGCAGCCTCCTCGACCGCTACCCAGACCTAGTAGTTTTCCGCCGTCTTAGATGACGGACAGGTGGGACAATCTTTTCTCCAATGTCCGGACTCTCCACAATAGAAACAGAGTTGTTTCTCCCGGCGACGTCTTCTCTCCTTCTCTTTTAGCGAGGTGGTGCCAATGTCCATAACCTCAGTAGTGGCTCCAGTCTCTTTGCTGCCAGCAGTGAGGTTTCACACTGCATGATACCCCTGGCGCGTAGCCTGCGGTCCATTCGTACGGCCTGGGTTATGGCGTCCTCCAAAGTATCAGGTGGAGGATGAAGGGCCAGGGCATCCTGGAGACGTTCAGACAGGCCTCTGCAGAATAGCCCTTGAAGGGCGGCATCACTCCAGGAGACCTCCGCTGCCCAACGTCGGAACTCCGAACAGAACCACTCGGCTGAATGTTTACCCTGACGAACACTCATTACCATGTCCTCAGCCATACGGACCCTGTCAGGCTCATCATAGATGCGGCCCAGGGCATGAAAAAACATATCAACAGTCATCCTCTCAGGAGCAGAAGGAGAGAGAGAAAAAGCCCAGGCTTGTGGGGCCCCCCGAAGGTGGGAAATAATGACCCTCACCCTCTGGAACTCATCCCCAGAAGAGCGAGGCCTCAGGGAGAAAAAAAGTTTACACCTCTCCCTGAAGGCTCTGAACTCATTTTTATCCCCTGAGAAGTAGTCGGGCAGTTTAACTGGAGATTCAGGAGATACTACCCTCTCTACCACCAGTACCCAGAGACCCCGCAGCAACAGCCCCCTGTACGGTATCTACCAGCTGCTGCTGGGTCTGAGCCATCATGCGCTGCTCAACATTCAACTCCTGGAACCTTTGCGTCAGATGTTTCACTTGACCTGCTAACACCTGCATGGGATCCATGGGGATAACACTCCTAAATTCTCCCCTCAAAAAAAAAATGTAAGGGTCGTTTATAATGTCAGGGACACCGCACTGCACTTGCTCACTGAGCCAGTGCGTGTGTCCTGAGTGAACAAACTGTGCCCAAAGATACCTGTATAGTAGAACCGCAGCAGGGAAGACGTGTGTTTCTGAGGAACAGGACCTTCCGCAGCATGTGACTGCCAAGGGGCGGAGCCAGCCACAAGTCTCTCAGAGGCAGCAGTATCAGGTAGGGAATGTTTCAGGCCGAAGGACCTGCAGGCACGTGACTGTCTAGGGGCGTGGCCTAAGCTCCAGAGATGTAGGAGGTAAAGGAAAACTCCTAGAAGGGTAACTACGAAATAAAGTTACCAAGGGGCATAGACAGAATGGATGGTCAGGATAGCCAGGTCATACACATAGAGGGCGACGAAGTACAAAAGGAGCAGGCAGAGAATAACCAGAACACAGCCAAGGAGTCATACACAGACGGAGCAACGCAGTAAAACTCGTAACAGGGACACAGCCAAATCAGAACCAGACAGACAAAACGAAGCACAGGCACAATGCACTGGCACAAGCACAGGGTCAGACACACTCAGCCAAAAGTCAGAGTATAAACGACAAAGGCTGGCTTCACAGTGAGGCTATAAAAAGCCTCCCAGGACCCAGAAAGAGGCCAACCAAGTTAAGCCCGCGACTACCTGATCCAAGAACCCAGTAAACCATGACAGCAAGCAGAGCCAAATTTGCAATATCTTTGCGCAGAGCCGGCCACCAATAGTGTTGAGAGATAAGGAGAGCAGTCGTCTTCTGTCTGGCATGGCCCGCCATCTTAGAAGAATGTCCTCAGAGAAGAACCCACTTCCTGTCAGGTTCAGCCATGTAAGTCTTACCGGAGGGTAGACGGGATAAGTCTAACAGAGTGACTATGATTATTTTAGAGGCTTGATGATATGTTTAAGCTCCTCCTCCTGGTCGGAGGCCTGTAAGACCTGGAGAGTGCGTCCGTCTTAATGTTTTTATCAGCCGGCCAAAAGTGGAGTGTGACGTTGAAGCGATCGAAGAACAAAGACCATCTGGCTTGACAGGGGTTAAGCCACTGAACCAACTGCAGATAAGCCAGATTCTTGTGATCAGGGTAGATTACCACAGGGTGCAACGCTCCTTCCAGCAAGTACCGCCACTCCTCCAGAGCCAGCTTGATCGAGAGCAGTTTTCTATCACCAATAGAATAATTACATTCTAGTACTGAGAAGAGTTTAAAGAAAAAGCCACAGGACGCCAAGCGACTGGATGAAGACTTCTGAGTGCATCCAAAACCAGGAAGAACTGCTTGTTATGGTTTGGGCGATGCTGCGCCGGAGCCGAGGAGAATGCCTGCTTGAGATATACAAAGGCGTCTTCTTCTTCAGTAGTCCATTCCTTAGGAATGGCTCTTTTACGGGTCAGGGCAGAAATAGGAGCAGTCCAGGAAGAAAAATGCAAAATAAATTAGCGATAATAATTTGCAAACCCAAGAAACTGCTGGATAGCCTTAAGACAGCCTTGACGGGGCCACTTCATGACAGCGGATACTTTCTTGGGATCCATCTTCAGACTGGTCTTAGAAACTATGTATGCCAGAAATGGAAGAGAGGACTTTTCTAAGACGCACTTTTCATATTTGGCATAGAGACAGTCAGTTATCAACCTTAGTAGAACCTGGCGAAATCCTTCCTGTGTGTTGGCAGATCAGGAGAGAATACCAGGATGTCATCCAGGTATACTACCACACACGTATAGAGCAGGTCATGGAAATGTCGTTCACCAGTTCTTGGATGACGGCTGGGGCATTACATAGTCCAAAAGGCATAACGCGATACTTGTAATGGCCATCACGGTTGTTGAAAGATGTCTTTCACTCGTCTCCCTGGCAAATTCGAACCAGGTTGTATGCCCCTCGTAGGTCAAGCTTCGTGATGACTCTCGAACACTTCAGGCGATCAAACAGCTCAGATCAGGGGTAGAGGGTACTTATTTTTTACCATGATTTGGTTAAGGCCCCTGTGGTCAATGCAGGGTCTCAGGGAGCTGTCCTTCTTCTTCACAAAGAAAAACCCAGCTCTGGCCGTAGATGAGGATTTCCAGATAAATCCCTAACGAGGTTTTCTTCTATACACTCGGACATAGCACGAGTCTCGGCCTGGGACAGGGGGTAGATTCAGCCTTGTGGAGGTGAGGTACCCGGCAGGAGGTCAATCGGGCAGTCATATGGCCTATGAGTTGGCAAGGTCTCAGCCTCCTTCTTATCGAAGACATTGCAAATGTCCAATATGCTGTGGGCAGGCCAGGCAAATTAGCAGAAGTAGGAGACCGGACAGGATGAATAGGAGCAAGGCACATTTTGTGACATCCTGAGCCCCAGCGGAGTACTTCTCCAGACCTCCTATCCAGAACAGGTTTGTGTTTTTGCATCCACGGGAAACCTAGAAGTATAAGATAAGAGAGACCAAGACAGCACATAAAGAAAAATCTTCTCCAAATGCAGCATCCCCACCTGAAGCTCCATGGGCTCCATGATGAACTGGATGGTCTCGAGAAGAGGCTTTCTATCCACTGAATAAATCACCAACGGATCCGGAAGACGTAGGACCGGAATCTTATACCGCTCGACCACAGCTTGTTGAACAAAGTTACCCGCGGAGCTGGAGTCCAGGTGGGCCAATTCAACAAAAGACCCTTTGCCGCAGGAGACAAATACAGTTAGGGTTAACAATGGAGAAGTAGAAGTCTTGCCCAGGGTAGCCTCTCCCACCGACCCTAGGCACTGGCATTTCCAAGTCTCTCGGGGCAGGAACAAATAAGGTGTTTGGAGCTGCCACAGTAGAAGCATGTCCCTTCAGTCCGACTAACCTTTTGTCGGTGCTTGGATAGCTTCACCTGGTCAATTTTCATAGGTTCAAGGGAAGAAGTCGCAGTAGGAACTTGCTTAATGAACGGTCATTGAAAGGTGGGAGCCAGGGTACCGATTTTCTCTCACGGTTCACCTCTTTGGTCCATTCCTGGAACCTAATATCAATTTGGTTTGCGAGACAACAGGTCATCCAGAGAGGTGGGTATCTTCCGACCAGCCAGTTCATCCTTGATTGGCCTAGAGAGACTTTCCCAGAAGGTTGCCACCAGGGCCTCGTTGTTCCAAGTGAGTTCTGAAGGCAAGGTATGGAAACTGACCGCATACTGGCCCATGGGGAGGTTACCTTGGCGTAAACAGAGCAGAGAAGAGGCTGCAGAAGAAACGCAATCAGGCTCATCAAAGAACTTACGAAAGGCTTCCAAGAAGGACTGTTTGACACTAACGGATCCCCTCTTTCCCACAGAGGATTGAGCCATGCTAAGGCCTCACCAGACAGATGTGACATGATGAAGGCCACTTTGGCTCATTCCGAGGTGAACTGATGAGCAAGGAGTTCAGAGTGCAGCGTGAACTGTTTAATGAACCGCCAACACAGGGTGAGATCTGTGCCAAAGTGTGGAGGAACCGACAGACAAGGTCCAGAGCCAGGTGCATAGCTGGCTGCTTGGTGGGTCTCAGTGGTGGTAACTGCTGCCTGAGAGACCGTAGCTAGGATAGAATCTTGTCCTGCTGATCTTTCTGGCGTAAGACCTCCTGGTATAGGTCCGAGATGGAAGACGCCTGGGAGCCAGCGTATTCCATGGCGTGTGCAAACTGTAAAGGGCTGGGTGGTGGAACCACTGTTCCAATGCCCTAGGAAGATTTGAAGGGGCGTGACTTGGAGCCTCAGCCAATCTGACAAGGACATGCAGCAGCTAACAACACTGAGGTCTGTAGAGAGACAAGGGAGGTGATCCAGGTGCTTTTCCAGGACTGACCTTGGGTAGATGGCAGCTGACCCCTAGGAACGGGTACCTGGGATGGCCCAGTGGAATGTCCAACAAATGCAGGCAGGCAGAGATGACAGGAACCGCAGGTGCAGACAGGACAGTCTGAAGGAGAGATGAGCACTGGCAGGTGCAGCTGGCTTGCCTGCCGTTGAGGTGAGCACTGGTGGGTGCAGCTGGCTCGGCTGCCGTTGAGGTGAGCACTGGTGGGTCCAGCAGGCAAGATACAAGTACTGGTACCTGAGAACTGACAAGTGTGTTAGGAACAAACTCACAACATTGCACAGGCACTTCCATGTTGGAGGAGGCGCTTTAAATAGTGAGACCTCCAGCTATTGGCTGGGGACACTTTAGAGGAATGCGCGTGGCTCCTTTAAGAAAGAGGAAGTGTGCGCACACGCGCTCTAAGCACAGTGCCTGGAGATCCACTAGGAGTGCACGCACCCCGAGCAGCAGCAGACCTGGAAGGAGCAAGACTGGAGCCTCGGCAGTGAGTACGCTGGTATCTCTGCAGGGAGAGAGGAACTGCAGGCAGAGATGCGGGAGCTACAGAATGTTTTAAGGCATTTTTATTACTTACTGCAAAGTCAAAAGTTTACATACATCTTATTAGTATTTGGTACCATTACCCTTAAACTGAATGACTTGGGTCAAATGTTTGGAATATCCTTCCACAAGCTTCTCACAATAGTTGGTTGTAATTTAGGCCCATTCCTCCTGACAAAACTGATGGAACTGATCCAGGTTTGTAGGTCGCCTTGCTCGCACCTGCCTTTTCAGCTTTGCCCATAAGTTATCAATAGGATTGAGATCAGGGCTTTGTGACGGCCACTCCAATACATTGACTGTTATCCTTAAGCCACTTTGTTACCTTTTTGGCAGTATACTTCGGGTCATTGTCCAGTTGGAAGACCTATTTCAGCCCAAGCTTTAACTTCCTGGCTGATGTCTTCAAATGTTGCTTCAGTTTTGCCACATAATCTTCCTTTATCATGATACTATCTATTTTTTGAAGTGCACCATTCCCTCCTGCAGCAAAACAACCCCACAACATGATGATGCCTTCTCCCTTTTTCCTCCAAACATAACGATGGTCATTATGCCCAAATAGTTCAATTTTAGTTTCAACAGACCACCGGACATGTCTTCAAAAATTAAGGTCTTTGTTCCTGTGTGCATTTGCGAACATTAATATGGCTTTTTTATGTTTCTTTTGCAGTAATGGCTTCTTCCTGGCAGAGTGGCCTTTTAGCACATGTTGATACAGTACTTGTTTCACTGTTGATATTGACATAATCTTACCAGCTTTGGCCATCATCTTTGTTAGCACCACGTCGGAGTCCTGCTGTGACAGGCAGGGTTTCTGGCGTGTCACTTCACTCACCCGTGCTGCGGTCGGTGCTTCCCTTCCCCATGCTTTGCATGCTTTCAGCAGAACTTCTAGCTGGATCTCTAGCCATGTCCTTAGAGCACGTGCGCTCCTCCTCAGCCAATAGCTGTGAGGCAATATGTAGTTATTGCTTCCTCCCCACTGGGGAGGTGTCTGAGCAACCTTCCTTTTTCAGTCTACATTGTGTAAGGTCACATACCAGTGCAAATCTTGCCTGCTGTACTCTAAGTGCAAATCCTGTCTGCTGCACTCTGACACAAACTCTGCTGCACTCTGATAAACTCTGTATGCTGCACTCTGATACAAACTGTCTGCTGCACTCAGAAACGAACTTGGTCATCTGCACTCTGATGCAAGCTCTGCCTGCTGCTCTATCCAGGCTGTTCTTCTGGGTCCAGCTGCTGCGCGACCGTTTGTCTGTCCTGGAGTGGCACCTGGCATTCATCAGGAGCCAAGTCTAACCTCACCATCAGAGACTCTAGTGAACAGTCAGGTGATCGCTTAGTCACGCCCCTCCAGGCTCTCCGTGGTTTGTGGCACAGTGTTTCCACAAACCACGTTCGTGACAGTTTGCTCAGGCCATGGATCCCGCTGGACTCCAGATCCTGCCTATTCGGACCAAGTACCAGCAGCTTTGCTGACAGAAAGATTCACAGGAAGAGCTGTCCATACATTTGCAGTCTAACTACTAAGTTGGAGGCCTTAAACATCCCTCTAGAGTTCCAGCATGTTAAAGCAGCCATGTCTTCTCCAGAGACTTCCCAGACAGCTTGCTTTGCTCGAGATCCAGATCCCCAACTAGCAGCTCCACCCTGTTTTGATGGAAATCTGAAGTTCTGCTGCGGGTTCATCAATCATTGCCGGCTACATTTTGAACTACTTCCACACCATTTCCCGTCGGACAGAACAAAAGTAGTGTTCCTTATGTTGCACCTTGGAGGCGAGGCCCTGGCGTGGTTGAACACATTATGGGAGAGATTATCCGATCTTCTCCAATTTACCTACATTCTTAGAAGCTTTTCGCAAAGTGTTCGATGAACTCGGGCAAACCACCTCGGCAGCTTCCGCTCTTCTGCATTTATACCAGTCCAATTCTTCTGTGGGGAAATACGCTTTCGCACCCTGGCATCCAAACTCGAATGGAATAACGAAGCTATGGTGGCGACATTCTGGATGGGGCTTTTCGGAGATATTGAGGATGAGCTAGTCGGTTGAGACCTATCAACTACCCTAGACGACCTGATTCCCTGCCATCCATATAGACCTCCGCTTTCGTGAGCATGCTAGTGAGGTGGCACGTGAGAGAGAACTGTGGTGCCTGGCTCAGTTTTTTCAAGGATCGCCTGTTTCTTCGCCCTCCCTTGTCGAGGACTCATCGGAACCCATGCAGATCGACCACCTTGCCTTTGCTATACAGCAACTGAAGGATCGTCGCACTAAAAGTCAGTGCCTGTATTGTGCAGTTAAGGGTCACTCCATTCGAGTCTGCCCGGCGAGACCGGATAGGCCTCCCTAGACGGAAAGGACATCTCTCTACCCCTGACACTTACTGTGGCTGTGACAACCGGTGAATCACAGTTTTTTGAGTCCGGCGTATTTGGATTCCGGGGCAGACCGAAATTTTATCCTCCAGACTGTAGTGGATCGGTTCCAGATCCCTGTTCATCCACTCAAGAACCCCCTGGCAAAAACATCTGTCGATGGCAGAACCCTTCGGGAGACGGTTCGTCTGGCCACTGAGCCGCTTGATGTCCATATTGGGATGCTTCATTTTGAGAAGATTAACTTCTATGTTCTTCCCCACATGGCTCACGCCTTTCTCTTAGGCTTACCATGGCTGTGGCAGCATGAACCTGTGTTGGATTGGAGAACCGGGGAGGGGCTCAACTGGGGACAGTCCTGTCATGAGAATTGTCTGCTCCAGTACGTCCAGTTAAGGTCCCGTCTTGTCCAGCATCGTTGCCGTTGCCATCTGCTTATTGCTCCTTTGCCGATGTTTTTGACAAGAAGGAAGCAGAGACTTTGCCGCCACACAGGCTGTAGGACTGCCCTATTGACTTGATTCCCAGATCTACACCCCCTAGAGGCAGAAATTACCCCCTGTCCCCAGCTGAGACTCAAGCTATGTCAGACTACATTCAGGAGAATTTGGCCAGGGGTTTCATTCAGAAATCTTCCTCTGCTGCTGGGGCCGGGTTTTTCTTCGTTATGAAGGATGGATCACTCCAACCCTGTATTGACTATCAAGGTCTCAACCAGATCATAGTGAAGAAAAAATACCCCATCCCACTGATTCCTGAGTTGTTCAACTGTTTAAGGGGTGCCAGGATCCTCGCCAAATTAGACTTAAGAGGCGCCTACAATCTAATCCACATCCGCCGGGGAGACGAATGGAAGACGGCTTTTAACACCAGGAAGGACATTATGAATACTGAGTGATGCCCTTCGGTCTCAGTAAAGCACCGGCAGTTTTTCAAGAATTAGTCAACGACATATTCCGAGACTTGCTTTATTCATGTGTAGTCGTGTATCTAGACAATATTCTGGTATTTTCCTCGGATCTGGCCTCCACAGACGAGCACTTCGGCAAGTTTTTCAGCGTCTTTGGGAGAATCGCCTTTACGCCAAGTATGAGAAATGTGTTTTCGAACAGTCCTCTCTCCTTTCTTGGGCTACATTATCTCGGATACCGTACTCAGGATGGATCCTGAGAAAGTCTCTTCCATCCTTAAATGGCCACTGCCCGTAGGGATCAAAGCAATTCAGTGATTCCTTGGCTTTGCTAATTACTATCGGCAATTCATCCCTCACTTGTCCACGCTCACCGCTCCTATCTCTGCTATGACCCGAAAGGGAGCTTATCCGAAGAACTGGTCCTCCGAGGCTGAAGAGGCCTACTTAAACGTTCTGCATCGCCCGGATTTGAACAAACAGTTCTTCCTAGAGGTGGACGCATCCTCCTTAGGGGCTGGAGATGTGGTCACCCAGAAGTCCTCCTTGGGTCGCCGCGTGTCCTGTGGTTTCTTTTCTAATGCCTTCTCAACTCCTAAGCATAACTGTTCCATCAGGGATCGAGAGTTACTCGCCATAAAGATGGCTCTGGAGGAATGGTGTTACCTGCTTGAGAGCGCAGTCTATCCAGTGGTCATCTACACGGACCATAAGAACCTGGCATATCTCCAGTCCACCCAGAGACTTAATCCACGCCAAGCTAGATGGTCTTTGTTTTTTTCCCTCTTTAATTTTCTTTTACATTTCAGGTCCGGTGACAAGAATATCAGAGCCGATGCCCTCTCTCGCTCTTTTCTGTCCGAGGATCAAGAGGAGGATCCACAATTAGGGTTGAACATTCCGATACTGCAAATATCGGGTATCGGCCGATATTGGCTGTATCGGAATTCCGATTCCGAGTTCCGATATTTTCGTCATATCGGATACCGGAATCGGAATGTCACTGTCACTGTCAGTGTCCGTCGGTCGGGTCTGTCAGGAGTCAGCGGCACTTACCTGGCAGAAGATCTCCGGCGGTCACGGCCTGGACTGCTTCATGGCCGCCATCATCTTTCCCCGGCGGTCACATGCAGTTTCTCGCGATAACTGCAGTGACTGCTGGGTAATCCCGGCCGTAAAGCAGTCAGTCCGATGACATCACCGCCGGGGAAGCAGGTAATCAGCTGTGCTGCGTCGGGATGACAGGCTCTGCCTGTCATTGCGATGTAGCAGAGCTGGATCGTCGTGGGACTGTCGTTACTATGGACTGCGTCGGACAGGTGGTATACTGTTGGTTTGTTTTTTTTCTTTTTTTACAGGAGATCGATGGCGTCGCAGGAATGAGTGTATAATAAAATTAATGAAAACTGTGTTGTCTCTTTTATTTCATTAAAATACTTTTTTCTTGCTTTGTCTTTTTTTTATACATTTAATAACTTTGGATTAATAATGGATCGTGTCTTATTGACACCTCTCCATTATTAACCGGGCTTATTGTCACCGTGCAATCAACGGTGACATTAACCCCTTATTACCCCACTTGCCACCGCTACAGGGCAGTGGGAAGAGCCGGGTAAAGTGCCACAATTGGCACATCTTTTGATGCGCCAAATGTGGGGCTGCTGTAGCCTGGTATTATCAGGCTGTTGAGGGCCAAAATCCATGGGCCTTGACAGTCTTTTAATACCAGGCCGCAGCAGTCTGCATTTTACTTGGCTGGTTAACAAAAATAGGGGGACCCCTACGCCGTTTTTTTTTCGAGGGGATCCCCTATTTTTGTTAACCAGCCAAGCTAAGCAGACTGCTGTGGCCTGGTATTATCAGGCTTGCAAGGTCCATGGATATTGGATCCTTACCAGCCTGAAAAACCAGGCCTCAGCGGTCTGCTTCATCTGGCTGGTTAACAAAAATAGGGGGGACCCCACGCCAATTTTTTTCGAGGGGATCCCCTATTTTTGTTAATCAGCCAAGATATGCAGACTGCTGTGGCCTGGTATTATCAGGCTGGCAAGGTCCATGGATCTTGGCTCCTTAACAGCCTGAAAATCCAGGCCTCAGCGGTCTGCTTCATCTGGCTGGTTAACAAAATAGGGGGACCCCACGCCAATTTTTTCGAGGGGATCCCCTATTTTTGTTAATCAGCCAAGATATGCAGACTGCTGTGGCCTGGTATTATCAGGCTGGCAAGGTCCATGGATCTTGGCTCCTTAACAGCCTGAAAATCCAGGCCTCAGCGGTCTGCTTCATCTGGCTGGTTAACAAAAATAGGGGGGACCCCACGCCATTTTTTTTTCGAAGGGAACCCCTATTTTTGTTAATCAGTTCCCTCTGACGTCACTGATGGTGTCCCTGGCTGACCTGAAGTGAAAGTGGAAAGCAATCAATTAAGCTTTCCACTTCCTCTCCTGTCAGCCAGGAGAGGAGCTCATTCATTTGGGGGTTTACTGTGAGGCTGCAGCATTAGCTGCGGTCCCTGCAGTAAACATTAACCCTTTCTGAAGGATTACACCGTGGGACCTGACTGTGCATGGGATAGGTAAGAATAATTTTGCTTTATTATTTTATTTTTATTACAGGAAATGGTTTTAGCAGGTAAATAAAATATGGTCAAAAACTGTGTGATTATTTCATTAAACTTCTTTTTTATTAAAGTGTGTGTGTTTGATTTTTCTTTCATACAATAGGATTAATAATTGATAGTTGTCTAATTGACAGCTCTCAATTATTAACCTGGCTTAAAGTGACCTTTCAATTGCAAGGTCATTTTAACCCCTTATTAACCCATTCGCCACCGCTACAGGGCAATGGGAATAGACGGGCAAAGTGCCAGAAAGGGCAAATCTAATTAGAGATTTGCCCTTTCTGGGGTGTCTGGGGGCAGATTTTAGTAGCCGGGGGGGGCCAAAAATAATGGTCCCTCTCTGGGCTATTATTATCTGCCCCCACTCACTGGCTTTGTCTGTCTGGTTGCGAAAATAGGGCGGGAGCCTACGCATTTTTTTTCAGCAATTTTACACCTCATATATATATATATACATGTCATTGAGTTTGTGACACACATATATATATATATATTTATAGTTCATACACTTCTACATAGTATAATAGCCGCTAATTCAATTGCCGGCTTTTGTGAAAATGCAGAACCCGACATGAAATGACACTTGGTTTACATAGAGTTAACCATGTCTTTTCATGTAGTTTGATATCTGATTTGCACAAACAATTACATGAGTGTAAGTGTGCAAAATTTCACACCTGTAGGGGTTAATTAAAGGTGTAAATTCGTAGCAAAAAAGTCCGGTTTTTTTACAACGAATTTACACCTTTAATTAACCCCTACAGGTGTGAAATTTTGCACACTTAAGGGTATGCCACACTAAACAATATCGCTAACGGGATCGCTAAAAAAACGTCACTATTTAGCGATCCCGTTAGCGATATTGTTCAGTGCGGCAGCTTCCAGCGACGAGCTTCCTGCTGTGATCTCGCTCGTCGCTGGAATCGCTCCGGACCCTATTTCATCGCTGGCGCTCCCGCTGGGTAAGTATGTAATCGCTGTGTGGCACCTTTTCTTAGCGATTTAGCGGTACTTTTGTACCGCTAAAGTCGTTAAGAAGATCGCTAACGGCGATAGCGTCGTTAACTATATCGCTAAATGTGGCCGCATTTAGCGATATAGAAACAATCCCGCTAGCGATCTCATTAGTATGCAACGCTAACGAGATCGCTAGCGGGATTGCTTAGTGTGGCAGTACCTTTACACTCATGTAATTGTTTGTGCAAATCAGATATCAAACTACATGAAAAGACATGGTTAACTCTATGTAAACCAAGTGTCATTTCATGTCGGGTGCTTCTGTCTTTTCACAAAAGCCGACTTTACCCGGCAATTGAATCAGAGGCTATTTTACTATGTAGAAGTGTATAAACTATAAATATATGTATATATATATGTCACAATGACATGTATATATTATATATATATATATATATATATATATATGTATTCTATGTGTGTATATTTAGTGTTTACAAGGAAAGAAAGAGGTTTTTTTAGTTACGATATTTTGTTCCCATATACTTACATTGGATTTCCGGTATCGGAATCGGATATCGCCGATATTTTAATGGTATCGGCGATACCATTCCGATTCCGATACTTTTGGATATCGGAAAGTATCGCTCAACTCTATCCACAATATATCATTGAACTGTCTAAGATGGTCACTGTCGCTCCAGTCAGTCTATCACGAATTGCCCCAGGGAAAACCCTTGTGGCTGAATCCAAGAAGGAGCGAGTTTTGTCTTGGGGCCACTCGTCAGATATTGAGAAAAACATGTATATGTGTCTTATTATATAGTGTATGTAAACTTCTGGATTCAACTGTATGTAGCATAAACCATAGTGAAGTCAAAATAAACACAGCTCTTTTGGGGAAAAACATGAAAACAAAACAGAGGTAACATAAAGCTCAGGGTTCAGCAAAAACACACAGTTCAGGTTAGCCCAAGCAGGAACACTTCTCTGGAGTTAACCACTCCAGACACAATGAACATTGAATGCCTCAGAAGGCATTCTATTTAAACCCCAGACCACACACTGGGGTGGAGATAAGGTGGACAACCTCCCACTCGCTCTATGGTTGTCCACAAATACCCAGCCCTTAAACTGACCGTTTAACCTCTCTCAACACCTAGTGTGCTGGAGCAAATTACTGGGTTTCAAATTACTGAAACATAGTCTCAGTGAAACATATCTCCCCTCCAGCACTTTGCCAGTGACTCCGTATAAATAAACATACATATACTTAAATAACAAAGGTTAGACAACCTAGAATGGGTTATCTTTGGTAAGACAACACCATCAAATTTTTAATTTCCAGCGTTCATTCAAGGCATCACATGCAAAGTAATGACACGTAAGGTGAAGTAGTCTGTGCTATAAATTTTATTAATTGTTATAATTTTCAATTTTAATGTATTTCACATTGCTTTGTCGTTTTTTTCAATGCATCCTATAGCTTCTATATTATACTACTAGCTGTAGTACCCGGCTTCGCCCGGGTTAATTAATAACTGCTGTTAGCTGTAACAAAATAGACTATGTTAACAAAAATTTATTCTGCACATAAAAATCACACACCAAAACGTGCGGGGGTTAAAATTTCCATTCAACACATAGCCTATGATGCTCCTGGGGTTGAGATGTGCGGGCATGCAAAATTTCATGCCCGTAAGTACAACGGTGCAGATTCATATCCCGGGCCAAAATTATTTGCCGATTTGGAATGCGCGGGGTTAAAATTTCGACTCAAAACCTAGTCTATGACGCTCCCGGGGTCGAGACGTGCGGGTGTGCAAAATTTCATGCCCGTAAATGCAGATTCCTATGCCGGACATACACACAAGCATTCAGCTTTCTCCCCATTATGTAGATAGGGCCAAAATTGTTTGGCGATTTGGAACGCGCGGGGTTAAAATTTAGATTCAAAACATAGCCTAGGACGCTTTCGGGGTCGAGACGTGCGGGCGTGCAAAATTTCATGCCCGTAAGTGCGACGGTGCGGATTCCAATCCCGGACAAACATACCCACATACATACACACATACATACATTCAGCTTTATATATTAGATTAATTCAAAGACTGTTACTACAAAACATATTAATATGAAAAATAACGATGCTATAAAACTTTAAAACTTTACACACAATGCATGCTAATTTTTATTAACTGTAGACAATTAAAAAGATTCAGTTTTATTTGCAAAGCTACAGGATATTTTTGTAACCATACAAAGTTCTTGTGTTCTTCAAAGATTTGCTCTTTTATATGATTCTATAACTAAATTTATAGAATTCCTGAAAATGTTCAGTCTATATAATATTCAGCCTATAATAAGCATCTATGCAGTCACAACACATCATCAACTCTGTTTATTATAACTATCTTATAGAAAAATTTACTTTGATGCTTACAGCTTCAATCAAACAGCAGCTTTCATTCTTTCTGCAATTTAATCAGTTCTCAGTGGTATTTGATGGGCAAAAGGTGAGATTTTCACTTTTATAGCTTTGATACAAAGGGCCATTATTTTGACTAATACTAAAATATTAACGCTCCATGATTAAACTACCCTACTGTATTGATTTTCCTTGCAGTAAGCTTTCCACAGTCTGACCGTCCTGTCCCATGAAACGGAAGCATACTGGAAAGATAGAGACAGATATTAACATTTTACAATTCTTGCTAATTGCTGAAACCAGATAAAATATACTAATTATTTGAACAGTACCTGCTTCGTCTCTGGAACATGCACTATGCAACGGATTAGATCTGTGTGTCCTACATTACATTGAACCAGAAGAAGAGTGTCTGGATCATAAACCCTGGAAAATTGAAAACTGAATATGTACAGAAACAATAGCAACTGACCAAACAATGAATAAACATTATAGAACAGTCCATGGATGAGAGCATAACTTTCTGTACATCCTCATGATCAGTAACGAGACAAACTCTACTGTTGACAAAGATGACTTTCAGAATCTGCCCACTATTGTTCCCTGACCCTCGATAGCTGTAAAATAAACAGTCCTTCATATGTTGGTTCCAAACATCCCCACCAATCTATAGTATTCTTATATATTTTACAATCTCCCTATTTGCTTCCAAACGCTTTATCTCTACACATTCAAAGTTGGATGGTGATGTTACCATATACAGGTGCTTCTCGCTAAATTAGAATATCATCAAAAGTTGATTTATTTCAGTTCTTCAATACAAAAAGTGAAACTCATATATTATATAGAGTCATTACAAACAGAGTGATCTATTTCAAGTGTTTATTTCTGTTAATGTTGATGATTAGGGCTTACAGCCAATGAAAACCCAAAAGTCATTATCTCAGTAAATTAGAATACTTTATAATACCAGGTTGAAAAATTATTTTAACCCTTTAACACCTGGAGGTATTTTCGTTTTTTGCGTTTTCGCTTTTCGCTCCCCTTCTTCCCAGAGCCATAACTTTTTTACTTTTCTGTCAATATGGCCGTGTGAGTGCTTGTTTTTTGCGGGACAAGTTGTACTTTTGACCAACACCATTGGTTTTACTATATCATGTACTTGAAAATGTGAAAAAAATTCCAAGTGCGGTGAAATTGCAAAAAAAGTGCAATCCCACACTTTTTTGTTTGGATTTTTTACTAGGGTAATTAAATGCTAAAACTGACCTGCCATTATGATTATCCAGGTCATTATGAGCGCATACACACCAAAACATGTCTAGGTTCTTTTTTATCTAAGTGGTGAAAAAAAATTCCTAACTTTGTATAAAAAAACTGCGCCTTTTTCCAATACCAGTAGCGTCTCCATTTTTCGTGATCTCGGGTTTGCCGAGGGCTTATTGTTTGCGTGCCAAGCTGACGTTTTTAATAATACCATTTTGGTGAACATTCAATCTTTTGATCTTCCGTTGTTGCATTTTAATGCAATGTTGCGGCGACCAAAAAAACATAATTCTGGCGTTTTGACTTTTTTTCTCTCTTCGCTGTTTAGCGATCAGGTTAATTCTTTTCTTTATTGATAGATTGGGCGATTATGAATGCGACAATACCAAATATGTGTATGTTTGATTTTTTTTATTGTTTTATTTTAAATGGGGAGAAAGGGGGTTGATTTGAACTCTTATATTTTTTTATATTTTTAAAAACATTTTTTTTTTACTTTTGGAATGCTTCAATAGTCTCCATGGGAGATTAGAAGCTGCCATAACTCGATCAGCTCAGCTAGATACAGGCGATGATCAGTTCGCCTAGATGTAATCTGAATTACTCACAGCAAGCCAGCAGTGACAACCATACAGGTCTCCAGGAGACCTCTGGTTGTCATACCAACCCACCTGTAACCCGCGATCACGTGTTGGGGTCACCGGTGGGCAGATTTCCGGCGTGATTGCCGGAAGCTCATGTTAAATGCCGCTGTAAGAGTTCAACAGCAGCATTTAACGGGTTAGTAGCAGTGGGTGGATCGTGAATACACCCGCAGCTGTTCTGGGCTTATGTCAGCTGTTCAAAACAGCTGCCATGTGCCAGTAAAGATGAAGGCTCACCATCGGAGCCTGCATCAAAGGTGGAGTGTCCGAAATGTTGGCCTACTGAAATGTATGTTCAGTAAATGCACTCAATAATTGGTTGAGGCTCCTTTTGCATCAATTACTGCATCAATGCGGCGTAGCATGGAAGCGATCAGCCTATGGCACTGCTTAGGTGTTATGGAAGCCCAGGTTGCTTTTATAGCAGTCTTGAGCTTGTCTGCATTGTTGGGTTGGTGTCGCTAATTTTCCTCCAGACAATACCCCATAGATTTTCTATGGGGTTAAGGTCAGGCGAGTTTGCTGGACAATAAACAGCAATAGCACAAAAAGAGGACTTAAAAATCCTCCAAAAATTCAAAAAATACAACAAAAAGGCAGAGATGCTCACCTGCCCAGGCCTTCAAAGAAATGCACTATCAGGATGCAGTGGACCCACGTCTTTAAGATGACGGCAAAACAGGTGCAAGAATACCGATCAGATGCACCTGTTTTGCCGTCATCTTAAAGACGTGGGTCCACTGCATCCTGATGGTGCATTTGTTTGAAGGCCTGGGCAGGTGAGCATCTCTGCCTTTTTGTTGTATTTTTCGAGTTTGCTGGACAATCAAGCACAGTAATACTGTTGTTTTTAAACCAGTTATTGGTACATTTGGCAATGTGGACAGGTGCAGAGTCCTGCTGGAGAATTAAATTTCCATCTCCAAAAAGCTTGTCGGCAGAGGGAAGCATGTAGTGCTCTAAAATTTCCTGGTAGATGGCTGCGCTGACTTTGGTCTTGATAAAACACAGTGGGCCTACACCAGCAGATGACATGGCTCCCCAAACCATCACTGATTGTGGAAAATTCACACTAGACCTCAAGCAGCTTGGATTGTGGCCTCTCCACTCTTCCTCCAGATTCTGGGACCTTGATTTCCAAATGAAATGCAAAATTTACCTTCATTTGAAAACAACACTTTGGACCACTGAGCAACAGTCCAGTTCTTTTTCCCCTTGGCCCAGGTAAGACACTTCTGGCGTTATCTATTGGTCATGAGTGGCTTGACACAAGGAATGCAACACTTGTTGCTCATGTCATGGATACATCTGTGTGTGGTGGCTCTTGAAGCAATGATTCCAGCAGCAATCCACTCCTTGTGAATCTCCCCCAATTTTTGAATGGCCTTTTCTTAACAATCCTTTCAAGGCTGTAGTGCTTGTGCACCTTTTTCTACCACACTTTTTCCTTCCACTCAACTTTCCGTTAGTATGCTTTGATACAGTACTCTGTGAACAGCAAGCTTCTTTAGCAATGACCTTTTGTGGCTTACCCTCCTTGTGGAGTGTGTCAATGACTGCCTTCTGGACATCTGCCAAGTCAGCAGTCTTCCCCATGATTGTGGAGCTTACTGAAACAGACTAAGGGACCTTTTAAAAAGCTTAGGAAGCCTTTGTGGTTTTTTTTTTGTTAATTATTCTAATTAACTGAAATAAGGACATTTGGGTTTTCATTGGCTGTAAGCCATAATCATCAACATTAACAGAAATAAACACTTGAAATAGATCACTCTGTTTGTAATGACTCTATATGAGTTTCATTTTTTGTATTGAAGAACTGTAATAAATTAACTTTTTGATGATATTCTACTTTAGTAAGAAGCACTTGTAAATGCTGTCATAGGCTATCTTGGGGCCTAAGAGCAGCAGAAACTCTTAATTCTTTCTTTCTTCCTTGCCTTTCTTACATGTATAACTATGTATGCCTTAGCACTGGACTTTGGTCTTTCAACTGCTTCCATCCACAGCCAAGAGATGATTGGCTATTATTGGTACCTGACAAACTGTGAAAATCTTTATGTAACCAATGCCATATCCTAACCAATTGGCCCAACGTACCTCGTCACGTAACGCATCAGCTACATAAATCCATAAATTGTGCCCCTCATCCTCAATGATACCTGAGATGGCATCTAACGTTGCCTATTTCTTGTTTTGGCTCTAGTCACCTATTTTGGACCCCATATATCTAAGATTGATGGAATTTTCTAGAGATTAGCAATGATGCATCTCTGTGTAGATACTTTGTAGCTATAGTTTGTCACTTTTCTGTGCACTAACAAAAGCAGATGAGAAGTGTGAGTATAACATGTAAACCCTGAAATGCAGAGTTGTATCTATGCTTGGGCATTGGTGATAAGATGCAATGTTGAATTGTTCACAAGTACATTTTGGAAGCGTATGAAATATGATTAAATATGCCTTCTATATAAAGGAAGCTGCATGATTTGTAGAGTTCCTGTCATTATAGTGTGAATGAAAATTTCCTAAGACTGGAATAACCCGTTAAGGATGACATAACAGCATGTCATAAGTGCTCAGTCAGTTTTTGCTCCTCTTTTATTCTGCTCCTCTGAGTAATCCATTTTTATATATTTTTTTTTTATCCACTATACAGTTCCAGAATTACCGGCTTTTTTATTTAGTGCTTAGCTTAATGGTTGTTAGCAAGGGGGCGGGGCTGACAGATAGTCTATGGGTGTCTCTTTAGGCTGGCAATCATTACCCCTTGAGCCACACCCCCTTGTAAAGATCATCAAAAATAGTACTGAATAAAAAGGGCTATATCTTTCGAACCGTTTGGCAGATTTAAAAAAAATAAAATAAATAAAAAAATGGAATACTCATAGGAGTCACATGTATATAATAAGAGAAAAAACTGCCCACTTTTGACCTGTGATAGGTCCTCATTAATAATAGAATTGTTTTTAATCTACTGATTCTCTTTTATGTTAATGTTGTGTACTCGTCTGACTTAATATACTTTTATTACCATATGTACAGTGGTTTCGGAAAGTATTCAGACCCCTTTATATTTTTCACTCTTTGTTTCATTGCAGCCATATGGTAAATGCAAAAAAGTTCATTTTTTGTCTTATTAATGTACATTCTGCACCCCATCTTTACTGAAAAACAACAGAAATGTAGACATTTTTGAAAATTTATTAAAAAAGAAAAACTGAAATATCACATGATCATAAGCATTCAGACCCTTTGCTCAGTATTGAGTAGAAGCATCCTTTTGAGCTAGTACAGCCATAAGTCTTCTTGGGAATGATGCAACAAGTTTTTCATACCTGGATATGAGGATCCTCTGCCATTCTTCCTTGCAGATCCTCTCCAGTTCCGTCAGGCTTGATGGTGAACGTTGATGAACAGCCATTTTCGGGTCTCTCCAGAGATGCTCAATTGGGTTTAGGTCAGGGCTTTCGCTGGGCCAGTCAAGAATGGTCAGAGTTGTTCTGAAGTCACTCCTTTGTTATTTTAGCTGTGTGCTTAGGGTCATTGTCTTGTTGGAAGGTGAACCTTCGGCCAAGTCTGAGGTCCAGAGCACTCTGGAAGAGGTTATCATCCAAGATAGCTCTGTACTTGGCCCCATTCATGTTTACTTCAATTTCGACCAGTTGTCCTGTCCCTGCAGCTGAAAAACACCCCCATAGCATGATGCTGCCACCACCATGCTTCACTGTTGGGATTGTATTGGGCAGGTGATGAGCAGTGCCTGGTTTTCTCCACACATACCGCTTAGAATTATCACCAAAAAGTTCTAGCTTCATCTCATCAGACCAGAGAATCTTATTTTTCATAGTCATGGAGTCCTTCATGTGTTTCTTTAGCAAATTCTATATAGGCTTTCATATGTCTGGCACTGAGGAGAGGCTTCTGTCGGGCCACTCTGCCATAAAGGTCCGACTGGTGGAGGGCTGCAGTGCATTGATAGTTGACTTTGTGGAATTTTCTCTCATCTCCCAACTGCATCTGTGGAGCTCAGCCACAGTGATCTTTGGGTTCTTCTTAGCCTCTCTCTCCAAGGCTCTTCTCCCACAATTGCTCAGTTTGGCTGGATGGCCAGGTCTAGGAAGACTTCTGGTGGTCCCAAACGTCTTCCATTTAAGGATTATGGAGGCTACTGTGCTCTTAGGAACCTTGAGAACTGCAGAAATTCTTTTGTGACCTTGGCCAGATCTGTGCCTTGCCACAATTCTGTCTCTGAGCTCCTTGGTCAGTTCCTTTGTCCTCATGATTCTCATTTGGTTTGACATGCACTGTGAGCTGTGAGGTCTTATATAGATGTGTGTGCCTTTACAAATCAAGTCCTATCAGTTTAATTAAACATAGCTAGACTTCAATGAAGAAGTAGAACCATTTCAAGGAGGATCACAAGGAAATGGACAGCATGTGACTTAAATATGAGTGTCTGAGCAAAGGGTCTGAATACTTATGACCATTTGATATTTCAGTTTTTATTTTTTAATAAATTTGCAAAAATTTCTACATTTCTGGTTTTTATCAGTCAAGATGGAGTGCAGAGTGTACATTAATGAGAAAAAAAATGAACTTTTTTGCATTTACCAAATGGCTGCAATGAAGCAAAGAGTGAAAAATTTAAAGGGGTCTGAATACTTTCCAAATCCACTGTATGATAGAATTTTTTAGACCACCTATATTTATTGATGACAAAGTATGGTTAGGAGAAAGATAAAATGTATATATCTACAGTATATTACCTTATAGTGTCGTGTACCCTGCAACAATGCACCCATTTATTTGGTCAATACAAATACATATGACCACTTCCTTGGTGTGCAGGATCCTCTCGCACTGTGTACTATCTTCACTCTGCAGAAATTACAGATGGTGGTTTTAGCTAAGGTAAAACTCTTCATATATAGATGATCATTAATATGCAGTAAACAGTAGTAAGATACAAACTATCTGTACAGTGTGAATGCTGTGGGATTACCTGCTGTAGTCATCATTCTTCGTATTTGCTCTAACAACAATGTCAAAACATCTACAGGGTGGGCCATTTATATGGATACACCTAGATAAAATGGCAATGGTTGGTGATATCAACTTCCTGTTTGTGGCACATTAGTATATGGGAGGGGGAAAACTTTTCAAGATGGGTGGCGACCATGGCAGCCATATTGAAGTCGGCCATTTTTGATCCAACTTTATTTTTTCCAATGGGAAGAGGGTCATGTGACACATCAAACTTATTGAGAATTTCGCAAGAAAAATAATGGTGTGCTTGGTTTTAATGTAACTTTATTCTTTCATGAGTTATTTACCAGTTTATAACCACTTATAAAATGTGTTCAAAGTGTTGCCCATTGTGTTGGATTGTCAATGCAACCCTCTTGACACACTGATAGCAACACCACAGAAGAAATGCTAGCACAGGCTTCCAGTATCCGTTGTTTCAGATGCTGCACATCTCGTATCTTCACAGCATAGACAATTGCCTTTAGATATGAGATGTACAGCATCTGAAACAACGGATACTGGAAGCCTGTGCTAGCATTTCTTCTGCGGTGTAGCTATCAGTGTGTCAAGAGTGGGAGAAGAGGGTTGCATTTACAATCCAACATAATGGGCAGCACTTTGAACACATTTTATATTTTATGGTGATAAACTTGTAAATAACTCATGAAAGAATAAAGTTATGTTAAAACCAAGCACACCATTGTTTTTCTTGTGAAATTCTCAATAAGTTTGATGTGTCACATGAACCTCTTCCCATTGGAAAAAATAAAGTTGGATTCAAAATGGCCGACTTTAAAATGGCCGCCATGGTCACCACCCATCTTGAAAAGTTTTCCCCCTCCTATATACTAATGTGCCACAAACAGGAAGTTGATATCACCAACCATTCCCATTTTATTTAGATGTATCCATATAAATGGCCCACCCTGTAGATTTAATCTAATACATTGATAGTAGAATAATGTTTGGTGTGATCTGGAGTATAAATGTGTGCTCATGTAGGCTGGGAAATTTTGTTTGAGTTTTCTTCATTGAAAGCAACAGAAAGCCTTCTTATGATAATATCTAGCTTTAAAGATACCTCTTAAATTGAATTGCCCTCTTCCGGCCAGTTACACAGTGCCAAGTAAGGGACAATATGGCTTGCATGTTTTTCACTAGTATATTGTACATATTGATGTTATATTAGTAAATTATATTGTTCCCTACCCATATTCGAATAGTTCCATCTTCAGAGCCTGTGATCCACTTGTCCTTGAGATTATGCCAAACAACGGAAGTGACTTCTGCCTCATGTCCTCTTAGAATATTCTTAAGTGTCATCTCAGAACTGGCTACTGCAAAATGGCGGATATAAATTTTCCCATCACTGGAAGAATAGGCAAACTCATTCCTAGAATACAGTATATTAGATCAGATATTTAGAGGTTTTTACCTCCTTACATGTCTATAAGGAAAGGTTTTAACAATTTTTCTTCCCTAGACCACTTTTCATTGTGCACCATTCTACATGTCTGAATAGGTGTCATAAGGGGCTCTGATAAAGTATAATGAGTTCAAGGGTACTGCTCTGGACAGTGCTGTGCAAGTTTTCTTTAACTCATTGCGGTTTCCTAAGTTCAGATGTTGAATTTTTTTACATTTTCTTTTAACTTGCTAAGCTCTTCGAAGCACAGATGTTATCATGCTGCCAAGTCATGGTATAGGCAGGATTATCAGTGTAAATAACTACAGTTGTTATAATTCATCTCTCCGAAATTTCTCTCATCTCACAGTACACATTTCACTGTCTGTTTTATCAAAGCAGTGAGTATTTCTGCTTTGACAACATACCTTAATGCCATTGACTTCAATGGAATGCAAATCCAAACGCACAGACAACACCTTCAGGGGGCCAAAAAGCTGCCAAAACAGCTCAAATTATGGGCAGACACCAGGAAAAGTGGCATCAATTGACCCATCACTTGTGCTATAAATAAATAATTAAAAAAAAAATTGACATGGGTTCCCCTGTATTTTTGATAACTGATAACCAGCCAGTCAAAGCTGAAAGCTGTGGGCTGTAACCTTCAGCTTTCAGTATTAGCAAGGCTGGTTATCAAAAATAGAGGAATCCCCAAGCTTTTTTTTAATTTATTTAAATAAATAGTTAAAAAAAACAACTTTGTGGGGTTCCCCCATTTTTGACAACCAGCCAAGCTAAAACTGACAGCTGGGGGCTGGCATTCTCAGGCTGGTAAAGGGCCATGGATATTGGCTCCCCAGCCTAAAAATAGCAGCCCACTTTCATAATCATAATATGTATTGTAAGGTGACATCAAGACCAGAGGTTAGTAATGGAGAGGAATCTATAAGACGCCCTCATTACTAACCACATAGTCATATTGTATAAAAACACACACACCCTGAATAAAGTCCTAAAATTGAAAGACGGATACAGACTCCTTTAATGAATCTAAATTAAACCACACTCACATCATCGACCAGTCCACAGAAGCCAATGTCTCCTGTAACAGAATTAAAATAATAAACAACAGTATTCCTCACCTGTCTGCAGAGAATATAATAATCCATTTGTCCAACGATGAGTCTAGCTCCCTACATCTAGATGGCAGGCTGCATTATTGCTTGATGCGACTATACAGCCTACCATCCAGCAGAGAAACTGAGCAGCATGTGCGTCTTATAGACAACTCTCCAATTACTAAGCTGTGGGCTTGATGTCACCAGACAATACAAAGGTGATATCAACCCCACAAATATGAACCCCAGTTTCCACCGACACCGGGCAAGTGGGAAGACCTGGGCAAAGTGCTAGAATTGGATGGGTCTTTTCTGGGGCGGCTACGGGCTGCTATTTTTAGGCTGGGGGGGCTAATATCCATGGCTTTTTACCAGCCTGAGAATACCATTCCCCTGATGTGCTTTATCTTGGATAGTTGTCAAAAATGGGCAGGACCCCATGCCGTTTTTTTAAATTATTTATTTAAATAATTAAAAATATGGAGTGATGACCCTTCTAATCTTGATAACCAGTCTTGCTGAAGCTGACAGCTTAGAGCTGCAGCCCGCATCTGTCAGTTTTGCCTGTTTGGTTATCCAAAATAAAGGGGAACCCCACATCATTTTTTATTTATTTATTTATAGCGGCGGCTGATGAGTACTCCTGTCAGCCGCCGCCTGCTCTTGCTGTAAACAGTTGAATACAACTTTCAACATTGTCCCCTGCTAGCGCGTTACATTCCACACTGAATGTCATACATGTGTCATGAGTGTACTGTACATGTGTTCGGGACGTTTTGCGGCCCGTGCTGCTACTGGAAACACTGACGTCTGAAAGAGCTCTTAGTGAATTTGGTCATTTACTGATCTTTGGCTGACTTTTGCAGATTTTTAGTAAAAAAGCTCGGGAATCCGGACACGAATCTGAATGCGCAACGTTAGTGCCGAATTTGAGATTGGCGAACGTTTTTTGAACAAGTTCGCTCATCTCGAATTGTGAGCTAATAAAAAATAGGCTACCAAAGCTTGCAATCCTAGAAAATGTAAGTGTCCTAAAAAGGCACTGTATGAATAGTAATAAAACAAGAAGAGAATATGTGCCATGACAAAATTATTCATACCAAGGGGTGCCAGGACAAAATTATTCATACCAAGGGGTGTTTGGTAGGTAAGCTTAGTACTATTATCTATATTTGTTACCCCTTATCCTCCTGTGGGTTGAACTAGTTTCTTTGGTATTGACACCCTTGCATAGATATATATGTATATACCCATGAATATTGATTCATACCTATTTTTACTCTCTATATATTTGATGTGTTCATTATATATTTTGCATCAATGAGGTTCCAACAATTGCTCACCCACCAAATTGTAATCCTTGTTTGTATCATCGGAATTATCTGTATAATCTATTATCTGTATAAGTCTATTACATTTTAATAATTGGCATGATTAATTTTGTCCTGGCATATATCCCCTTTTTTTTTTTTCATACAATATTAAGTCAATGACAAAGGAGCTCCTGCGATGTTAGCTCTTATGTAATTTACTTGATTAATGATGAGTTCAAGGGCTGGTGGCGAGGTAAAAACACTCCCTCCTGTGATAAAAGAAACGGCGTACAAAGGGACAAAGATCCTGCCATGTCACCAGTATATACACCTATGCTTTCTTTCCTCTCCAGGAGCTGTATATGTACAGCCATGAACTGCAACAGCTTTACATAGCTGGACACAGCAAAAAACATTCATAGCAGGGACACATTTATAAGATAACCACACCACGGGAATAAGTTTTAAACACATCCAGTTGCACAACTTATTAATATTCCAAGATTTGTTGATTAAAATGTACTTTGTTTGTGGAACAACCCCTTTGAAGTGGTTTTCCACTACTTGGACAGACCCTTTATAAACTACTGTAAATGTTCAGCTTTGATAAAATAATAAAGACTGTACTCACCTCCTGAGCTAGCTTGCTTCCAGCGTGTCAGCACTCGTGAACCCAGGGCTGTGATGCGGTGGAATGACACTTGATGCCCAGGGACCAATCAGCGCTGGCGTCACTGTTTCTGCATTCAGACAAACTGACCATTGACAGGAAGTCCGAGATTAGCTGCAGCCCTGTCTTTTTCTTCATGTTCAATTTGTCCAAAGTTGCAATCAGTGACGCCAGCACTGATTGGGCGCCGGCGTCAAGTGTCCTTTCACCGCATCACACCCCCGGGGAGAGCGAGTGCTGACACCGCTGGAACGGAGGCAGCACGGAAGGTGAGGAAAAACTTTATTATTTTATTGGGCCCGAAGATTTAGTTTAAGAAGTGGTTGTCCTAGTAGTGAACAAAGAATAGGCATATGGTATGCATTATGCAGGGTACAGGGAGGAAGAGATGTGTCTACTACTAACCTATAGCTGGTTAACTGTATAAAAGCAAAGTAAATTTTGAATTCTCTCATATTTAGCTGCCTTATTTGTGTTTCTCATATATTGTGACAATTTATGTAATTAATATGTTGAAACTGTCACAATAATTTTCCAGCATGTCCTACTCCTTATCCATAGATACAAACAGCCAACCAGTGTGATCCTCTGTTAACAATTTTAACCAGTAATGTTTATTTTATTCTCTTCAGTATTACATGCTAAATAATCTTTCACTTTGCATACTAAAGATTGCTAGCTATACACAAGGAGATGTCTCACTCAACAAGATTGGTTAGTGAGGATTAATATACTGTATATTATTAAAGGGGAATCAGTCCCATGGTTTTTGCTATATAATCTATGAGCAGCACAATCTAGGAAAAGAAACCCTGATTCCAGCAATGTGACACTTATTGATCTGCTTGGTGCAGTTTTGATAACATCACTGTTTTCTCTGCTACAGAGCCAGCATTTCCTTGAATGCTGAACTCTGTATAACACCACCCACACCACTGATAGGCAGCTTTTTTTAGTACATTGGCAAAAAACTGAAATCGATGGTGGGGGCGTGGTTAAACAGACAAGGAGGACTACATGGCACGACACAACTGTAGCGCCGGATTTCCTGCGTGCTACCCCACTCCCCAGCAGGGATGCTGACTTACTCACCGCAGCGTCTCCCATCCTCCTTTTTCCTCTCCAGCTTCTGCTCGGGGTCCGTGCATTGCATGCAGATCCCTGAGCACTGTGCTTAGGACGCACGTGCTTCTTAAAACGGCCGCTCGTGCAGTACTAAAGTGTCCCCACCCAATAGCTTGGAGACACTTATTATTTATCCCCTTTCCGACATCGGGTGTAGTAGTACAGCGGTGTCGGGCACCCTCACTTTGATGAGGGCTCCAGCGCTAAGCCTACATCTTTTCTGGCACATATCAGCTGTTTTCAACAGCTGACATGTGCCTCTAACAGCCGCGGGTGGAATTGAGATCCATCCGCTGCTGTTAACTAGTTAAATGCCGCTGTTAAACTCTGACAGCTGCATTTAACATGTGCTTCCGGCAATCGCGCCACAGATACCGTCCATCGGTGACCCCTGTCACGTGAACGCGGTGGTCAGCGCTCATAGCAAGTTAGCAATTCTGCTACATACAGGCGATCTGATCATCGCCTGTATGTAGCAGAGGCAATTGGGTTATGGCAGCTTCTAGTCTCCCATGGAGATTATTGAAGCATGCCAAAAGTAAAAAAAAGTTTTTAAAAATATAAAAAAATGGAAAAAATATAAAAGTTCAAATCACCTCCCTTTCGCCCCATTCAAAATAAAACAATAAAAAAAATCAAACATACACATATTAAGTATCGCCGCGTTCAAAATCGCCCAATCTATCAATATAAAAAAAGAATTAACCCAATCACTAAATGATGTAACGAGAAAAAAAGTAAAAACGCCAGAATTATGTTTTTTTGGTCGCCGCATCATTGCATTAAAATGCAATAACAGGCGATCAAAAGATCGTATCTGCACCAAAATGTTATCATTAAAACAAAAAATATGCTCTCACCCAACCTGAGATCACGAAAAATGGAGATGCTATGGGTATCGGAAATTGGGGCTATTTTTTTTTTTAATAAACTTTGGAATTTTTTTCACTACTTAGATAAAAAAAGAACCTAGACATATTTGGTGTCTTTGAACTCGTAACAACCTTTAGAATAATAATGGCAGGTCAGTTTTAGCATTTAGTGAATAGAGTAAAAATGCAAAAGAAAAAACAATTTGTGGAATTGCGTTTTTTTTGTAATTTCACCGCAGGTGGAATATTTTTCCCATTTTCTAGTACACGATATGTTAAAACCAATGGTGTCATTCAAAAGTACAACTTGTCCCACAAAAAACAAGCCCTCACATGGCTATTTTGACCGAAAAATAAAAAAGTTATGGCTCTGGGAAGAAGGGGAGCAAAAAACAAAAACGCAAAAACCAAATTACCTCCGGCCATGAAGGGATTGTATGTGCAATGTTGCTAGTTAGTTCCTACCCGCTTTCTATATAGGAAAGATGTGTATCTTCGTACCGTGTTAGCCAGTAGATAGAAAAAATATTTAAAATTGAGAGTCCTCAGTGGTTGATACCTTTTAATGGCTAACTGAAAAGATGGTAACAAATTGCAAGCTTTCGAGACTACTCAAAGGTATCAACCACTGAGTAGTCTCGAAAGCTTGCAATTTGTTACCCTCTTTTCAGTTAGCCATTAAAAGGTATCAACCACTGAGGACTCTCAAGTCGAAATATTTTTCTACCCGCTTTCTAGTTATTAGGTCCCTGTCCGTTTGTTCCCACTAGTACCGCTTGTGCTGTCCGCCCTTAAACTCCATGGCAGTACGTGCCTTTTCAGTCTGTATTTCAGCCGGACCTGACTGCACCTGCCATGCCAGTCTGCATATCAGCCAGAACAGCCTGCACCTGCGGGGCCAATCTGTATATCAGCCAGAACAGCCTGCACCTGCGGGGCCAATCTGTATATAATCATGCCAGAACAACAGCCTGCACCTGCGGGGCCAATCTGTATATATCAGCCACGAATACCAGCCTGCACCTGCCGTCCCAATCTGTGTATCAGCTGGACCTGCCTGCACCTGCGGTGCCAATCTGTATATCAGCTAGAACAGCCTGCACCTGCCATGCCAGTCTGTATATCAGCTAGAACAGCCTGCACCTGCCGTCCCAATCTGTATATCAGCTAGACCTGCCTCCACCTGCCATGCCAGTCTGCATATCAGCCAGAACAGCCTGCACCTGCGGGAACAATCTGTATATCAGCTGGACCTGCCTCCACCCGCCATGCCAGTCTGTATATCAGCCAGAACAGCCTGCACCTGCGGGGCCAATCTGTATATCAGCTGGACCTGCCTCCACCTGCCATGCCAGTCTGTATATCAGCAGAACAGCCTGCACCTGCGGGCCAATCTGTATATCAGCTAGACCTGCCTCCACCTGCCATGCCAGTCTGCATATCACAGAACAGCCTGCACCTGCGTCCAATCTGTATATCAGCTGGACCTGCCTCCACCTGCCATGCCAGTCTGTATATCAGCCAGAACAGCCTGCAACTGCCGTCCCAATCTGTATATCAGCTGGACCTGCCTCCACCTGCCATGCCAGTCTGCATATCAGCCAGAACAGCCTGCAACTGCGGGGCCAATCTGTATATCAGCTAGACCTGCCTCCACTGCCATGCCAGTCTGTATATCAGCTAGACCTGCCTCCACCTGCCATGCCAGTCTGTATATCAGCCAGAACAGCCTGCACCTGCGGGGCCAATCTGTATATCAGCTAGACCTGCCTCCACCTGCCATGCCAGTCTGTATATCAGCCAGAACAGCCTGCACCTGCGGGGCCAATCTGTGTATCAGCTGGACCTGCCTCCACCTGCCATGCCAGTCTGTATATCAGCCAGAACAGCCTCCCCTGCCATGCCAGTCTGTGTATCAGCTGGACCTGCCTCCACCTGCCATGCCAGTCTGTATATCAGCTAGACCTGCCTCACCTGCCATGCCAGTCTGTATATCAGCCAGAACAGCCTGCACCTGCGGGGCCAATCTGTGTATCAGCTGGACCTGCCTCCACCTGCCATGCCAGTCTGTAAATCAACCGGACCTGTCTGCACTTGTGGTTCCTGTCTTTCAGTCGGGCCTGACTGTATCAGCTACTGTATATCCACCTACTGGACCATTCCAGCTACCTGTCCCTTGAATGTCAGCGGCCGTGCGTCCGTGGTCTGTCCTGGAAGAGCACCTGGTGTCCATCAGGCGCCAAGCCTAACCACCACAATCAGGGGCTCTAGTGAAGAGTCAGGTGCTCACCTAGTCACGCCTCTCCAGGCTCTCCTCGACAACGACACATTGGTTCCACCATTCCCGTTACAACAAACAGTCCTCCAGTGATAACCTCCTGCTGTTCAAACACTGATTGTATTGAAATTATAAGAAGCAGCCCAGTAAGTGATCATCACTGGAATCAGGGTTAAAAACAGATTCCCTTCAACTCCAAATTTTTAGGAAATTCACGTTTGCAGTATTTTAATTTTCTTATTGACAAAAGTGACCAATATAATAATACATTTTCAGCCATTTGGTTTGAAAATTGGTCCAAATATCACACCCTAAATCATTATCCTTGGATGTATTTTTAAATTGTAACAGCAGACTGAGGAACACATTTAATACATGGTCCACAAATATAATTATACAAATCCTTTTGTATCAACAAATATACATTGTAAACTTACCTCTTAGGACAATAACATATGTCCATTATGACGCCATCACAAGCTGTTTCTCTTTGGTTGTTCCAGTGATCCAACTCTGGTCTGCAGAAAGTCTCAATGAGGGTGCATGTAAGGAGATCCCATACACATATTCTTCGGTCCCATCCACCACTCAGCTACTGGAAAAAAGAAGACATACTATCTGCTCACAATGGTACATATCATATAGTATTAACATAGCCACAATTTTTTTAACGCCCTTTTAACACATATTAACATGAGCATTTTATCCGGATCATTGTTCCTAACATTACATACAGAAATCACAATAAATATATATATAGATCTTGTAAGATGGCCGCCGGACGGGTCCTTGAGGGGAGATATGTGTCATCGAGGTTATTAGCTGCGGTGATGTGAGCTCTGAAGCATGCTCCAGCACATATAGTGCTGAGAGAGTTATTAGGCCATTCCAGGGCTGGGTTTTACGAGCAGTCATAAGAGATTGGTGGGAATAACTGCTCACATATCCCAAACCCAGGGGCGTAATTTGGCAGATGAAATGAAGACCGAGTGTCTCATTTAGTGTCTGTGACTGGAGATGTGGAGGCTTCCAGTGTGTTTGCTAAGGACACTGACCTGAGCCGGTGGACCCGCAACACTATATGGACTGTTTATGCTAAGTTTTTTTTCACTTTGTGCCAGAGAATGATATCTTTTGTTGATTGTGCTTAAGCAGGTTTATGAAGTTAATAAACCTGACCGGACATTTTTAAGAAACCGCTTCCTGTACCTACCCTCAAACTGCAGCTGAGTGAGTAAACCCTACAATTGGTGCTAGAAGTTATTAGATTCTTTAGAAGGACGTAGATCTGGGGCTTTATTCTGATGGAATATTGGCTGAACTGGATGGGCAAATGTCTTTTTTTGGCCTTGCTAACTATGTTACTATGTTACGGGCATGAATCCCAAGGGGCAGTGTGAAAGCCGACAACATGTAGGAATTGATAAAGCAACTGGCGCAGGTTAATCTCCAGCAGCAACTGGTATGGCAGCAGCAGCGTAAGCAGCAGATGGAACTCCTAGCCGAGGCGATCCGTGGCAGGGCAACCGCCTCAAAACCAAATACAGGTGATGACTCACATGTGAGGAAGACGGTAAGAAGAACCTTACAAAAGATGACCCCGGGAGATGATCTCGAGGTGTTCATGTGGGTGTTTGAAATGGTGGCGGAGCAGGAGAAATTGCCTCCAAGCAGTGGGCAGAGTTTCTGGCACCATATTTAACAGGGGAACCACAGAAGGCCTATTATGACCTGGCATTGCAGGATGCAAAAGAGTATGCCAAGTTAAAAGCCTGGCACGCTTAGGAGTGACTCTGTCAGGGCGCAATGGGTGCACCATTGGGTCTATTGCAGTGACAAACCTCCCCGGTCCAAAATGTTTCACCTCCTACACCTAGTCCAAAATTGGTTGCAACCTGAATCTTTCTCCCCAGCACAGATGGTGGAGAGGCTCATCATGGACAGGTTAATACACTCCCTTCCGAGGCCGGTGCATTCTTGAGTTGCCCAGGGAGATCCCCGTAATGCAGATGACCTAGTGAGCCTGATGGAGAGGTACCAGGCGGTCGAGAGTTCCTTGGGGAAGCAAGGGGTCTTAGCATCTCCATACTGGGGCTGCCAAAGGGGGTTGACACCCAAAAGAGGGGAGCTAGAGCCACATATGGAGGACATCCAAGAACCCAGGAGGCATCTGAGTTATTGCCAAAGGCCCCATCCAATAGTGTAATTTGTTGGAGGTGTCATGCCCCAGGTCAGATAGCCGCCTGTTGACCCATGACAACCGAGCTACTGGACTGCAGCACAGGACAATGCTGCTCATATTTTGCATATCCTGCCTGCAGTGCTGTCCCTCAACCAGGTGAGGGCCCTCAGGCGTGCTCCGTGTCCGTAAATGGGCTGAGAGTTACTGGACTGTTGGACTCAGGGAGTTTGGTGACTCTGATAAGGGCCACACTTCCACACCAGCGGTTCTTGGGAAGGTGGTGGGAGTTCGGTGTATCCTTGAGGATGCTAAAAACTATTCTGTGGCCCAGGTCAATGTAAGCAAGGACTGAATGGGGATCTGCTTTGTAGGGTAATCAAGCTAAGAGGTGAGGTGATAGAGCAGTTACTGGTGCCAGGGCCCTATAGACACAGGGTGTTAGACATGGCTCATTCCCATGTCACCTGGGTGGTCACCTGGAGGCAGATAAGACTCAGGAGTGCATCCTGCAGAGATTCTACTGGCCTGGGTGTTACAAAAAAATTTTGAACTATAGTTGTTCCTGCCCCACATGCCAGCTGACCTCCCCGGTGGCTCACTTCAGCAGTCCTCTGGTACCATTCCCCATCATCAAGGTTCCATTCGAGTGCATAGCTATGGTGTAAGGGTTCCGGATGTTCCATGGAGCCTGTTTTGACTTTGTCCAAGATGGAGTCTGGTACTTTGCCCTGCCCTTGAACTTCATGTCTGTCCTGCCATGTAAGTCCGGGTCAGGAGATCTTCATTGCCTGAGTATTTTGTTGCTGTTGGCTTCTGAGCTTCCTCCTGGTCCACTACTGGAGTTCCTGCTGCTGCTCGTTACTCAGTGCTCTGCCTCTCCACTTTCAGCTGCCTTCAGTCTTCTGTGCGGTTTCCTGATCCCGGACGGTGTTACTTAATGTCTGGACTTCTAGTGTGGAGCTACACATCTCTGGAACTGCTGTGGTCAGTAAGAGATTCTGACGTCGTTATCACTTCTTGGACTGTGTCTGTGTGGGCTGCGGTGCTGGACTTGAGCGGGACTTTTCAGCCCAAAAGCTACATTTAATAACCTTCTCCTGTTAATGCTCCACCTGTGTATTTCTGGACTTCTACGTTTAAGTGCCATGCGCACTCTTGCTTCATATTATTGCTGGACTTCAACGTTTAAGTGCCATGTGAGCTCTTGCTTCATATTATTGCTGGACTTATATGTTTAAAGCAGTGTGCACTCTTGCCTCATATAATTGCTGGACTTCTACGTTTAAGTGCCGTGCGTACTCTCGCTTCATATTACTGCTGGACTTGTGCGTATTAGCGGTTGTGCCCCGCTATTAAGTTTTCTGTACAGTTCTGTTTTGTGCTGTGCACTTCGTTACAATTGCAGGAAAATCTCTGTTAGTTTTTGTTCCACCTCTTGCTTTGTTAAATACACTTATTTGTCTGAGCTTTACATAGTAACATAGTAACATAGTTATTAAGGTTGAAGGAAGACTTTAAGTCCATCTAGTTCAACCCATATCCTATCCTAACCTGCCCTAACATGTTGATCCAGAGGAAGGCAAAAAAAAACCAAGTGGAAAACAGTAAGCTTCACATTGGGGAAAAAAATTCCTTCCCGACTCCACATACGGCAATCAGACTAGCTCCCTGGATCAACGCTGTATCTAGGAAACTAGTGAATATAGCCTGTAATATTATACTTTTCAAGAAAGGCATCCAGTCCCTTCTTAAATTTTAGTAAGGAATCACTCATTACAACATTAGACGGCAGAGAGTTCCATAGTCTCACTGCTCTTACAGTAAAGAATCTGCGTCTGTGATTATGGCTAAACCTTCTTTCCTCCAGACGTAGAGGATGCCCCATTGTCCCCGTCACAGGTCTAAGAGTAAAAAGATCATTAGAAAGGTCTTTGTACTGTCCCCTCATATATTTATACATTGTAATAAGATCACCCCTAAGCCTTCGTTTTTCCAAACTAAATAACCCCAAGTGTAATAACCTGTCTTGGTATTGCAGACCCCCCAGTTCTCTAATAACCTTTGGTCTCAGATTTGTTTTATCCCACACAATCAGATTCCATAGTTCCCACATAATTGTTACAGATGGATTTAGTGGGACCCCTGATAAAGTCTGCAAGAGAACATCAATATATATTGGTGATCCTGGATTATGCTACCTGGTACCCAGAGACTGTACCACTACGAAACTCCTCCGCCAAGCGTATAGCCAGGGAGTTAGTCCATATATTTTCTTGGACGGGGTTGCCTAAAGAGATCCTAAGGACCAAGGTTCAATAAAACCTTGAAGGCCATGTTGCCGAAGGTTGTAGAGAAGGATGGCCGAGACTGGGACTGTCTACTGCCGTACCTTCTGTCCTTCATCTGAGAAGTCCCACAAGCCTCTACTGGATTCTCCCCTTTTGAGCTCTTGTATGTCCCCCTTAGACTCCTGGATGTAGCGAAGGAGACCTGGGAGGCGGAGTCTGCACCCTATAGGAGTGTAATCGAACATGTGGCCCAGATGCAAGAGAGAATTGCCGAGGTGATGCCCATTGTAAAAGAACACCTAATCAAAGCAGAAGAGGCCCAGGCGAGGGTGTATAATAGATCCGCGAGGGTGAGACACTTCTGCTTTTGGGATCAAGTACTGGTGCTGGTACCTACGGTGGAGAGAAAATTCCTGGCCAAGTGGCAGGGCCCCTATGAAATAGTTGAAAAGGTAGGAGAGTTCAACTATAAAGTTCACCAACCATGAAGAAGAAAGCCCTACCAGATGTACCATGTCAACCTGATTAAGCCATGGTGAGATAGGGAGCCCGTGGAAGCTTTGTGTTTGGTGGCCAAGCCTGAAGCTGACGTGGAGAGAGTTAAGGTGGCAGTGACACTGTCACGTGCCCAAAAGCAACAGTGCCGAGAGTTGCTACAGCGGAACAGAGATCTGTTCTCAGAACTGCCTGGTTGTACAAGGGTCATAGAGCATGAGGTTCTGATGGAGCCTCATGTCTGGGTCAACTTGAAGCCATATCAGATTCCCAAAGCCCGTCGAGAGGTGATCTCAAAAGAGGTGAAGTGGATGCTGAGCCTGGGAGTCATCGAGAAATCCAAGAGTGGCTGGTCCAGTCCAATAGTCTTAGTGCTGAAACCAGATGAAGAATGGCGGTTTTGCAATGACTGTAGGAAGCTGAACTAGGTTTCTAAGTTTGATACATACCCAATTCCCTGTGTCGATGAATTAATTGAGAGGCTAGGGCTGGCTACATTACAGTACATTACTACCCTTGACCTCATAAAAGGGTATTGGCAAATCCCCATGTCCCAAGATGCCAAGTAGAATACTGCCTTTCAACACCAGATGTATGCTTCCAATACACAAGGATGCTGTTTGGGTTACAAGGAGCTCCAGCCACATTCCATAGAGCGATGGACCGGATCCTAGCCCCCACAAGAGGTACGCCTACCTGGATGACATTGTGATCTTCAACCAGGATTGGGGAAGCCATTTGAGCAAAGTCCAGGCAATACTTGATGCTTTACGGAAGGCGGGGTTTTCCATAAACCCAAAGAAATGTGCCTTGGGAATCGAGGAAACTAAATAATTGGGCTATGTTGTAGGCAGGAGCAAAATAAAGCCCCAGTTGAGGCTATCCAGAGTTGGCCATAACCCTCTCAAAGAAGCAGGTCAGAGCATTCCTGGGCATTGTGGGATATTACCGCCGGTTTATCCAGAACTTCGCCATAGTAGCCACCTCCTTAAAGGGACAAAGTCGGCTATGGCTAAGTGGTCTCCAGAAGCTGAGACGGCCTTCCAAGAACTGAAGCTAGCCTTGTGTAAACAGCCGGTGCTGGTGACACTTTTTTCCCCAAAATTTTTGGGGAGAATGGGGGTGCGTCTTATGGTCAGAATATACTTACAGATACTCTGGCAGTAGTCCCAGTCTGATGCTGCAGGGCGATGCAACCTCCCTTCCCAGGCTGGTGCAGCTGTGGTGCAGCAGTGGTGGTGCTCTGTGGGGCGGTGGTGCTCTGTGGGGCTCCGCCGGCATTTCGTGAAAGCCCAGAGACCCCCGCAGGTCCATTGCTGCTATGTGGTGGTCTCCTGGAAAATGGCTGCCGGGGGCGTCGCATGCTCACATTCAGATCTTGGTAGATGAGATCTGAATCTGAGCATGCGCCGCCCCTGACGGCCATTTTCCCAGAGGCCACTGCATCGCAGCAATGGAACTGCGGGAGCCTCCGGGCTTTCTCAAAATGCAGGTGGAGCCCATCAGAGCACCACAACCGCCACCCCGCAGAGCACTGCCACTACAGAGAGCACCACCACCGTGGCCCCACAGAGCACCACCACCCCACAGAGCACCGCCACTACACAGAGCACCGCCAACGCCGCCCCACAAAGCACATCCACCGCCAACCCACAGAGCACTGCCACTGCCCCACCAGCCTAGGGATGGGATTTCCTGGAGACCACCGCACCAGCCTGGACCACTGCACAACCCCTATGACCATTCCTTCACCTGTGCCAATCCCCCCTGGTAAGCTGAATTCGGACTTTAAGACGGACCCCCATTTGACACATTCTTTTTTTTTTCTGAAAATTTGGGGTGCGTCTTATGGTCCAGTGCGTCTTATAGTCTGAAAAATACGGTAAGTGAGTAAAATAAATAAATATATATATTAGATGTAATTTAGCTTGAAATGGTGTGTCAAAGCTGCATATGTTTTTCCTCAGAATAATTTATATTAATGTATTACTTTCTTTTGCATTCTACATTCTAAGGTTCGGATTCTTCATAGTGTAATGTTTGCTTCTGTGATGTCACTTTGTACACTACAAAACATACAGTATGTGAGTTATAAACAGCACACAAAGCAAATCACTCAAAGTTTCCTAAATTCTGCTCCCCTCCAAAGAGCAAAATCTGCAGTTGCAATTCCTCCACCCCTCTCTAACTATTATTAACTCAATTACTCTAGTCAGTTTTTTTAAGCAGTTGAGGACGTTTATAAACATTTACAGGAAGCCTTTGGACGATTTCCTGTTTGTTTTTTAATAATATGAAATTAAATTAATATTTCCTACATGCAGTGGTGTAACTAGAGTCCAATGGGCCCTGGTGCAAAATTTTGACCTGGACCCCATCCTGGACCCCTACCATTTATATATATCCCCCATCCTGGTATATATGTCCCCCATTCTGGGGAACTTTCTGGTATATACTGTATGTCCCCATGATTGCATATATGTTCCTCATACTGGTATACGGTCAGGGCCAGAAATATTTGGACAGTGACACAATTTTCGCGAGTTGGGCTCTGCATGCCACCACATTGGATTTGAAATGAAACCTCTACAACAGAATTCAAGTGCAGATTGTAACGTTTAATTTGAAGGGTTGAACAAAAATATGTGTTAGAAAATGTAGGAATTGTACACATTTCTTTACAAACACTCCACATTTTAGGAGGTCAAAAGTAATTGGACAAATAAACATAACCCAAACAAAATATTTTTATTTTCAATATTTTGTGGCGAATCCTTTGGAGGCAATCACTGCCTTAAGTCTGGAACCCATGGACATCACCAAACGCTGGGTTTCCTCCTTCTTAATGCTTTGCCAGGCCTTTACAGCCGCAGCCTTCAGGTCTTGCTTGTTTGTGGGTCTTTCCCTCTTAAGTCTGGATTTGAGCAAGTGAAATGCATGCTCAATTGGGTTAAGATCTGGTGATTGACTTGGCCATTGAAGAATGTTCCACTTTTTTGCACTCATGAACTCCTGTGTAGCTTTGGCTGTATGCTTGGGGTCATTATCCATCTGTACTATGAAGCGCCGTCCAATCAAGTTTGCAGCATTTGGCTGAATCTGGGCTGAAAGTATATCACGGTACACTTCAGAATTCATCCGGCTACTCTTGTCTGCTGTTATGTCATCAATAAACACAAGTGACCCAGTGCCATTGAAAGCCATGCATGCCCATGCCATCACGTTGCCTCCACCATGTTTTACAGAGGATGTGGTGTGCCTTGGATCATGTGCCGTTCCCTTTCTTCTCCAAACTTTTGGCTTCCCATCATTCTGGTACAGGTTGATCTTTGTCTCATCTGTCCATAGAATACTTTTCCAGAACTGAGCTGGCTTCTGGAGGTGTTTTTCAGCAAATTTAACTCTGGCCTGTCTATTTTTGGAATTGATGAATGGTTTGCATCTAGATGTGAACCCTTTGTATTTACTTTCATGGAGTCTTCTCTTTACTGTTGACTTAGAGACAGATACACCTACTTCATTGAGAGTGTTCTGGACTTCAGTTGATGTTGTGAACGGGTTCTTCTTCACCAAAGAAAGTATGCGGCGATCATCCACCACTGTTGTCTTCCGTGGGCTCCCAGGTCTTTTTGGATTGATGAGTTCACCAGTGCTTTCTTTCTTTCTCAGGATGTACCAAATTGTAGATTTTGCCACTTCTAATGTTGTAGCAATTTCTTGGATGGGTTTTTTTCTGTTCTTGCAGCTTAAGGATGGCTTGTTTCACCTGCATGGAGAGCTCCTGTGACCGCATGTTTCCTTCACAGCAAAACCTTCCAAATGCAAACACCACACCTCAAATCAACTCCGGCCCTTTCATCTGCTTAATTGAGAATGACATAACAAAGGGATTGCCCACACCTGTCCATGAAATAGCCTTGGAGTCATTTGTCCAATTACTTTTGGTCCCTTTAAAAACAGGGTGGCACATGTTAAGGAGCTGAAACTCCTAAACCCTTCATCCAATTTTAATGTGGATACCCTCAAATGAAAGCTGAAAGTCTGAACTTCAACTGCATCTGATTTGTTTTGTTTCAAATTCATTGTGGTAATGTCTAGAACCAAAATTAGATAAATGTTGTCTCTGTCCAAATATTTATGGACCTAACTGTATATGTCCCTAACCTGGTATACAGTACAGACCAAACGTTTGTACACACCTTCTCATTCAAAGATTTTTCTGTATTTTCATGACTATGAAAATTGTACATTCACACTGTAGGACGCATGCAGAGGTAGGCGGCGCTGAAAGGAAGAGGTGCGGCAGTGGGCGGAGCTTGATGAAGTACGCAGCCCTCCGCAGCCCTGCTGAACGCTAGTGTGAAACTAGCCTTACATATGCGATTTGCATACATGTTGTCACATGCCGACTAGATGTGCGGGACCTCGCTGGAACCTGGACAACCCCATTAAGGGGCCATTGATACGATTTATTTTGATTTCATGAAAACGCTACCCTCAGTGCATCTGTAGACGCTGTTATACTGTGCGGAATTGGTGCTTTTCTCTAGCGTTATGTAGAGCTTGGAAAAAAAACATGCAAAAGAAAATGCTGATGCATTTTTAAGTGGCGGATAAAAACTTTTCCATACCATAAAAACCAGATTAAAAATTCTGCTTCAGATCTGCACCAAAAATACATCAACTAAGGGGGAAAACGCCTAAAGAACACAGCAAAACAAATAAAGAGATAGTGGGTTCAGCTAGATAACGGAAATAAGAAATAAGTAATGGCAAGATAGAGGAGCGACTAGAACCCGGCAAAATATCATGTGAGGCAAGGGAACAGCTACAAGGAAAACATTGAGGTATACCCACCAAATAGACCGTGGAGAAGCCGCTTTCTTTTCTAACCACGGCCAAGGCTGTGACTGCTTTAAAGTGACCAGCTAATACCTTCTTGCAGGTGAAACCTAACCAATATAACAAGAAGTCCTAATTTAACAGCTTCTGAACATAGTGTATACAAAAAGAAAAATCTAGAACAAGACATTGTGTTTATTAGAAATATTATATTAGGATCACCACTCTACACAATAAGGCCTCATTCAGATGTCTGTTTTTTTTCGCCTATGAGAGAGAGGAACAAATTATTTTGATGAATGTTTGGTCTGAGTGTCATCAGTTTTTTTCAGACATGGAGAAAAAAAAAAGATTTCTCCACCTTTTCCTATGTGACAGTCCAGGAAAATCGGAACGCACTTGGATGCCATCCGAGTGTTGTCACAGTTTTTCACCAACCCATAGACTTGCATTGCAGATTCTGATCTGACACTAGGATCAAAATCAGACATATTTGCACAATTTTGCACAAACTGATCAGTCCGTGAAAAATCGCAGACATGTGAATGGCCCCATAGACTATCACAGGTACGAGTGCTATCTGTGAAAACACGGAGGGCACTGGTACACGAAAATCGGACTTGTGAATGAGGCCTAAATTGTCAGAAAATGGCAGTCACTAAGGCCCTGTAAAGATTGTCATGTATATTTACAGAATAATTTCAATGGAAAAAGCTCCCTGATTATGTTTTAGAAAAAATAATAAATTATTGAGAAAAATTGATGACAAATGGAGTGAGAAAACTTCCAAATTTGCAGCATGCCCTCAGATTTTTGCATATTTGGTAAACCCCTTCACATGCATTATACTGTACTTTTGTTTTAAATCCTGCTATAACAATCTACAACAAGTGACTTGTAAAAGTATTCACCCCCTGGCTTTTTACCTATTTTGCTACAATACAATCTGTGTTTAAATATTTTTGTATTCCCATTCGTGCGTGATGCATCACCACTAAATAGTCTAAATTGATGAAGTGATAAAAATATAGGCATAAATTAAATTTATGGGATCAAATAACTAAAAATTGGCATGAACATACTATGTATTCATCTCTTTTGCAATGAAGCCGCTAAAAACAACCAACAATTCAGCACACTTCAGATTCCATAGGATGGCTGAGCATCCCTAGGCCACAGTCCGTTATGAAACCTTTGACATGGATGATTTTTGGCAGCAGGGAAAGGGAAAATTGTCACAGTTGAAGGCAAGATGGATGGTGCGAAATACAGATATATTCTTGAGCAAAACTTGTTTTCGTCTGTCAATGATTTGAGACTGGGATGGAGGTTCACCTTGCAACAAGGCAGTGACCCAAAGCACACTTATAAAGCAACACTCAAGTGGTTTAATGGGAAACGCGTAAATGTTTTGGAGTGGCCTTACATGAATTGTTGCAAACCATCAAAAAAAAAAACCCTGAAATTCCAGGTTGTGATTTAGCAAAACACGAATAATATCAAGGGGGTGAATACTTTTGGAAGCCACTGTACTCCGCAGCAAATTTGATACATGTATGCATAGCTCAACAGTATACTCAGAAGAGAAGACAATGAGCCGGATTTATAAACTCTTATATGCAAGAATTTTGGTATAAAAAGCTTTGAAAAGTTGCAAAATTTTGGCACAACTCGAAGAAGCTGTAAAATTTTGCAACTTTTGCCATTCTCATGCCACCTTCCCCAGCAGGCGACTGAAGTAAGTTTTGTGGTGAGGCACACACTGGTGCACATGCCACTATTAGAGCGTTCCTGAATATTAAGTGGTGTGTGCCTCTTACGGAATCAGAAGTCTCGTACTCTGACCCCACATTGAGACTGGGCGTGAAGATTGCCAGTCTTGATGAACTGCGGCCAATATGTATTTGGTTTCAATGTTGGAAACAGGATTTTCTGTTTCATATCATTCTCACCTGCCAGATGCTTGTTTATTAAAGAATCACTTTTTTCATTGTTGAAAAGGTTCTCTTGCATTGTAATCTGACGTAACAAAATGTCAAGTTTATTCATAAATCAGAAACAGTATTTTTTCTGCAAAATGTACAATTTTCAGAACTTGAAAATATTCACTTTTATATGTATTGAATTATGATATGTTATTTTATAGGTTTTATTAATATACTAATATTTTATATGTAATATTAATTTACTTATAATATTGATTTAATTATTTTTACATAATATAATTTAACTATATATAGATATTTTATCTTATTTTAAATGTGTTATCTAAGGCTGTTTCACACTAGGTATGGCTGCGCTGGGAGGGCTGCGGACTTCCTCCATGAAGCTCGCCACGCTGCACCTCTCCGGTAAGCTCGCCTATGTTGCAAACAGCCTGCATGCGGCCTGCGTAAACTATATTTAACATTAGGTACGCAGGCTGTGCAGATGTATGCGTTGCTGCACGCAATGCGCCGAACGCATACATGTTGCATTTGTTGCGATGGCCGACACGTCAAACGACGCAGAGGCGGAGCTGACCGGAGGAGTGCGATGGTGGGCGAGCTGAAATCGCAGCCCTCCGCAGCGCAGCATACGCTACTGTTAAATTAGCCTTATATATTCGATTGTTATAGTATTATTATACATATGTCATATGATGTTTTGTTATATATATATATAAGTTTATATATAGATATTTAAAAGTTTAGCATAATAAATATACAATACTGTCTAAAATTATACAATTTATATAAAATATGAATTCACAGACAAATAGCTTGATGAAATACGGTTATATCGGATTCAACTTGCTTATTATTTTGTTGGTATAACCTCTTATTATTGATTACTGGGGTCAACTGCTGGACTATTACCAGTCCTAGAATGGGATTAGAGAGCCCTTTCTGAATTGAGTGGAAGTGCACATGGAGTTTAGACCATCTCCTGTCCATACACAATGATTGAAAAGGAGATGCACATGATGGATCTCTGTCCATTAGATGAGGCTCTGCAGAGCCTAATTCTGGGTATTTATGGGGGTTCAGTGACAGAATCAATCATCGGTCATTAATCATTAAGTTATCCCCCTATGCTATCAATGTGGATAATTTATATATTGGAACAAATTTAAAGGAAATATCTGGGACTTTAAAAAAATGTGCCTAGGCACATTTGTTTAGCACAGATGAGAAAGGTGCCGGGCACAAAGGTAGCAGGTCTCAACTATCGCTGTTCATGCTTGACACACTAAACAAGTCCCGATATCCCTTGTAATTTTAAACTTCCTCTTTTTTACAAAATCTTCTCTGGGTCCTGAGGGCCCAATATAGTACAAGGTGCAAATGTTCACAGTGTGTGAGGCTCTCATGGTCTGTAGGTAGCAAATCAGAAGAGCACAGGATTATTATATAATTAGACCAATGAGAACTCAATGAAATAGGATTAGATGGGAGGTCAATACAAATGTAACCTGAATTTTAAACCAAAAAAAGCAATTTACCTTCATAAGATGCTGTTGAGCATCAAGGGAGAAACTGTCATCATGAAATGGACCAGAGATGGAGTCATCAAACTCCCACAGGTAAATGTCCCCACTTTCTGCAGCCATGACGAGTAGATCTATTTCATCAGTGAACAGTGACCTTAGAAATAAAGACAATCTAGTATAGAAGGGCATCTGTTATATATATATACATATATTATATATATAATGTATATATATATATATACACAGTATGTGTGTTTCATATGTTCATGATCGTTTCTGATCTGCTACTATGTCACTTGTTAGAGCAACCAGAAGTTGCAGAAAGCTAGTATAGAGATATTAAAATTACTCTTACTGACGACCTTGCCAAAAACTGATCGCTCATAATCACTTGATCGCTTGTTTTTTTCTTTTTTGTGTGTCCTGCAGCAGAAAAGGCACTGATCAGTGACGCAAATCACTGTACAACGTCTGTGCTCGCTGTTTTCCAGGACTTTTTTCATCCCTGATGATTTTTCTCCCCCCCTTTGCACCACCTCCGTGCGTGCATCTTGCAGCCACCGAGCGTTGACCAGTGACGCAAATCACTGCTCCGCACTTGTACTCGCTGTTTTTCACAACTTTTTTTTCAGTAACTATTTTTAATCCCCCACCCCCAGCCTTTGCAAAACTCCGTGTGTGCGTCCTGCAGCCACTAAGCTGCTGATCAGACGTACACCACTGGTTAGCACCAGCGCTCGTTTTTGGCAAGGACTTTTTTTCCCCTCTCTATTTTTTTATCCCCTTTTTTGCACCATATATGTGCATGTGGTCTACAGCCCTCGAATGCTGGTCGGTGACGAACATCACTAACCCGGCCTCCAGTTACTTTTTTTAGCAAAAAAAATCAAGTAAAACTCATTTAGATTAGTCGATAGGAATAGATTAGTTGGGACAGCAAAAATCTACCACAGTAATTGTTGTCTACTACAGTATTTTTTAATGAATTGAGTTAGTGTCACTAAAGAGAAAAAAATAGATTAGTTGATAGGATTAGTTAGGGACAGTAAAAATATACCACAATAATAATCATTGTCTACTACTGTATTTTTTACTGAATTGAGATAGTGTCCTCGTGAAAAAAAAGAATCATCCATGCATCCTGCAGCTGTTGAATGCTGATCATTGACGCACATCAGTGATCAACCTCCAGTTGTTGGCATTTTTTTTTAATGAATCAAAAAATAATTGAGATTACGAACAGTAAAATATATCGTGGTAATTATTGTCTACTATGGTATTTTTACTGAATTGAGTTAGTTAGTGTCCGCAAAGAAAAAAAGAATCCATGCATCCTTAGCATTCGATTAGGGACATTAAAAATATACGATATTAATTGTTGACTAATACAGTATTTTTTCTGAATTGAATCAGGATTGTTGTCATTTACAGGTGCTCAGTAATTTTTTTACTGACGTCCGTTTAGCAAGTTTGTTTTTTATTTTGCCAAAATTTTATATCATTTTTATATTTTTCTTTCTATATTCTTTTTTTCACTTCTAAATAAAAGAAACTCACAAACACACCTGAAGAAAATTTGATACACACACACAAACACCACATACGCTAAAAAAACATGTCGTCCTGCTTGTCCCAAACCCGATATTCAGCAGAGGAGGCATATGCTTCCTTGCCTCCAAAACTGACAATGAGGGAGAGGATCTTACCTTCCTTTATTTTTCCGACTCATCTTACTCCAGTGATACCAAACGCATACGCCCCAGGGCAGAAACTGAACCAGTGCCCACTGTTACAGACCCCGTATGGACATCACCTCCCGAAAATTATCAGCCACACATTCCTGCTTTTGTGGCGCAATCAGGAATCCAAGTTGACAACATCGGTCTCACAGATAAGATTTTCAAAGTCTTTTCTCTGCAGATTTTCTAAGTCTCATGGTGTTACAAACAAATTTGTACGCAGCAATTTTTATCCCAAAATCCGACTTTATCATTTGCCATCTGGACCCTTAAAGACGCCATAGAAAGGATGAAGTTTTGGGGCCTGGTTCTTCAATGGGGATTGTGAAGAAGCCAGAAATTCGGCAATATTGGAGTAATGACGTTTTGTATAACACTCCAGTGTTCCCTATGGCTGTGGCACAGACACTCTTTGAGGCCATCCACAAATTCTTGCATTACAGTGATAATTAGAGATGAGTGACTTTGCCTCCGTGAGGGTCAAAAATCGGACAGTATATTCCTCCATACAGTATTATGGCAACACATAGTGCGCGATACAGAATAATGAGCCCCATATATTGCTTTATACAGAATGGGCTCTTAATAATGATCCATACAGAATAAGCCCCATATGTGCTCCATATGATGCCCCATATATAAAGGGCCCTATATGATGCCCCATAAATAATTAACTCCATATGATGCTCTAGTATATGATGGGCCCCATATATGATGCTCCAGTGTATGATGAGTCCCATATAATGTAATGTAATGCATATGTAATATGCCCCATATGATGCGCCACATATAATGGGCCACATATGATGCTCCAGTATATAATGGGCCCCATATATGATGTTCCAGTGTATAATGTGCCCCGTATATGATGCTCCAGTGTATGATGGGCCCCATTTATAATGCTCCAGTGTATGATGGGCCCCATTTATAATGCTCCAGTGTATAATGGGCCCTATCTATGATGCTCAAGTGTATGATGGGCCCCATATATAATTCTCCAGTGTATAATGCTCCCCATATATTGTTCCAAACATTAAAAAAAATAAAAATACCTCTCCTCGCTGGGCACTGCTCTACTCTGGACTCCTCAGCGTCGCCATCTTCCAGCTCTCTGCACTGTGACTGTTCAGGCAGAGGGCGCACAGACGTGACGTCATCGTGCTCTCTGACCTGTATGTCACTGTCAGGAAACGCGGAAGACGTCACAGCGGTGGAGCAGGGAGAGGTAAGTATTGCAAGTGATGGGGCCCTGAGCAAGCAGGGGGGGCCCACTTGTAGGTGTCGGCACTGGCACAGGGCCCCACATAGTACGCCGACGTCTCTGACGGCGAGTGGGCCCCACCCTGCTCAGGGCCCCGGCACTTGCCCGGGTGCGCCAGGTGCTGACACCGGCCCTGGGGGGGGGGTACAGCCCAGTTAGGGAGATAGAAAAACTGCCATATGTTGAGGTGTAGGCTGGACGTTCAGCAGCTGCAAATGGAGGAATTGGAGAAGTCGGAGGAAGAGGAGGACAAAGCGAGCCATTTTGCTGGCAACCTATGTGTCATCAGGGGAAAGTGGTACAAAATCCTTTGAAACCCAGGCATAGTTCACTTTAATAAAGGTGAGATCACCAACATTTTGGGTTGACAGCCGGGTCCTTCTTTCTGTCAGGATTGATCCAGCAGCACTGAAGAATCTTTCTGATAGCACACTACCTCCAGGGCAAGCGAGCTCCTGTAAGGCATATTGTGCCAATTCAGGCCAGTTGTCCAGTTTACAGGCCCAGTAGTCAAAGGGGAATGTCCTGTGAGGAAGAACATCGATAGGGGAGGAGAGGTAATTTTGAACCATAGTTAACAACTGCTGTCTCCTGTCTGTTGCAATCGATTCAGTATTAACAGTTGTGTGAGCAGTACTCGAGAAATCAGTCCACAACATGGTCAGGAATCCCCTGTCTCCAACGCCACTTCGGCTGTGTGCACCACGAACACCTCTTCCATGTTGCCTCTAACAAACGGTTTACCAGAGTTGCTTGTTTGTTCGCCAATATTAGCTCTAGGTTCTCCTGTGTCATGATGTTCTGTAATTTGCGTTTATAGCATGGATTGAGGATGCTGGCCAACCAGTAGTCGTCATCCTTCATAATTTTGGAAATGCGGGGGTCCCTTTTTAGGATCCGCAAGAGAAAATCACACATGTGGGCTAATGTTCCAGGTGTCAATGATGCACTGCCAGTGGTGGTTGGAGGAGCACTTTCTGCCAAACCCACATCCCTCCAGTCACGCACAAACCCTGTACCTGACCTTGGCAAGCCAACATTTTCTCTTCCCCCTTGAGAAGCATCCTCCTCCCCAAAATAATCATCCCACCATCCTCCTCCTCCTCTTCCTTTTCTTCCTCCACCTCGTCCAGGATAGTTCCCTGAGCAGATAATGCCTGACTGTCATCAAGGCTTCCCTCTTCCTCCTCCTCCTCCGCTACAGATGCCTGATCCTTAATGTGCGTCAAAGTGGGATGCTCATGCTTATGATGGCGTCGTCTGCGCTTACCAGCCGTGTGCATTCCTCAAAACACTGAAGGACTTTACAGAGGTCTTTCAGCTTTGACCACTGCACACCCGACAACTCCATGTCTGCCCTCAAACTGCCTGCCCGTGTATCCTCCCACAAATGCATTACAGTCGGCCTCTGTTCGCACAGCCTCTCAACCATGTGTATGGTGGAGTTCCACCTTGTTGCAACGTCTATGATTAGGCGATGCTTGGGGAGGTGGAGCGATCGCTGCAGCCTCTGCATACGACTGGAGTCTGCGGGTGAGCGACGGATGTGCGAGCACAGTCTTCGCACCTTATGGAGCAGGGCTGGTAACTCTAGATAATTATTTATGAAGTACTGCACCACCAGGTTCAAGGTGTGAGCCAGGCAAGGAACGTGTCTGAGTTTTGCCAGGGCTATGGCCGCCACAAAATTACGCCCGTTATCACTATCTTGCCTGGCTCAAGATGTAGACTGACCAGCCATGACTCAGTTTCTCGCTGCAAGTAAGTAAAGAAATGATGTGCACACTGTGTAACAACTTGATAGGTGCTGGCTGAACGTAAATGTCCAATATAGTAGAGAAATCAGCCGCACTCAGTGTTGAATATAAAGCAAAATAAAGTTTAATTTATTACATCAATGATCTGGACAAAAACACCAATATTTGTGTGATAGGTGAACAAAATAAGGACAGAGCTGGCGGGGTTTAACGTTTCGTCCACACGTGGTCTTTCTCAAAAACCTCACTGTGAAGTAGAACATAAAATAAAATGAACAAACAAGTGACATTCTTAACACAAGACAAATAGCATGAACAAAAGTGCTATATACATATATACATCTATACACATATGTACAAAGAATTTTCTATGTATATTCATTTAAAAGTCCTGAAGATAGAGTATTTTTAAATATAGTCATACCCAGATAATTACATGAACAACAACTACTACATCTAGAGCTTTCGGTTAAATAGAAATAAATCTGGGGGAGCGGTACACATAACCCAAAAGGTCAGACAGTGCCCTTCTAAGCGGTAAGCTGTCAACCCACCCCGAGAGAAAATTACTCCGAGAGAAAATTACTCTACTTGTAAGGATTAAAATATATGTCATAGTATATTGGAATCAATTTTCATTCGTCGTAGTATATAGGAATCAATTTTTATAGAGAAATCAATTTTTATACATTAGCCAAAATCAGGGGATTGGTATACCGGAATGGCTACCAGTTGATACCTAATAAAAAGCTCATCTACATTATTATGGAACTTGTGATTCCAGGGTAACTGATCGAGCAGGTACAGATAAACACTAACCTTATGATGCAGAGTGTAAATGGAGGATAAGCAGGAGCCAAGTCCCATGCAGGCTATATGTGAAAATAAGTCAAGGAAATCAATGAGTTAAAAAGACAAATGGAAAAAATGAAGTGAAAAAATGCGACCGAAACCAGAAAAATAGCTGAAGTTATGTAGCATATAACAAACCTGGTTTGTGAAGCAAAGAAAGGGAGCCGTCCGTCCAGAGAAATTGGATGTGGGCCGTGTTCGCCAAAGCGGCGCCTTAAATAGGGCCACAAAAATCTATATCCGGAAGTAATGCGCCTAACATGACGCTCAGAGGAGCTGAAATGAGGCTAGACACGCAGGGACGTGTTGTTGTGGACTGCGCATGCGCGCAGTTGTATGACGTCACAACGTCACGTTAACAAGAGAGAGAGCTGAAAGGAGGTTTGGTACGCAAAAGCGTGTCACCCAGACTGCGTCTGCGCAGTGGGGAATCTGAGAAACATGAGATGAGAACGATAAAGGGAATAAAGAACGAGAAACAGAGGGGGTGGAAGTAAAAAGGCAGGATATTAGGACATAATGTATGTAGAGTGAGAGGAGAGGAATGGGAATAAGATAAAAGGAAGATAAAGAGAGAGAATGAAAGCGATAAAAAGGGGAAAACAAAAGGGGAAAGAAACATGAGATGGGAACGGTAAAGGGAATAAAGAACGAAAACAGAGGGGGTGGGAGAAAAAGGCAAGATATTAGGACATGATGTATGTAAAGTGAGAAGAGAGGAATGGGAGTAAGATAAGAGGAAGATAAAGAGAGAGAATGAAAGAGGGAAAAAGGGGAAACAAAGGGGGAAGAGAAAGCAGTGGAAACTTAGGGAAAAAATTCACAACTACCAAAAAGGAATAGAAAAAAATAAAAATAAAATAAAATAATGTAGGAAAAAGTAGTTAAAAGTAAAAGTAAAAAATGAGTAAAATTAGGAGAATGAAAAATGAAAAAATAAAATAAAAATAAAAGATAAAAATAAAAAATGAGAAATTTTTTTTTATATATAAAGAATGATAAAAAATAGTGGATGGAATGAACACGGTCATGAAATGAAGAAAAAACTATATAAATAAAAAAATAATAAATTTTTTTTTGAAAAAAAAATAAAAATAAAAATAAAATGATGAAAGGAAATTAATGAAGGGTTGTAAGTTCTACAAATACTACAACCCTTCATTAATTTCCTTTCATCATTTATTTTATTTTTATTTTTTCAAAAAATTTTTATTATTTTTTTATTTTTTTATTTATAGTTTTTTCTTCATTTCATGACCGTGTTCATTCCATCCACTATTTTTTATCATTCTTTATATATAAAAAATTTTTCTCATTTTTTTTATTTTTATTTTTATCTTTTATTTTTATTTTATTTTTTCATTTTTCATTCTCCTAATTTTACTCATTTTTTACTTTTACTTTTAACTACTTTTCCTACATTATTTTATTTTATTTTTATTTTTTTCTATTCCTTTTTGGTAGTTGTGAATTTTTTCCCTAAGGGTACTGCCACACTAAACAATCCCGCTAGCGATCACGATAACGACGCATACTAATGCGATCGCTAGCGGGATTGTTTCTATATCGCTAAGTGCGGCCACATTTAGCGATATAGTTAACGACGCTATCGCCGTTAGCGATCTTCTTAACGACTTTAGCGGTACAAAAGTACCGCTAAATCGCTAAGAAAAGGTGCCACACTAGCGATATATACTTACCCAGCGGGAGCGCCGACGAGAAAATAGGGTCCGGAACGATTCCAGCGACGAGCGAGATCACAGCAGGAAGCTCGTCGCTGGCAGCTGCCGCACTGAACAACATCGCTAACGGGATCGCTAAATAGTGACGTTTTTTAGCGATCCCGTTAGCGATATTGTTCAGTGTGGCATACACTTAAGTTTCCACTGCTTTCTCTTCCCCCTTTGTTTCCCCTTTTTCCCTCTTTCATTCTCTCTCTTTATCTTCCTCTTATCTTATTCCCGTTCCTCTCTTCTCACTTTACATACATCATGTCCTAATATCTTGCCTTTTTCTCCCACCCCCTCTGTTTTCGTTCTTTATTCCCTTTACCGTTCCCATCTCATGTTTCTTTCCCCTTTTGTTTTCCCCTTTTTATCGCTTTCATTCTCTCTCTTTATCTTCCTTTTATCTTATTCCCATTCCTCTCCTCTCACTCTACATACATTATGTCCTAATATCCTGCCTTTTTACTTCCACCCCCTCTGTTTCTCGTTCTTTATTCCCTTTATCGTTCTCATCTCATGTTTCTCAGATTCCCCACTGCGCAGACGCAGTCTGGGTGACACGCTTTTGCGTACCAAACCTCCTTTCAGCTCTCTCTCTTGTTAACGTGACGTTGTGACGTCATACAACTGCGCGCATGCGCAGTCCACAACAACACGTCCCTGCGTGTCTAGCCTCATTTCAGCTCCTCTGAGCGTCATGTTAGGCGCATTACTTCCGGATATAGATTTTTGTGGCCCTATTTAAGGCGCCGCTTTGGCGAACACGGCCCACATCCAATTTCTCTGGACGGACGGCTCCCTTTCTTTGCTTCACAAACCAGGTTTGTTATATGCTACATAACCTCAGCTATTTTTCTGGTTTCGGTCGCATTTTTTCACTTCATTTTTTCCATTTGTCTTTTTAACTCATTGATTTCCTTGACTTATTTTCACATATAGCCTGCATGGGACTTGGCTCCTGCTTATCCTCCATTTACACTCTGCATCATAAGGTTAGTGTTTATCTGTACCTGCTCGATCAGTTACCCTGGAATCACAAGTTCCATAATAATGTAGATGAGCTTTTTATTAGGTATCAACTGGTAGCCATGCCGGTATACCAATCCCCTGATTTTGGCTAATGTATAAAAATTGATTTCTGTATAAAAATTGATTCCTATATACTACGACGAATGAAAATTGATTCCAATATACTATGACATATATTTTAATCCTTACAAGTAGAGTAATTTTCTCTCGGAGTAATTTTCTCTCGGGGTGGGTTGGCAGCTTACCGCTTAGAAGGGCACTGTCTGACCTTTTGGGTTATGTGTACCGCTCCCCCAGATTTATTTCTATTTAACCGAAAGCTCTAGATGTAGTAGTTGTTGTTCATGTAATCATCTGGGTATGACTATATTTAAAAATACTCTATCTTCAGGACTTTTAAATGAATATACATAGAAAATTCTTTGTACATATGTGTATAGATGTATATATGTATACAGCACTTTTGTTCATGCTATTTGTCTTGTGTTAAGAATGTCACTTGTTTGTTCATTTTATTTTATGTTCTACTTCACAGTGAGGTTTTTGAGAAAGACCACGTGTGGACGAAACGTTAAACCCCGCCAGCTCTGTCCTTATTTTGTTCACCTATCACACAAATATTGGTGTTTTTGTCCAGATCATTGATGTAATAAATTAAACTTTATTTTGCTTTATATTCAACACTGAGTGCGGCTGATTTCTCGCTGCAAGTAGTCGGCCAGTACCTCCGCGGTGTGTCTCTTGTCGCCCAAAGACATAATCTTTAAAACAGCCTGCTGATGCTTACCACTAACTGTTCGATAGTGGGACACCTCGTGTGCAACACTGGCAGCTGCAGATGGAGTGCTCGCGCGACTGCTCTCTGTCGACGAGCTTTCGCTTCTGGAGGGGGAGGAGGAGGGTCGAACGCCTACAGCCAACTGTTGCCTATACCGTGGGCAAGGCAGCACTGTCCCTCCGCCGCTGTCCCCTGTGGAGCCTGCATCCTCCACATTAACCCAGTGCGCAGTGATGGACACGTAACGGCCCAGGCCATGCCTACTGGCCCATGCATCTGTTGTGAGGTGCACCTTTCCACTCACTGATTGTTTGAGTGCATGGACAATGCGGTCTTTCACATGCAGGTGGAGGGCAGAAATGGCTTTTCTAGCAAAGAAGTGCCGACTGGGTAGGTCATAGCGTGGGACAGCATAGGCCATGAACTCTCGGAACGCTGCGCTTTCAACCAAACGGAAGGGCATCATCTCTAATGAGATCAGTTTGGCAATGTAGGCGTTCAAAGCCAGTGTACACAGATGAGAGGATGAGTACTTTCTTGTCCTACTCAGAGTCTCTGCTAGGGTGACCTGGACTTGAGAGCTGCATATGGTGGAACTAGCGGTGGACATGGCGGACTGAGAGTGGGTTGGTGATGGTGGTGGTGAAGGTGGTGGTGATGGCCTTGATTTAGTCTTTCGTTGGAAAAACATTGTGATTCCCTGACTGCTTTGGCCTTGCGACGACACCTCAACATTTCTTGCTGGTGGTGTGCTAACCGGTGGGCTTACAGTGGGGAAGCGATGTAGCGTTGCTGGCTACCTTCAGTCGGAGCAGGTGCACGTGTGCTACCTGAGGTTTTGTAGTCAGTCCACGCTTGCAAGTGCATGGTGTTTAAATGTCTAAGCATGCAACTGGTATTCAAATTTCGGAGATTTTTCCCTCGGCTAAAGGTCCTTCCGCACATCTTACAGATAACCTTTGCCTCATCAATAGGATTTTGGTAAAAAAAGTGCCACACTGCACTCTTCCTACTATGGGATAAATTTTCAAGCAAGAGAGGGTGCCAGCTTACCACAGCAGTATACCTCTGCACGGAGTACAAGAGGAACAGCCAGGATGCAAATGGAGAAGAAAGGTGATTTGAGTCCAGCTGATAAAAAGACTGACTTTATTACAAAAATGGTAAAAAATGTACCAATTACATATTACATGAGTGTAATTAGTTTTATCACCTGTGTTTGGGGAATTTGATTTATCAGCTGTTGTATAAATTGTGATTCTTTTTATTGTATTGCAGCTCTGACAAAGAACACAGCATGTGTTCGAAAAGCGTTGCTGCGTGTACTGGGTGCCATAATATGTAATTGGTACATATATTACCATTTTTGTAATAAAGTCAGTCTTGTAATCAGCTGGACTCAAATCACCTTTCTTCTCCATAAATTTTCAGGGCTTGCACGCTGTGCTAATTTGACCGTCAGGCCAAGCTGTCCTGCAACTCTTTTTGTTTTTTTAACACGTTTTTGGACTGCTACGGGCCTGCCAGATAACCGCAGCTGCGATGTCGATGCCTGCTGCGGAACCTTCTCCTCTTCTGAGCTATTGCTAGCGGCACCCTCTTCCCCCAATGGATGCCAATCCGGGTCAACAACTGGGTCATCCATCACCTCCTCTTCAATTTCATCTGCACCTTCCTCTGTGTCACCGTGTAAGGTGGTATAGTATGCGGGAAGGGGCACCTGAGTTTCATCAGGGTCAGAATCTGGCTCAGTAGACTGCGAGGGAAATGCAGTGCTCTGGGTGAATGTACCAGCAGAATCATAGCAGTGGCTGTGCATCAGTTCACTCCATGTCATATTCATCTTGGACTGGGGAATTCAGGATTTCTCCTGATAACCCAGGCATGGTATGTGAAAAGAGCTCAACACCTCCTGCCTAAGGTGCTATTGTGCTTTGGCACTACCAGCAGATGCACCACCACCATCAATACTAGCTGGACCCCCTGCCCACGTCCGTGGCCTCTTCCACCATACTTCCTCATGTTTGGGAAAATATACCAAAAATGCCAGCAGATATATGGCACTGTATGAGGAGCATACAGCTGTATACAGTGTAGGGAAAATTTCAATCTCCATATATATTTCCGGAGTCACACACACACGCTCACTCAGTATGGATTTGACCGTAATACAAAGAGCAGATGTGTTATGTTTAGGTAGCTGAGGAGAAAAAGCAAAAACGGCAATACACCAGAGAGGCTGGAACCTATTGGACTGCAGTAACCTGAACTAACCACACAGCTAGAGGTAGTCGTGGAGCGTTCCTACGTTGATCCTAGACTCCTTGTCACAGCCTGTGAGATAACTACACCTAAAGGCAAAAAGATGAAAGCTATCTGCCCCGGAGCAGATCCCCAAAGAAAATAGGAAGCCCCCAAACATGTAATGGCGGTTAGACAAGAAGAAGCACGGACACAGACAGAAAATAGAATGAGCAAACGCTGGGGCCCAATCTGTCTAGACAGAAAAGTACAGGAAAGAATTCTGACTGCAATCCAACAAAAAACCCTAAAAAATACCAACTCTTCTGATTGCAAAAACACTTGAGATCACTCGATCTCCCCCACCTAAATCAGATCTCTGGTGTAACAAAACTAAGCCGCAGCCACTGAAAAAACGGGAAAAAGCAAATGAACAAATAACAGTGGCTACAGATAAACTGAGAGGAGCACAGGCCCCAGGAGGGGACCCGGCTGACCTCCACAAAAGTGCAGAAAATTATGCAAAAAGCAAGCACAAAAAGAAAAGCAGAAAATATCTTATCTGAAAGCAGCAGATGCATGCAAGACTCCAGCAGACTTCCAAATGAACCAGGAACCACAATTGAGACAAGAACAATTGATCACCGGCGACCATCATGGGAGGGAACCTCCCTTATATCAGTCCAGTCCGTGATCCCAGATTGCCATTCCTCGCTGTAAGGTTCAGTACTGTCTGCAACCACCAGAGGGAGCCTCTGCTCAGAAACCATCTCCAGCACATTCATAACAGTACCCCCCCCTTGAGGAGGGGTCACCGAACCCTCACTTGTGCAACCAGGCCGATCAGGATGAGCTCGGTGATAGGCACGGATCAGTCTCCTAGCATGGATGTCCGAAGCAAACACCCAAGAATTGTCCTCCTGACCATAACCTCTCCACTTAACCAAATACTGGAGTTTCTGTCTAGAAAAACAAGAATCCAATATTTTCTCAACCACATACTCCAGATTGCCCTCAACCAAAACAGGGTCAGGAGGCACAGCCACAGGAACCACTGGCTCGACAAACCTCTTGTAAGGTTCTTTGTCTCTGTTGACATGTTCCTTGAAACTCAGTTTTCCGTCGCCATTTTGCTTTCTGTCTTTCTGCAGCTCTTGCCCTCAGTTAATATGGAGTTTCCAGTTTTCATGTTCCCGCCCTGATTCTTCCCTCTTGCTTCTTAAGCAGCCTCAGCTGAACAATCAGTGCTCCTGAATCAAGCCTCAGTCAGTCTGTGACCTGACTCCTGGAAGCCTTGGACTTGTACTCCAGCTATTCCCTACTGAGAAACCTTGGAACACTTTTGGACTCTGGAAACCTGCTGTTTGGTGAATCCATGTTTGCAGAGGAATTACGGTACAGAGAAGAGATCCTGAACCTGCTTTGGAGATTTACTGTAGTGCTTGAAGTTACTCTGGCCTGCTGTGTCTCCTGTCGCTGTTCCTGCAAACTGTGTGAACTTTTCAGCATGCTTGTATGAAGTAATACAAGTCATTTCATTTCAACCTATGTCTCCTGTGTTTTCCTCGCACCCAAGCACAAGACGCTATAGGAACTGTACACTATACATGACAAGATTCAGGAGCCAATGTTTAGTGTCTGCTGGGTCTGGGAAAGCCGTGTCTGCTGTGACTGTGGATATCAGATGTCCGTTTAATACCTTATGTGATGACAGTGGTTGTGACTTCTCACAACCATTCCAGCACCTCTGCCTTAAAAGATCTGGAAGATGGAGGCCCGCATAAAGGAACTTTGCGGAGTGACTGATACAATCCTTTCAGATGTACAGACTTTAAAAACCCGTTTTGCAAGCCTACAGGACCTCACTAATCATAATTTGCAAGTGTTTGGACAGACTACCCAGGAATTGCGAGCCAGGATTGAGGCTCTAGAGGAACGAGCCCAGGCTCCTGCCATAACCCCAAGTTCTGGGATCCCCAAATTACCTCCTTTTCGTTTCGGCGGTGAACGTGAGAAATTCAGGGGATTTATTAATCAATGCAATTTATTTTTCTCTGCACATGCTTCACAATTTCCCACTGAACGATCCAAAGTGCTTACTATAATCATGTTGCTTACCAATAAGGCTTTGATGTGGGCAAACCCTCTGATTGAGACTGAGGATGATTGTTTGAATCACCTTGATGCTTTTATTTCAGCCATGGGGCAGGTGTTTGATGACCCCAATCGAGGTGCAACAGCTGAAGCAGCCATGTTAACTTTGCGCCAAGGTAAGTGTTCAGTAGCCGAATATGCCCTGGATTTCAGGAGATGGGCTCTTGATACCACTTGGGACACTTCCGCTAAAAAATCTATTTTTCGGAAAGGGTTGTCTCCACTGATTAAGGATGAACTTGCTCGTGCCGACCCTCCCACTGCGTTAGGTGACTTTATTAACTATTGTATCCGTATTGATGCTCGTCTGACTGAACGCAGACAAGAGAGATGGTTCGAAAATAATCGCACTAACCTTTTACTACCTCCCTCCTCAGCTAAGGAACCTTTGAGTAGGATCACAAGGGAACCAGAACCTGAACCCATGCAGGTGGACTCTTTGCAAAGACGGGTTAGTGATGCACGCAAAGAACATCGTATAAAGGAAAATCTATGTTTCTACTGTGGTAAGTCAGGGCACTTCATTATAAACTGCCCCAGCCGTTCTCGTAAGACTACTGCAGCAGTCATTCACTGTGAGTGTTGCGAGAGGAGCTCTGTCATGTCCGAGCCTCAGGCTCCAGAGAGATCTGCTGCAAGAGATCTTGATTTCTCGGACTTAAACTCTGTTAGTTTCTGGGGACGATGACGGTATAAACGCTGCAATTTTTCAAGTTTCCTCAGCGGTGTCCCAGCTGAGTTGTAAAAGAAACAATTCTCATTGCTTCCTTTCCATCAAACTCTGGGTTGACTCAGTCTGGGTGTCTAGCTCTGCTATGATCGACTCAGGAGCAAGTGGAAATTTTATGGATATCTCCTTTGCTCTGAAACAGGGGATACGTTCAGTGAAGAAGGCTACTCCAGTACAGATGGAGACTGTGGATGGCTCTCTACTGACTTCTGGACCAGTGGATCAAGAAACAGAGCCTTTGAGGGTCCTTATGGGTAAAGATCATCAGGAGAAAATGTCTTTTTTGCTTATCTCTTCTCCCCACTTTCCCATCATTCTAGGGCTACCATGGCTGCAGGCGCAGAATCCTACGATTAACTGGGAGACCAAGGAATTACACTTTCCGGAGAAACAGATGAGTCAAGGAGTTTCAGCTTGCTCTGTTCCTAAAGGAACCATGTCAGTCCCTACTACCAGCTGTATACCAGGACTATGTGGATTTATGTGACAAGAAGAACGCTGATCAGCTTCCTCCTCACCGTCCATATGATTGTCCAATTGAATTATTGCCCGGAGCCGAGATACCTTTTGGTAAGATCTACCCCCTAGCGGGGCCCGAGCTAAAAGCTTTGAAGGATTATATAGACGAAAATTTAGCCAAGGGCTTCATACGCCCCTCTTCATCTCCCGCAGGTGCACCCATCTTCTTTGTGAAGAAGAAAGATGGATCTCTGAGACCCTGCATAGACTATAGGGAACTCAATAAGGTTACTATTAGAAACCGTTATCCATTGCCTTTAATCCCTGAGTTGTTGGAGAGAGTGCGGCATGCCAAAATTTTCTCTAAACTGGATCTCCGTGGGGCCTATAACTTGGTCCGTATTAGACCTGGGGATGAATGGAAGACTGCTTTCAGGTCACGCTACGGACACTTTGAATATCTAGTTATGCCTTTTGGTCTGAGTACCGCCCCAGCCACTTTCCAACACTTCGTGAATGATATCTTCAGGGATCTCCTAGATACATTTGTGTGATTTATCTGGATGATATTCTAATTTTTTCTAACTCATAATCAAGACCTACTTAAGGACATCAAGGAAGCATACCATGCGGATTCTTTGTTGGCTCAACCCCCAAGGGACGTAAGTCTTGTCTTTAAGAATGGTGTGTGGATTCAGGGACAACGTCTGTATATACCTGAAACAGTCAGATTGAGAGTATTGCAAGTCATCCACGATTCCAAGATAGCCGGGCATAGGGGAATTCTAAAGACACAAGAATTTCTTTCTCGTTTCTTTTGGTGGCCCACTTACAGGAAAGATGTCTTAAACTATGTCACTTCATGTGAAGTCTGTGCAAGATGCAAAACACCTCGCTCCTCACCAACTGGTCTGTTGCAACCTCTTCCCACCCCGTCCCGCCCGTGGGGATCCATTTCTATGGACTTCATTGTGGAGTTACCAACCTCTCAAGGGAAGAACACCATTCTAGTGGTGGTTGACCGTCTAACAAAGGCAGCTCATTTTATCCCTTGTGTCGGCTTACCCACTGCAAAACAGACATCAGACTTGATGATTAAGAATGTGTTTCGCTTACATGGAGTACCGGATGAGGTCATTTCGGATCGAGGGGTGCAATTCACTTCAAGGTTTTGGCAAAATTTCTGTGCAGCATTGGACATTAAAGTAAACCTTTCTTCTGCTTTTCATCCCCAGACTAATGGACAGACAGAACGAACCAATCAGACCCTGGAGCAGTATCTCCGCTGTTTTATCTGCCACCTACAGGATGATTGGGTGGATCTACTTCCACTGGCTGAGTTCTCTTATAACAACTCTCAGAGCGCCTCCACTAAGCAGTCTCCTTTTTACTCCAATCTAGGTTATCATCCTAACATTCTTCCTCGATTTCCCATAGATACGCCCTTGCCGGCAGTGGCTGAAAGAATCACTTCTTTACAAAAGAATATGGATCTTCTAAAGGAAAATCTAGAATTGGCTCAGGAAAGGTACAAGAAAGCAGCAGATAAATTTCGTAAACCTGCACCAGCTTTCAAGGTAGGAGATTTGGTCTGGCTGTCAACCAGAAATCTTAAATTAAAGATTCCATCGTCTAAATTGGGACATAAGTACATTGGACCTTATAAGATCAATAAGATTATAAGTGCTGCTGCTTGTCGTCTTCAACTGCCCAGAACTATGAGAATCCACCCTGTCTTTCATGTATCCCTACTAAAGGCTGCAACACCCAATACGTTTCCTGGACGTTCTTCTCCTTGCCCTGACCCAGTGCTGGTCGATGGTCAGGAAGAATTTATGGTGGAAAGGATTCTAGATTCCAGGTTGTACAGAAATCAGTTGCAATATTTGATTAAATGGCAGGGCTACCCAGTGGAGGACAACTCATGGGAACCAGTCAATAATGTAAATGCTCCTCGCCTGCTCCGCCAGTTTCATCAGAGGTACCCTGACAAGCCTGGTCTGAGGTCATCCGGAGGTTGTCCCTAAGGGGGGAGTAATGTAAGGTTCTTTGTCTCTGTTGACATGTTCCTTGAAACTCAGTTTTCCGTCGGCCATTTTGCTTTCTGTCTTTCTGCAGCTCTTGCCCTCAGTTAATATGGAGTTTCCAGTTTTCATGTTCCCGCCCTGATTCTTCCCTCTTGCTTCTTAAGCAGCCTCAGCTGAACAATCAGTGCTCCTGAATCAAGCCTCAGTCAGTCTGTGACCTGACTCCTGGAAGCCTTGGACTTGTACTCCAGCTATTCCCTACTGAGGAACCTTGGAACACTTTTGGACTCTGGAAACCTGCTGTTTGGTGAATCCATGTTTGCAGAGGAATTACGGTGCACAGAAGAGATCCTGAACCTGCTTTGGAGATTTACTGTAGTGCTTGAAGTTACTCTGGCCTGCTGTGTCTCCTGTCGCTGTTCCTGCAAACTGTGTGAACTTTTCAGCATGCTTGTATGAAGTAATACAAGTCATTTCATTTCAACCTATGTCTCCTGTGTTTTCCTCGCACCCAAGCACAAGACGCTATAGGAACTGTACACTATACATGACACCTCTTCAATAAGGACTTGTGGAACACGATATGGATCTTAAATGCCCCTGGAAGAAGCAAACGGAAGGAAACAGGATTAAGAATCTACATGATCTTATAAGGTCCAATGAACCTAGGATAAAACGTTGGAGATGCAACCCTCATAGGGATATTTCTTAAGGACAACCAAACCAAGTCCCCCACTTTAAACCGAGGACCATCAGTCCTATGCCGGTTGGCAAACCGTTGGGCCTTCTCCTGAGAGAGAGACAACCTCTCCACTACCTAGTCCCAAATCTGCTGTATACGCTCGACAACAGAGTCAACACCCGGACAGACAGAAGCCTCCGCCTGTCCCGAAGAAAATCGAGGGTGAAACCCAGAATTGCAGAAAAATGGAGACATCAAGGTGGCAGAGCTAACCCTATTATTAAGAGCAAACTCAGCCAAAGGCAAAAAAGAGACCCAGTCATCTTGATCAGCAGACACAAAACATCTCAAATAAGTCTCCAAGGTCTGGTTTGTTCTCTCGGTTTGTCCATTGGTCTGAGGATGAAATGCAGAGGAGAAAGATAATTGAACACCAAGTTTAGAACAAAATGTCCTCCAAAATATGGAAACAAACTGGACTCCTCTGTCAGACACAATGTTCTCCGGAATGTAACCGAACCACGTGCTGAAGGAACAAAGGCACCAATTCGGAGGAGGAAGGTAACTTAGGTAATGGCACAAGATGTATCATCTTGGAAAACCTATCACAGATTACCCAGATAATGGTCATTTTCTGAGATACAGGGAGGTCGGAAATAAAATCCATAAAGATATGGGTCCATGGCCTCTTGGGCACAGGTAATGGCATTAACAAACCACTAGAGCGAGAGCAAGGCTTGGAACGAGAGCAAGTCCCACAGGACTGCACAAATTCCCTGACGTCACGAGACAAAGTAGGCCACCAAAAGGACCGACTCACCAAGTCTCTGGTACCAAAAATCCCGGGATGACCAGCCAACGCGGAACAATGAATCTCAGACATCACACTCTTCTTCCACTGGTCTGGGACAAACAATTTCCCAATAGAGCAGCGCTCAGGTTTATCCTCCTGACACCCTTCCAGAGCCAGTCTCAAATTTAGCGAGATGGTGGAAAGTACTACATCCTCTTTCAAAAATACAGCAGGATCAGATAACTCAGGAGAGTCCGCAAAGAAACTCCTCGAGAGTGCATCCGCCTTAACATTCTTAGTGCCAGGAAGAAAAGAAACCACAAAATTAAAACGTGTGAAAAACAAGGCCCACCTGGCCTGTCTAGGATTAAGTCGCTTGGCTGATTCGAGGTAAACCAGGTTTTTATGGTCCGTGAGGACCACCACCTGATGTTTGGCTCCTTCCAGCCAATGTCTCCACTCTTCAAAGGCCCACTCCATGGCCAATAACTCCCGATTACCCACGTCATAATTACGTTCAGTTGGAGAAAATTTTCGAGAGAAAAAGGCACATGGGTTTACTCTTAGAGGTCTCTGGATCTCTTTGGGACAAAACGGCACCTGCCCCAATTTCAGAGGCATCAACCTCCACCTGAAACGGTAGAGAAACATCAGGCTGCCGTAGAACAGGAGCAGAAGTGAATCTCTGCTTAAGTTCCTGAAACGCAGAAACTGCCTCAGGAGGCCAATTCACCACATCAGAACCCTTTTTGGTCAAATCAGTCAATGGTTTAACAATACCGGAGAAATTACCAATAAATTTACGATAAAAATTGGCAAAACCCAAAAATCTCTGAAGAGCCTTTAATGAAGTAGGTTGGACCCAATCACAGATGGCCTGAACCTTGACCGGGTCCATTTCAATAACAGATGGAGACAAAATGAATCCCAGAAATAAGACCTTCTGTATGCCAAAAAGACACTTTGATCCCTTCACATACAGTGCATTCTCTCAAATCTGGAACACAGTCCGAACATGTTTCACATGAGAGTCCCAGTCATTGGAAAAAATCAAGATATCATCCAAATAAACAATCAGAAATTTATCCACAAAAATCCCTGAAAATATCATTCATGAAGGATTGGAAGACGGAGGGAGCATTAGTGAGCCCAAAGGGCATCACTAGGTACTCAAAATGCCCCTCTGGGGTATTAAACGCCGTCTTCCATTCATCTCCGTGCTTAATGCGAATAAGGTTATACGCCCCCCTGAGGTCAAGCTTGGTAAACCAACTAGCACTTTTCACTCTGGAAAACAGGTCAGAAATCAAGGGTAACGGATATTGATACTTCACAGTGATCTTATTCAAGAGATGATAATCAATACACGGCCTCAATGAACCATCCTTTTTGGCCACAGAGAAAAAAAACGGCGCCCAAGGGTGAAGAGCATGGTCTGATATGACCCTTCTCCAATGACTCCTTGATATAAGATCGCATAGCATAGTGTTCAGGTACAGACAAGTTAAAAAGGCGACCTTTAGGAAATTTACCACCAGGCACTAGTTCAATAGCGCAATCATAGCTCCTGTGAGGGGGCAAGGATGCAGATTTACTTTCACTAAATACATCCGAAAAAATCAGTCAAAAAGTCAGGAACATCCTGAGACTGGGGAGAGGCAGAAAAAACAGGAGTGTCAGTATTATCACATTGACAGCCCCAACTGGTCACAGACACAGATTTCCAATCCAAAACAGGATTATGAGACTGTAACCAAGGGAAACCTAGTACAATAATGTCATGCAGATTATAAATCACCAGAAATTTGCAACTCTCCTGATGATCTGGTTCAACCCTCATTATCACCTGAGTAGAAAACTGGGGTTTATTCTCCGCCAAAGGGGTAGAATCAATGCCCAATAGGGGAATAGACTTCCGCAGGGGTATCATGGGAAACCCACAACGTTTGGCAAAGTCAAAATCCATCAGGTTAATAGCTGCTCCTGAATCAACAAAAGCCTGAGCAGAAAATGTGGACAGGGAGCAAATCAGGGCAATAGTCAACAGAAATTTAGTCTGAACACTACCCAAGACAACTGAGCGTGCAAAACGTCTTCCCCGCTTAGGGCAGACGGAAAGAGCATGAGAGGCATCACCACAGTAGAAACATAACCCATTGCGCTTTTGAAACTCATGACGCTGAGCCCCAGAAGTCACTCCATCACACTGCATGGGCCCAGGAGCTGGCTCACAAGGCAACACCATCTCACGCTTACCTCTGCGCTCACGCAGAGGCGTAGCTAGGGTTTAGGTTTAGGGGGAGCGAAACATCTGAGTGGGCCCCTAACCAGAGAACCTCAGCAAATGACCGCGCTGTTGCCAAAATTAATCTATATATAAAATAATAATAATAATAATAATCTTTATTTATATAGCGCCATCATATTCCGCAGCGCTTTACAGTTTAACAGTTTCAAAACACAAGTCATAAGTAACAACGTTAACAATACAGTAATTAAAGCAAAATAAGACGGCCCTGCTCGTGAGAGCTTACAATCTACAATGAGGTGGGGGAGATACAAAATACAGGTGTGTATATACAATGGTGCATTTACAATGATGGTCCAGCCATCTTAAGGGAGTGAGGGATGGATGGAGATAGTGAATGGGCTACACACACACACACTTACACATAGAATGACTTTGATTAGTGAATGTGATAGGCCGCTCTGAACAGATGTGTTTTGAGGGGGCGCCTGAAACCATGCAAATTGTGGATAGTCCTAATTTCTTGGGGTAGAGCATTCCAGAGGATTGGCGCAGCGCGGGAGAAGTCTTGGAGTCGGGAGTGGGAGGTACGGATTAGTGCAGAGGTTAGTCGAAAGTCGTTTGCAGAGCGCAGCAGTCGGTTAGGCCGATAGATAGAAATGAGGGAGGAGATGTAGGGGGGTGCTGCAGTGTGGAGAGCTTTGTGGGTGAGAACAAGTACTTTGAATTGGATCCTATAATGAATGGGCAGCCAGTGTAAGGACTGGCGAAGAGCGGACGCGTCCGAGTACCGATTAGCCAGATGGATAACCCTGGCTGCTGCATTAAGGATGGACTGGAGAGGGGATAGTCGAGTAATGGGGAGGCCAAGTAATAGAGCGTTACAGTAGTCCAGGCGGGAGTGGATCAATGCTACAGTGAGGGTTTTTGTAGTTTCCATGGTGAGAAAAGGGCGGATTCTAGAGATGTTCTTTAGGTGTAGGCGGCAAGAGCGGGCAAGAGATTGTATATGGGAGGTGAAGGAGAGATTGGTATCAAACATAACACCCAGACAGCGAGCCTGCTGCCGGGGTGTTATTATGGTGCCGCCCACTGAGAGGGAAATGTCAGATTTAGGGAGGTTAGTAGACGGTGGGAGCAGAAGAAGTTCAGTTTTGGAGAGGTTGAGTTTCAGATAGAGAGCAGACATGATGTTGGAGACTGCGGACAGACAGTCGGTGGCGTTCTGTAGTACAGCGGGGGTAAGGTCGGGGGATGACGTGTATAATTGTGTGTCATCAGCATAAAGATGGTACTGAAAGCCAAATCTGCTGATGGTCTGTCCAATTGGGGCGGTGTAGAGAGAGAAGAGAAGGGGGCCAAGGACTGAGCCCTGGGGTACACCGACAGTGAGAGGAAGAGGAGATGATGTGGAGCCAGAGAACGAAACACTGAAGGAGCGGTCAGAAAGATAGGAAGAGAACCAGGAGAGAACAGTGTCCAATAAAAAGACCAATATTGATATCACCGCCATATGGTCAGTGGTAAATAACACCAGTCCTACAGAACATATAAGAGATCATAGCAGAGTTACAGATAATGACTTACCGCTGACGTTCTTACTGATGGAATCGTTCACTTTTCATGTCTTTTCCATCTGGCCCAGACCGACATAACGACTCCTCCAGCCAGGACTCGACTACAGAGAATACAACAAAGAAACGTTTCACTTCTCATATTGTCAGCACTGTCACGGTCACCAATTGGACTATTCTCAACCTGCACAAACTCCTCATCCTGCTGATACCCCAATACTGAGCCACTGCTGTCACATGTGTCCCTATTACTACACCTGATACTCCAATACTGAGCCACTGCTGCAGTATGTGCCCCTATTACTATACCTGGTACCCCAATACTGAGCCGCTGCTGCCCTATGTGTCCCTATTACTGCACCTACTGTGTGGTTCTGTGTGAACTCTAAATTCTAAAGCACCCTCTATAATATAGTAATGCCAGGTGCATGAGCCCTTGAAAACAGTGCCCACATGTTGTCCCCTAGAATGTAATAATGCCCTGTGTGTGCCCCTTTGACAGTCACAGTAACCAGAGTTCCCCTATAACAATAAGTACCCACTTTAAACTTAATGTCCCGAGTCTCCCCCCTGTACAGCTCCCCTATACACAGTATGATGCCCCCTCACTGGATATATACTGACCCCTTAATATCCCCAAACTATTTAATGGCTCCAACACTGTATGATGGCCCCGCCACTATAATCCCCACACTGTATGATGGCCCCCTAGATAGCCTCCATATAGCATAATACACCAGATAGTCCTCAATATAGTATAATGCACCCCCATAGACAGCCTATGTATTGTAATGCACCCCCATAGGCAGCCTCTGTATTATAATGCACCCCAACAGACAGCCTCTATATTGTAATGCACTCCCCATAGGCAGTCTTATTTATAATGCACCCCCATAGGCAGCCTCTGTATTATAATGCACCCCAACAGACAGCCTCTATATTGTAATGCACTCCCCATAGGCAGCCGTACTTATAATGCACCCCCATATGCAGCCATACTTATAATGCATCCCCATATGCAGCCGTACTTATAATGCACCCCCATATGCAGCCGTACTTATAATGCACCCCCATATGCAGCCGTACTTATAATGTATTCCATATGCAGCCGTACTTATAATGCACCCCCATATGCAGCCGTACTTATAATGCACCCCCATATGGAGCCGTACTTATAATGCACCCCCATATGCAGCCTTACTTATAATGCACCCCCATATGCAGCCGTACTTATAATGCACCCCCATATGCAGCCATACTTATAATGCACCCCCTTTACAAAAATAATAAATCCTGTACTCACCTCTCTTGCACCAGGCTCCTGCGCTGCTCACTGCTCTCCCTCTCAGCGTCTGACTGCCGGCGCCTGGCAGTGACGTCATCGTGCCCGCTGTCAGACGCTGAGAGGGGGATTATGGGAGAGAAGGAGCACTCGCTCCTTCTCTCTCAATGCGGTCAGCTGTATCGGCTAGATGCTGATACAGCTGACCCTCCGATGACGGGCGGGGGGCCCACTGCTGGCACCGGGCCCCCCACTGCCTGCTCAGGCCCCATAGCGGCCGGGCGGCAGAGCAGGAAGATTGATTCTCCCTGCTCTGCCGCAGAATGTAACTGTATCGGCGCGCTGTGCACGCCGATACAGTTACATTAGCGTAGTTCCGGGTGGGCCCCCTCAGGGTCTTTCCAAACGCGACATGGCGTCTGGTCTCAATTCCAGGCAATTTTGCGTTAAAAAAGTCAGACAGGGCTCCTTCCCTTCTTCACCCTACTGTGCGCTCAAACAGTGGTTTTCCCCCACATATTGGGTATCAACGTACTCAGGACTAGTGTTGAGCGATACTGCTCGATATCTAAAAATATCGGATCGGAATGGTATCGCCGATATCACTAAATATCGTCGATATCCGATTCCGATACCGGAAGTCCCATGTAAGTCTATGGGAACCAAATATCGACATTAAAAAAACCCATTCTTGCCTTGTTGGTTAATTGTACATGAAGGAAAACAACAAAGACTAATGTAGAATGTATTGGGGGAGGTTGAGGAGACAATAAAGGCATACATGTTTAACCCAATGCATTGGAATAGCATTAATATATTTTTTTTTGGAAATACGTTTGGATTGACTAACAAATTGACAATGTTGTTAACCTTTTTTCTATTTTGGCAAATATGTATGTTTCACAACTTCCATGCTCTTCACCTTTTTAACTTTTGCCAGTGCCACACTTTCTCCTTCATAATCTTCAGCAGCATCATCTTTCTCATCAAATTATTCTTCATCTTCACCTTCTTAATCTTCTTCTTAAACTTCTTGCTATTCATGTTTTTGTTTACATTACTCATATTGTTATTATTAAACTAATTAATCTTCTTCATATTCAAATTCTTCATCTTCTTCCTCTTCATCTTCTTCATCATATTCTTATTTGTGACAGAGATTCCTGTACTTGTAATCTGTAAAAGTATGAATTGTTCATCCTTCCGTTCTTGCTGTCACAAAAGATTTAAATTACAACAGTATTTGTCCGTGTTCAGTTTAGCCTGCAGCAGCAGGCATTTTCCAGGGGCACCACGAGGAGGAACGGACTCACCCCCATACACTGCTTAGTCTTCTTCTGCTTAGAATTTAGAGCATATATTTTGCTCTTCATTTTGGTCTTATACTTCATGTTCTTCTGCTTTTTGATCTTCTGCTTATTGTTCTTCTGTCTCTTGTTCTGTATCTTGTAGTTTGTCTTAACCTTCTTTGTCCTGTTGGTGATCTTCTTCTGGGTAATCTTTTATTTTTTCTTTGTGATGGTGTTCAGGCTGGTTGGCTTCATGCTCGTCGTCCTTGTTGTCGTCATCTTCTTCTGGGTGGTCTTTAAGGTCGTCTAATTTCCGAGAACCAGCTGACGTTACTGGAACCCTGACGGGTATCAGATGGAGCAAGAGACAATGGAAGTAACGAGGACCAGCTGACTGTGCTGGAACCCGGAGGGGCAGCAGAAGGAAAAGAGGCAATGTCACAACCGAGTACCAGCTGACGTTACTGTGACACGGTTACTAAGCAGGAGGTACCTGTGCTCCAAAGCACTACCAAGGACCAGCAGACGTTGGTGGAACTCGGATACGGAGATGGAGGCACCTAGGCCAAAGGCACTGGGGAGAACCAGTTGACGGTACTGGACCCCGGACGGGTAGCAGAAGGAAAAGAGGCAATGTCACAACCGAGTACCAGCTGACGTTACTGTGACACGGTTACTAAGCAGGAGGTACCTGTGCTCCAAAGCACTACCAAGGACCAGCAGACGTTGGTGGAACTCGGATACGGAGATGGAGGCACCTAGGCCAAAGGCACTGGGGAGACCAGTTGACGGTACTGGACCCCGGACGGGTAGCAGAAGGAAAAGAGGCAATGTCACAACCGAGTACCAGCTGACGTTACTGTGACACGGTTACTAAGCAGGAGGTACCTGTGCTCCAAAGCACTACCAAGGACCAGCAGACGTTGGTGGAACTCGGATACGGAGATGGAGGCACCTAGGCCAAAGGCACTGGGGAGAACCAGTTGACGGTACTGGACCCCGGACGGGTAGCAGAAGGAAAAGAGGCAATGTCACAACCGAGTACCAGCTGACGTTACTGTGACACGGTTACTAAGCAGGAGGTACCTGTGCTCCAAAGCACTACCAAGGACCAGCAGACGTTGGTGGAACTCGGATATGGAGATGGAGGCACCTAGGCCAAAGGCACTGGGGAGAACCAGTTGACGGTACTGGACCCCGGACGGGTAGCAGAACGCACCCATGAAAATGTAAGTTGACAGGACGCAAGCCGTCCGCAGTTACCGAATCACACAGTCCTACAGTGGGTGCTTGTCCTATTGTCACAATGGAAACAGCCTTTATTTACATATCCCACAGCACACATAGGAATCACCTAAACTGCAGGCACCATAGAGTCGGCTAACCCGAATGCAACACGACAGCACAACTTATTGGAGGATAATTGACGTTCACACTGCCAGGAAACAGCTGTCGTGCTGTAACCATGCTGGCCAGGAGTCAGTACCCCTGCCAATTACTTACGAGCAACAAATGGCGGTGTTGTAGCCCAGGGAGTAGAGTTCAGGTGGTAGAAAGATGAACATAACAGGAGACATGGAAAACGTTGCCAAACAGTTATTTAATCTGAAAACGGACAGGCAAATTCAGGTGAGATCCATGCCTTGTTCATTTTCAGAAAAGTAAGCCGGTCTACATTCTCTGAGGATAGTCGCATGCGACGGTCTGTTACTACACCACCTGCAGCACTAAAGACGCGCTCAGATAATACACTGGCAGCAGGGCAAGCCAGCACCTCCAATGCATACTGGCTAAGCTCTGGCCATGTATCCAACTTAGAGACCCAAAATTTGAAAGGGGAAGAGGCATCTGGGAGTACACTTAGAGGGAAAGCCAAGTAGTCTGTCACCATCTTACGGAAACGTTTCTTCCTGGTGACTGGAGCCGTCTCGGATGGTGTAGACCTTGCTGGCGCTGTCACAAAACTTCGCCACATTTGTAACATACAGCTCTTGGCCTGTGCAGAGGCGCTGCTTGTGCTCCCTCTTGTTGTAGAGGTGTCTACACTGCCTCGACGCACAGAGCTGCTTTGTAAAGCAGTAGCAGCAGCAGCAGCTCTCTCGGCTGGAATGTACAACAGTATGGATTGCACCAGTGTGTCTTGGTACTCCTGCATTTTACGGTCCCGGTTCACCGGTGTGATGAGGGTTTGTAAGTTGTCCCGGTAGCGAGGGTCTAGGAGGGTGTACACCCAATAATCTGACGTGGTGAGAATGTGGGCGATGCGGCGGTCGTTTCTCAGGCACTGAAGCATGAAATCAACCATGTGCTGCAGACTCCCAACTGGCCAACAAAGGCTGTCCTCTGGAAGAGGCGTCATCTCTGCCTCCTCTGCATCACCCCACCCTCGCTCTACATACTGACTAGAGCGTTGTGTACCTCCCTCTGTAGGGATTTCTTCCTCCTCCATTGACTCCTCCTCCTCCTCCTCCTCATCCTCCTCACAAAGTGAGCCCTGCCCAGCCCTTTGTGAGGAACCACGTTGGATGACTGTCCTGAAGGTAATTGAATTTGTGACTCCTCATCCTCCACCTCTTCCAAAACCTCTTCCTTTAGTGCTTTCAGTGATTTCTGAAGCAGGCAGATAAGGGGGACAGTCATGCTGACTAGTGCATCATCTGCACTCGCCATCCGCGTTGAGACATCAAACGCACGCAAAACGTCGCAGATGTCCTTCATAGAGGCCCACTCAGTAGTGGTGAAGTGTGAACGGCGCAAATTGCGAGTTGATTGCGCCTGTTGCAGCTGATACTCCATTACTGCTGGCTGCTGCTCACACAACCGCTCCAACATATGTAACGTAAAATTCCACCTGGTGGGTACGTCACATATGATGCGATGTTCAGGAAGGCGAAATCTGACTTGCAGAGCTGCAATGCGCGATCTGGCCATGCTGGAACGTCGCAAGTGAGCGCACTCTAGGCGGACCTTGTGCAGCAGTGGATCAAGATCCGGATAGTCCCTCAAAAAACTCTGCACGACCAAGTTGAGCACATGTGCCAGACATGGTATGTGAGTGAGGTTGCCAAGGCCCAGAGCTGCCACCAGATTTCGGCCATTGTCACACACTACCAAGCCTGGCTGGAGATTAGCTGACAAAAACCACACGTCGCTCTCCTGCTTGATGGCATCCCAGAGCTCCTGCGCTGTGTGGCTTCGATTCCCCATGGAAATTAATTTCAGGACGGCCTGTTGACGTTTGGCCACGGCTGTGCTCATATCGGTCGCAACAGGTAAGCGTTCACGGGTCCATGTGGAGGTATACCGTGACGGCTCGTGCAGCGATGATTCTGAGGAACTGGAGTAGGAGGAGGAATCAATGTGTACAGACTGGATTCCTGCAATCCTTGGAGTTGGCAGAACACGTACAGCGCCACTGGCAAGATCTGTACCCGGCTCCACAACATTGACCCAATGGGAAGTGAGGGAAAGGTATCGTCCCTGGCCATGGGTACTGGTCCACGCATCGGTGGTCAGGTGGACCCTGCTACTGACGGCGTTTAGTAGCGCATGTTTAATGTTTCCCTCGACATGATTTTGCAGAGCAGGGACGGCTTGCCTGCTGAAATAAAATCGGCTTGGCACATTATATTGTGGGACTGCCAATGCCATAAAGTTCCTGAAACTGCCAGTCTCCACCAGCCTGAATGACAGCATTTCAAGGGACAGGAGTTTTGCAATGCCAGCATTCAGAGCCTGTGCTCGTGGATGGTTTGCCGAGTATGGCTGTCTTTTATCCCATGCCTGTGGTACCGATGGCTGTTTTGTGCTCTGGGAGTGTGACGATGACTGTGAACTTGCTGCTGTGGGTGGAATAACAGTTTGTCTATGGACAACAGTGACCGAGGTTCTTCCATGGAGATCCTGTGAGGAAGCCGAACCAGGTGTGTGTGAGCTGGAGGTAGAGGCTCCAACACGACCTGAAGATGTAGGTGCTGCTGTAGGTTGGCCTACATCTCCAGTGTGTCTTTGTAACTCAGCTACGTGCTTTGTCCGTACATGTTTCCACATATTTGTGGTATTCAGGTTACTGATATTTTTACCTCTTTTAACTTTTTGCTTACACAGCTTGCATTGAACATAGCAAATATCATCTACAAGTCTGTCAAAAAAGGACCACGCAGTGCAAGTCATGGGAGCGCCAATTTTGACATTTCTAAGAGAACTGCTCCCAACAGGTGCCAAACTGGAGGCTACAGGCAAGCGAGTCTGCAGCCTACCTCTCCCTCCTCTTTGTACCGTTGGGACAATCTCTTCCTCAGAGCTGCTCCCACCACATTCCTGTTGCTCACGCCATGTTGGGTCTCGGACTTCATCATCTCCACTACCCTCTTCCAACACCTGCTGCTGTTGGATGGTCTGGGCAGCACCATGCTTCACAAAACCTGGCACCTGAGTCTCATCATCATCATAAGATGCGTTCTGCGGTGTGCTGTCCATCGGCACTGGCTCACTAGCCTCTTCAGATTGAGAGAGACACAGCTGTTGCGCATCACTGCATACTCCCTCTTCTTCAAATTGCAGAATGCTGCTTGCCTGTGCCCGTGTTTGCGAGCCAACAGATTCTGAGAACAGAAGCAGAGACTCAGCTGGCTCCTGTACAGAACTCTCTGACTGTCTGGGCAATTTGACAGGCGGTGAACAGACAGATGGTTGCTCAACAGTGTTGTGTTCCTGAGAGGAGGTGGAAGGAATTGAAGTCGATGCATTGGCTGCCATCCAACCAACAACGGCTTCAATTTGTTCTTCCTGCAGCAGGGGGGCACGCCGAGCTCCTACCAAACTGCGCATAAAGGAACGCTCATGGGTAAAACTGGTGGATGCTGTGTCACTGAGGGCGGCAGCAGCCACAGAATCCCCACGTCCTCTCCCTTCTGAAACTCCACGGCCACGACCACGTGCCTTACTCCCTGCCTTCTTCATCTTGGTAGATTGATAAAGAAAGTCAGAAAAGTTATAAGGCCTAAGTGTGGTTATTACGCAGAGACTGTGAACAGTTGTGTTTCAGTGTTCACTTCAATCTGTGAAAGGCTACTCCTTTGTCTACTTCTATAGTGTTTGCAACCAATGTATTGGATACGGATGGAAGCGCGTCACACTAATAGATTATATTTATTTTAAATGGAATGGAGCAGAACCAATTGGAGAGAAATGAAAAGGATGAGGCACTGAGACACGCTCAGCAGAGTACAAGCAGCAGTGCTTGAACAAGTAACTGGAGCGTGATGTGCACTCAAAAAATAAAAAACACAGACTGAAGTGAACACTGAAACACAACTGTTCACAATGTGGGAAAGGCTACTCCTTTGTCTACTTCTATAGTGTTTGCAACCAATGTATTGGATACGGATGGAAGCGCGTCACACTAATAGATTATATTTATTTTAAATGGAATGGAGCAGAACCAATTGGAGAGAAATGAAAAGGATGAGGCACTGAGACACGCTCAGCAGAGTACAAGCAGCAGTGCTTGAACAAGTAACTGGAGCGTGATGTGCACTCAAAAAATAAAAAACACAGACTGAAGTGAACACTGAAACACAACTGTTCACAATCTGTGAAAGGCTACTCCTTTGTCTACTTCTATAGTGTTTGCAACCAATGTATTGGATACGGATGGAAGCGCGTCACACTAATAGATTATATTTATTTTAAATGGAATGGAGCAGAACCAATTGGAGAGAAATGAAAAGGATGAGGCACTGAGACACGCTCAGCAGAGTACAAGCAGCAGTGCTTAAACAAGTAACTGGAGCGTGATGTGCACTCAAAAAATAAAAAACACAGACTGAAGTGAACACTGAAACACAACTGTTCACAATCTGGGAAAGGCTACTCCTTTGTCTACTTCTATAGTGTTTGCAACCAATGTATTGGATACGGATGGAAGCGCGTCACACTAATAGATTATATTTATTTTAAATGGAATGGAGCAGAACCAATTGGAGAGAAATGAAAAGGATGAGGCACTGAGACACGCTCAGCAGAGTACAAGCAGCAGTGCTTGAACAAGTAACTGGAGCGTGATGTGCACTCAAAAAATAAAAAACACGACTGAAGTGAACACTGAAACACAACTGTTCACAATCTGTGAAAGGCTACTCCTTTGTCTACTTCTATAGTGTTTGCAACCAATGTATTGGATACGGATGGAAGCGCGTCACACTAATAGATTATATTTATTTTAAATGGAATGGAGCAGAACCAATTGGAGAGAAATGAAAAGGATGAGGCACTGAGACACGCTCAGCAGAGTACAAGCAGCAGTGCTTAAACAAGTAACTGGAGCGTGATGTGCACTCAAAAAATAAAAAACACAGACTGAAGTGAACACTGAAACACAACTGTTCACAATCTGGGAAAGGCTACTCCTTTGTCTACTTCTATAGTGTTTGCAACCAATGTATTGGATACGGATGGAAGCGCGTCACACTAATAGATTATATTTATTTTAAATGGAATGGAGCAGAACCAATTGGAGAGAAATGAAAAGGATGAGGCACTGAGACACGCTCAGCAGAGTACAAGCAGCAGTGCTTGAACAAGTAACTGGAGCGTGATGTGCACTCAAAAAATAAAAAACACAGACTGAAGTGAACACTGAAACACAACTGTTCACAATGTGGGAAAGGCTACTCCTTTGTCTACTTCTATAGTGTTTGCAACCAATGTATTGGATACGGATGGAAGCGCGTCACACTAATAGTTAAATTGCATGGAGCAGCAAGAATTACACTGAAGAAAAAAAAAAAAAGAGTCTGTGAGTGACACGTGCAGATGCCTACAGACAGCGTTGCATGCAGAGCAAACTGCAGCGTCACCTGCACTCACACACACCTTGCAGAGCTGTTAAAACAACACTGCAGGCAAAAGGAAGCTTTACACAGCGGTTGGTGCTAGCCTGCCTACAGCACAGTACACTAAATCGCAATCTCTAACTGTCCCTCAGAGTCAGCACAGCAGCGTTCTGTCCCTTACTGAATTCACAGCACAGTGACGCTAAAATGGCGGCGGCGCCTTTTATAGTGCATTCTGACATCATTTCAGCATCCAATCACAGCCATGCCATTAGTTAACATGACCGCAGCAGTACAGGATGTGCCCACACTTCTTAGGATTCCTCATTGGCTGACTAAAATCACATTGCCTCTCAAAGAATTATGGGAACTTCCGATTCCGGTATACGATATATGGAAAATATCGGAACTAAGTATCGAAAGGCCGAAACAGCTAATATCGGCCGATACCCGATACTTGCGGTATCGTATCGCTCAACACTACTCAGGACAAATTGAACAACAACTTTGGGGTCCCATTTCTCCTATTACCCTTGTGAAAATAAAAAAATAGGGTCTAAATTAAAATTTTAGTGAAAAAAAATGTTAATTTTTTCCTTCCACATTCCATTTATTCCTGTGAAGTACCTGAAGGGTTAATGAACTTCTTGAATGTGAATATCTGTAAGTATATTCAGTATACAGGGCCGCCATCAGGGCATTACTGCCCTTACTGGCATATTGGGCCTAGTGAGGAGGGGGGCCCGTTCTCCAGGGTGCCATGTGGCTAGGTCATCCTGCCCCACAATTTATAGACAAATTGGGGGGCGGGATGGAGACATATGGGGCCAAGATGAGAGGCCATATGGAAATAGTATGGAAGGACATATGGGACCATGACGGGAGGACATTGGGGTCAGGATGGAGACATATGGGGCCAGGATGAGAGGACATAAATGGGGGCAGGATGCAGACAAATGACATATCGGGGGACAGGATGGGAGGACATGTGGGTGGACAGGATGGAGACATATGGGGGGCAGGATGGAGAAATGGGACAGGATGGGAAGATATATATGGGGCCAGGATGGGAGAACATATGGGAGCAGGATGGAAACACATGGGAATGAGGCACATAGGTGCCAGGTTGGGGTACATTATTACAGGAGGTGTCAGAATGTAGGACATTATTACGGTAGGGGCTAATTAATAGATATTATTACTGCTGTGATGTATTTTATTTTTGAGGATACTGTTTTCAGTGGGGTGGCTGTTAATGTGCAGGGCGACACTGTCACTTTTTTTCTTCATCTGGCATAGTGTAGAAGTTGTGGAAAAATTCGGGGATGTGCTCTAGATAACTGTTTTTTTTCTGCAGAGACGAGTCCTGGCTGGAAGACATGATGGCAGTCTGCACTGGATGAAGACGCAAAGCAAAAAAGAATATCTTCAACTAGAGACATCACTGGTGAGTCAGTGTATTACCTGTACACTTATGCTTTACACTATATAGTATACACAGAGCTCTTGTTTATAATGTCACAGGTGATTCCTGTATTACCTGTACACTCACAGTATGTACAAAGCTCGTGTGTATAATGTCACTGGTGAGTCACTATTACTTGTACCTTGACACAATACACTGTATACTATGTACAGAACTCCTATGTATTATGGCACTTATGGTAATATTAGTATTGTGTTTTTTTTATTAATGTGTAGTATTGTAATATTCAGCCACTATGCGGTGGTAATATGTGGCCTGGTCATGGTGTGACTTTATTTGATCCTTGTATGTGGTATTATTCGGGCATTATGTGATGGTAATATGTGGTCCGGCCATGATGTGACAGTATTTCTCCCTTGTATGTGGTATTATTGCTCATTTTAAAAAAGTGTATGACACATCCCCTTAAAGAAAAATAAATAAAAATATACCTAAAAAGAATATTGGACATTTTAACAAATGTTTATGTTTAATAGGTTAGAGTAGAGTAGGGTGCTGCCAGAAGAGTCTACCTTGTCATGGTGGCAGGCTTAAAAAATCTTTTGGCCAAAAAATAAGCTGGTGGCTATGTATGTGATCCGATGTTTGATGGGAACTAGTGATGTGTGATGTGTGAGGATGTGGTGCAAAAGTGTAGTTTTTCCAAGAGTGGGTGGTGGGACTGTGGAAGGTTCGCAGGGGTGGAGGCAGAGCTGGGGTGGAGCCTGGGTAGTGTCTCAAGGGGGTTCAAAAATTTTGCCAGTATGGGGCACCGAAATTCCTGGTGGCAGCTCTGACAGTGTATGTGTGGCACCCCTGAGGGTTCAGTCGCTACAGAGGTATTGCGCCTTACCCAGAGGTGTGATACCCACTCCCAGGTAAGGAGGGAATACCACCTAGGACTCTAACACCTGCACCCAACACACACTAGAACAGCTGGGTACCCTGGACCGACCCTACGGGAGGATGGTCTCACTACAGGCTGAGATAGGAAAGGGTGTATGGGTGGGTGGAGTAGTAGGTAGCAAGGAGGAGTGAAGCTTGAGGAAACAGGAGGCAGAGTTTAGAGAGACCTGAGGAGGAAGAGGCAGGAGTAGGATGTGTATTGAGCAGCTCCCAGTGAGGGGAGGCTGCAGAGAAAGAGAAGGAGTCTAGATAGAGACTCAGGAGGGACTAAAAGCTAGGAAGAGTTTAGTCCAGAAGTAGAGAGTGAAGAGAGAAAGAAGCAGAAGGAAGGAGAAGCTTCTGGAGGGAGAGAAGAAGAGGTCCTAGGGATACAGAGAGAGCAGGAGCCATCCGTCGGTCCCGGTCTGTTGGCAGAGGGACCAGGTTGCAGAGGGAACTCGACCCCTTAGACTAGTGGAGGATTTTATGACTCAGCTAGCAAGTCGACCGCTGTAATAACATAGGGATCACAGACAATAACCACCATTATCTTCTCAGAGAGGCAGCTATATAGAATCAAAGGAACGCAGAAATAAGTCGTTGTCCAATAGGATTTGCAGCTGCTGATCTGGGACGTTGTTGGTGAAGGTGCTGGAGGGATAGAAGGAGGAAAATCAGCACAGCGAGACGGCCAGCGAAAGGAACACATATATAGAAAGGAGTCCTGGAAAGGTGTATCCCAATCTACCTGGGGGTTTGCTGAGCCCCTCACCTGGAGGACACTGTAGCAAGCGGGCATCTGTACTGTGCACACCAGAACTGTGAGTAAAACTTTGGAAACTGCAACTCGCTGACTGTTTCTCAGTTTCTTCCGGCATCACCCATTGCACTCAGCTACATCTCCCAGCACCAATACCACCTTTTACTACATCTACCTGCCCTGGGATTCCATAGCCTCACCTGTGGGAGGCTGTACCAACTCTGCTGCGTCACACCATCTATCCCAGAGGATCTGCACCGCAGCGCTGGTCACCATTGACCAAATACCACAGGTGGCATCACAAATACCTACACTACAAGCTCTACACATCCCCTGTAAATATTTCCCCTTTCATTGGACGCCCAGGGCCACGGACCGGGTCACTGCTGCTGTGACACATCCCTTCAATACACCGGCTCGGTACCGAGTATCCCACTGCCCTGGCGGGCGTTCCATATGTGCAGCATATATCATATATAAATACTGTATATATTACAGTAGAAGCAAGCATTACACTATGAATAATCTGAACTTTAGAAAGCAGAATGCAAAGGAAAGAGATACATTAAGATAAATTAGTCAGAGACGTGGAAAACCAATGCAGATTTGACACACAATTTCTAGCTAAACTACATGTAATTTACATTTTTATTTACCCTTCTATACCACTAAAGGACATTTGATATTCATATTACTAGAATCATTTTATTATAAGGATATTACAAATATAGAAATACCTGATGTAGTTTAATACAGAAATTAAAATCTTACTTTGTATATCCACAGAACTTTTCCTGACAGGTAGAGGGTCTCTGATTATTTAATATTATGCCCTTTCTCAATACCCCTGCAGTCCCTGGCCGTTGAATCCTGGATTGAGGCCTCTTGTTCTGTTCTGCCACTTGCTTCTGTAGAAGACATCGCAGTCCTCTTCTTTCTGGCCTGGTGTCTTCCATGTTGTACGATTCTTTGCTGTATGAGCAGACTTACAATGTCAAATATAATAATATATATATATATATATATCATGTAAGTCACATAAAAATGTACTAAAGATTAGGTAAAATAGGCAAACTGAGATCAGGCCCAGTGAGAAGCAGTGACACAGGACTTCAGTACAAACTGAGCTTTTACTGTTTTGTTATATATAGTTGTACAATATAATTGTATATTCTTTACATTCAGGCACAAAACACAAAGGCGCAGATGAGCACAAACTAAATACAAGCTTCCTTGACAGATGGCATATTACCAACTGCCCAAAGCAAAAATGAAAGGGATGTGTGTTACCTCCGACTAGTAGAAAGTGTCCGGCTAGACACTAGCAGACCCCAGGAGAAGAATCTCCTCGATGATGGGGTCTATTAGGCCGGCGTCACACTGGCGACAGAATCGGACGACTGCAATGCGATGAAAAATCGCATTGCAGTCGGACCTATGTTAATCTATGGAGCAGCTCCCAGTATCAGATTTTTTGTGGTCCGTTTTAAACGTCCGTGTACAATCGCAGCATGCTGCGATTGTCACCGATTGTCGGTCGACAATCGCCAATGCAAGTCTATGGGAGCGATGAAAAATCTGATTACAAACGGACCACACTGTGTGACTTGCGATGAAATCGCATCGGTGTCCTTTAGAAAAGCCGGCAATTCATCCCCGGCTATACTGTAAAATCACACTGACAGCTTTAATAAAGACTAGAAAGAATAGATATATACACATAGAACACATATATATATATATATATATATTATATATGTAATTGTGACATGTATATTATATATATATATATATATTTATAGTTCCTAGACTTCTACATACTGTAATAGCCGCTAATTCAATTGCCGGGTTTTGTGAAATCACAGAAGCCGACATGAAATGATACATTGTTTCCACACATTTAACCATGTAATTTCATGTATTTTTATATATGTTTGAAACATACAATTACATGAGTGTATTTGTGCAAAATTTCAGACATGTAGGGGTTAATTAAAGGTGTAATTTCATTGAAAAAAAATGCGTGGGCTCCCGCTGTATTTTCTCCACCAGACAGACAAAGCAAAGCGAGTGGGGGCAGATAATAATAGCCTAGGGAGGGTACATTTTTTTGTGCCCCCCCTGGCTACTAACATCTGCCCCCAGACACCCCAGAAAGGGCAAATCTATAATTAGATTCGCCCTTTCTGGCACTTTGCCCGTCTATTCCCATTGCCCTGTAGCGGTGGCGAATGGGTTAATCTCACCTTACTGTCACCTTGCTATTGAAAGGTGACCTTAAGGCAGGTTAATAATTGATAGCTGTCAATTAGACAACTATCAATTATTAATCCTATTGAAGTAAATAAAAAAACACACACACTTTAAGAATAAATAATTTTAATGAAATAAAAACACATTTTTTTGACCATATTTTATTTTACACTTAATCCGTGCGAAGCCATTGATCTCCTAAAATAAAGAAAAAGAAATAAAACAACATTATTCTTACCTATTCCGCCGATCTGTCACGTCCCACGCTGTAATCCTTCACAAAGGGTTAACTAGCTTTGAGCCAAGCAATGCAAGTAATCCTGCATGCTCAGCTCAAAGCTCATGAATGAATAAGTTCCTCTCCTGGCGACAGGAGAGGATGTGTTTCATGAATGAAGCTTAATTGATTGTGTCCACTTTCCCTTTAGGTCAGGTCACTACAGTTAAATTGCCAATAAATCAATTAAGCTCCATTCATGAATCTATTCCTCTACTTTCGCTGGGAGAGGAACTTATTCATTCAGGGGAATACAGGTCTGAGACAGCATTATTAGCTCTCTGCGACCTGTAACCTGTTAACCCTTTCTGATGGATTACAGCGTGGGACCTGACTGTACATCGGATTGGTAAGTATAATTTTGCTTGTTTATTTTATTTTTATTACAGGAAATGGTTTTAGCAGGAAAATAAAATATGGTCAAAAACTGTGTGATTATTTCATTAAACTTCTTTTTTATTAAACTGTGTGAGTTTGATTTTTCTTTCATACAATAGGATTAATAATTGATAGTTGTCTAATTGACAGCTATCAATTATTAACCTGGCTTAAAGTGACCTTTCAATTGCAAGGTCATTTTAACCCCTTATTAACCCATTCGCCACCGCTACAGGGCAATGGGAATAGACGGGCAAAGTGCCAGAAAGGGCGAATCTAATTAAAGATTTGCCCTTTCTGGGGTGTCTGGGGGCAGATGTTAGTAGCCAGGGGGGGCACAAAAAAAATGTACCCTCCCTAGGCTATTATTATCTGCCCCCACTCGCTTTGCTTTGTCTGTCTGGTGGAGAAAATACAGCGGGAGCCCACGCATTTTTTTTCAACGAATTTACACCTTTAATTAACCCCTACATGTCTGAAATTTAGCACACATATACTCATGTAATTGTATGTTTCAAACATATAAAAAAATATATGAAATTACATGGTTAAATGTGTGGAAACAATGTATCATTTCATGTCGGCTTCTGTGATTTCACTGAAGCCGGCAATTGAATTAGCGGCTATTACAGTATGTAGAAGTGTAAGAACTATAAATATATGTATATATACATGTCACAATGAATATCATATATATATATATAATATGTGCTCTATGTGTATATATCTATTCTTTCTTTTAGCATTTAAATACTATTCTTTTGTATCCATTATATGTCAGTTTTGCAAGCCTGCGAGAAAATCTCGCAAGTCGGATGAAAATCGGATGTTACAAGGTACACACACATGCGATTAAATCGCATCTTTGAAGGAAAATCGGATGCCAGAAGGATGTGTGATGTTTTTATTTTGATCCGATTGTCGACCGTCTAAAACGGACCGATTTTTTGTGGTTGTGTGTGACACCGGCCTTAGTCTTCACCCCAACTACCTTTTAAAGAGAACTTGTCACCATGTGAAAAGTGGCCAGTTTTTGCCCTTAATTTATTCCTGCTGCTCCCCTGAGTATTTAGTTCAGTTTTTTTTTAATCGGTCACATTTTTCATAGATACAATATATAGCCTTTTTATTTATTAAGAATTTTTTATGTTCTTTACCAAAGGGGCAATTGTAATAATTTAGAGCAGACTAAACATCCACCACCTATCACACAGAATCCCACCAGCTTGAATTAGCACTAAATTAAAAGATTAAAAAAACAAACAAAACAAACTTTAAGGTTATGTTCATATGCAGCATTATTGCCGTGATTTTTGCTGCATTTTTTTCTGCAGAAAAGATGTTTTACAGTAACAGCAAAACCTATGAGATTGCTGAAATCTCACGCATGTTTTTTTTTCTGACTGAATTTGAAGACTGCAGTGTTTTTTAAATCTGCAGCATGTAAATGCTTTTAGAATTTTTGAGCTATTTATTCACCCATATAAAGCAATGAGAAAAAGATTTTTCTTAGTTTTTGCAGATTTTTTTGCTGCCTTTTTGTACTGTAGACAAATCCCACATGTAACTGCAATCAAAAAACACTGCAAAAACACAAAAAATATGCAGCAAAAACACTGAAAAACCTGAGTTTTGAGCGCAGCTTTATTACCAGATTTTGGCAGCAGAAAAAACACTATAAGGGTTTGTTCCCACAGTCAGTAAACGCTGTGGGTTGAACGCTGCGTACATCCGCATCGTCCAACCCGCATCGGCCAGATGTTACAGCATAGTGGATGGGATTTCAAGAAATCCCATCTCCAGTATGTGTGCACCGGCAACCGCGGCTTTCCTGCGGAGACGGACATACGGCGCATCTTTCCAGACCGCAGCATGTCTATTTATCTTGCGGAGACGCTCAGTCTCCACAAGATAAATGTCCCCATACAATGTAATGGGATGCGGTGATTAAGCATGGTTCAATGAGCACATGCGGAATCACAGGCATTCAAAAGCCGGCAGCGCTTTGGATGGAGGGGACATGTGCTGCGTCCAAAGCGCTGCCGGTTATTGACCGTGTGGACGTAGTCTTTAAATGCTGCGTGTGAAAATAGACTAATATGCAGGAGAGCAGCAGAACGTTACTTTACTAGCAATATCCAGCTTTCTTGGATGAGATATAAAGGGAAATATATCAATTCCTGACCACGTGTCCTGTCACTGTCTCACTATACATTATGGCAACCCCTAATAGCATCTTCTGGCTTCCCACATCATTAATATTTATATCAATTTGCTGTAAAATGGAAAGTTATGGAAAACCTTATTATTGATGTTCAGCTCTTAACAAAATTTTCTGCTAATCACTTGCCATTAGCTATAGAAGCAATATCTCACTGAAAGTGTGACTTACTTCTTTTTACGGTACTTCTTCTTTTACTAACACTGAACCTAAATTTTTGGAGTGGCAAAAATGAGAGTATTCATCAAAATCTATAACCATCCAATATCAGCAAAATACTAGAGATGAGCGAACGTGCTATCTGAGCATGTTCGGGTGTTATCTGAGCATCTGGGAGTGCTCGTATATTATGTTCGAGTCCGTGCGGCTGCATGATTCGCGGCTGTTAGACAGCCTCAACACATGCAGGGATTGCCTGTTTGTTAGGCAAGTGTTAGACAGCCCCAGAACATGCAGCCAGAGGACTCAAACATAATATACGAGCACTCCCAGATAATCGGATAACACCAGAGCGTGGTCTAATAAGACGTCATCCGAGCACATTCACTACAAAATACCCAAGTCGGAAAATCATGGCATATATGACTTTTATTCAGTATGGAATTATAGAATGTACCTGTAGGTAAAGGGAGACATATCATTTTGTTTCCATTTTTTCACAATACCACTGCTATCGCCGGTGAAAAGTAGCAGTAATTGTTTTGCAGCTGGAAAAAATAAATCATATACAGTGAGTACACCTGGCAGTTTGCACATTTTCCATTCACAGTATCGTAAATCTTCTATACATACACATAGCCACCTCTTCATCTGGAAGTGGAGACCAGGATTAATGAAGTGTTACCTAACTGATATGCCTACAGCTCCGTACACGTTGTTTGACCTTTCTGTCGGAGATATATTTTGGGAGATTATTTTTTAGCATCAGCCTCTGCCAAAAAGTGGTGACATATTCCACTGTATAAGCTTACAGTGACACATATTGCCAATAGAATCTTTTCCAAAAAGAGATTACTTTTCTTACTGTATACTTCTTTTTAGTGTACTATGATATTCAAATCAGCAAAATGAAGGGTATGTAAATTTATATTGACCTAGTGTATGCCAGAAGAAATGTTTTTGGTGTGTGTGGTGAATGGAGCCTTATAGTTGATTAATGCACCAGTAGCCAAATGCATCTCACAAACAGTGATTGATGTCAATAGAAAACTCCTTTAATTTCTTAACCACCACCATATAGTTTTTTTGGCCTTTGAGGGAAATTTTTTTAACTTTGAGCCTTTTTACAGCAGCTCTTCAGATACAAGACTGCAGTGAGGTGCACATTCATGATGCATGTACACTTGCCGGTGATTGGGAGCAAGTGGTTCTATAAACACTCATTTCCTGATAATCTGACAGTCTAAAGAGGTGCCAATCACCCAACAAAGTAGCAAAATGTTCATTTATCAGGTAAAATTATTTATAAATTAATGTTCTGGACAGCACAGCGGTCCCTCAATAGGAACCATAACATCTACAGTGTTTGCTTTCCTACGGCAGCTAGGGACCTGACAAAGGGCCTTCAGTTTGCCATAATCATCTGCCTATTTGATATCCAAGTATATTTGAGTTCAGTAAACTTTTAAAAATAAATGATATTTATAATTATATTATGCCAAGAAAATATTTATGAAATAATGACCAGCTAAATATCCTCCAACAAAAGAAGGCTGGATTTTGAACATGAAGAAAATCTGACAAAAATTTGAGAGAAAAGAGTTTAAGATGCTCAGAGAATGCTGGTTGTGACCGCCTTAGGGTGGCGGAGAATAGAGAAAAGTCGGATTGTTATTTTTACTGTATGGATAAAAATAACAGCAAAATTACTGTTTTTTGCCCTGCCGTTAGCAAAAATGTATAATAAAAGGTAATTTGTAATTTCCCTCATTTGCTATTAACCAACAGATATAGGTTTAATCTGTAGGTTAATAATGTTCCAAAGCTGCCCTCTCGCCTCTCTGAAAGGGCGATTATTGGGAAATAATTCACTTTATTCCTCTCGGGAGCTGTGGGGTTTCAGTCAAAGAGGCGTGATGGCACGACTTCAGTCACTGCTCAGTGCTCCGACTGAAAAAAACTAAAAATTGACACTGTTGGTTTCTTCAGCTGAAAAAAAATTTAAATAAGAGGACAGAAAGTCATACCATCCAAAATGGATTTTTTTCATCTTTTTTATATAAATTATATGGCAAAATGAATCATGTATTTCAATACTGCATGTGTTTCTCACAAAATTAAAATATCATCAAAAAGTTAATTTATTTCAATTCAATACAAAAAGTGAAACTCATATATTATATAGAGTCATTAGAAACAGAGTGATCTATTTCAAGTGTTTATTTCTGTTAATGTTGATTATGGCTTACAGCCAATGAAAACCCAAACGTCATTATCTCAGTAAATTAGAATACTTTATAACACCAGCTTGAAAAATTATTTTGAAATCCGAAATGTTGGCCTACTGAAATGTATGTTCAGTAAATGCACTCAATACTTGGTCGGGGCTCCTTTTTCATCAATTACTGCATCAATGCAGCGTGGCATGAAGGCGATCAGCCTGTGGCACTGCTGAGGGGTTATGGAAACCCAGGTTGCTTTGATAGCAGCCTTCAGCTTGTCTGCATTGTTGGGTTTGGTGTCTCTCATCTTCCTCTTGACATTTCCCTATAGATTCTCTATGGGGTTAAGGTCAGGTGAGTTTGCTGGCCAATCAAGTGTAATGCAGGTAAATCGGATGCAGCAACACAGAGGCGCAGAGCAAGGGTTAACAGGGTTTTGGTTTAATTAACAAAGGGGGTTTTCTCCTCGCAGGGAGCAAAAGGGGTTAAAACAGATTTTAGTAGTGTTGAGCATTCCGATACCGCAAGTATCGGGTATCGGCCGATATTTGCTGTATCGGAATTCCGATACTGAGTTCCGATACTTTTGCTATATCGTATACCGGAATCGGAAGTTCCCATAATTCTTTGAGAGGCAGTGTGATTTTATTCAGCCAATGAGGAATCTTAAGAAGTGTGGGCACATCCTGTAATGCTGTGGTCATGTTAACTAATGGCATGGCTGTGATTGGCTGCTGAAATGATGTCAGAATGCACTATAAAAGGCGCTGCCGCCATTTTGGTTTCACTCTGCTGTGAATTCAGTTAGGGACAGAACGCTGCTTGCTGACTCTGAGGGACAGTTAGAGATTGCATTTTTGTGAATTTTTCTGTAGGCAGGCTATTTTACAAACCGCTGTGTAAAGCTTCCTTTTGCCTTGCAGTGCTATTTTCACAGCTCTCTGCAAGGTGTGTGTGTGAGTGCAGGTGATGCTGCAGTTTGGTCTGCATCCACCGCTGTTTGTAGTCAGCTGCACGTGTCACTCACTGCCTTATCCTTTTTTTTTTTTTTTGTAATTGGTGTTGCTCCATTCAATTTCAATTAACTCTCATCTATTATTGTGACGCGCTTCCATCCGTATTCAATACATTGGTTGCAAACACTAATAGAAGTACAGAGCGGAGCCTTTCAGAGCTAGTGAACAGTTGTGTGCAGTGTTCACGGCTGTCTTGGAGGTCTCTTTGTGAGTGCAGATCACGCTCAAGTTAGTTCTTCATCCACTGCTGGTTGGAGTCTGCTAGCGTGTGTCACTGCCTCATCCTTTTAATTTTTTTTGGAATTGGTGCTGCTCCATCCAATTTCAATTAACTCTCATCTATTAGTGTGACGCGCTTCCATCCGTATCCAATACATTGGTTGCAAACACTAATAGAAGTACAGAGCGGAGCCTTTCAGAGCTAGTGAACAGTTGTGTGCAGTGTTCACGGCTGTCTGGGAGGTCTCTTTGTGAGTGCAGATCACGCTCAAGTTAGTTCTTCATCCACTGCTGGTTGGAGTCTGCTAGCGTGTGTCACTGCCTCATCCTTTTAATTTTTTTTTGGAATTGGTGCTGCTCCATCCAATTTCAATTAACTCTCATCTATTAGTGTGACGCGCTTCCATCCGTATCCAATACATTGGTTGCAAACACTAATAGAAGTACAGAGCGGAGCCTTTCAGAGCTAGTGAACAGTTGTGTGCAGTGTTCACGGCTGTCTGGGAGGTCTCTTTGTGAGTGGCGATCACGCTCAAGTTAGTTCTTCAACCACTGCTGGTTGGAGTCTGCTAAGCGTGTGTCACTGCCTCATCCTTTAAATTTTTTTGTAATTGGTGCTGCTCCATTCAATTTCAATTAACTCTAATCTATTAGTGTGACACGCTTCCATCCGTATCCAATACATTGGTTGCAAACACTATAGAAGTACAGAGCGGAGCCTTTCAGAGCTAGTGAACAGTTGTGTGCAGTGTTCACTGCTGTCTGGGAGGTCTCTTTGTGAGTGCACATCACGCTCAAGTTAGTTCTTCATCCACTGCTGGTTGGAGTCTGCTAAGCGTGTGTCACTGCCTCATCCTTTTAATTTTATTTTTGGAATTGGTGCTGCTCCATTCAATTTCAATTAACTCTCATCTATTAGTGTGACGCGCTTCCATCAGTATCCAATACATTGGTTGCAAACACTATAGAAGTACATAAAGGAGCCTTTCAGAGCTAGTGAACAGTTGTATGCAGTGTTCATGGCTGTCTGAGAGGTCTCTTTGTGAGTGCCGATTACGCTCAAGTTAGTTCTTCAACCACTGCTGGTTGGAGTCTGCTAAGCGTGTGTCACTGCCTCATCCTTTAAATTTTTTTGTAATTGGTGCTGCTCCATTCAATTTCAATTAACTCTAATCTATTAGTGTGATGCGCTTCCGTCCGTATCCAATACATTGGTTGCAAACACTATAGAAGTACATAAAGGAGCCTTTCAGAGCTAGTGAACAGTTGTGCGCAGTGTTCACGGCTGTCTGGGAGGTCTCTTTGTGAGTGCAGATCACGCTCAAGTTAGTTCTTCATCCACTGCTGGTTGGAGTCTGCTAAGCGTGTGTCACTGCCTCATCCTTTTAATTTTATTTTTGGAATTGGTGCTGCTCCATTCAATTTCAATTAACTCTCATCTATTAGTGTGACGCGCTTCCATCCGTATCCAATACATTGGTTGCAAACCCTATAGAAGTACATAAAGGAGCCTTTCAGAGCTAGTGAACAGTTGTGTGCAGTGTTCATGGCTGTCTGAGAGGTCTCTTTGTGAGTGCAGATCACGCTCAAGTTAGTTCTTCAACCACTGCTGGATGGAGTCTGCTAAGCGTGTGTCACTGCCTCATCCTTTAAATTTTTTTGTAATTGGTGCTGCTCCATTCAATTTCAATTAACTCTAATCTATTAGTGTGACACGCTTCCATCCGTATCCAATACATTGGTTGCAAACACTATAGAAGTACATAGCGGAGACTTTCGGCTGGTTTGCGGCCTGCAAGACCAGACAGATTAGTATTACCCTATTTTTTGTAGCCTTATCTATTGCATTCTAGTTTCCTGCATTGTAATAGCTACAAAAATTTTGTGAGTGATACTATCGATTGTACATCGTTTTTTGTCTCAAATCCCAACCTTTGTTTTTTGGGGGAAAAACACAAAAAAGTTAATAACGTTCACCAAACACTACACTTGACACTTGCTAGGCCACATTAGCTGATATTAAAGTGTAGTCCACACTTAATAAACTTAGTGTTTCTTATACCTGTTAGCAGCTGTTCAGGAATAAGCACACTAAGGCCTTAGTACTTTTCTGCCTATCTTTATCAATCTACCAGATGAAGAAGGCAGGAAGTAAGGCACGTGGTCGTGGGCGTGGAGTTTCAGCAGGGAGAGGACGTGGGGATTCTGTGCCTGCTGCGGCCACCAGTGACACAGCATCCACCAGTTTTCCCCGTGAGCTGTCCTTTATGCGCACTTTTGTAGGAGCTCGGCGTACCCCCCTGCTGCGGGAAGAACAAATTGAAGCCGTTGTTGGTTGGATGGCAGCCAATGCATCGACTTCAATTGCTTCCACCTCCTCTCAGGACCAGAGCACTGTTGAGCAACCATCTCTCTTCACCACCTGCCCAATTGCCCAAGCAGTCAGAGAGCTCTGTACAGGAGCCAGCTCAGTCTCTACTTCTGTTCTCTGAATCTGTTGGCTTGGAAAGAGGGGGCCAGCCAAGCGGCATTCTAGAATGTGAAGAAGAGGGAGTATGCAGTGACGCGCAACTGCTTTGTCTCTCTGAATCTGAAAAGGCGGGTGAGCCAGTGCCGATGGTCAGCACACCGCAGAACGCATCTGATGATGATGACACTCAGGTGCCAGTTTCTGTTGCGCATGGTGCTGGCCAGACGACCCAACAGCAGCAGGTGTTGGAATAGGGTAGTGGAGATGATGAGGTCCTTGACCCATCATGGCGTGAGGAACAGGAAGGTGGTGGGAGCAGCTCTGAGGAAGAGATTCCCCCAACGGTCCAAACAGGAAGGAGAGGTAGGCTGCAGACTCGGTTGCCTGTAGCCTCCTCTTTGGCACCCGTTCGGAGCAGTTCTCTTCCAAAAGCCAAAATGGGCGCTCCCAGGACTTGCAGTGCGTGGTCCTTTTTTGACACAGTTGCAGATGACATTTGCTATTTCAAATGCAAGCTGTGTAATCAAAAAGTCAAAAGAGGTAAAAGTGCCAGCAACCTCAATTCCACTAATATGTGGAAACATGTGCGGACCAAGCACATGGTGGAGTTACAAAGACACATTGGAGACGTAGGCCAACCTACAGCAGCACCTACATCTTCAGCTCGTGTTGGAGCCTCTTCCTCCAGCTCACACACAGCTGTTTCGGCTTCCTCACAGGATCGCCATGGAAGAACCTCTGTCACTGGTGTACAGAGACCCAGTGTAATTCCACCCACAGCACTAAGTTCCCTGTCATCCTCACACTCCCAGGCCACTGTACAGCCATCGGTAACACAGGCATGGGAGAAAAGGCGTCCCTACTCGGCAAACCATCCACGAGCACAGGCTCTGAATGCTAGCATTGCAAAACTCCTGTCCCTTGAAATGCTGTCATTCAGGCTGGTGGAGACTGACACTTTCCGTAACTTAATGGCATTGGCAGTCCCACAATACAACATGCCCAACCGCTTTTATTTCAGCAGGCAAGCCGTCCCTGCCCTGCAAAAGCATGTGGAGGGAAAAATTAAACATGCGCTACTAAACGCCGTCAGTAGCAAGGTCCACCTGACGACCGATGTGTGGACCAGTATCCATGGACAGGGACGATACCTTTCCCTCACTGCCCATTGGCTCAATGTTGTGGAGTCGGGTACAGATCTTGCGAGTGGCGCTGTACGTGTTCTGCCAACTCCAAGGATAGCAGGAATCCAGTCTGTACACATTGACTCCTCCTCCCACTCCAGTTTCTCAGAATCATCGCTGCAGGAGCCGTCACGGTCTACCTCCACATGGACCCGTGAACGCTTACCTGTTCTGACCGATATGAGCACAGCCGTGGCCAAACGTCAACAGGCCGTCCTGAAATTAATTTCTATGGGGTATTGAAGCCACACAGCGCAGGAGCTCTGGAATGCCATAAAGCAGGAGAGCGACGTGTGGTTTGTGCCAGCGAATCTCCAGCCAGGCTTGGTAGTGTGTGACAATGGCTGAAATCTGGTGGCAGCTCTGGGCCTAGGCAACCTCACTCACATACCATGTCTGGCACATGTGCTCAACTTGCTCATGCAGAGTTTTTTGAGGGACTATCCGGATCTTGATGCACTGCTGCACAAGGTCCGCCTAGAGTGCGCTCACTTGCGTCGTTCCAGCATGGCCAGATCGCACATTGCAGCTCTGCAATGCCGATTCCGCCTTCTGGAACATCGCATCATATGTGACCTACCCACCAGGTGAAATTCCACGTTACATATGTTGGAGCGGTTGTGTGAGCAGCAGGCAGCAGTAATGGAGTACCAGCTGCATCAGGCGCAATCAACTCGCAATTTGCGCCGTTCACACTTCACCACCACTGAGTGGGCCTCTATGAAGGACATCTGCCACGTTTTGCGTGCGTTTGATGACTCAACGTGGATGGCGAGTGCAGATGATGCACTAGTCAGCATGACTGCCCCCCTTATCTGCCTGCTTCAAAAAACACTGCAAGCACTAAGGGATGAGGTTTTGGAAGAGGTGGAGGATGAGGAGTCACAAATTCCATCACCTTTTGGACAGTCAGCACAACGTGGTTCCTCACAAAGGCCTAGGCAGGGGACACTTTGTGAGGAGGATAAGGAGGAGTCAATGGAGGAGGAAGACATCGCTCCAGAGGGAGGTACACAATGCTCTAGTCAGTATGTAGAGCGAGGGTGGGGTGATGCAGAGCAGGCAGAGATGACGCCTCTTGCAGGGGACAGCGTTTCTTGGCCAGTTGGGAGTCTGCAGCACATGGTTGATTTCATGCTGCAGTGCCTGAGAAACAACCGCCGCATCGCCCACATTCTCACCACATCTGATTATTGGGTGTACACCCTCCTAGACCCTTGCTGCCGGGACAACTTACAAAGCCTCATCACACCGTTGAACTGGGAGCATAAAATGCGGGAGTACCAAGACACACTGGTGCAATCCATCATGTTCTCCATTCCAGCCGAGAGCACTGCTGCTGCTACTGCTTTACAAAGCAGCTCTGTGCGTCGAGGCAGTGGAGGAAACTCTGCACCAAGAGGGAGCAGAAGCAGCGTCTCTGCACAGGGCAAGACCAGTATGGCCCAAATGTGGCAAAGTTTTGTGTCACCGCCACAAATGTCTACACCATCACAGACAGCTCCAGTCAGCAGGAGGCAACGTTTCTGTCAGATGGTGACAGACTACATGTCTTGCCCTCTCAGTGTACTCCCAGACGGCTCTTCCCCCTTCAAGTTTTGGGTCTCTAAGCTGGATACATGGCCAGAGCTTAGCCAGTATGCATTGGAGGTGCTGGCTTGCCCTGCTGCTAGTGTATTATCGGAGTGTGTCTTTAGTGCCGCAGGTGGTGTACTAACAGACCGTCGCATGCGACTATCCTCCGATAACGTAGACCTGCTTACTTTTCTGAAAATGAACAAGGCATGGATCTCGCCTGAATTTGCCTGTCCGTTTACCGATTAAATAACTGGTTGGCAATAGTATCCATGTCTCCTGTTCTGTTCATCTTTCTACCACCTGAACTGTACTCCCTGGGCTCCAACACTGCCAGTTGCTGCTCAGAAGTGCCGTGTGCACAGAGCAAAACACAAGCTCCTGTGTTAGTGGGGTTCAGTAACGCCAGCTGTTCCCCTGCTGTGTGTCCGGCAATAAGTCTCCTGCTCCCTCCACATGCACACAACATCAGATGTCTAACTTGCTCCACATAGGGAAGAGCCGACACCCTGATTGTTATGCTCAAAACACGAAAAACGGCAGCTTTCCAACCCTAAAATGATGAATTTTAGTAACAAATATGTACAAATATACATTTTAAATAGAAGCGCATATATGCACATGGCGAGTACAAATGCTAAGCAAAAACCCTACATAGGGTATAGGGGTTGAAATGAATGCATAAAAGTACATTTCATAATCCATTAATGCTGCTTAAGGAACGGTATCTCCACCTGTAAGATACTGCAGACAATGGATGTACGACTAGTCATCATCATCATCATGAGTTATATATGTGACAGACAGTACAAAATACACAGATTGAGGCCAACTGTAAGTTCACACCCCATATATGAAAGGTCCAGCATCTAAGCCTGATAATAAGGCGCAATAATCATGCATAACCTCTAAAAAGTGCATCGTGCATACTGACAATAGCAAGTTATACCTGCAAGTGCAGGTGAAACAACGCCAACGGATAGAAAATGTTAATGCTATCTAGGTATCACAGTGTATAGCTACTAATGGACAATGGCGATATAATACTGTACCTCAATAAAGGCAGCGGCACCCCTCATGCTTGTTTGGCTTGTAGCTTCTTCAAGAGGGGACGTGCGTGTTTGGTTGCTTATAGGTGCATGTTTATACAGGAAATCAGTCATGATGGCGGCTTTGGAGCGGCGCTACCGCTGAAGAACGCTGCGCAACGTCACTGCAAGTGAGCGTCATATAACGGCCAGACGCTCCCCTACCCGACGCGTCAGAGCAGGAAGGCAGTGTGGGCGGAAAAAACCGTTGCGCAACCATACATGCACTTCCCCTCTTCAACTTTCTACAAGCAAAAAGCGCATGAGTGCTGGTGCAGCCTTTATTGACGTAGAGTATGACATCACCATTCGCCATCACTGGCTATGCACTGTCTGATACATAGATAGCATATACCTTTGCTATCCGTTGCCTTTGTTTCACTTGCACTTGCAGGCACCCACAGCAATTTTGACTATGCACGATGCATTTTTTATCAGTTAGGCTTGATCATTGATTATTGCGCCATTATATTCATGAGTCCATGCTGGACATTTCATATATGGGGTGCCAAGTAACAATTTTCATCAATGACTGTCTTTTTAACTGTCACATATAAATTGTAATGATGATGATGACTAGTACTACATCCATTGTCTGCACTATATTACGGTCAGGGCCGGCGTCAGCACCCGGCACACCCGGGCAAGTGCCGGGGCCCTGAGCAGGCGGGGGGGGCCCACTGCCGTCTGGCACCCCCGCGCCCGTTAGCGGAGGAGAGCGGTGTCAGCGCCGCCACTGGGCCCCCCCCAGCTTGCTCAGGGCCCCGGCATCAGCTGGCACAATACTTACCTCTCCCGTGCCTCCACTGCCGCAGCTCCGGGCTCCAGGGGGCGCCGGCGCTTCCTCTCACAGCAGCGCCGCTGAATGACGTCATCATTCAGTGGCCGGCTGTGGCAGAGAGCGCGGACACTGAACAGGTAAGACGTCTCTGTGTGTGTCTCTGTGTGTATGTAGTGCGGTGCTTTGTGTGTGTGTGTGTGTGTGTGTATGTATGTGAGAGAGTGCTTGTGCTGTAGTGCTGTCTGTGTGTGATGATGGGCAGGCATTGATGATAATGGGCAGGCATTGATGATAATGGGGAGGCATTGATGATAATGGGGAGGCATTGATGATAATGGGGAGGCATTGATGATGGGGAGAAGATGATGATGGGCAGGCATTGATGATGATGGGGAGGCGATAATAATGATGGGGAGGCGATGATGATGATGGGGAGACATTGATGATAATGGGGCGGCATTGATGATGATGGGGAGGTGATAATTATGATGGGAGGCGATGATGATGATGGGCAGGCATTGATGATAATGGGGAGGAAATCATGATGATAATGGGGAGTCTTTCCACAGCGCCCTTTCCTGAGCCGTAATAGTGCAGAACGCAGTACAGCGCAGAGGAGAGCTCCATATTTTGTATGGAGCATTATATGGGGACCAGTATCCTGTATGGAGCATTATATGGGGACCAGTATCCTGTATGGAGCATTATATTGGGTCCAGTATTCTGTATGTAGCATTATATGGAGACCAGTATCCTGTATGGAGCATTATATGGGGACCAGTATCCTGTATGGAGCATTATATTGGGTCCAGTATTCTGTATGGAGCATTATATGGGGGGGACATCCTGCATGGGGTATTATATGGGTGATAAGGGGGAGACTGTGGTGCCCATAATATTGTATGGAGGACTGTACTGTCCAGTCTGTACTGTGCGCTGTGAGGATTTGGCGGTTTTTGAGCTATTGTACAATTTACAATAGATATCACTCATGTAATGGAAGAAGTTAAGTATTTGGCATTGTACTATATCCATATTTCTCTGCAGCATCTGTGCATCATGAATCGTGGTCTGTGTTAAAGGGGCCCACTGAGGCTCTTTCGCTCGGGGCCCATAAAAACCTGGAGCCGGCCCTGATTACGGTTGTACATAGCGTTCCTTAGGCAGCTTTAATTTCTTCAGAAATGTAATTGTATGCATTAATTTCAACCCCTATAGGTTTTTGGCTTTTTTTTGTCGTGTTACATTTCTTGTTGCCATGTGCATATATGCGTTTATATTTTAAATGTCTTTATTTCAATATTTTTGAATTCAATGCATGGTCCTAGTAAAGCTTACATTTCTCTTGTTTGGAGTATATACATTTAGAAGTGCCACGGAACAAGGCAACTACTCTGTGTGATTTCTACACCCTCCTTGACCCTGGGCTTCAACACCGTCAGTTGCTATTCAGAAGTGCTGTGTGTCCGGCAATAATTTCTGCTACCTCCACATGCTGAAAACAACATCACATGTCTAACTGGCTCCACATAGGGATGAGGCTACACCCTGATTGATATGCTCAAAACGAGAAAAACGGCAGTTTTAAAACCATAAACTGATTAATCGTTGTCCCAAATATGTTACAAAATAATTTGTAAATATAAGTGCATATATGCACATGTCGAATACAAATGCAAACCAAAAAGCCTACATATGGTATAGGGCAGTGATTGCGAACCTTGGCACTCCAGCAGTTGGAGAACTACAACTCACAGCATGCCTCAAATGCTGCAAGGTTGCAAGGGCATACTGGGAGTTGTAGTTTTACAACAGCTGGAGTGCCAAGGTTAGCCTTAAGTGGTATAGGGTTTGAAATCAATGCATACAAGTACATTTAATAATATCCATAGTTGCTTAAGGAACGGGATCTACACCTGTAATATAGTGCTAACAATGGATGTAGGACTACTCATCATCATCATTACTTATATTTGTGACAGTAAAAAATACACTGATTTAGCCCAATTCTTAGTTCACACCCCATATCTGAAAGGTCCACCATCTAATCCTGATAATAAGGCGCAAAAATCATGCATAACCTCTAAAAAGTGCATCGTGCATACTGACAATAGCAAGTTATACCTGCAAGTGCAGGTGAAACAACGCCAACTGATAGAAAAGGTTTATGATATCTAGGTATCAGAGTGAATAGCGACAGCTGTACAATGGCGATATGTACATCAATAAAGGCTGCGGCACACCTCACGCGCGTTTTGCTTGTAGCTTTTTCAAGAGGGGACGTGCTTGTATGTTTGATCATAGGTGCATGTTTACTGAGTAAAGCAGTCATGACAATGGCTTTGTGTTGTCGCTACGCTAGCGCTGATGAACGCTGCGCAACGTGACTGCAAGTCAGCGTCATATGACGCACAGACGCTCCCCTACCCAACGCGTCAGAGCAGGAAGCCAGTCTTGCGTCCAAACAAACGCGCAAGCATACATGCACTTCCCCTCTTCATCAAGCTAGAAGCAAAACGAGCGTGAGTGGTGCCGCAGCCTTTATTGAGGTAGAGTATTATATCGCCATTCAGCATCAGTGGCTATGCAGTCTGATCGATATATACCTTATCTATCCGTTGTCATGGTTTCAACTGCACTGGCAGGCATACATAGCAATTTTCACTATGCACGATGCACTTTTTCTAGGTTAGGCTTGATCAGATCATTGATTATTGCGCCATATTATCAGGATTACATGCTGGACATTTAATATATGTGCTGAGCCTGTTAAGTAACATTTTTCCGCAATTACTGTATTTTTTAATGTCACATATAACTTGTAATGATGATGATGAGAAGTCGTAGATTCATTGTCTACACTATATTACAGGTGTACATACCGTTACTTAGGCAACATTAATGGATTCTGAAATGTACTTGTATGCATTAATTTCAACCCCTATAGCCTTAATTTTTTTGTTTTTGGTAGCATTGCTTTTCACCATGTGCATATATGCGTTTATATTTTTAATGTCTTTATTTCTATATTTTTTAATTCAATTCATCATTTTTTGGTAGTAAAGCTTATCTTTCTCTTGTTTGGAGTATATACATTTTGAAGAGCCATGTAACAAGGCAACTACTCTATATAGTATTTCCACACCCTCCTTGACCCTGGGCTCCAACACCGCCAGTTGCTGCTCGGAAGTGCTGTATGCACAGTCAACACTTGCTCCTGTGTTACTGGGGTTCAGTAATGTCAGCTGTTCCCCTGCTGTGTGTCCGGCAAGAAGTCCTGCTGCCTCCAAATTCAAGTTACAAAGTTGCTCATACTAGGCCTCAGCCTACACCCTGACTGACCCTGGGCTCCAACACCGCCAGTTGCTGCTCAGAAGTGTCTTTGGCACGGGTACTCCCTCCTGTCCAGCCTGGTTACAGCACGCCAGCTGTTTCTGGGCAGTGTCAATGTCACTTTGCCTCCAATAAGTTGTCCTATCGTGTTGCGGTCGGGTTAGCCGACTCTATAGTGCCTGCAGTTTAGGTGATTCCTATGTGGGCTGCGGGATATGTAAATAAAGACTGTTTCCGTAGCGCCAATAGGACAAGCACCCCCTGTGGGACTGTGGGATTTCGCGGCCTTTCAACTTTAATTTGCATGGATACCTTCAGCTACCCATCCGGGTTCTAGTACCGTCATCTGGTTCTCGCCAGTGTCTTTGGCACGGGTACTCCCTCCTGCCCAGCCTGGTTACAGCATGCCAGCTGTTTCCGGGCAGTGTCAACGTCACTTTGCCTCCAATAAGTTGTCCTGTCGTGTTGCGGTCGGGTTAGCCGACTCTATGGTGCCTGCAGTTTAGGTGCTTCCTATGTGGGCTGTGGGATATGGAAATAAAGGCAGTTTCCGTAGTGCCAATAGGACAAGCACCCCCTGTAGTAACGGCGGCCGGCTCGCGGCCTTTCAACTTTAATTTTCATGGGTACCTTCTGCTACCCATCCGGGTTCCAGTACCGTCAGCTGGTTCTCGGCAGTGCCTTTGGCCAAGGTGCCTCCATCTCGGTATCCGAGTTCCAGCAACGTCTGCTGGTCCTTGGTAGTGCTTTGTAGCACAGGTACCTCCTGCTTAGTAACCGTGTCCCAGTACCGTCAGCTGGTCCTCGGTTGTGCCATTGGCTCTGTTCCTTCTGCTGCCCCTCCGGGTTCCAGCACAGTCAGCTGGTCCTCGTTACTTCCATTGTCTCTTGTACCTTCTGCTACCCGTCCGGGTTCCAGTACCGTCAGCTGGTTCTCGGCAGTGCCTTTGGCCTAGGTGCCTCCATCTCGGTATCTGAGTTCCAGAAACGTCTGTTGGTCCTTGGTAGTGCTTTGTAGCACAGGTACCTCCTGCTTAGTAACCATGTCCCAGTACTGTCAGCTGGTCCTCGGTTGTGCCATTGGCTCTTGTTCCTTCTACTACCCATCTGGGTTCCAGGACAGTCAGCTGGTTCTCAGAAGTTACTCAGCCTTCTTGTACCTTCAGCTACATTTCCAAGTTGAAGATTTTTTAAATGTTTTTTTGGGTAATCACTCTGGATCTCCCTGACTATGACACTGAAGATGACGACCCTGAAGACGACGACCCTGAAGACCACCCCGAAGAAGACGATGCCCCCGAAGACGAGGACCCTGAAGACGATGACCCTGAAGACCACCCCGAAGAAGACGACCCCAAGTACGACGACCATGAAGACGACGAGCCTGAACACCACCACAAAGAAGAACTAAAAGATTACCCAGAAGAAGATCACAAACAGGACAAAGAAGATTAAGACAACCGACAAGATACAGAACAAGAGACAGAAAACCAAGAAGCAGAAGAACAAAAAGCAGAAGAACATTAAGCATAAGACCAAAAATCAGAGCAAAATATATGCTCTAAATTATAAGCAGAAGAAGACTAAGCAGTGTATGGGGGTGAGTCCGATCCTTCTCGTGGTGCCCCTGGAAAATGCCTGCTGCTGCAGGTAAAACTGAACGCGGACAAATACTGTTGTAAATCTTTTGTGACAGCAAGAACGGAAGGTGTAATCTTCAAACTTTTACAGATTACAACTACAGGAATGCCTGTCACAAATAAGAATATGATGAAGAAGATGAATAGGAAGAAGATGAAGATGTAGAACAGTGGTTCTCAACCTTTCTAATGCAGTGACCCCGCAATACAGTTCCTCATGTTGCGGTGACCCCCAAACCAAAAAATAATTACAGTCCTCCATACAATATTATGGGCACCACATAGTCCTCCATACAGTATTATGTGTTATGTTTCGGTAGCTGAGGAGTGCAGGTAAAAAAGGCAATACACCAGAGCAGTTGGAATCTATGAGATTGCAGTACCCTGACTAACCACCACAACTAGAGGCAGCCGTGGAGCGTTCCTACGTTGGTCCTAGACGCCTCGTCACAGCCTGAGAAACTAACTACACCTAAAGATAGAAATAGGAAAGCTATCTGCCCCGGAGCAGAACCCCAAAGATAATAGAAAGCCCCCAAACATGTAATGGCGGTTAGACAAGATGAAATACTGACACAGACAGAAAATAGTATGAGCAAACGCTGGGGCCCAAACTATCTAAATAGAAAAGGATAGGAAGGGCACTTACTGCAATCCCAGAAAACCCTGAAAAGCACCAACTCTACTAATTTCAAAATCACCTGAGATCACACGACCTCTACCACCTAAATTAGTTCTCTGGTGTAACAAAAACAGCAGCCACTGAAAAAACTGGAAAAAGCAAAAGTACAAAACTCAGTTGCTGAACCAAACTGAGAGGGCAAAAGCCCCCGGAGGGGACCCTGAAGGCCCCCACAGAAGTGCAGGACAAAATGCAAAAATATTGCACAAACACAAAAAAAGAAAATGACTTATCTGATAGCAGAGATGCAGACACGACACAGCAGGCTACAAGGGAAACTGGAAAGAAGGATTCAGACCAGAACAATTGATCACCGGCAACCCTGATGGGAAAATGACTCCCTTATATAAGACCAGTCAGTCACACCTGATTCCCAGTCCTCACAATCTTCACTAGCACCGCTTGTAACCACCAGAGGGAGCCTCTGCTCAGAACTCATCTCAAACCCATTCACAACAATTATGGGCCAAATATAATGCTCCATAAAGAATACTGGTCCCCATATAATGCTCCATACAAAATATGGAGCTATCCTCTGCACTGTGCTGCGTTCTGCACTGTTACGGCTCAGGAAAGGGCGCTGTGGAAAGACTCCCCATTATCATCATCATTACCTCCCCATCATCATCATCGTCTCCCATCATCATTGTCTCCCCATCATCATTATCATTGCCTCCCCAATATCATCATCATTTTCTTCCCATCATCATTGGCTCCCCATCATCATCATCATTGCCTGTCCATCATCATTGGCTCCCCATCATCATCGCCTCCCCATCATCATTGCCTGCCCATCATCATCGCCTCCCCATCATCATCATCTTTGCCTGCCCATCATCATTGGCTCCCCATCATCATCGTTGCCTCCTCACCACCATCACTGCCTCCCCCCATCACCATCACACATACAGCACCACACACAGACAGCACCGCAGCACTCTCTCACATACACACACGCAGGCAGACACACACACACACACACTGATACACACAGACACATACACCTCACATCTCACCTGTCCGGCGCCCGCGCTCTCTGCCACAGCCGGCCGCTGAATGATGACGTCATCCAGCGGCGCTGCTGTGACAGGAAGCGCGGGCGCCTTGCAGGTGCCCCCTGGAGCCCGGAGCTACGGAGGCACGGGGAGAGGTAAGTATTGCACTGCCTGCTCAGGCCGGGTCCCCCCTCTCCCGCACAGTGGACTCACCGACCCGCCGCTCAGCTCCGGAGGGTCCCGGGCCGCTGCACTGTGACTCCGTGGGAGGAGGAATTGCTGCTGCTGCCACGCCGCCCCACACACGTGCTGCCTGGGGCAGACCGCCCCCCGCCCGCCCACGCTGCGCCCTACGCCCGCCTACGCTACGCCCCTGCTACGCCACTGGGCTAAAGCCATCGGAAATATGCTGTATATATGGCTCCGCTCCCATCCTGTATATATGGCTCCGCTCCCCCTCCCATCCTGTATACATGGCTCTGCTCCCATCCTGTATATATGGCTCCGCTCCCCCCTCCCATCCTGTATACATGGCTCCGCTCCCCCCTCCCATCCTGTATACATGGCTCCGCTCCCACCCTCCCATCCTATATACATGGCTCCGCTCCCCCCTCCCATCCTGTATATATGGCTCCGCTCCCATCCTCCCATCCTGTATACATGGCTCCGCTCCCATCCTTCCATCCTGAATACATGGCTCCGCTCCCATCCTCCCATCCTGTATATATGGCTCCGCTCCCATCCTGTATATATGGCTCCGTTCCCATCCTCCCATCCTGTATACATGGCTCCGCTCCCATCCTCCCATCCTGTATATATGGCTCCGCTCCCATCCTGTATATATGGCTCCGCTCCCATCCTGTATACATGGCTCCGCTCCCATCCTGTATACATGGCTCCGCTCCCATCCTCCCATCCTGTATATATGGCTCCGCTCCCATCCTCCTATCCTGTATACATGGCTCCGCTCCCCCCTCCCATCCTGTATACATGGCTCCGCTCCCATCCTCCCATCCTGTATATATGGCTCCGCTCCCATCCTGTATATATGGCTCCGCTCCCATCCTCCCATCCTGTATACATGGCTCCGCTCCCATCCTCCCATCCTGTATATATGGCTCCGCTCCCATCCTCCCATCCTGTATATATGGCTCCGCTCCCATCCTCCCATCCTGTATACATGGCTAAGCTCCCATCCTCCCATCCTGTATATATGGCTCCGCTCCCATCCTGTATATATGGCTCCGCTCCCATCCTCCCATCCTGTATACATGGCTCCGCTCCCATCCTCCCATCCTGTATACATGGCTCCGCTCCCATCCTCCCATCCTGTATACATGGCTCCGCTCCCACCCTCCCATCCTATATATATGGCTCCGCTCCCATCCTCCCATCCTGTATATATGGCTCCGCTCCACTCTCCCATCCTGTATATATGGCTCTGCTCCACCCTCCTATCCTGTATATATGGCTCCGCTCCCATCCTCCCATCCTGTATACATGGCTCCGCTCCCCCGTCCTCCCCCCTGTATACATGGCTCCGCTCCCCCTTCCATCCTGTATATATGGCTCCGCTCCCATCCTCCCATCCTGTATATATGGCTCCGCTCCCATCCTGTATATATGGCTCCGCTCCCATCCTCCCATCCTGTATACATGGCTCCGCTCCCACCCTCCCATCCTATATATATGACTCCGCTCCCATCCTTGTATACATGGCTCCGCTCCCATCCTCCCATCCTGTATATATGGCTCCGCTCCACCCTCCCATCCTGTATACATGGCTCCGCTCCCACCCTCCCATCCTGTATATATGGCTCCGCTCCCCCTCCCATCCTGTATATATGGCTCCGCTCCCTCTCCCATCCTGTATATATGGCTCCGCTCCCATCCTGTATACATGGCTCTGCTCCCCCTCCCATCCTGTATATATGGCTCCGCTCCCCCTCCCATCCTGTATATATGGCTCCGCTCCCCCTCCCATCCTGTATATATGGCTCCGCTCCCATCCTCCCATCCTGTATATATGGCTCCGCTCCACCCTCCCATCCTGTATACATAGCTCCGCTCCCCCTCCCATCCTGTATACATGGCTCCGCTCCCATCCTCCCATCCTGTATATATGGCTCCGCTCCCATCCTCCCATCCTGTATACATGGCTCTGCTCCCACCCTCCCATCCTGTATATATGGCTCCGTTCCACACTCCCATCCTGTATACATAGCTCCGCTCCCCCTCCCATCCTGTATATATGGCTCCGCTCCCATCCTCCCATCCTGTATATATGGCTCCCACCCTCCCATCCTGTATATATGGCTCCGCTCCCCCTCCCATCCTGTATACATGGCTCCGCTCCCCCTCCCATCCTGTATACATGGCTCCGCTCCCCCTCCCATCCTGTATACATGGCTCCGCTCCCCCGTCCTCCCCCCATCATACTTACCCTCCTCGCTCCGTCGCTGCAGGTCCCTGAGTCCCTGTCGGCGGCGTCAGCTTCCTCCTGTGCGCAGCGGTGACGTAATACCGCTCATTAAGGACATGAATATGGACGCCACGCCTATGGGAGTGGCGTAACGTCCATATTCATTACCTTAATGAGCGGTACTACGTCACCGCACTGCCAGGAGGAAGCTGACGCCACCGACAGGGACGCAGGGACCTGCAGCGACGGAGCGAGGAGGGTAAGTATCGATGTGTAATGAAGCCGGCGGCTGCAGCTGTCACTACAGTGCTGCAGCCTCCGGCTCCTTTAAGCGACCCCTGTGTTTTGGTCGTTCGACCCCCGCGGGGGTCGCAACCCACAGGTTGAGAACCGCTGATGTAGAATATGAAGAAGAATAATAGTTGAATAAGAAGAATATGAAGAATGTTATAAAAAAGAATAATAGGAAGAAGTTGAAGAAGAAGATAAATAAGGTGAAGAAGTTGATGAAAAAGATGCTGCTGCTGAGGATCATGAAGGAGAAAGTGTGGGAGAAGTAAAAAAGAAGGTGAAGAGCATGGAAGTAGTGAAACATACATATGTGCCAAAATAGAAAAAAGGTTAACAACATAGTCAATTTCTTCGTAACTCCGAACGTCTTAAAAAAAAAATGTATTCCTGCTATTCCTTTTGATTGGGTTAAACCTCTATGCCTTTAATATCTCCTCCACCTCCCCCAATACATTCTACATTATTCTTAGTCGTTTTCCTTCATGTACAATTAACCTACAAGGAAAGAAAGGGGTTATTTTAATTCCGATATTTTTGTCCCATTGACTTGCATTGATTTCCGGTATCGGAATCGACGATATCCGATACTTTTGAGTATCAGACCGATCCAATCCGATCCGATATTTTGCAATATCGGAAAGTATCGCTCAACACTAGATTTTAGGCTATCCAACACAAATAACAGGTTAACTTAAAGCCACAGTCTAGACATTTAACTTTTTCAGTTATCGTGAGTCCGTGATTGTTCACTTTTCCAACGATGAAAGCAGGCAGCCGGCTGATGCAGGTGTTGCGATCTTCAGGCTTCCCCGACCAACAGATTGGTATGCACCCTTCTGGCGACAACGGGCATTCTCCGGTCTGACCCATTGAGCCCCTAGTCCATCGCACTGCTCAGCAGCCAGGAGTCTTTCATCACAATCTCCCGCTCGGTATGCTCTGCAATCGGGAGCTCCGCACAACACCCTCCCGCTCTGCAATCGGGAGTTCCGCACAACACTCTCCCGCTCGGTGTGTTCTGCACTCGTTCCCTCTCACCAGCACGCAGACTAACACTCCCCGCAGTGCACTGCAGGTCCCTGCCTTCTCGCTTCTACGGCGAGAACTCTCTGTCTTCCTGCGCAAAACTCCTGGTCCCTGCTACACTTACCACGCCCCCTCTCTGCAGGTCATGGGTGAGCTCCGTATTCAATTTCCTTCCCCTGCGAGAATAGACACGGCCCCAGCAGTTCTGGACCCGGTGCTCTGTTGGCTCCCACAGCCCAGTCTTCTTCCTTGCTCACTCGTTCTCCTTTAACTCGCCATTCCACGGGCGAGAGCTCTTTCACCAGACATTCTCATTCCTTCACTCCTTGAATGATGAACTGATCTTGTTCGTAATGGGTGCGAGATAATTGACTTTTGGATTTTCATTGGCTGTAAGCCATAATCATCAAGATTAACAGAAATAAACACGTGAAATAGATCACTCTGTAATGACTCTACATAGTATATGAGTTTCAGTTTTTGTATTTGTATTGAAGAACTGAAATAAATTAAGTTTTTGGTGATATTCTAATTTTGTGAGAAGCAACTGTATGTTCTACAAAAAACATGCCATTACAAAGCTTTATTCAAGGAAAAAATTAAAATATATGACTCTCAGAAGACTCTCAGAATGCATATATATGGGGGGCGAGGATGGATATATGAGGTGCCAGTATGGATATATGTGGGGGGCAGGATGAATATATGGGGAGCCAGGATGGATATATGGAGGGGCCAGGATGGATATATGGAGGGGCCAGGATGGCTTTATGGGAGGGTAGGACAAGGGACCAGGATGGATATATGGGGGAGCCAGGATGAATGTATATGGGGGAGCCAGGATGTGTATATATATATATATATATATATATAATATATATAGGGAGCCAGGATGGATATATGGGAGAGACAGGATGCGTATATATGGAGGGGGTCAAGATTTATATATGGGGGCTAGTATGGATATATGGTGATATATGGGGGGCAGGACAAGGGACCAGGGTGGATATATGGGAGGGCCAGAATGTATATATGGAGGGGCCAGGATGTATATATATAGGGGAACCAGGATTGACATACGGGGGAGCCAGGATGGATATATGGGGTAGCCAGAATGGATATATGGAGCAGGGATTGAGGGCCAGGATGGATATATAGAGGGGCCAGGACAAGCGACCAGAATGTATATATGGGGGGCAGGATGGATATATGGAGGGGCCAGGATATATATATGGGGGGAGCCAGTATTGATATATGGGGGAGCCAGGATGGATATGTGGAGGGGTCAGGATGGATTTATGGGGAGGGGCAAGTCAAGGGCCCAGGATGGATATATGGGGGTCCAGGATAGATATATGGGGGGCAGGACAAGGGACATATGGGGGCCAGTATGCATAGCTGGAGGGGCAGGGTGGATATTTGTGGGCCAGGCTGGACAAGGGACCTAGGGGGCCAGGCTGGTGCATCTTATGAAATAAAAATGGTTCTAGCCTGGGTGAGATTATTAAATAAAGGGGGCCAGGATAAGGGACATAATTACTGTTTGGGGGTCAGAAGGAGGGACATGCTATATTAATTTATGGTGACAAGTAAGGAACATAATTTCTTTAGGGTCTAATTAGGGACATTATTACTACTGAAATATAATTTACTTTTTATAATACTGTTTTAAATGGAGGGAAAAAAGGGAGTCTTGTTACTGTGTAGGGCGTCAATACGTCGCTTTTTTTCTTTATCTGACGTAGTGTAGAAGTCAGGGAAAAAGAGGGGAATGTGCTTTTGAAGCGATCAGCTATCGATTACTGTGTGTTATTTTTTGCAGAGACGAGTCCTGGCTCAAAGAAGTGATGGTAATCTGTGCTGGATGAAGAAGAAAAGCGAAGATGAAGGACTTCAACTACAGACATCACTGGTGAGTCAGTGTATTTACATGTACATGCACACTATACACTATATACTGTGTACAGAGTTCCTGTGTATAATGTCACCAGTGATCACTGTATTACCAGTACACTGACACTATATATAGAGCTCCTGTGTATAATGTTACCGGCGATCACCTTATTACCTGTACACTATACACTATACACAGAGCTCCTGTGTATCATGTCACTGGTGATCCCTGCATTACCTATACACTGACATTAGATACAAAGCTCCTGTGCATAATGTCACCGGTGTTCACTGTATTAGCTGTATAATGACACTATATACAGAGCTCCTTTGTATAATGTCACTGGTGATCACTGCATTATCTGTACACTGACTGTATATACAGAGCTCCTGTGTATAATGTCACCGGTGATCTCTATATTACCTGTACACTATACACTATATACGATACGATACACTTTATTGATCCCGGGGGGAAATTACAGTATTACAGCAGCAATACAAACAGCAGTACATAAAATATTAGGACACAAATCTTGCACAGATATACCAACATTACATAATAAATAAAAGTGGGTAGTTCAGGTGTATGTAAGTCAATGTTAACCCCTTCCCGACCCATGACGCCTACGTTGGCGTCATGAAAACCTGTGCCATCCCGACCCATGACGCCAACGTAGGCGTCATGCTATAAATCATGTTCCGGCGGGTCGGGTGACCGAAATCACTGAAAGGTCACTCGACCCGCAGGCACAGGACCCCTTGCACATCACCACAGTGGGGGTGGCTTAACCCCCACGTGGTTACGATCGCTCTGATTGGCTGTTAAAAGTGAAACAGCCAATCAGAGCGATTAGTAATATTTCACCACTGAAAAGTGGTGAAATATTACAATCCAGCCATGGCCGATGCTGCAATAGCATCGGCCATGGCTGGACACTGTGTTCCCACCCTCCCCACACCGAGTAACGGTGGTGATCGGCCGCCGCCGCCGATTTGAACGGTCACCGCCGTTACTATCATCTGCTGGCAGGTCCGATCGTCTCCCCTCCGGTGTGCTCCGCTCCCCCCCGCCCTCCGATCACCCCCCCACGAATATACTCACCTCCTCCGGTCTTCTGCGGCCTCTTGATCCGTCCCGGCGTCCGCCCGGGACTCTTCACAGTGCGCCTTTCAAAGTACAATTTATTTTGATCACTGTGATAAACTCTCACAGTGATCAAAATAAAAGTAAATGAACCCCCCCCCTGTCATAGGTAGGGACAAAAAATATATATATTTTTTTCCTTTTAGGCCCTGTCCACACGTTGCGGATTTCGCTGCTGATCCGCAGCTGATTTCGCTGCTGATCCGCAGCTGATTTCGCTGCTGATCCGCAACTGATTTCGCTGGTATCTGCAGCGGATTTCGCTGCTGATCCGCAGCGGATTTCGCTGCTGATCCGCAGCGGATTTCTCTGCTGATCCGCAGCTGATTTCGCTGCTGATCTGCAGCGGATTTCGCTGCTGATCCGCAGCTGATTTCGCTGATGATTTCGCTGCTGATCCGCAGCGGATTTCGCTGCTGATCCGCAGCTGATTTCGCTGCTGATCCGCAGCGGATTTCGCTGCGTACCCGCAGCGGATTTCGCTGCTGATCCGCAGCGGATTTCGCTGCTGATCTGCAGCGGATTTCGCTGCTGATCCGCAGCAGATTTCGCTGCTGATTTCGCTGCTGATCCGCAGCGGATTTCGCTGCTGATCCGCAGCTGATTTCGCTGCTGATCCGCAGCGGATTTCGCTGCTGATCCGCAGCGGATTTCTCTGCTGATCCGCAGCGGATTTCGCTGCTGATCCGCAGCTGATTTCGCTGCTGATCCGCAGCGGATTTCGCTGCTGATCCGCAGCTGATTTCGCTGCTGATCCGCAGCTGATTTCGCTGCGGATCCACAGCAGATCCAGAAACCATGTACAGTACAATGCAAATAAATGGTAAAAAAAAAACGCTGTGCACATGCGGATTTGCTGCGGTTTCAAAACCGCAGCATGTAAATTCTTTGTGCGGATTCCGCAGCGGTTTTACACCTATTCCATTATAGTTGTAAAACCGCAGGGAAAAACCGCAGCAAATCCGCGCTAAATTCGCAGGTAAAAGGCAGGTCATTTTACCTGCGGATTTTAGAAAAATCAGCAAGTGAATCCGCAATGTGTGCACGGGGCCTCAGGGTTAGGCAGGGTTCATATTGCATTATGGCAGTCCGTTAGATGGACTGCATTTCACCGCGGTATAACGCGGTGTAACGCAGTCCGTTAACGCTGCCATTCACCCCATTTGTGTGCGCATCGCAACGCATGCCGTAAAGCGGCATGCGTTCGCGACGTGCTGTCATTCAGTGACGGAGCCTCGGACACGGGCTGCAGCGTCATCTGATGATTCATCTGCGCTAGCGGGTATAGCATAACGCAATCGCTACGTGTTTGAACGGGCTGGTAAAACGCAGTATGAACCCAGCCTTAGGGTTAGAATTTGGGTTACGGTTAGAATTTGGGTTAGGGTTGGAATTTGGGTTAGGGTTGGAATTAGGGTTAGGGTTGGGATTAGGGTTAGGTTTGTGGTTAGGGTTAGAGTTAGGATAAGTGTTAGGGGTGTTTTGGGGTTAGGGTTGGGATTAGGGTTAGGCTTGTGGTTAGGTTTATGGTTAGAGTTGGTATTAGGGTTAGGGGTGTGTTGGGGTTAGGGTTATGGTTAGGGTTTGTATTAGGGTTAGGGGTGTTTAGGGGTTAGGGTTGGGGTTAGTTGGGGTTAGGGTTGGAGTTAGAATTGAGGGGTTTCCACTATTTAGGCACCTCAGGGGGTCTCCATACGCGACATGGCGCCACCATTGATTCCTGCAAATTTTGCGTTCAAAAAGTCAAACAGTGCTCCCTTTATTCCAAGCCCCGACGTATGCCCAAACAGTGGTTTACCCCCACATATGGGGTATCAGCGTACTCTGGAAAAATTGCACAACAACTTTGGGGTCTAATTTCTCCTGTTAACATTGGGAAAATAAAAAAATTGGGGACTAAAGATCATGTTTGTGGAAAAAATATGATTTTTTTATTTTCATGCCCGGGCGTTATAAACTTCTGTGTAGCCCTTGGAGGTTCAAAGTGCTCACTACACATCTAGATAAGTTATTTGCGGGGTCTAGTTTCCAAAATGGGGTCACTTGTGGGGCGTTTCTACAGTTTAGGCACATCAGGGGCTCTGCAAACGTAACATGACGCCCGCAGACCATTCCATCAAGTGGGCATTTCAAAACGTCACTACTTCCCTTCCGAGCCCCGACGTGCGCCCATACAGTAGTTTTCTCCCACATATGGGGTATCGGCGTACTCAGGACAAATTGGACAACAACTTTTGGGGTCTAATTTCTCCTGTTACCCTTGGGAAAATAAAAAATTGGGGACTAAAAGATACTGATTATGGAAGAAATATGATTTTTTTTATTTTCATGCCCGGGCGTTATAAACTGCTGTGTAGCCCTTGGGGGTTCAAAGTGCTCACCACACATCTAGATAAGTTCTTTGTGGGGTCTAGTTTCCAAAATGGGGTCACTTGTGGGGGTTTCCACTGTATAGGCACATCAGGGGCTCTGAAAACCTAACATGACACCCGCAGATCATTCCATCAAAGTCAGCATTTCAAAACGTTACTACTTCCCTTCCGAGCCCCAACGTGTGCCCGAACAGTGGTTTCCCCCCACATATGGGGTACCAGTGTACTCAGGACAAACTGTACAACAACTTTTGTGGTCCAATTTCTCCTGTTACCCTTGTGAAAATAAAAAATTGCGGGTTAAAAAAATCAGTTTTTGAGGATAAAAATGATTTTTTATTTTCACGGCTCTGCATTATAAACTTCTGTGAAGCACTTGGGGGTTCAAGGTGCTCACCACACATCTGGATAAGTTCCTTTGGGGGTCTAGTTTACAAAATGGGGTCACTTGTGTGGGGTTTCTGCTGTTTAGGCACATCAGGGGCTCTGCAAACGTAACAAGATGCCCGCAGACCATTCCATCAAGTCGGCATTTCAAAGCGTCACTACATCCCTTCCGAGCCCTGACGTGTGCCCAAACAATGGTCCCCCCCCACATATGGGGTACTAGCGTACTCAGGACAAACTGGACAACAACTTTTGGGGTACAATTTCTCCTGTAACCATTGTGAAAATAAAAAATAGTGGGCTAAAAAATCATTTTTTTGAGAAAAAAAAAGATTTCTTATTTTCACGGCTCTGCGTTATAAACTTCTGTGAAGCACCTGGTGGTTCAAAGTGCTCACTTTGCATCTAGATAAGTTCCTTAGGGGGTCTAGTTTCCAAAATGGGGTCATTTGTGGGGGAGCTCTAAACTTTAGGCACACAGGGGCTCTCCAAACACGACATGGTGTCCGCTAACGATTGGAGCTAATTTTCCATTCAAAAAGTCAAATGGCGCTCCTTCCTTTCTGAGCCCTGCCGTGCGCCCAAACAGTGGTTTATGACCACATATGAGGTAACTGTGTACTCAGGAGAAATTGCCCAACAAATTTTAGGATCCAATTTATACTGTTGCCCATGTGAAAATGAAAAAACTGAGGCTAAAAGAAAATTTTTGTGAAAAAAAAGTACTTTCTTTTTTTTACGGATCAATTTGTGAAGCACCTGGGGGTTCAAAGTGCTCACTATGCATCTAGATAAGTTCCTTAGGGGGTCTAGTTTCCAAAATGGGGTCACTTGTGGGGGAGCTCCAATGTTTAGGCACACAGGGACTCTCCAAATGCGACATGGCAACCGCTAAATATTCCAGCATATTTTCCATTCAATAAGTCAAATGGTGCTCCTTCCATTCTGAGCCCTGCCGTGCGCCCAAACAGTGGTTTATGACCACATATGAGGTATCGGTGTACTCAGGAGAAATTGCCCAACAAATTTCAGGATCCAATTTTTACTGTTGCCCATGTGAAAATGAAAAAACTGAGGCTAAAAGAAAATTTTTGTGAAAAAAAAGTACTTTCTTTTTTTTACGGATCAATTTGTGAAGCACTTGGGGGTTCAAAGTGATCACTATGCATCTAGATAAGTTCCTTAGGGGGTCTAGTTTCCAAAATGGGGTCACTTGTGGGGGAGCTTTAATGTTTAGGCACACAGGAACTCTCCAAATGCGACATGGCAACCGCTAAATATTCCAGCATATTTTCTATTCAAAAAGTCAAATGGCGCTCCTTCCCTTCTGAGCCCTGCCGTGCGCCCAAACAGTGGTTTATGACCACATATGAGGTAACTGTGTACTCAGGAGAAATTGCCCACCAAATTTTAGGATCCAATTTATACTGTTGCCCATGTGAAAATGAAAAAAACTGAGGCTAAAAGAAAATTTTTGTGAAAAAAAAGTACTTTCTTTTTTTTAAGGATCAATTTGTGAAGCACCTTGGGGTTCAAAGTGCCCACTATGCATCTAGATAAGTTCCTTAGGGGGTCTAGTTTCCAAAATGGGGTCACTTGTGGGGGAGCTCCAATGTTTAGGCACACAGGGACTCTCCAAATGCGACATGGCAACCGCTAAATATTCCAGCATATTTTCCATTCAAAAAGTCAAATGGCGCTCCTTCCCTTCTGAGCCCTGCCGTGCGCCCAAACAGTGGTTTATGACCACATATGAGGTATCTGTGTACTCAGGAGAAATTGCCCAACAAATGTTAGGATCCAATTTATACTGTTGCCCATGTGAAAATGAAAAAACTGAGGCTAAAAGAAAATTTTTGTGAAAAAAAAGTACTTTATTTTTTTTACAGATCAATTTGTGAAGCACCTGGGGTTCAAAGTGATCACTATGCATCTAGATAAGTTCCTTAGGGGGTCTAGTTTCCAAAATGGGGTTACTTGTGGGGAAGCTCCAATGTTTAGGCACACAGGAACTCTCCAAATGCAACCGCTAAATATTCCAGCATATTTTCCATTCAAAAAGTCAAATGGCGCTCCTTCCCTTCTGAGCCCTGCCGTGCGCCCATACAGTGGTTTATGACCACATATGAGGTATCTGTGTACTCAGGAGAAATTGCAAAACAAATTTTAGGATCCATTTTATCCTGTTGCCCATGTAAAAATGAAAAAATTGATGCTAAAAGAAAATTTTTGTTGGAAAAATTAAAATGTCCATTTTTTCCTTCCACGTTGCTTTAGTTCCTGTGAAGCACCTGAAGGGTTAATAATCTTCTTGAATGTAGTTTTGAGTAGCTTGAGGGGTGCAGTTTTTATAATGGTGTCACTTTTGGGTGTTTTCTGCCATATAGACCCCTCAAAGTGACTTCAAATGTGAGGTGGTCCCTAAAAAAAATGGTTTTGTCAATTTTGCTGTAAAAATGAGAATTCGCTGGTCAACTTTTAACCCTTATAACTTCCTAACAAAAAAAAATGTTGTTCCCAAAATTGTGCTGATGTAAAGTAGACATGTGGAAATGTTATTTATTAACTATTTTGTGCCACATAACTCTCTGGTTTAACAGAATAAAAATTAAAAATTTGAAAATTACAAAATTTTCAAAATTTTCACCAAATTTCCATTTTTTTCACAAATAAACGCAAAAATTATCGACCTAAATTTACCACTAACATGAAGCCCAATATGTCACGAAAAAACAGTCTCAGAATTGCTAGGATCCGTTGAAGCGTTCCTGAGTTATTACCTCATAAAGGGACACTGGTCAGAATTGCAAAAAATGGCAAGGTCTTTAAGGTCAAAATAGGCTGGGTCATGAAGGGGTTAATTGACATTAGTACACCAGCCATCAGTCATTATTTTCTACCACCCTTAGGAAATTATTATACATCCCCATAGCAGTAGTTACAAACGATTTCCTGAATTTCTCCTTCTTGCACCTTAGTAGGATTAGACGGCTGCTGAATGTGCTCTTCTGCTTCAAGAACAGCTCGTATAGTGGGTGTGTGTTATTGTTCATTATTGCCCTACACTTCTTCTGAATTCTATCCTCCAATACCTCCTCAAAAGAGTCAAGATGGAGGCCAACAGCTGCACTTGCCCTCTTGATAAGTTTGTTGAGCTTATTACTCGCACACTACTGCCCCAGCAAATGATAGCAAAAAAGATAGCGCTTGCTACAACGGACTGGTAGAACATCTCCAGCATTTTACTGCACACATTGAACGACCTGAGCTTCCGCAGAAAGTACAGTCTGCTCATTCCCTTCTTGTAAACCTTTTCTATATGACACCTCCAATCAAGCTTACTGTCAAGGTGAACCCCCAAATATTTGTAGCTCTCAACAATCTCAACCTCCTGGCCAGCAATATTGATTGGTAAGTAATCCTCCTTTTTCCTTCTATAACTCACCACCATCTCCTTGGTTTTCTTTACATTTAGTTCTAGACAGTTAGTCTGACACCAATCCACAAAGTCAGAAACCACCCTTCTATATTCCTCCTCTCCCCGGCCCCCCACAATGCCCCCTACAATCACGGAGTCATCTGAGAATTTTTGGAGGTGACAAAAATCAGATTTATACTGAAAGTCAGCTGTATACAATGTGAAGAGGAAGGGTGACAGCACTGTACCCTGAGGGGCTATAACACTGCTCCGTACACTGCCAGATACCACCTCCCCCATCCTTTCAAACTGCGGCCTGTCCGTCAGGTAGTCACTTATCCAGTTCACCATCCCCTCATCTACCGCCATAGCAGTCAACTTGTTACGTAGTAAGGGTGGCTGTAAGGTATTGAAAGCACTTGAGAAGTCAAAAAACATGGCACGCACTGCAGTGCCATCATTGTCCAAGGACGAATGCATTGTATGTAGAAGAGACGGTACAGCATCATCCACCCCCAATCTCTGCTGGTACGCAAACTGCAGGGGGTCAGTGTAGGCCCTCACTCTTGGGCACAAGTAGGCGAGTATTAATCTCTCCAAGGACTTCATAGCATGTGATGTTAAGGCCACTGGATGATAGTCGTGTAGGGAAATTGGAAAAGTGGTCTTAGGAACCGGCACCAGGCAGGTGGTCTTCCACAGTTCTGGTACTCCCTGTGATTGAAGGCTCCAGTTAAACAGGTGCTGGAAGACAGTACACAGTTGGTTTCCACATGCTCTGAAGGACACGTGGGCTGAGGCCATTAGGCCCAGCTGCTTTGCCAATAACAAGTCTGCTAAACTGTCTTCTCAAGTCGCTTTGGGAGACAGTGAAAGCAGGCAGCTTATCCCCCAATGTCAATGCTGCAGATCTTTTCCCGGATCCATCCCCCATTTCTGCTGACGCTGTTCTTTGTGTTGGTGAATCTGTTGAAAAACTCATTCATTTCATTAGCCCAGAGCAGATCCACTTCCCCATGCTCCGACTTTGCCTTAAACCCAGTATACAGAGCTCCTGTGTATAGTGTCACTGGTGATCCCTGCATTACCTGTACACTGACACTATATACAAAGCTCCTGTGTATAATGTCACTGGTGATCACTGTATTACCTGTACACTGACACTATATACTGAGCTCCTGTGTATAATGTCACTGGTGATCACTGTATTATCTGTACACTGACACTATATACAGAAATCCTGCATATGTCACTGTTGATCACTGTATTGTATGTACACTGACACTATATACAGAGCTCTTTTGTATAATGTCACTGGTGATCACTGTATTATCTGTACACTGACAGTATATACAGAGCTCTTGTGTATAATGTCACTGGCGATCCCTGCATTACCTGTATAATGTCACTGGTGATCACTGTATTACCTGTACACTGACAGTCTACACTAAACTGTACACTATAGACTCTTGTGTATAATATCACTTGTGTTAATAACAGTGTTGTTAGTATTGTGGTTTGTATTCATGATCAGTATTTTAGTATTTGGTCACTATGTGGTGGTAATTTGTGGTCTGGTTACGGTGTGGTGGCGGTATTTGTCCTTTGTATGTGGTATTATTCGGTCACTATTTGGTGGAATATGAAGTCTAGTTATGATATGGGGGTATTTCTCTTTGTATGTGGTATTATTCAGTCACTATGTGGTCTCTTCATGGTGTGGCGTGTTTGTTCCGTGTATGTGGTATTACTCGGTCACTAGGTGGTCTGGTCACAGTGTGGTGGTATTTCTACCCTATATGTGGTATTACTGGTCTTGGTATAGTGTATTGTGTTGTGTATTGCGGTCATTTGTTCTCTCTGATATTAATTAGGAGATTTTTAATTTCAATTAATGATTTAATTCTTGGCACACAGTGGCAGAGATGCACTCACAGGGGCTCTCCTAAGAAAAAAGTAATCACCTCTCCACAAGGTAAGTGATAACATATTGATTAGTGGGGGGTGACTGCTTGACCGAATTGGCAGAATGTGGAACTTTCATCCCCATTAGACTGGAGTGGCATGTTCGACTTGACCACTGATCCATTCATTCCATCAGTGGCTGCATTTGTTTTTTTCTGCAAGCCCCAAAAAGAATGAATCGAGCTGCAGTCAGAAATCCCACCTGCCGATCCATTTTAAAATGGGAATAAGTGTCCTGTCAGGGATAAAACTTCCTCTTTCTTCTCATAGGTGGAGTTTCTAATGGTCGGACCTAAGCGATTACCTATCATGTAGAGCCCATGGATCGGTGATAAATTGTTTTAACCAAAGAACCCCTTTAATGTAAACTACTGTAATTGTACATCCTAGTTATGGTGGTGCACAGTAGATGTGCAGGAGCTGCCTCTGTTTTATAGTCGATGCTCCACTATAAGGCCGGAGTCACACTACCGTATAATACGGACGAGTGCAATGCTATAAAAAAAAATCGCAAAGCACTCGGAACCAATGTTAATCTATGGGGCAGCTCTCATCATCCATTCTTTTCTCGTCCATATTATACGTGAGAGTGAAATCGCAGCATGCTGCAATTATCCGTGTATCTCGGCCAAGTCTCACCAATGCAAGTCTATGGGTGAGAGAAGAAAATCGCACAGCACACAGACCATGCGTGTGACTTGCAAGAAATACGCAGGCATTGGCCAGGTGACAGAAAATTGCCTCAGTCATTATTCAGGAACCTTTGGCATGCTAATTAGCCTGGAAAGTTCTAGAACAAGCCACCATCACGCCTCCACGGAGTCCAGCAAGATGGTGAGGCAAATTAATGTAGAGCTTCTGATTGTTCTGGTGTGGGAGAGGCCAGAAATTTGGGATCTACGTGATGCACATTATGCCGACCGTGCTCGCAAGGACGCCTCGGCAAATGTTTCCTACCTATGAAGAAAGTACACCTGAGGTGCAGCATGAAATGAGCAAGTAATAGCCTAAATATAAAAAAACTTGAATTGTTTAAAATGAAGCAACAAATGACCCACACATCATCATATGTGATGTTATGCTTGCTTTCCTGGCTGTTTGCCAGTTTTCACTTGTCAAGTAGCATGCCACATTAGCCTGTAACGTACATTTGCCTATAGTTACAATTTGATCATAATGTAAAACATTTGTTGGTTTACTTTGCAGTGTCTGATGTCATGAGACGGTGGCGGAGCTGCCATGACCAGTTCCGCAGAGAGCGTCAGAATCGGGCCAGGAGTGGGGCAGAGGGCCCCAAAAAGCGAAAATATATCTACTATGATCGCTTAAATTTTCTCGCTCCAGTTCTGAATCTTCGTCCGTAAGTGCATGGTTCACCACACCACACATTTGCCATGTGGCCTTACGGTATGATTTTTTTTTTCTTTTTCTGAAAAACAGAACCGACTCAAACATAACTGAGCAGGAGACTGGCTCAGACTTGTAGTTCCACGTCGACCCAGTTGGTGAAAGGGAAGAAGAGGCAGGACCATCTTCCCAAACCCTCAACAAGTCACCAACCACCACCAGGATGCCCTTCTGCAGGATAGGAGCCAACTCAAGTAGAGGAGGACCGTGGGCAGACCAGCAGCACAACACTCCCAATTGATACCTCACCACAGCCTGCAGTGGTCTCACGCCGTGGTCGCTGCAGGAGGGAGCTTGTCACCACTGGAACCAAACGGCAAGTGGATACTGGGGTATTGAATTACCTGTCCCGCACTGCCAATGATGATGGGGAAGAGGCGTATGCATGGAATCTGGCACGCTATCTCCACACAATCCCCTGAAAAGTGAGGCTGCGGGCCAGAGGTGCACTCCAAATAGTTATAGATGCATACACCCCACCCAATAACCCCACTCCGGTCTTGGCTTACCTTGAAAGATGGCAACTTTCACGGCAAAACCTTCTCCAAATGCCTGGACTACCAGAGGAGAGCACAAGATCTGAGAGTGAACCCCCTCCCACACGGAGTCCTTCACCACAAATACCTAAAGGCCCAATACAACACCGCCCACAACATGGCCATTTTATGGCTACAGCTGGACCTCACCAGTATGGCTACTTGACCATACCCAGTGTAGGTGGCCACTACATGGGTATGCTCGACATGGACATTCTGGGGGGTATCCACAAATGGGTCCTGCCAATACACAGGATTATTATGTTCATCAATACCAAAGTGCTCAGTACCAGCACATCCCACACCCAGTCCCTTCCATGCTCCATCATGCAGCCTCAGCCACCACTCAGGCTCATGGTCAATTAGCCACACAAAGTAGCCAAAGCACTCAGGCTGCTGGTCCGCTATCTCCTCCACCTACATATATAAATTTGTAATTTTTTTTTTATATTTTTTTCCGGAAAACTTGTTTGAGGGCCGGTAATAGTGGCCATAAATGCCATATGATGTGAATATGGTTCTTTTTTTAAAAAAACATTATGTAACTAAACTGAGTTATTTCAATGAGTGTGTTTGTTTGTTTCCACTATATAGATTATGTTTTTATGTTAATTTTTTTAACATATTTGGAAAAACATATCATACTTCGGAAAACTTAACATCATTTTATTTAACACACATAACAACAAAAAAATTATAACATAGACACTGCATTCTCTTGTCATGGAGTATATCCCTCCGGTGAAACAAAATAATTATAAAGACATCCCACACTTAATTGAAAAGCCTCATCACCAACCATGACATAAGGCACCACTTCAAGATTCGACCCTGGTAGCTGACGTGGGGGTGGGAGGTCCAACGGATTATTGCACATATGCCGACCCATAATGGAAGAATTGAAGACTCGGAGTCTCCTGTTCTTCCATAGGCCCCAATATCAACAATTCGAAACATGTATGCGCTGTCGACCAGGGCCAACAGCACTACAGAAAAATATTCTTTGTAATTATAATATTGGGAACCAGAGTTGGGCGGCTTACGTACACGGATGTGCTTCCAGGGCTCCAATACAATTAGGAAACTGGCACGTCTCCTCAAACCCACGGGCAATATGCAGCCAATCTTGTTGTTTGCGCTCAGGCATTACTGATTGATGCAGTCGGGACCAAATTTGTGAGCACATAGACCAGACAATGCCTGAGATGGTGGATTTGCCTATTAAGAACTCCAGATGTAGTGCTGCATAGGACAGGCCAGTGGCTAGAAAGCTAGAGTAAAAAAAAAACATTTGGTTATGACATATCCATGCATCATCATACCGAGTTTATGGTAACATAACATTTAATGGAGTGTGCAAACTGAGCCCTGCCTCAACAAGTTATAGCAGGATACAATGCCTAGGGAACATAGCAGAATTACAAAGAGCAGGTAATGGGAAAGGTATAATGATTAAAAAAAAAAAAATAAACATAGAACAAACAACCCAAAAGGAAGGAAATGTGTATTGAGAAAATACCCACATCAAATACATACGCAACATAGAGGTTTTGGACATACCGTAAAGTAAGTAGAAGCCACTCCGCTGCTGAAATAGACTTGCGCATCACGGTGTCCTTGTAGGTGATCCCAGGGCGCAGAGTCTCAAGAAGAATGTCAAATGTGTCCAGGCTAATCAGACAATAGAATTTGTCTGGATGGCTGCGTAGTGAAGCATACAGACGGTGAAAATGCCCTTTACTCATCCGTCGCCTCAAAAGTGGATGGACCCACATTCTTATCCGCCTCCTCGGATCCACAATCACTGGGTAAGGCTCCCCAAATTGCTGGGACAAAACCCTGTGTAAATGCACCTGCTCAGTGGAGTTAAAGGTTAGCCTGTATGACATGTTGCACACAAATCAGCTATAGAAATACACCAGCAAACACTGTCAGGCAAAGCTAGGAGGAGGGGACTTGTTATTGAGCCAATAAATAGGGTTCCACATTAATTTCTAATGATTTTCAGGCCATGGATCCATCATTTGCTCATTTTGCAAGTGTGCGACAAAATCACGCCATACGGATGCCGTTCGGATGTCACACGGATCCTTAGATGCGAGAAAATCGCATCATCGCATTGAAAACAGATTACATACGGATCACCTATACGGAGAACATTTGTGCGATTCTCGGCAGATAAAATCGGACCGATTTTTTATACGTTGTGTCTGACTCCGGCCTAACCGGGATAACGGCTTACAGATATTTGCATACAGCTGTAGGGTGGGCCCCTTGGCTCAATTCTCCCTGTGGGCCCCAAACACCCCATTTTGACCCTGCATGTGCATAGAAAGAAAGTGGACTGGTGTTATGTCGGCTTCTTCCAGACCTGGCCGTAATGATCCACGTATCGGTTATGTGACTAAGACCGACACGTCATCACTATCCTTACCACACTGACCTATGGTTGACATAAATTAAAGAAAATCCGCACTTACTGTATGAGAGACATTCAAGGGGATGTTTGGCATTCAATATAGTGACACAACCTGAGCTGTGGTACTTCCACACAATCATCTGGTTCCGTGTTGAACCTAAACATGTAAATGATTAAATTTCTGTATAAAGAAAGCGCCATGCACAAGATGAAGATGTTTTTTAGAAACTGCAGTATTTTTGCTGTAGCTTTGTGTAATTGCATTTTATTTTTGCACCAGTTGGCTAAAATCCACTTAGAAATCCAAGTGCAGATATGCAGATTTTGCCCCACTGTGGAAATATTTTGCTGATCATGGCTGTTAGGCCACATTCACATCTTCAGTATTTGGACAGTTTTTTACCTCAGTATCTATAAGGGTGTGTTTCCACGTTCAGGAAACAGTCCGGAATTGCTGCGTGTTTGACGCTGTGCGTTGGCGCAGTGTCAAACACGCAGCGTCCAGATGTTACAGCATAGTGGAGGGGATTTCAAGAAATCCCGTCTCCACTATGCTGTAAAACACGCAGGCGGAAGACCTGCGTTTCCGGACATGCGGTGCGTCTTTTCAGACCGCAGCATGTCCTAGTCCGTTGCGGCGACGCTGCGTCGCCGCAACGGAAATAACACAGGGCTATGCAGCCCTGCGATCATTCCGGATTCCGCGCGTTCAGAAGGGGACGGGGCTTTGGACGAAGCGGAATTTCCGCTCCGTCAAAAGCGCTGTGGTTCTGGACCGTGGAACCACAGCCTTAGCCAAGGAGTGGAACAATCAGAGGAAAAGTTTAGAAGAAACACATGCACCAAGTGTGCATGTGGGGTAAGAGTAGTTTCACACCTAGCAGTTTTTTTTCTTTGTAGGAGCAGGCACTGTCATTGTAGTTTTTAATGCGTTCATTTTAGCCAAAAATTCAAGCAGATCCATTAGGAAGAAGTATAAGTATTTTTTTTTTCAAATATTTCCATTCTGGATCCACTTCTGACTTTGGCTCAATAAACTGCTCTAAAATCTGTAGTGGGGAAAAAAAAACGCTGTGTGTGAAACCACCGTAGACAGGGTTTGACACACAGAATTTTTGGCAAAAATATTTGTTTTGGGGGCATTTCTCGTGCTGTGTCCAAATGATGGCGGAAGTCCATAAGGAAATATAAAACACAATACACACAGCGCATTTTTGGGGTAGATATCCAAATGTTGCATATGCTTGGTGAGACATTTTTTCAGCTTTTTTATTATAGGCTCCTTAAAATCTTGAAAAAGCATGAAAATCATATTGTTTTATCAAGTCAACAAAAAAATCTGTGTAAAAGATCTCTACATGAAAAGTACAGAACTTTGCAATAGGTCTGGAACAAAAATTCCCTATAATTTATTTTCGACAGTAAAATAACAGGTAAGATAACTTAGTCTAGAGTTCATTATCATACTGGGTCGCATAGAAGATGTGGAAAAATCTCATCATTGCTACAGTTAATGCACAAAGCAGTTATTTCACAAAAAACATTTATAATTTATCTGCAGGATACTGAAAATGAGAGTCCCAGAGTCCCAGATTTACCTCTATCAGTCTATGGGAGTGGTAAAGCATATATGAGCACTGCTCCTACAGACAAAGCAGCATGGACACCACACCTCCATGAACATCAGTGGTGAAGATGGACAAACCTTTTGAAATTCAAATTTGCTGACATCACCCAATGTTCCCCAAAAATTCAATTTGCAGCGATTAATTTTGCATGAATCTCAATACTTCAAAGTTTGTAATTACTCGGAAAATACACATAGGGCAGAGGAGAGCGAGAACTTTGCTGGCTATAAGAGCTTACAATCTATAAGAAAGGGAGCGAGCGGACCCTGCTGATCATAAGAGCTTATACTCTACAGGTGAGAGAAAGAGAGGACCCTACTAAAGGCTCACTTACACTGGTGAGAAGCCAGCGTATAACTGAGACGAGTGCTATACAATGTTATACTATCGAGAAGTGCTGACTTGCATTTATTTTCTCATGCCAAGTCGGCACGAGGAAAAAATTTTTCTGTATGCTGCACTTGGCAGTGTGTATCAGACAGAGCGCAGCAATACAAGTCTATTGGTGAATGCAAAACATCAGGCTGCATTTGGATGTCTTCTGAGTGCAGTCCAATGTATGCTGACCCACAATGGAAAAGATGTAGAAATTAAGTTCTCCATTTTCTCCGCACCTGTGATCCGATTCTCGCATGCGAGAGTGTTGAATCACAGTAAAACGACTCTCAACTCAGGCTCGCAGCAGAGTTTGAGCTGAGGGTCATTTGCATATACCATTGGATTCTTTCACATGAGATAATCATCGAATGCTACTCACCAATATAAGCAAGCCCTAAACATAAGAGCTTACACTCCACATGCGAGCAAAAGTGAGAGGACCCCGTTAACCAAAAGAGCTTACACTTTACAGGTGAGAGAAAGAGGATCCTGCTGACCGTAAGAGCTTACACTCTACATGTGATAGAGAGGACTCTGTTAACCATAAGAACTTACACTCTACATGTGATAGAAAGAGAGGACTCTGCTGACCATAAGAGCTTACACTCTACATGTGATAGGAAGAGTGGACTCTGCTAACCATAAGAGCTTACACTCTACATGTGATAGAAAGAGAGGATCTTGCTGACCGTAAGAGCTTACACGCTACATGTGATAGAAAGAGAGGACTCTGCTGACCATAAGAGCTTACATGCTACATGTGATAGAAAGAGAGGATCCTGCTAACCATAAGAGCTTACACTCTACATGTGATAGAAAGGGAGGACTCTGCTAACCATAAGACCTAACACTCTAAGTGTGATAGAAAGAGTGGACTCTGCTAACCATAAGAGCTTACACTCTACATGTGATAGAAAGAGAGGATCCTGCTAACCATAAGAACTTACACTCTACATGTGATAGAAACAGAGGATCCTGCTGACCGTAAGAGCTTACACGCTACATGTGATAGAAAGAGAGGACTCTGCTAACCGTAAGAGCTTACACTCTACATGTGATCGAAAGAGAGGATCCTGCTAACAATAAGAGCTTACACTCTACATGTGATAAAGAGGACTCTGCTAACCATAAGAGCTTACACTCTACATGTAATAGAAAGAGAGGACTCTGCTGACCTTAAGAGCTTACACTCTATATGTGATAGAAAGAGAGGATCCTGCTGACCATAAGAGCTTACACGCTACATGTGATAGAAAGAGAGGATCCTGCTGACCATAAGAGCTTACACTCTACATATGATAGAAAGAGAGGACTCTGCTAACCATAAGAGCTTACACTCTACATGTGATAGAAAGAGAGGATCCTGCTGACCGTAAGAGCTTACACGCTACATGTGATAGAAAGAGAGGATCCTGCTAACCATAAGAGCTTACACTCTACATGTGATAGAAAGAGAGGACTCTGCTAACCATAAGAGCTTACACTCTACATGTGATAGAAAGAGAGGACTCTGCTAACCATAAGAGCTTACACTCTAAATGTGATAGAAAGAGAGGACTCTGCTAACCATAATAGCTTACACTCTAAGTGTGATAGAAAGAGAGGATCCTGCTAACCATAAGAACTTACACTCTACATGTGATAGAAAGAGAAGATCCTGCTGACCTTAAGAGCTTACACTCTACATATAATAGAAAGAGAGGACCCTGCTAACCATAAGAGCTTACACTCTAAGTGTGATAGAAAGAGAGGACTCTGCTAACCATAAGAGCTTACACTCTAAGTGTGATAGAAAGAGAGGACCCTGCTAATTATAAGAACTTACACTCTACATGTGATAAAATGAGAGGATCCTGCTGACCGTAAGAGCTTACACACTGTTAGGGTCTGCGGAATGCACCTAATAGATATTGTAGAGAGGTGCGTACGCAGCCCGGGGTCCACCGTGCAGGCGAAGCCCGTTGCTAGTAAGATGGCGAAAGTAGCGAACTCTGTTATCCCGCAGAGTCGCTAAAAGAAACGCCGTAGCGCGCTGTGGCAGTTAGTGTGAACTCTGTTAATCCCCAGAGCTGCTAACGGGAATGCCACAGCGCTATATGGTGGTCAGTACGAACTCACTTAACTTCAGTGAGCCGCAAAGTAAAACGCTAGGCCGCTGAACCAGCGTTATAAAGCGAACCCTGTTGCGTCACAGAGCCGCTGAGAAAAAAACTGTGTCCTGTTAGACTCACAGGGATACACAGATAACTGCTGTGTGGATAGCAGTCCGTGATCATGCAGACAGCAACGCAATCAAGCAATCTCCTCACCGGAGAAGCCGGTATTCTAAGGGCTTATTTCAGCCAAGCCCTAACCACATGCATCCAAATCTCCTCTCCGGAGAAGCCAGTATTCTAGGGGCTTATTTCAGCCGAGCCCTAACCACATGCGTACATGATCCCACTGGCGCAAAGCACATAATGCAATTGATACTAGCGCATGGCGGCCCAGCCATGCCACCCTTTTATAGTAACAGCTACAGGACCTGCCAGAAAAAGGACCAATGAAAATCTGTTCCAAAACACATGTCGTTTCAGGACCTTCCTGGCGGACCAATAGGAGCTGCTGCAGTACCTGAACATGTGACCCCTGATCTCCAATGAGAGATCTTACCCTGGGCATGCTCAGAAGGGGAAACTCAGGACTTCGTTCCAAAGACGTCTGCTCCAGCACTGACTATAAGAGAAGATCCAGGAGGGGCAGCAGCAAGTCTCTGCACAGTATTGGAATGGGCAAGACGCTGGGACCGACGTCTCTGCTGAGCAGGTTCCATTGCGGATGGAGATGGATGGGGGACCGCAGCGGGACTGGTTCGAGACTCCCCTTGTGCAGCAGCGGGAACTCAAACCCTAACACACTCTACATGTGATAGTAAGAGAGGACTCTGCTGACCATAAGAGCTTACACTCTACATGTGATAGAGAGAACTCTGTTAACCATAAAAACTTACACTCTACATGTGATAGAAAGAGAGGACTCTGCTTACCATAAGAGCTTACACTCTATATGTGATAGAAAGAGGATCCTGCTGACCGGAAGAGCTTACACTCTACATGTGATAGAAAGAAAAGACTCTGCTAACCATAAGAGCTTACACTCTACATGAGATAGAAAGAGAATACTCTGCTAACCATAAGAGCTTACACTCTACATGTAATAGAAAGAGAGGACTGTTATGATTTGGTAGCTGAGGAGGACAGGAGCAAAAAACAGCTAAGGCTGCCGAACACCAGAGAGGTTGGGAATGAAAAGGTTGCAGACCCCTAATCTAACCACACAACTAGAAGCAGCCGTGGGACGTACCTACGGTGACCTAGACGCCTCCACACAGCTGGAGAGATTAGCTACACCTGAAGATAGAAAGAGGAAAGCTAACTGCCCCGGAGTAGAGCCCCAAAGGAATAGGCAGCCCCCACACATATAATGGCAGTTAGACAAGATGAAATACAAATGCAGGTAGAAAATAGAGTAAGAAAACGCTGGGGCCAAAAGCTATCTAGATAGGACAGGAAAGGAAAGAATACTGTCTGCAACCCAGCTAAACCCTAGGAAAAATTCCAACACTTCTGATTCCAAAAATGCTGAGACCACACGATCTGGCCCCCACTTAATCTCTGGTGTGAACACGCCGCTACCCAGCAGCACTGAAACAACAGGAACAGAGCAAATGAACAGAAACAAATGAGAACCAGAGACCAGCACAGGCCCCTGTAGGGGACCCGGCTGACCTCACACAGCAGGGCAGCAAAGACAATAAAATTCTAACCACAGAAAAAAAGCAGAAAGTAACTTATCTGAATGTTCGCAGGAGACAGCAGAAAACCAGCTGACTTCCAAACTAGACCAGGAAGAGGAAACTAATCACCGGTGAGGATCATGGAGGGCAGCTCACTTATATCAGGCCAGTCCGTCTCCCCTGATTGCCAATCCTCGCTTCCAGGTGAAAAAGCCTTGTCATTCAATACAGCTTCAATACCATCAGCAACGACAAGAGGGAGCCTCAGCTCAGAAGTCATTTCCAACATTTCACAACAGTACCCCCCCCCTTTTAGGAGGGGTCACCGAACCCTCAGCGGCGATCAGGGTGAGCCCGGTGAAAGGCGCAAACCAATTTCTCCGCATGGATGTCAGAAGCAAACACCCAAGAATTGTCCTCCGGACCATTACCTTTCCAATTAACCAAGTACTGGAGTCTCGGTCTAGCCAGATGAGAATCCAATATCTTCTCCACTTCGTACTCCAGATTGCCCTCAACCAAAACAGGCTCAGGGGGCGCAGCCATAGGAACCACTGGCTCAACAAATTTTTTCAATAAAGATTTGTGGAAGACGTTGTGAATCTTAAACGTCCCTGGAAGAGCCAAACGGAAGGAAACGGGATTAAGAATTTCCAAGATCTTATAAGGTCCAATGAACCTTGGCTTAAATTTTGGAGACGCAACCTTCATAGGGATATTTCTTGAGGACAATCAAACCAAGTCACCCACTTTAAACTGAGGACCATCAGTCCTATGCTGGTTGGCAAACCGCTGGGCCCTCTCCTGAGAGAGAGACAACTTATCGACTACTTGATCCCAAATCTGCTGCATTTCTCTACTATAGAATCAACACCCGGACAGACAGAAGCCCCACCTGTCCCGAAGAAAACCGAGGATGAAACCCAAAATTGCAGAAAAAAGGGGACATCAAAGTGGCAGCACTGGCCCTATTATTTAGAGCGAATTCAGCAAGTGGCAAAAAAGAGACCCAGTCATCCTGATCAGCAGACACAAAACATCTCAAATAAGTCTCCAAGGTCAGGTTTGTTCTCTCAGTCTGCCCATTGGTCTGAGGATGAAACGCAGAGGAGAAAGACAGCTGAACTCCCAGTTTAGAACAAAATGTACTCCAAAATCTGGAAACAAATTGGACTCCCCTGTCAGACACAATGTTCTCCGGAATGCCGTGCAAACGAACCACTCGCTGAGAAACCAAGGGTACCACCTCGGAAGAGGATGGTAGCTTCAGCAGTGGCACAAGATGGATCATCTTTGAGAATCTATCACAGATCACCCAAATGACAGTCATTCTCTGAGAGACAGGGAGGTCAGAGATAAAATCCATAGAGATATGGGTCCATGGCCTCCTCGGCACCGACAGTGGCATTAACAATCCACGTCATAATTACATTCAGCTGGGAAAATTTTTCGAGAGAAGAAGGCACAAGGGTTACTCTTAGAGGTCTCCGGATCCCTTTGGGACAAAACGGCTCCCGCACCAATGTCTGAAGCATCTATCTCCACCTGAAATGGTAGAGAAACATCAGGTTGCCGTAGAACAGGAGCAGAAGTGAATCTTTGCTTAAGCTCCTGAAACGCAGAAACTGCCTCAGGAGACCAATTCACTACATTAGAACCCTTTTTGGTCAAATCAGTCAGTGGTTTCACAATACCAGAGAAATTACCTATAAATTTACGTTAAAAATTAGCAAAACCCAAAAATCTCTGAAGAGTCTTCAATGTAGTGGGTTGAACCCAATCACAAATGGCCTGAACTTTGACCGGGTCCATTTCAATAGCAGATGGAGACAAAATGAATCCCAAAAAATGAATCCTTCTGTACACCAAAGAGACAATCTGATCCCTTAACATACAAGGCATTTTCTCTCAAAATCCGTAATACCATCCGAACATGTTCCACATGAGAATCCCAGACATTGGAAAATATCAAGATATCGTCCAAATAAACGATCAGAAATTTATCCACAAAATCCCGGAAAATATCGTTCATGAAAGATTGGAAGACGGAAGGGGCATTAGTGAGCTCAAAAGGCATCACTAGGTACTCAAAATGCCCCTCAGGGGTATTAAACGCCGTCTTCCATTCATCACCGTGTTTGATGCGAATAAGATTATATGACCCCCTGAGGTCAAGCTTGATAAACCAACTAGCATCTTTCACTCTGGAAAATAAGTCAGAAATCAGGGGTAACGGATATTGATATTTAACAGTGATCTTATTAAGCAGACGATAGTCAATACATGGCCTCAATGAACCATCCTTTTTGGCCACAAAGAAAAAGCCGGCGCCCATGGGTGAAGAGGACAGTCTGATATGACCCTTCTCCAAAGACTCTTTGATGTAAGATTGCATAGCATCATGCTCGGGTACCGATATATTGAAGAGCCGACCCTTGGGAAAATTACAACCGGGTCCTAACTCAATTGCGCAATCATAACTCCTATGAGAAGGTAAGGACGCAGACTTACTCTCACTAAACACATCAGAAAAATCAGCCAAATAGTCAGGGACATCCTGAGACTGGGGAGAGGTAGAGAAAACAGGAGTGTCACTACGAACACACTGACAACCCCAACTGACCACAGACACAGACTTCCAATCCAAGACAGGATTATGGGTCTGCAACCAAGGAAAATCCAGAACAATAATGTCATGTAAATTATGTAACACCAAAAATTTACAATTCTCTTGGTGGTCCGGGGCAACCCGCATTATCACCTGGGTAGAAAACTGGGGTTTATTCTCCGCCAAAGGGGTAGAATCAATACCCAGCAAAGGAATAGACCTCCGCAGGGGCACCATGGGAAAACCACAACGTTTGGCAAAATCAAAATCCATCAGGTTTAGAGCTGCTCCTGAATCAACAAAAGCCTGAGCAGAAAATGTGGACATGGAGCAAATCAAAGTAACAGTCAAAAGAAATTTAGTCTGAACATTACCCAAAACAAATGAGTGCGCAAAATGTCTTACCCGCTTGGGGCAGACGGAAATAGTATGAGAAGCGTTTCCACAATAGAAGCACAACTTATTATGCTTTCGAAACTCTCGAAGCTGAGCCCCAGAAACCACTCCATCACACTGCATAGGCTCAGAGGTTTGCTCACAAGGCATTACCACCTCTCGCATATTTCTACGCTCACATAAACGTTTATCAATTTGAATTGCTAATGACATAGAGTCATTGAGACCTGAGGGAACAGGAAATCCCACCATAACGTCCTTTACGGTTTCTGCCAGACCCTTCCGAAAAAGAGCTGCCAGGGCATCATCATTAAACTTAGTAAGGACTGCCCACTTTCGGAATGTCTGCCAATATAGCTCTGCGGCTTCCTGACCCTGGTTTAATGCCAACAACGTTTTCTCAGCTTGATCAGTAACATTAGGTTCATCATACAACAACCCCAGACTTTGTAAAAACACATCAACATTAGTCAAAACAGGATCTCCAGGTGTCAGGGAAATGGCCCAATCCTGAGGGTCGCCGCGCAACATGGAGATGACAATTTGAACCTGCTGTGCTGCGTTCCCCAAGGACTTAGGTTTCAGGGCAAAAAACAACTTACAGTCATTTTTAAAATTCCAAAATTTAGTCAGATCACCCAAAAATATATCAGGAATAGGGATCTTAGGTTCTACAGAAGGCAACCGAGTGAGACAGCTAGCAATACTACGAACTTCAGCAGCAAGCTGCTCCACACGATCGGACAAATGCTTGATTTCCATTGCAGAAAAACTCCTCCTACGGCCCTCTGAGATAAAGAGGAAAAAATACACACACAGAAAAAAAAAATTCTAAATACTTTTTTTTTTTTAACTATTTTTTCCTTCCTATGAGTACCATAGAATTTACAGTCAGGCCGGTGATTCTGTTATGATTTGGTAGCTGAGGAGGACAGGAGCAAAAAACAGCTAAGGCAGCCGGACACCAGAGAGGTTGGGAACTAAAAGGTTGCAGACCTCTAAACTAACCACACAACTAGAAGCAGCCGTGGGACGTACCTACTGTGACCTAGACGCCTCCACATAGCCGGAGAGATTAGATACACCTGAAGATAGAAAGAGGAAAGCTAACTGCCCCGGAGTAGAGCCCCAAAGAAATAGGCAGCCCCCACACATATAATGGCGGTTAGACAAAATGAAATACAAACGCAGGTAGAAAATAGAGTAAGAAAACGCTGGGGCCAAAAGTTATCTAGACAGGACAGGATAGGAAAGAATACTGTCTGCAACCCAGAAAAACCCTAGTAAAAATTCCAACACTTCTGATTCCAAAAATGCTGAGACCACACAATCTCGCCCCCACTTAATCAGATCTCTGGTGTGAACACGCCGCTACCCAGCAGCAATTAAACAACAGGAACAGAGCAAATGAACAGAAACAAATGAGAACCAGAGACCAGCACAGGCCCCTGTAGGGGACTTGGCTGACCTCACACAGCAGGGCAGCAAAGACAATGAAATTCTAACCACAGAAAAAAAGCAGAAAGTAAGTTATCGGAATGTTCGCAGGAGAATACCAGGAAGAGGAAACTAATCACCGGCGAGGATCATGGGAGGGCAGCTCACTTATATCAGCCCAGTCCATCTCCCCTGATTGTCAATCCTTGTTTCCAGGTGAAAAAGCCTTGACATTCAATACAGCTTCAATACCATCAGCAACCACAAGAGGGAGCCTCAGCTCAGAAGTAATTTCCAACATGTTCACAACAGAGGACTCTGCTAACCATAAGAGCTTACACTGTTATGTTTCGGTAGCTGAGGAGTGCAGGTAAAAAAGGCAATACACCAGAGCAGTTGGAATCTATGAGATTGCAGTACCCTGACTAACCACCACAACTAGAGGCAGCCGTGGAGCGTTCCTACGTTGGTCCTAGACGCCTCGTCACAGCCTGAGAAACTAACTACACCTAAAGATAGAAAGAGGAAAGCTATCTGCCCCGGAGCAGATCCCCAAAGAACATAGAAAGCCCCCAAACATGTAATGGCGGTTAGACAAGAAGAAATACTGACACAGACAGAAAATAGCATGAGCAAACGTTGGGGCCCAAACTACCTAAATAGAAAAGGATAGGAAGGGCACTTACTGCAATCCCAAAAAACCCTGAAAAGCACCAACTCTACTAATTTCAAAAACACCTGAGATCACACGACCTCTACCACCTAAATTAGTTCTCTGGTGTAACAAAATCAAAACAGCAGCCACTGAAAAAAAACTGGAAAAAGCAAATGTACAAACATCAGTGGCTGAACTAAACTGAGAGGGCAAAAGCCCCCGGAGGGGACCCTGAAGGCCCCCACAGAAGTGCAGGACAAAATGCAAAAATCAAGCACAAAAACAAAAAGAAGAAAATGTCTTATCTGTTAGCAGGAGATGCAGACACGACACAGCAGGCTACAAAGGAAACAGGAATCAAGGATTGAGACCAGAACAATTGATCACCGGCAACCCTGATGGGAAGGCGACTCCCTTATATAAGACCAGTCAGTAACACCTGATTCCCAATCCTCACAATCTTCACTGGACAGTCCAGTACCGCTTGTAACCACCAGAGGGAGCCTCTGCTCAGAACTCATTTCAAGTCCATTCACAACATTACACTCTACATGTGATAGAAAGAGAGGATCCTGCTAACCATAAGAGCTTACACTCTACATGTGATAGAAAGAGAGGACTCTGCTGATCATAAGAGCTTACACTCTACATGTGATAGAAAGAGAGGATCCTGCTAACCATAAGAGCTTACACGATACATGTGATAGAAAAAGAGGAGTCTGCTAACCATAAGAGCTTACACTCTACATGTAATAAAGGGAGGACCCTGCTAACCATAAGAGCTTACACTCTAAGTGTGATAGAAAGAGAGGACTCTGCTAACCATAAGAGCTTGCACTCTAAGTGTGATAGAAAGAGAGGATCCTGCTAACCATAAGAACTTACACTCTACATGTGATAGAAAGAGAGGATCCTGCTGACCGTAAGAGCTTTTACTCTACATGTGTTAGAAAGAGAGGACTCTGCTGACCATAAGAGCTTACACTCTACATGTGATAGAAAGAGAGGATCCTGCTAACCATAAGAGCTTCACGATACATGTGATAGAAAGAGAGGACTCTGCTAACCATAAGAGCTTACACTCTACATGTAATAGAAAGAGAGGACCCTGCTAACCATAAGAGCTTACATTCTACATGTGATAGAAAGAGAGGACTCTGCTAACCAAAAGAGCTTACACTCTACATGTGATAGAGAGGACTCTGCTAACCATAAGAGCTTACACTCTACATGTGATAGAAAGAGAGGACTCTGCTAACCATAAGAGCTTAAACTCTACACGCGAGGAAGAGAGATATGACCTCATTGACCAAAGAAGCTTACACTCTATAGGAAAGAGAGACTTAGGCAACATTCACACATTCAGTATTTGGTCAGTATTCAGAGGAAAGGTGTAACAGAAACTCTTGCAACACTTCTGCATTTTGCAGCCACTCTTGGTTTTGGCTAAAGGGTATGCACACTAAACAGCGTCGCTAACGAGATCGCTAAAAAACGTCACTATTTAGCGATCTCGTTAGTGACGTTGTTCTGTGTGGCATGTAGCAACGACGTGGCCCCTGCTGAGATCCTGCTGTGATCTCGTTCGTCGCTGACATCGGTCCGGACCCTATTTTTATCGTCGGCGTCCCGCTGGTAAGTATATATCGCTGAGTGTGGCACCTTTTTTTAGCGATTTAGCGATATTTTGTACCGCTAAAGTCGTTAAGGAGATCGCTAACCGCGATAGCGTCCTTAACGACATCGCTAAATTAAGCCGCTACTAGCGATATTGAAACTATCCCGCTAGCGATCGCAATTAGTATGCGTCGTTATCGTGATCGCTAGCGGGATAGTTTAGTGTGGCAGTACCTTTAGAAATACTGATTTAAAATACTGAATGTGTGAACATAGTGTTATCAAGTGACTCTGGAAATGACAAACTGTGTTACACTGGGATCCACTGATATCAGATGGCCCAAGTATGGACCACCACTGTACAAGTTAGATGTGATAGCTGCAGGGCATGATGGGGAAGCCCATGCAGTAAAACTCTGTTAGCCCGCTCTCTGATGCTTCCACAGTGTGGGGAATGGTGCTGGGTAAGATTTTTTTTTTTGCGAATCAAATCTCAAAATGTTAAAATTTATGGAAAACCACAAATTTCTTGATTTTGTTTTAAACTCGATCCTCCGCGACTGATGCTCTCAAATCTAATTCATGGGGTCCCAGTAAGTGGAGCCTCAACAATCATACATTTATCACCTTTGTCCTTGCTCAGTTCATCGGAGATGAAAGCAGTAACATAACCAATATGGTTGTGTGCACTTTCATAAACTGCTTGTTTTAGTTTTATTCTACTTATAATACTGTAAGGCTACATTACCGCAATATTTTAGCACAAAACTGCTAAAACTACGTTATGTCTAATGCACAGTTTCAAAATAAAATCATTAATTGAATTAATTAATAATTGTGCTCTAAGTTACCAAGGTGCATTATGTAAAAAAATATTCAGCTCATATGACAGTCTTTTGGTGCAAAATAAGGGATCTTTTCATCCTGATAGACACTGAGTTATTTTTATGCATAGCTCACCTATCACATTACTTGTCTCGGGAAGGCATGTCAAATGTTTTATTTGTGGATTGTCATCATGGCTTTGGAAAGTATCCACAAAATTGGAAATCTAAGGAAAAAAGAGAATGCTTTATTTAAACATGAAAGTGGATTATATCATCATTGTACATTCAATGATATATTGAAATCAGGTCTACACTGCACTCTTACTTACAATATCCCCAGATTGTGGGTCCAGAACTAGTGGTTGGCCATTCCCACTGGTGATCCAAACTGTTTTTATAGAGGGAACATAACACATGCCAGTGATTTCATTTGTGAACTGTTGAAGCCTCTGAATCAGCTGACCATCTTGTGACCAAACACCAACTGTTCGATCAAAAGATCCTGTCAAAAACCTGTCAAAAATGACACAAAATAAAACCATAAAATATGTATTTATTATTTTAAAAGGAGGCAATAGGATTACTAGCTTAGGATTAGTTAGCATAGGGGTTTTCCTGTTGGGAGGCGCTTCAGAGCAAGGCAACACAGAACAGTGAGATATAGGAGGGCACTTACTGGTTAGGGCTCAGTGCAGTCAGGATGCAGCAGTGAACAGTGAAAAAGGACAGTCTGCCAGCCATGGGGATAAATCTGCTATGGCAGGAAGGGGCTCCAGGCTGAAGAACATGCGGGCGGTCACCAGC
>JARQOD010000004.1:103735751-103751715 GCA_033576555.1 Oophaga sylvatica | reverse complement strand
TCACTTGTGGGGGGTTTCCACTGTTTAGGCACACAGGGACTCTCCAAATGCGACATGGCGTCCAATCTCAATTCCAGCCAAAAAAGTCAAATGGCGCTGCTTCCCTTCCGAGCTCTGCCATGCGCCCAAATAGTGGTTTACCCCCACATATGGGGTATCAGTGTACTCAGGACTAATTGCCCAATAACTTTTGGGGTCCTATTATCCTTTGGAAAATAATAATTGGGATGAAAAGATCATTTTTGTGGAAAAAATATGATTTTTTAATTTTACGGCTCTACGTTATAACCTTCTGTGAAGCCCTTGGGGGTTAAAAGCTCTCACAACACATTTAGATGAGTTCCTTGAGGGGTCCAGTTTCCAAAATGAGGTCACTTGTGGGGGGTTTCCACTGTTTAGGCACACAGGGACTCTCCAAATGCGACATGGCGTCCAATCTCAATTCCAGCCAAAAAAGTCAAATGGCGCTGCTTCCATTCCGAGCTCTGCATGCGCCCAAATAGTGGTTTACCCCCACACATGGTATATCGGTGTACTCTGGAGAAATTGTACAACAAATATTGTGGTTCATTTTCTCCTGATACCCTTGACAAAATTTAAAAAAATTGTGTCGAAAGAAAATTTTGGGAAAAAAAGTTAAATGTTCATTTTTTCCTTCCACATTGCTTCAATTCTTGTGAAGTACCTAAAGGGTTAATAAACTTCTTGAATGTGGCTTTGAACACGTTGAGGGGTGCAGTTTTTAGAATGGTGTCACTTTTGGGTATTTTCTGTCATATTGTCCCCTCAAATTCACTTCAAATGTGAGGTGGTCCCTAAAAAAATGGTTTTGTAAATTTTGTTGGAAAAATGAGAAATTGCTGGTCAACTTTTAACACTTATAACTTCGTAACAAAAAAAATGTTGGTTCCAAAATTGTGCTGATGTAAAGTAGACATGTGGAAAATGTTATTTATTAACTAATTTTTGTGACATATCTCTCTGATTTAATGGCATAAAAATTAAAAGTTTGAAAATTGCAAAATTTTCAAAATTTTTGCCATATTTCCATTTTTTTCATAAAAAAACGCAAGTTATATTGAAGAAATTTTACGACTATCATGAAGTACAATATGTCACGAGAAAAACAATCTCAGAATCGCCAAGATCCGTAGAAGCGTTCCAGAGTTATAACCTCATAAAGAGACAGTGGTCAGAATTGTAAAAATTGGCCTGGTCTTTAACCTACAAAATGGCTTGGTCATTAAGGGGTTAAGCTATTTTCAAATGTTGTGTTTTTGCTGAGTTTTTGCATGCAAATTATAAATTTTATACATATAAATTAGTTATATGTGTTAAAGTAGACAATGCCCGACTAATTCAATGCCCTACCAATGTGTAAAAGTAAACAATTCCTGACCAACTCAATGCCTTACCCGTGTGTTTCACAAACAATGCCTGACCAATTTATCTTCTTCCTGATGTTTTACATTTGCCATTGTGTATTTTTTCATGAACTCATATAACCTTTGTCCATTAAATATAATGGCTTGTTGCAAGTGTTAGCAATTGGGACCTGTACTCATCTATCTTTGCTTGTCCTGTTCTTTTTAGTATACTGTAGGTCCAAGGGGTGTTTTTTTATTTTTTTTTTTAAAAAAGGACACATTCTAAATTTTGAATACTCTTAATAATCTATGGTACCGTAATTTAACAATTGTACACCCCACAAAAATACTGCATGTTATTGCCACATATTGCTTTTAGTGCATGAACTTACATGTAGCTACTTAACAAGGTAACAATTCAAGGATGAATTGCATTTTTGGTCAATCGGGTACGATTTAAAACAAACAAACAAACAAACAAAAAATACAAAAAAGTTTAACTAGTCCAATTTAACAGCTGTATGTGTGTAGCCCAGCTGTGCTTGGTGCCACATGTTCCCTGGAGGATGCACGGAAAGGTAATTCACCCTGTCCTTCAAACCACACATCCAAACTCTTTCCACCTCCTGTCGCCTCCAACTTAAAAACATTTCCAGAATCCGTCCCTTCCTCAGCCCTCAATCTACTAAAACTCTTGTGCATGCCCTCATCATCTCCCGCCTCGATTGCACCACTCCAGTCTGTCCTCAACTCTGCTGCCCGACTAATCCTCCTCTCCCCTCGCTACTCCCCTGCTTCTCCCCTCGCAAATCCCTCCACTGGCTCCCAATTCCCCAACGAATCCAGTTCAAACTACTAACACTGACTTACAAAGCCGTCCACAATCTGTCTCCTCCCTATATCTCTGAACTAATCTCCCAATATCTTCCTTCACGTAATCTTCGATCCTCCCAAGAGCTCCTACTATCCTCCACACTTATTCGTTCCTCACACAACCGCCTCCAAGATTTCTCCCGAATATCCCCCATCCTCTGGAATTCCACGCCTCAACATGTACGATTATCCACCACCCTTGGATCCTTCAAACGGAACCTGAAAACCCATCTCTTCAGGAAAGCCACAGCCTGCAATAACCATTCCGCCTCTCCGCCACAACCCGAGCTTCCGCCTCGCTGCCACCTCGCCTCCACCACCCGAGCTGCCACCTTGCTGCCACCACCAGAGCTGCCGCCTCGCCGCCACCACTACCAGAGCTGCCGCCACCACCAGAGCTGCCGCCTCGCCACCACCAGAGCTGCCGCACCACGACCTTCTGTTTCTTCCCCATTATCCCGTAGAATGTAAGTCCGCAAGGACAGGGTCCTCTCCCCTCTGTACCAGTCTGTCATTGTAAATTTGTTTACTGTAAACGATATCTATAACTTTGTATGTAACCCCTTCTCATGTACAGCACCATGGAATTACTGGCGCTATATAAATAAATAATAATAATAATAATAAATACCTGATAAGCATACAACACTTGACATTTTTCCTGGTTCCACCAGAGGGAGCCCTTGAGACAGCAGTGAGATGAAGACAATCTAGCTGAACGTTAGTTAGTCGTTGGTGTTACCTCAGGAGAGAAGATAGATTTTGGAACGGAGTTACCTCAGACGAGCTGGGAGGGAGAAGCCCTGTCAGATTAGCCTGAGGGCTGAGGAAGTTTGAGCGAGAAGCTGACATCTACTGCTGCCTGTGCTTATATTAAGGTGTGCGTAGGACGACAGGCGAGTGGACAAAAGGGAGAGAGTGACTGAGGAGAAATAGCGACGATAGCTTATCCTCCACTCTGCACAACCGGACACCGGGTCCGAGCTTGCTAGCATCTTCACAGCTAGTGGGAAAAACCGGAGACTCTGGACTTCAAGTCGCAGAGGGGCCCTTCAGTGCTGATACGTAACCGGGGTCAGGAAGACGGGGGTCTGGCAGGTACCGCCATAGAGACACTGTTCTGTCCACAAAAGACCTCATCACAAGATCAGCCGGGCGTAGCAAGGAGAAGGAGTTAAACTTAGCTTCATGCAAGTTAGAAACCTACACACATCGGGAAGTAAGGAGGCCTTAAACCTACACAGTGATTACTGGACGTGCATCCTCCACCCTGAGCAGCTTCCCGGGACATGCCTGCAACCATCACCAGTAAAGGTATGGAAAGAGACTGATTTGTGTGTCTGCCTTATTGCTTGCACCCCTGCACTGCCATATACCTCGAGGGATTAATCTCGCCTGTGGGAGACTTAACACCTTGCTGCCCAGTAACAACCCCTCAGAGGATTCACCCTGCAGCGCTGGTCACCCTGATCAGAAACCACAGGTGGCGTCACGAACAATTACTACAATCCCCTGTAAATATCCCCCTTTGAATGAGCGCCCAGGGCAACGGACCGAGCCGCGCTACCCGTGACCTCTCCCCCATTGAAGTGAACGGGCTCGGTGCCGAGTACCCCATAAGCCCTGGTACGTGCGACTCATCTTCAGCACAAAAATCCTGCTGGCTGTTGTATCAACTTCCTTTCCATGAGTGTACTTACCTAGCGATTCAGCATTTTAGAGTTACAGAATTTTTGTTAAAGGGAGAAGAGAATGTAAACTAAAGAATCTATATAAAATACAACAAAAAGTTAAGCTTTTCCATAACTGTTTTTGTAGTTCAATTTAACAACCATACTGTCACGCTGTGACAGTCTTCGGTAAAGTCAGTGGGGTACTTTTGAAGATAGAGGTGTGGATCTCGGAACTTGCTATGCTCCTGTTAAACCCTTATCTGTCTCCTCCCCACCCCATGAGGCTTGGGACAGAAAAGTGGGGTAAACAAGACGCAAACACAAAACAGGGATAACAGAAAACCTTTATCATACAAAATCACAAACCAACAATAGGCAGGAGAGTAGGGACAGGAATGAATAAACTAAATGGGAATAGGGACCATAAGATAAACACACACGTACTACAACAAACTACAGATCACTACTGGAACAATTCCACTCCAACCACTTAGCTTTAGCACTCAGCACAGGAAGACAAATCTTTCACCGGCAGGGACTTACCGCCCCGAGCCAGTATATATCTTCATCTGTGGTTGCTGGTTTGGCAGTGTAGAAGTCAGATCTGAAATGTCCATCTCCGGACCTGGTCGGCTTTTACCTGCGCTTGCCTTACTGGCACCATGGGAGTGATTCAGCAATGCTTCAGGTACTTTTGCATTTTGCAAAAAATCTTTTTTTGCAGTCTTGCTTTTAATACATTTAGGAGGCCGTAATGGCACAGCGAATATAAAAAATGTAGAGTAGGACTGCCCCATATGAGAATGCCTTGTTGTGTCGGGGTGGCTCAAAGAATTGATCAATTATTTGCCAAATGTCTCATTTTTAAAAACAGTTAGAAACCAATATGTGCATATGCACTTTATGTATTGCATGCTGACCATAGGCAGCGCTGGCTTCTCCCCCCTTTTTTAAATGATAAGCAGTTGCAGCTGAGAACAACAAGACTATATGGTCCCAGTCAGCATGGAAAGAGTCCTTAACTTTCTCAGCACTAAAGGAAACCAAATCCATTTAAAATAGACATGAATCACACCATCTGTAAAGAAGACCTGTGATTCATTACCCAACATGACCATCTAACTCCCGGCGTTCCAGGGGGACGTGACAGCCTCGTGACAGTACCTTCTACTTCTACAGAGGGCCACTGGATCCAACGGATCGGGCTTAATCAGAAAGGGCGCATGGAAGGACGAACTTCGTTTACTGGCATTAAAATCAGATGTCGATACCCACATCCGCTCATCAGTAACATACATCTTCCAGTGCACCAAGTATGAACAGTGAGTCATATGAGAATCCACAATTCTTGCCACCTGAAACTCCAAATTACCATCAACAATAACCGGCAGTGGCAGCAAAGGATGATTCCAACAGCTGGGTAGCACCTTTACCCTTTTGTTCTCCAAGAACAAGGTTACCAAACAATCTGCAGCAAGCAAAGGTAAGGTTTTTATCTTAAAAACGTACCCAAAAGAGAAAACTTGAGATGAAGAAACATTTTGTTGACTTCATGCAGAATATCTTCATCAGAGGTCATGCAGAGCCTGCACCACCATTGAAGGAAGGAGAAGAATTCTGGTACCTTCCATTCTTTGGTGTCAATCACTCTCACAAACCTAACCAAATCAGAGTGTTTTTTTACTTCAGTGCTCAGTATGAAGGCATCTCTCAATAGCTTGCTCCTCACTTTAATCATCTTATAAGGATTAACAAATTTAGGAGCAAACGTCCTAGACGTCAGTCTAAGGGTATGTGCACATGTTGAGTAAAATTTCTGCATCTTTTGGCATGAAAAACACAGCTGCAAAAACGTGCATTTTTGGTGCTTTTTTGCTGCATCTTTCCCTGCATTTTTGATTGATTTGAGTGAAGTCAACAGTGAAAAATGCAGGGAAAAAAATGCACACAGAATTGACATGCAGCAGATTATTTTCTGTACTAAATCTACAAGTCAAAAATGTTCAATGTGTGCATGATACTTTAGGTTTCTCATTCACTTTCCTGGCAATAGGTTTTGCTTCAGGTTTTGTCATAAATCTGCAGAGAAAAATGTGACAAAAAAAGCACCAAATCTGCAACATGTACACATAGCCTTAAATGTAGATCTTTTAAGGACAATCACACAAACTCCCCCACCTTAAAGACAGTGGCCTTCCTACATCTGTGGTTGGCACCTCTTTTTGCCCCATCACTGGTAACCAAAAAGCCCCTTTTCACCTCCCTCTAGACTTTAATTAACCAGGACGAAAATCTCTTCTAATCTGTCAGAAAAAATGCCCAATACTGGATGAAAACCTTCACAGCACAAAAAAGGCAAGCTCTCTGTAGCCGTAGAGGTATGGTTATTTAGAGAAAACTCAGCAAGTGGGAGAAACTCCACCCAGTCTTCCTGATTAGATGAAACAAACACCTCAAATACTGCTCTTCCTCTTGGTTCATCCTTTCTGTTTGTCCTTTAGTCTTGGGATGATAACTAAGATAAAAGGCAGCTTGATACCCAATCTGGAGTAAATACTTTGCCAAAAACTAGCCATAAATTGAACCCCTCTATCAGAAATGTTTTTGGGAACACCAAGTAATTTAACAATGAGAAATGACCAACATAGCTAAGCTCTTAGCAGTAGACAACTTTTCAAGTGGGACCAAATGAAACATTTTGCTAAAACGATCCACCACCACCCATACAACACTATTACTGCCAGAGTTAGGCAAATTGGTGACAAATCATTTGTACATAGGTAAACCTTCCAGCGCACTATCCTGAGCATCCAGAATGCACTGCCTGAGAGCTACTCCCAGAGCACCCACCACCACCCCTTCACTAAGAATTTTAACAGAATATTTGTTCCTTACCTTTGCAACAAAGCTACGAGACAAATTGTCAGCCTGAACATTCTTGTATATGATTAGGTAAGTCACAGTAAAATCAAACCAGGCAAAATAAAATGGGCCACAGAGCTTGTTTGGTGTTTTAACTGCTTCAATGTACAACAGGTTCTTGGGATCGGTAAAGACCATCACCTTATGTCTTGCCCCCTCCATCCAATGTTTCCATTCCTCAAAGGCTCTTTTTGTAAAACCATGGCCGAGGGTTGGACACGACAGCGCTAGCTGTCCTGACTGTACGGACATCTGCCTCATCCCTGGAATCCTCCTCATCAGATTCAGAACATGAAGAATCAGAGTCAGAGCCCAGCATAGCTTCAAACAGGTCAGCTTTATTTTCCTTCGGACACAGCACATCCAAGGCACCATTAGCACATTTGATACTGTGCCAGCAATACATCTTCCACTACTTCACTTCTTCAACTACACCAGAATGAACCACAAAGTAAAATCGGGATGAGGAGCCCTGTGAAAATGGCACTTCGATCTCTTTCCCTGGAGACACTTCAATGCAGTCACGGAAATACACATCTACTAGGTCGTCCACCCCCTTTTGGTTATCCTGCCCGCTTAATCGCTGGTGGCCCACTCGCTGTTGCTCCAGCAAGCACACTTCTGCTGACCGTTTCCCACAGTGGTTCTTCCACTGGCACTAATGATTCGTCAGCCCACAGACTCTGGCTAACGTTCCCACGGTGATTCCTTCACCGGCTTCACTACGGTTGCTGGTACCCTTCACAGAACTCACTTCTTGTGTGTCGGTTGCATGGCCTGGGATCAAGGACGTCCTCATAATAGCAGGGTCCACCCCGACTAACTCTATCTAGGAAGTCCCTCACACTCATTCCGACCGACACTTCACCCATTTAACCCATTGGTGTCCTACCAGTCTTCACTACACTAGATGTGCTTAATGTCCCCACCTTGTGTCCTAACACTGTACTACACTAACCATTTAATAACTCTCTAACTGGATCCACTAATATGACCCCATCTAGTGATCCCTTGCAAAACTATATTTACCCAACTGTAACTACTATACTACAAGTGCCCTCCTCTAATGTTCCCAAAGGATGCATTACCTTACCTAACTCTATATAAAAGACATCACTGTAAAGTACATGACAGATATACATATATACATAGCATAAACAATTTAAGGGCTAAAACCTTGACCCTCCTTACATTTTAACTGCCGGGAGCTTTTGGTCACCTACATCAAAATTAGACTCTGTTTGAGAAAACATAGAAAACATCTGAGAGTAAAATCAAAAATATGTAGGTGCCCATTCATTTTTTGCTCTCATCTCCACATTGGAAGCGTCTACTTCAATCAAGAAAGGCAGATCAACCTTGGGTTGATTGAGAACAGGGGCCTTAGAGAAAGGTGTCTTGAGAGCAGAAAAATCATTAACTGCTTTGGCTGACCAGGAGGAAAAGTCTGTTTTCTTCTTGGTCGTGTCAGTTAAAGGCTTGGGTATGACTGAAAAGTTCTTGGAGCACTTCTGATAATAATTTGCACAGCTTAGAAATCTCTGCAACGCCTTTAGATTTCTCTGTTTAACCCAATCAAGAATGTCCGGTACCTTAACGGGATTCATCTGAAACCCTTAAGTAGAAAAAAAAAATGCCCTAAAAACTGGACCTGCTGTATTTCAAATTGACATTTCTCCAGTTTAGCAAATAAATGGTTCTCATGTAGAATTTGGAGTACCTGTCGGACACGCTCACAGTGTTCCTCCTGAGTATGCAAGTAAATCAATATGTCAACCAGATAAATAAGCACAAACCTACCAACCAGAGAGCAAATAATGTTACATATTTACATAGGTTGAAAAAAGATTAATGTTCATCAAATTCAACCTTTCTCCACCAATTAAACATTTTTTGTCACTAAATTATCTACAGTATAACCAACACTGTTATGTGTACTGAGGAAATCATCTAGCCCTATTTTAAAAACTGTTATAGTATCTGCCATTACTACCTTTTGTCATAGGGCATTCCACAGTCTGACTTCACTAACTGTGAAGAACGCTTTCCTATCAATGACTGCTCACTCTCCCCAGTCCTGCAAGCTCACTGCCTCGAGGTAACCCATGAGTCCGCTCCCTTCTTCAAACCACATATCCAAGCCCTTTCCACTTCCTGCCGACTCCAACTCAAAAATATTTCCCAGACCCATACATTGCTTAACCAAGACTCTGCAAAAACACTAGTCCCTCCTTGACTACTGCAACCATCTGCTCTGTGGCCTGCCTTCTAACACTCTCACACCCCCTCCAATCTATCCTAAACTCCGCTGCCTGGCTAATCCATCTATCCCCCCACTATTCCCCGGCCTCTTCTCTCTGTCAATCCCTTCACTGGCTCCCCACTGCTCAGATAGTCCAGTTCAAAACCCTAACCGTGACATACAAAACGATCTGCAGCCTGTCTTCTTTATACTTCTGTAATCTAATATTAAGGTATTTACCTGCTCTCAACCTTTCGATCTCTTTCTCTAACTCCCCCTTATCTTCTCTTCCCATAATCACATACAGTACAAGATTTCTCACTTACATCACCCACTCTAGAACTCTCTACCTAAACATATCAGACTCTCACCTGCCATGGAAACCTTCAAAAGGAACCTGAAGACCTACCACTTCGGACAAGCCTACAACCTGCTGTAACCCTCGTTCCAGCATGCCTTTGTACAACCAGCTCTACCCCCACCAACTGTATCCTCATCCATCCCTTGTAGCATGTGAGCACTCATGGGCAGGGTCTTCTCTTCTCTTGTACCAGTCGGTGACTTGTATAATTCATGATTTTTATACTTGTTTTTTTATTATGTAAAGTGCCATGGAATAAATGGTGCTATAATAGTAAATAATAACTGCTGGAATTGCCTTTATTCCACCTTAGTATGATCTTGGAAGGAATAAGTAATGTGACAGTCTTTTGTAGTGACCACACATGAGATCTCATCTGAGACATCTTTTTTCTAAGCTAAACAACTTTTCCAACCTCTCATCTTATGGGAGGCCTTCTATCCCTTGCAATGATCATTTTTAAAATGTGAAACCCAAAAACTGGATCCAATATTCTAAATGTGGCCTCACGGGTGATTTATTAAGGCGTAACAATACATTGGAATCACTGGATTTTATCATTCTTTTTATACACCCTAAAATCTTGTTTGCATTAGCGGCTGCTGCTTGACATTGAGTACTGCTGCTCAGTTACATGTAACCAGGTGTGAGACAGTGAAGGAATATGTGGTGAATGAGGTGTATATTTCACCTAAGTACCTTGCTGACTGGTATGAGCGAAATGTGTGGCTTTGTAAACCTGGTGGTAAAGAAAGGTCACTACACCTGCCATTCAGTACACGCTTGCAGCTCAGACCTGAATCCACTCAGGTGTTGATTAGGAAGCCAGAAGTAGGTGCTTGTGAGCACAGTCAGGGAGCTCATTCAGTCTGGACAAGGGGTCCAGGCACAGAAGGTGTCTCTAAGAGTGTGGGAGCAGTCTTTAGCCCGGACACAGGGAGGTGTCCTGGCACAAGGAAGCAGTCTCTAAGAGTGTGAGCTATCTCAGTCTGGGTGCAGGAAGTACCCCGGACACAGGAGTAGTCGCAGTGAGAATCCGTGCGAATAGCGACTGAATAGGAGGTGACCTCTCTCAAGTCTGGACATTGGAGTTGCCTTCAGACATAAAGAGGAGTGTCTGTGAAACTCCATACTGGTAACATATATCATATGTGTTGTTTTGGGCACAGACTGGTAGAGTCTGGGTCCCGGATAGAGAGGGCCATCTATCTAAGTGTAATTAGAGGCTAGACAAGCCCAGGTTTTCTGTTTATGATTTGTTTTTATCTGTGTGCTGTGGACTTTAATAAAACTGGTTGCGGCCAGTTTTCACCAAACTGCTGTCTGAATGAACTGTTTCCGTGCCATTCTGTCTACCCAGACAGCGATCCTAGAGCTAAACCCCCCGGAAAGGCTACAATTGGCGGAGAATGCTGGGGCAGCGCAGTGCCTGATACAGTTAGTGCTGGAGTGTGTATGCAGCACAGTGGCGAGAGACAGCATTAAAGGTGAAGTCTATTGAAATAGCAGCAGAAAAAAAAAAAAAAAAGTGTGTGTCAGCAGAAACGTCTGTTTGGAGCAGTCTTGGAGAGACAGTGGCCCTGATAGGGTCTGCAGAGAGAAAATGTATGCACAGCAAAGCTGAACTTGTTGTGAAAATGACTGTGGAATGTGCAGCAGCAAAAGAAAAGTTTGTGGAGCAGTCTTAAAGAGACAGTAGCCCTAATAGACTTTGCAAAGGAAAAAAAAAAAAAGTGTTTGCACAGCAAGGCTGAATTTTCTGTGGAAAAAAGCTGTGTAGTGTGTGTGCCTTGACTGAAGTCTGCCGTTGTGAAGACAGAGATATCTGACAGCATGGAGGCGCTGTTTGAACAAATGGCGCAAGTTAATATGCAACATAAGACTGCTGTGATTGAGACAGATGAGTCCGGCAGTATGGAGGAACTCGTTGAGTAACCTGGTGCAGGCCCAGCGAAGCATGGAGCAGCAGCGCCTGCAGCACCAGCAGCACATGCAGCAGGCCCAGCAGCAATTCCTGCAGCAGCAGGAGAATAACCGGTTATTTGTTGAGCAGATGACAGCACCAAAAAAGGATTTCGGTGCCGCGTCCCGAAGTAATGTTGTGAAGGCACCGGCGTTGTCCGCTATAAAGAAGGCGGTAAGACGGTCCTTGAGAAAAATGACACCTCGTGATGATGTGGAGGTATATCTTACTAGGTTTGAGAGACTGGCAGAGAAGGAGAATCTGCCACTATCTGAATGGGCCATGGCGGTCGTTACCCTATCTGATTGGGGAACCCCAAAAAGTCTGGGCTGACCTGAGCAAGCAGGACAGCGAAGACTATGCCAAGTTGAAAGCGGCGATTCTTACCCGGCTGGGTGTTACGGTTGCAGCCCGTGCCAGGAGAGTCCATGACTGGAGATACAGTTGGGAGTCTGCAGTCAGCAGGCCTGATTATGGAGTTGAAAAGGTGATAGTGGGACCGCTACAACCAAGCACGTCCTCCTGAGGTACAGCCGTCTGAGAGGTCGTCACTTCGGAGTTCCCGGACGCTCAACTCTCGCGGTAAGAGCGTTCCAGCTGTTGGGGACATGGGGTATGCTGATAAGCGGGTTCAGGCCGAGGGGACATGTGGGTGGGAGAGTGTGATGGACAGTGTTGGAGCTGGCGTGAAATTGCAGCCAACTGTCCAATAGAGGGGGAGCCTATGTGTTGTGATGTTGGCAGATCCTCTCCTCCCTGCGCAGAGCCTGTGTGGTTGTCCACCTCAGCCGAAGGGGACTGGACCACAGGGGTCCCCGTGGTTGTAAGTGACTGCCAGCACAGGCCCTCTTGGACTCAGAGAGTCCAGTGACTTCCATATGTGACAGCCTGAGTGATAGGGACTTCATCCCTGATAAGCACCTGAGTGTGGTGTACATCCATGAAGACACCAAAGTCTACCCAGAACTGCCGTGGACTTGGTCCCCAAACTCGGGGAGGTTCATATGAAAGTGGGGGTAGTGAAGACCCTGGTGCACCCCGTTTATTGGGTGGTGACTTTCCCCGGTCTAAGGATCTCTGGGGGAAAAATGTTTCTGATGGAAAAGTGTGATGAAGCTCCTACTGAGGGTGCGCAGTCCCGAGGGGCGGAACACAATGCTAGTGGGCCGTTAAACTTATGTGATAATGATGATGACCATGATAATATTGATAATGATAACGATGATCATGATAATGATGATGACCATGATGAGGATGCTGATATTGATAATGATGATAATGCTAATCATAATAGTGATGATACTGATGATGACCGTGATAAAGATGACATTTCTTTGCAGGTGATGTTGGGAGACGAGGAGGGGTGGTTCTCGGGAACCGAGTGTCCCTGACCTGCCTGGCTCCTGTGACAAATTTTGGGAGTGAGCCGGTGCGAGACCCCACTCTTAAAACGGCAACAGGAAAATGTAATTGTTCGAATGAGTTCCCCAAGAGCCTGGCTCTGAGGAGAGGTTTCCTCATGCTGCCATGAACAATAACCTATTGTATAGGGACACTGAAGTCCAGGGAAGGTCGTAAGTCAGCTCCTGGTATCTGAGCTATATGGAAGTATAGTGCTGGGGTTTTATCACATAGTCACATACTTGAGGGACCAACCTGAGGGAAACCAGGGACCAGATGGTGAAGTTAATGTTGTGGATGACATGTTAACTAAGGTTCCAGATCAAGATGTGAATGAGAATGAATTTGTATAACCCTGACAGTGAGCCGGATTGAATGAAAATGAAGTGTCTAACCCTGGAAGTGAGCCAGATGTGGCTGAGAAAAGGGGTCAGACAGGGATAGTGGTGGTGATAGTGAGTCATCTGATGACAATAAAGAAAACCAGTGCAAGTGAGGAAGGCATGGTAGCAGAGGAGATTGAGAGTCCTGAGAGGAAGGCTGAGGCTGACCTTGCAGTCGGACGGAGGATGGCATCTGAAGATGTTTGTACCGTTGGCCGGTTCCCTGGCAAGACTAAGGTGAAAGACAGGACTCTGAAACTGAACACAGCACAAGTGGATGCTGTTGAAAATGAGAAGTTATCAATGTATGGTGTGGATCTGCATCAGGCCAAGGACTCGGAAGGTGATGCTGCAGAGGGGGGAGAAAGCCATGGAAGTGGTGGACACCAGCCAGGTGCCTCACCAGAGGCTGATGGGCTCAAGTGAAGCTGTGAGGAACAAGACGAAGATGTGGGGAATGACTCTGCCCCGGAATATGTTTCTGTTGGAGACAGCGGCGTGGACGGTGTACTGTCCGGATCCGTGGCTGCGACTCGCGAAGCTCGGGCCGGAAGTTCGGCGCCCGGTGCCCATCGGAGTTCTCGAGCGACCCAAAGGATCTGGATAAATCCCAAGATGAGATTTTGAGACCTCGGGTGGCCTTGGTGAGCTCAGGCGCATTTTCATGGAGTCTACACTTGAACCACGTCCCAGTGAGTGGGAGGGGCGATGTGTCGCTCCGTTGCCGCTGCAGATACACGGAGCTCAGATGGGATGCAGAACGTGGTGGAAAAGAAGACTGATGGTAGGGCTTCTGAGCATGTCCTACCAGAAGAGCCTGAAGAAAGGGCCGAAGACGTAAAGGAGTCCAACACTACAGGAGAATGCGTAGCCATGAGGATCTCCTGGAGAAAGAAGTAAGAGCTCTGAGTCTTATGCAAAGGAGCCCTTACCAGAAGAGGGTAAATTATGTGTACCGACCAAGAAAAACGATCAGCTCCCTCTACAGTGCCAATCGTTTGAACAGTGTGGCTCGGAATGGTCAGAGACCATGACAGAGGCGCTTGGGTTCTGTGAGGTAGAATTTATGAATCAACTGATATTTAAGAAAGTAGATGTGCTAAAGAAAGTTCAGGGGGAATTAGAGAAAACCCCTATACCTCCTGTGACAGTTGGTGACACCCGGGTCAGTGCCCCAAAAACAGGAGGTACGAAAGTTTCTGAGGAAGAATCAGCAGAGCTGTTCTGAGGCCCGGGTGTATTATCTGGGGCCACTATACCGAGACTGAGGCGGCACTAAAGTCAAGATGAAACCGTGCGGGGTACCCGAGGCCGCAGAGATAAGGCCTGGGGGGGTAAAGTAGGCGGATGCTTCAATGAAGAAAAACTGATTTTGGCTATGACGGGGGGGTGGGATGAAGCGATGAGGGCCATGATGGCCCAGATTCCTGTCTCTGTTGGATTGTTGACCACCCCCCGTCTGGATGACCACCCTCCGGTCTGGAAAGGGGGAGGGGATATTGAACAGTGGGGAATAGTGGGAATGGGGTTTTTAATTTCACCTAAGTCCCCTTGCTGACTGGATGAGCGAAATGTGTGGTTTGTAAACCGGTGGAAAAAAAGGTCACACACCCCATTCATCATTTGCAGCTCAGCCCTAATCCCTCAGGTGTTGATTAGGAAGCCAGAAGTAGGTGTTGTGACACAGTCAGGGAGCCATTCAGCGGAAAAGGGGGGTCCAGGAAAAGAAGGTGTCTCTAAGAGGTGGGGGCAGCTTAGCCACACAGGGAGGTTCCTGGCACAAGGAAGCAGTCCTAAGATGTGAGCTATCTCATCTGGGTGGGGAAGTACCCCCCGGACACGGATAGTCGCAGGAGAATCCGTGCGAATAGCGACTGAATAGGAGGTGACCTCTCTCAAACTGGCCCTTGGAGGCCTTCAGACATAAAGAGGGGGTGTCGTAAACCCATACTGGGAACATATATCATATTGTTTTTTGGGGAAAACTGGTAAGTCTGGGTTTCCCGGATAGAGAGGGCCATCTATCTAAATGTAATTAGAGGCTAGACAAGCCCAGGTTTTTTTTTTGATTTGTTTTTTTCTGTGTGCGTGGACTTTAAAAAAATGGTTTTCGGCCATTTTCACCAAACTGCTGTCGAATGAACTGTTTCCGTGCCTTTTTGTCTACCCAACAGCGATCCAGGCTAAACCCCCCGGAAAGGCTACACAGGATACCCAAATCCTTTTTCCTTTTCTGTAGCGCCAAGTATACTTCCCTTTAATGGCATACAGCAATAGGATTACTCCGTCTTTTTAATTACTCTACTTTAAAACATTAAATTCATTTTCCAAGTGTTTTGCAAAATTTAACTCATCAAAAACGTTTTCTAATACTTACTGTCAAGGGCAGTTTTAGTACCCATCCACAAGGACATTAAAAAATTAGAGACATTAATAAAGGACATTAATAAAAGAGACAAGTGTGAGAATGAATTAAGCCAGAAAAGATGTAACGACTGTGCCCTGCCATCGTCACCATCGCACTCTAACCAGCATGTCCCATTTGTCTACTCTCCCTACAGTACGTCACCCAGCTTTCCTACACAGCTTTTTACACAGACTGTCCCCTTTCCTCTCTCCCAGTACCACATGGTACGTCCCCAGTTTTTTTACACAGCTTTTTACACAGACTGTCCTTACCTCTGCTCCCAGTACCACATGGGATGTCTTTTAAATAACCCCTCCCCTTTCCCCAGTGTTTTTTTATGACCTTTTTTTTTGGCTTGACATATGCATCCCT
>JARQOD010000004.1:103664229-103735651 GCA_033576555.1 Oophaga sylvatica | reverse complement strand
TCACCGACATGAACATCAAGGGATGTTTTGGGTAGGATAAAAAGGTGATTGGAAGAAAAACCAAAAATCTAAAATGAACTCTGGAGGCATGAAAGACTGCATTCTTTGCTATTCCTGATAAACTTCATTAATAATTGTATGAATCATTGTTGAACCGCATGGATGCAGTCCTTCAAGCTCATGAAACACACAAAATATTAATATACTCTAATAGCACCACAACTTCATTCACCATGTTATGAACATATATTGTATTTTAAGATAATTTTTTGTTTGAATATCACATTACTTTCGGGGGGCGACAAACTTTTGTCTTGCCAAAATCGGACCATTCTTTTATTAAATGATCAATATTACAGCATTGATGCCAATTATTTTTTTAAACCCAAAAACCAATTTGGAGGTTTTTAGCTTCAAAAGAGTAATTTATAAAACCAATGGATAAATTTTGACGTCAGGTTATAAGCTTTGATTTACATAACAGGGATAAGGACATAACTTCTGTCAGGAGTGTAAACGAAACATTTTTTTTTTGATAAAGTGTCGGGACAACCTATAGCAGTGATGCATTATGTTGTAATTTAGCATGAAGAATGCCTTACTTACACTATTAGACATTATGTGGCAAACACTTCAAATTTTGTCATTTTTTAAAGTTTTTAGCATGAATCATACAAAGTGTTTATAACAATAATGCCACAAGTATCTAAGGTAGATTATTACACACTACATAGAAAAAAAGGTTACATAATACAAAATATCTCACCACTTCTATAAAACAGCGGAAAGGCCGAATTAAAAATATTACATCCTAATATGTTAATTTCATGCTATCCCTATTGTTCCTTCTTTAGTAGCATACAAGGTATCCTTTGGGCATCGTTAACAGCTTTGCATCTCCTTGGCATTGATTCAAAAAGATTCTCAGGTTCTCTGTGGTTATAACATGTACAGGAACTGATAACAGCTGCAATCAATGCCTGTTTGTTGCTCGGTCACTTATTAGAAACCAATGCTTTAATCTTGACCACAGATTTTGATAGGGTTCAGATCAGGACTGTTTCCTGGCCATGAAAGCACAGAAATTTGTTTGCTTTCAACCATTTTAGACATTTCCTTGCATGTGACATGGTGCTCCATCCTGTTGACAAACATTTTGGTCTGCTCCTTGCCATTGTCACAAATTGATGGGAAAGAGCTTTGGGTTTTTAAAGGGCTCAGAAAACATTTTGAAGCATTTTTACAGTTCTCTCAAGGACCTTATCTCCCAATTCCATGCCAGGACATACAGCCCCATATCATAACACTCTCAGGATGTTTCATGTAGCTATCATATACCTTGGAAGACAGTTTTCCTTTGGCCTTCTCCCAAAAAAATAACACACTCCGCACTACCAACATTGATATTCTCGTTTCATAGATCCAGATTACTTTCTTCCAATCTTCACCCGTTCCACTAAGATGTTCTTTGGCCCACCCAAATTCTCTTAATTCTCTTGTTTAAGATTTAGGAATGGCTTTTAACTTGGTGTTTGTGCTCTCAGACCGGCATCAAGTACTGTTCTATCCGACATCGAAACTTCTCCATCTTGCAAGAACTGATTGAGTTCCTTGGCTGATGCTCTTCCGTTTTGCAAGGCTAACCTAACAATTCTTCTGTCTGTTTTTGGAGTTGTTGTCTTTTTCATTCCTCTTCCACTCTTAGTTTTGATGCTGCAACTATTAGCAAAACGTGAACACAGCTTTTGCACTCCAGAAGCAGTGACTCCACCACCCATCTTCCTAGCAATTTCTATGAAACTGTATCCCTCCTTCCTCAAAACAATAGCCATATATCTCTTTTTTGGAGACCAATCAGACCTCTTTGTGGCTGACATAATTAAAATCTAAAAAAAAAACAATCATTCAGGAGTTTGTGAGCTCAAAATAGACATTTATAATTATTCAGTTAAAAAATTAAATTTATATATTAATAAAATACAAGAAATAAAAATTCTCAATAGTTTGTACAGAAATTAAAGTCTGTAGGACCTATACTGAAAGGATCAAGTGACGACTGTAGCTTTAAAACACTATTTTTAATTTAATGCGGACATAAATAAAAGTTAACATATAACTAAAAATGTATGAATTTTACTCACAGAGAACAAAGTCAAGTATTTCTTGTCAAAATTATAAAAACTACCGACAAAATATCAAAAACAAGTCTCCCAATATCTTTAGTAACAGATTGTGTGCCTGGGTTATAAATATAATTACATAATCAAGCAAGTAAGATCGCCGAAAGTTCCAGAAGCCTCGAAAATAATTAAAAACTTCAAGTTTATCCACAATTTTGGCCACTAGTGTAATAGTTACATCTGAGGCTAAAAGTCATGGTTACTAATACCAGAGTTCCGTATATTAAAGGAGAGGCTTAAGTTGAAAACCTGAGGACCTGTCTTATAGGCAGATTCAGAAAGTTGACTGACAGTTTTAAGTGGAGGAGTATTAAAATAGTGTACATAACAGAAAAAGACAGAAGGTGATATTGTAAGGGGTTACAAGGACTGTTGAGTTCCCCAAACACGTCCTGGTAAAGTAGTAGTGCTGTACATGTTAGTTTATATATTTTTGTGACTTGTATTGTATATATATTCTTGTCTTCATGGGTAATGCTGCTATGTATATAGTGTTCTCCAACTGTGTGCTGATATGTATAATGATATAGTATTGTATTTTCATAGTTGTCTAGGGACAGTGTAGTTCCTTAGTTTGGACACTAGATGGGGCACACCTTAGTATAATGAGCAGTGTATATAGTTAACATAGGAGGGGTCACTGTGGATAAGGCAGGAAGGACTTCCTGATTAGAGTCAATAGGGGCCAGGGCGCCCATAGAGCTCAGGTGGGCTTAAAGCCTGGGCTATACAGGGACCACGCAACATTAAGTGTGAAGTCCAGCCATCCAGGGCCCACTGGGCGAGAAGTGTAGCCTTGGCAGCCGTGACAACGATAGTGGAAACCGGAGCTGCAGGAGAAGTCACAGCAGTACAGACGGGCAGGTCGCTCACCATGTGGCACTTATTGCATGGGCTGCTGCCCTCAGACCTGGGGCGAAACGGCTGAGGGAACCCCCAAGCGAAATAAGTCTGGACAGGGAGGATGTCGCGGAACCGTAGGATACGGTCCGACCGGGAACGTGCTTTATGACAGAGAGAGAAGTTGGCAGGGTGGAGGATGCACGTCCAGTATTCCCACTGAGTAGGTGTAGGGCCTCCTTACTCCTGTTGTGTGAGTTTCTGACCTGTATGAAACAAAGTCTAACTCTGTCTTCACTTATACGCCCGGCTGACTTTGTGGTGGAGACTTCTCTTGGATAGAACAGTGTCTCTGTATGCAGTGTCCTGCTAGACCCCCATCTTCCTGACCCCGGTTGCGTATCAGCACTCCTGGGCCCCTGCGACCTGTAGTCCAGCAGGGTCTCCGGTTTCTCCTACTAGTCGTGTAGATGCTAGCAAGCTCGGACCCGGTGTCCGGTGGTGCAGAGTAGAGGTAAGCTATCAATGCTGTTTCAACCTCCGTTACTCTCTTCTTCACTTCCACTCGTCTTTCATCCTACTCCGACCCTTAACATAAGCACACTAGCAGTAGATAGCTGATTCTTCTCTCTCTTCACCGCTCTCAAAGCGTCGGCACGCTTGCTCACTGAAACTACACTCAGTTGACTCAGTTCTGACCAGGCTGAAGTGGCTATCTTTCTCCACTCGTACTAGCCTCCACACATTGAACTAAGCTCAAGGCTGCAGTCTTTAGGTTCTCTCAGTCACTGCTGTTCCCTTTCCTTCTTTCTTTCTAATGCTCTTTCTGAACCAGCTATCAGGACCTTCCGTCTACTGATCTGTGCACACTTCTAGGAGCTGACTCTCCACACTCCAAGGGAACTAACAACTTCTCTGCTCTCTGAGGTAATCTGATCTAACTCACTCTCTCTCTCAGCTCTAGACTGACTGCTGTGACTTCACCATCCTTAAATACATACTCTCTAAAAGGGCTCCCCCTGGTGGCTCCAGGGATTGGTGAAGCTGTGAATGAATATCAGGTACATGTGGGTGTTACCTTTGGTGCATCCTCCTGGGAAATGTGGCTCCAAGCGCAGCTGGGCTACACATCCCCCCCTAGTTAACATCAGCACTCCCGGGCTGAAAGAAATAATTTTTATATTAACATCAACATTAACTCTTCCCTTACGGGAGGTGAGGACTCTTTAACGTTACAAATAAATACACTTTTAATGCAGGTAGAAAAGTAGAAAATACTTCAGAGTTCAAATGCACAGTCTTCTTGTGGAGGACCCGTTCAAAACCTCCCACGGTGGTCCTGGGTGGCCTGCAGGACTTCCTTTTTGCAGACCCCACTTTCGGCCACACCACACGGGTTTTGTCTTCAGAGGTAGCATTGGTTTACGTAAAACCAAGATGGGGCACTAAGTGCCAACTATTTACAAGACAGTTTTTGGGCTGGCAAAGTCCTCAGCCACGCAGTCCATCAGAAGACATATGAAAAACACATTACCCAACTGGGGTATACTAAGCATAATAGCTATGTAAACATTTTCACAATAAAGTGCAACTTCTCAAACATAACATCTCTGGCAACTTTTTACAATACAGTAAACCCTGTCCGGGTCCTACTGGTCTTCATCAGAGGAATCTCTAAACATTGCAGCATCTTCCATACCTGGGGCTGGAAGCACACTGTGGGTCTTAAATTGCAACACCATCAAATCGTGTCCTGCTACCGGGGTTTGGGTAGCTACAGTTCTTTTTCTCTCCATATGATTGCCTGGAGGCCTGACAGGTGCCTCTCTTAAGCTTAGGCTCTGCAGGTCGCACAGGCTTGGCTCGGCATGGGGCGCACTAGCAGTCGCTGCGCTCTGCAGCGCTCCAGAGTGTGACACAGGTGCGCGGACTGGCGCTGGGTTTGCAGAGGCCTGGGACACTGAGACGCGGGGTGCGTTTCCTGCTTCAGGGACCGGGGCGCTGACCCTGGAGACGTTCAGGGCATACCACCCTTTAAGCCCCCAATACCGCGTGTAGGTGACAACATCCCCTATTAGCAGGTCCCTGTCCGGGTGTCCCTCAGGCAAGTGCGACTCCACATCCCTGCGGTTCACAAAGACTTCCTGGTATAGCCCGGGCTTATGTATGAACCCTCAGCCTCCCTGGAGTTTAAAGTCTCTTATCGCCCCCTGGCGCCGCGGTTCCCGGAGCGTACCTTTGTCTCGCCGGACGATCTCCTTATCAGCAAGATCTCTCTCCTGGTACCTCTGGCGAAGCCGTTGCGCCTCACGCTGCTCCCGCTGCTGCCGCTCCTCCTGTTCTCGGCGTCTCCATTCGTTCTCCTTCTGGGCGGCGTACTCCACGTCGTCAGGAGCTCCATTTCCTCCCAGTCTATTTCCATTGCTTGTGGCTGGATCTCACCGGGTTCACTCCCTTCCTTCGTCCCTGCCGGGGGACAGTACTCTGCGGCTACCGGTGCGGCCTCTGGTTCCAGGCCTGGCTGGCATTCCGGTCCGGGCAAGGCCTCCTCAGCCTCCTCTCCTCCCGCCGCGTCCTCGGCGGGGTCAGGTACAGCTCTTCCGAGGCTGGCCTCCTGTTCCTCCTCAGCCGCTGGCTCCAGTGGTGGCGAGGGTGGCAGTCGCGCATCCAGGGGGGAGAGCAGCTGGTCCCACTGCAGCCGCAGTTTCAGGGCACGCCAGCTCCGCTCCATCGCCTCCATCTCTGCGCGGTGTCGGGCCAGATCCCACAGCGCCGCATCCACCTCCTCCACACGATAGATCACTTCGTCGCTCTCCCGACCTGGGGATGGTTCGGGCACAGGATGCACCTCTTCAGGGGAACGGGGTCTGCGCACCGCCATTCCCCCACACAGCGACTCCTGTCCTTCAGCCATCTCTCTCCAGGCCAGACTGTGCTTCCCATCCGGAACACTCTGGTCTTTTCAATGGAGGCGGGACTTTCGCTTTCTCTTCCTTGCACTGAGGATGAAGAGGAGGCGGATCTCCTTTGCAGTGGGGCATGATCTGACGTTGTAGTAACACTTAGACAGGGCGGCCATAATTTTCGCGCCACAGGGGGGGTACGCCCACAGATTCACGCCCCCCTTCTTCACCAGCGCCTCAGGGCGCGAACATGGCGGCAAAATGGCAGCAAATGGCGGCAAAATCACAAAAATAGTAACCACAGTCTTTTTGCACAAAACAGTCCATTCAGGCACACAGGACTCACTTATAGCGAGCTTCGGATCCTGTTCGTGATGCCAGAAAGATGAGTCGCACAGCCAGGGCTTGTGGGGTACTCGGCACAGAGCCCTTTCACTTCAATGGGGGATGTCACGGGTAGCACAGCTCGGTCTGTGGCCCTGGGGCTCACCTCAAATGTGGGATATTTACAGGGGATTAAAGTATTTACAGTTTGTTCGTGACGCCACCTGTGGTACCTGGTCAGCGTGACCAGCGCTGCGATGTAGATCCGCTGAGGGGTTGTTACTGGGCAGCAAGGTGTTAAGTATTCCACAGGCAAGACTGGGTCCCTCAGGGTAAATGGCGGTGTTGGGGTGCAGGACGGAGAAGGGGCTTTCAGCCACAGGAGCAATAATGCAGACACACACACAAAAGTCTCTTTCTGTACCTTTACTGATGGTAGTTGCAGGCACGTCCCGGGAAGCTGGCAGGGTGGAGGATGCACGTCCAGTATTCCCACTGAGTAGGTGTAGGGCCTCCTTACTCCTATTGTGTGAGTTTCTGACCTGTATGAAACGAAGTCTAACTCTGTCTTCACTTATACGCCCGGCTGACTTTGTGGTGGAGCCTTCTCTTGGATAAAACAGTGTCTCTGTATGCAGTGTCCTGCTAGACCCCCGCCTTCCTGACCCCGGTTACGTATCAGCACTCCTGGGCCCCTGCGACCTGTAGTCCAGCAGGGTCTCCGGTTTCTCCTACTAGTCGTGTAGATGCTAGCAAGCTCGGACCCAGTGTCCGGTGGTGCAGAGTAGAGGTAAGCTATCAATGCTGTTTCAACCTCCGTTACTCTCTTCTTCACTTTCACTCGCCTTTCGTCCTACTCCGACCCTTAACATAAGCACACTAGCAGTAGATAGCTGATTCTTCTCTCTCTTCACCGCTCTCAAAGCGTCGGCACGCTTGCTCACTGAAACTACACTCAGTTGACTCAGTTCTGACCAGGCTGAAGTGGCTATCTTTCTCCACTCGTACTAGCCTCCACACATTGAACTAAGCTCAAGGCTGCAGTCTTTAGGTTCTCTCAGTCACTGCTGTTCCCTTTCCTTCTTTCTTTCTAATGCTCTTTCTGAACCAGCTATCAGGACCTTCCGTCTACTGATCTGTGCACACTTCTAGGAGCTGACTCTCCACACTCCAAGGGCACTAACAACTTCTCTTCTCTCTGAGGTAATCTGATCTAACTCACTCTCTCTCTCAGCTCTAGACTGACTGCTGTGGCTTCACCATCCTTAAATACATACTCTCTAAAAGGGCTCCCTCTGGTGGCTCCAAGGATTGGTGAAGCTGTGATTGAATATCAGGTACATGTGGGTGTTACCTTTGGTGCATCCTCCTGGGAAATGTGGCTCCAAGCGCAGCTGGGCTACACACAGACAATGGACATTATTTTCATGTGATGGGGGGCCAGGGCACGCCAGAGCCACTAGCCTCAGCCACGAGTACGGCCCTGGCTCTGACTCTCTCAATATTCCAAGAGAGGGCTAAAGTTAAGGGACATTTCTTAAAAAGCAAAAGTTGGAAAAAGAATTAGGCTCAGAAGACAAAATGTAGGAACGATAAAAGTTATTATCCAGAGAAATATAATTTGAACTAGATTAGCGGAATTAGCTCACAAAAAAAAAATTAGAAAACAAGTAAAACATTTCTTGGGGTTGGTGCAAGCATCATTATTCTAAAAGATTACGTATCTTTCACTTCAAATCTCACCACATGATTTAAAGGATAGATACAACCAGGCTTGGACTAACCCATAGGGAACAGATGAATCCCCGTGTGGGGCCTTGTGCACCCAGAAGTGGGCCCCCCATATGAGCAGTGCTTTTCACAGTACACTTAGTACAGTATTTACAGACAAAGGCATTATTTCATCATTTATATAACAAACTATTCAGTTTATTATTATATAAAAGCATAGGTAAATTTGTGAATGATTAGGTAATTGCATGTAACTGAACAGTGGGCCCCAAATATTAGTGTTATTGTTGAGCCCCTGGCACCACAGTTCGACAATGTACACAATTTTAGGGTACGTTTTAATAATTTTGGTTAACGGTAAACTGTCAGATCCCCCAAGTCTCCCAGATTGCCACCATTATCTAACAGGACCCTATTTCTGTATTCTAATAAAACTCTTACTGTCTCCAAACATATGAAAAGCAATATCATTTTTATGGCTCCACTCAGTAAAAGCAAATTAGCAATTGACTAGTTTAGCTGGCCGTCCGTTTCCGCAGACTGATTTGGCCCCAGGTGCTGTAAATGTGTCTCCTTTTCTTAACTTTCCCAGTATTCTTCAGTGCAAGACATTGTACATCTGTGAAAGCTATACTGCACCAATGATATGACAGGAACAGTGAAACAAATAAAAGTGATGCAGAGGGGCAGTAATTACAGGACCCCCCAGGTCAGATTAATCTGGGGGAATAAACTCCCCTCTGGACTAGTCATGGCTAATTTGCACATACATATATGTGTGTGCCATAAAAGTAACTTTGTCATACATATCAAGACAGTTTTGACAAGGACTTTTTGAAAATATAGGAATAGAGATCTGACTAATAGTAGTAGCAATTTAGGGGACCTGACAGGTGTTGTTTAAAAAAACATTTTTACAGTAAAGTTTATCCAAAAATTTGGAACTGCTTGGCTTTTACAATCTCCAAGTACCACTGTATATAGCAGACTGCATTGTGAATTCATAGAGCGCGAACTGACTCTTTGTAACTCTTTAACTTTTTTTATTAAAATTTTCTTCTAAGTTGATTTCTTCTAATAAATTCAACTTTAATATGGTCAAAAATCATAATAAAGAAGAAAAAAAACATAATTTTTTCCAGAATCTAATCAGAGACAATATATTGAGGTCAGCAATGAATACAAGCAATTAATTTAATAAAGATGCTCCTGGCTGTCATGACCGCTTCTATGATTACAGCAATCATTTCCCAGGAAGAACTGGTCTATACAACTCGTCTGATTTCAGTCTGACAGGAAACTCTCTAAGGCCCCTTTCACACATCAGTTTTTTTGCTATCAGTCACAATCCGTCGAATTTTGAAAAAAACGGATCCGGCGACTGATGCCAACGGATTCGTTTTTTTCTCATTGACTTGTATTAGCGATGGATTGTGATGGATGGCCTCACGTTTCATCCGTCATTCGCCGGATCTATCGAAAATTGTTTGCCCGGCGGCCGGAGACAACGGACAAAGGAACGTTTTTTGTGTACGTAAAAAAAACGGACAGTCGTCGTTTGCTGGAATGGAAGCCTGTGGGCGCCGGATCAGTCAAATGATGGAATCCGGTGACGGATTTCTTTTTTTTTAACTGAGCATGCTCGGATCCAATTAGCCAGCCCCAAAGTAGTTAAGGTACCTGCCTCTAATATTAATGAAAATATATACAGTCTATATATATATATATATATGTATATATATATATACATATATATATATATTCAGTATATATGTCAGGGAGACACATGTATAAATATATATTTATATTTCATACAGAGGTAGATAGCAGAATAGCCGATAATTCAATTGTCGGCATCTGTAAAATCATTACAGAACCATACAGGATATGAGATAAAAACATGCGCAGCCTCAGTGACTACCATTGACGTCACTTAGGCTGCGCTGGCTCCCCGCCTGACCCACGGTAAACTGACAGAGTGGGAAAATGTTCAGAAACTTTCCCACGCTAATCAGTTCATCTCCGCTCAGGCTGGGAGGCTGCGCAGGCAGCTTTTCCTTCATTTCTCCGTGGTTCACAGCAGGGCCAGTCGCATTAGCACCGCTCCCGGTTGTAAACTATTTTACCCCTTCAGATGGATTGCAGTGTGGGACGTGACTGTACGGTGGACAGGTATGGGTATATTGTTGCTTTTTTATTTTGTATTTTTTCCAGGAGATCGATGGAATGGGAGTGTAATGAAGATGGAAAAAATGTGTGTTTATTTATTTCATTAAAAGTCTTTATTCTTAATGTGTGTGTGTTTTTTAACCCTTTCAGACTAGTGGATTAATAATGAATAGTTGTCTTATTGACAGCTCTCCATTAATAACCCCTTCATGACCCAGCCTATTTTGACCTTAACCCCTTCACCCCCAAGGGTGGTTTGCACGTTAATGACCGGGCCAATTTTTACAATTCTGACCACTGTCTCTTTATGAGGTTATAACTCTGGAACGCTTCAACGGATCTTCGCGATTCTGAGATTGTTTTCTCGTGACATATTGTACTTCACGTTAGAAGTAAAATTTCTTCGATATACCTTGCGTTTATTTTTGAAAAATACGCAAATATGGCGAAAATTTTGAAAATTTTGCAATTTTCAAACTTTGAATTTTTTTTCCCTTAAAACAGAGAGATATGTCACACAAAATAGTTAATAAATAACATTTCCCACATGTCTACTTTACATCAGCACAATTTTGGAACCAAAATTTTTTTTTGTTAGGAAATTATAAGGGTTAAAAGTTGACCAGTGATTTCTCATTTTTACAACAAGATTTACAAAGCCATTTTTTTAGGGACCACCTCACATTTTGAAGTCACTTTGAGGGGTCTATATGGCAGAAAATACCCAAAAGTGACACCATTCTAAAAACTGCACCCCTCAAGGTACTCAAAACCACATTCAAGAAGTTTAATAACCCTTCAGGTACTTCACAGGAGCTGAAGCAATGTGGAAGGAAAAAATTAATATTTAACTTTTTAGCCACAAAAATGATCTTTTACAAACGTTTTTTTATTTTCACAAGGGTAAAAGGAGAAAATGGGCAGATAAAGTTGTTGTGCAATTTCTCCTGAGTACGCCAATACCCCATATGTGGGTGAAAACCACTGTTTGGGCACACGGCAGAGCTCGTAAGGGAAGGAGCGCCGTTTGACTTTTTCAAACTAAAATTGGCTGGAATTGAGATTGGACGCCATGTCGTGTTTGGAGAGCCCCTGAAATGCCTAAACAGTGGAAACCCCCACAAGTGACACCATTTTGGAAACTAGACCCCCTAAGGAACTTATCTAGATCTGTTGTGAGCACTTTGAACCCCAAAGTGTTTCACAAAAGTTTATAATGCCTGGGTGTGAAAAAAAAAAAAAACAATTTTCCACAAAAATGATTTTTTAGTCCCAAATTTTTGATTTTTCCCAAGGAAATTGGACCCCAAAAGTTGTTTTCCAATTTGTCCTGAGTACGCTGATACCCCATATGTGGGGGGGGGAACTGTTTGGGCGCTGTAGCGCCGGCGTCCCTGCCCTCTGCCAGGCAGGGACGCTGTTCCCCTGCGACAGCGTCCTCTGCCAGGCAGGGACGTCGCCCCCCTTACCCGCGCTCAGCGTCCTCCTTCCGCCCTGCTGGGGCCGCGCGCTCCTTCCCTGCTACTGGACTTAGGGCGCGCGCCCGCGCGCTCCCCCGCTCTTAAAGGGGCCGCGCGCATCTTTCAAAAAGGTCCCCGGCCAATGCCGGAGGACTCCACCCTATATAAAGTACTTCCTCCTTAATGGAGGTGCCCGAGCAATGTTGTTATTGCACTGTTCACTACTCTGCTTTAGCCCTCAGGGTCCGTTACCAGTTACCTGCCTGTTTCCTGCCAGTTTGCTGTCTGCTACCTGCCCGCAAGCCTGCCTGGAGGTTCGGCCGTCACATGCGGTGACCATCGGCAATTCCAGAGACTTTCGCCTGCTCACTTGGGGGCGCTCATCTGCCATCTGCCTGCAAGCCTACCTGGAGGTTCGGCCATCACCTGCGGTGTCCATCGGCTATTCCAGAGACTCTCGCCTGCTCACTTGGGGGCGCTCATCTGCCATCTGACTGCAAGCCTACCTGGAGGTTCGGCCATCACCTGCGGTGTCCATCGGCTATTCCAGAGACTCTCGCCTGCTCACTTGGGGGCGCTCATCTGTCATCTGCCTGCTAGCCTACCGGGAGGCTCCACCATCTCAGGTCGTATATACCTGCCCATTCAGAGACTGCCCCGGCCCCTTGCCTGCCTGTTTATCCAGAGACTGCCCCGGTCACTTGCCGTGACTACCTGCCTGTCTACCCAGAGACTGCCCCGGTCACTTGCCGTGACTACCCGCCTGTCTATCCAGAGACTGCCCCGGTCACTTGCCGTGACTACCCGCCTGTCTATCCAGAGACTGCCCCGGTCACTTGCCGTGACCTCCCACCTGTCTGTCCAGAGACTGCCCCCGTCACTTGCAGTGACTTCCTGTCCGTCTCCCCGGGCGCCACCCGCTCCTTTACAAGGAAAGCCTCCTTGTATAATAAAGCTCAGAGGTTCCGCCTCCCAGACCCTTTACAGTTTGCTCGGGCCATGGAACCCGGTGGCACCCAAACTCCCTCGCTCTCTGACCTGTGTCATGAACTGTCTCGTCAGAGGTCTCAACAGGAGTCCATCCTGGGTCACCTGCGGAATGTTAATTCCCGCCTGGACACCCTGACTACTTCACCAGCAACCACCGCGGGCGCCATGACTCGCAATCCGGCAGTTCCGCTGCTTACCAATTCCGTGGTTTCCGTTCCTGGACCTCGACTTTCAGCTCCTCCTCGGTTTGGAGGCGACCCTGCTCTGGCTCGGGGTTTCATTAACCAGTGCACCCTGCATTTTGAACTCCTGGCACACCAGTTTAACTCCGACCGGGCCAAAATTGCCTTCATCATGTCCCATCTCACCGGAGAGGCCCTGGCCTGGCTAAATCCTCTTTGGGAGAGAGAAGATCCCCTAGTGTCTGACCTATCTGCTTTCCTCTCAGCCTTCCGGAAGGTATTCGACGAACCCGGACGGAAGACCTCCTCTGCATCATCTCTGCTGCGTCTCCGTCAGGGAAGTCTCACCGTGGGTCAATATGCCATACGGTTCCGTACCCTTGCCTCGGAGCTGGCTTGGGATAATGACGCTCTGATATCTGTCTTCTGGGAGGGTCTGTCCGGCCGTATTAAAGATGAACTTGCCGGTCGGGACATTCCAACCTCTCTCGATGACCTAATAACTCTTGCCAATCGAATTGATCTACGGTTCCAGGAGCGCGCTAAGGAGGTCACCCGTGAGAGAAGGTTTCCTCGTCTAGCTCCTTCTTTTCAGAGACCTGTAACTCCTTCCGTTTCCCCTCAGGTACACTCTTCTGAGCCTATGCAAGTCGACCAGACCAAGATGGTCAAAGCCCGTCAGGACTTACGCCGTGCCGAGGGGAGTTGCTTCTACTATGGCAGTAAGGAGCACCGGATCAGTACTTGCCCAGAGAGGTCGGGAAACGCCTGTGTCTAGGTTCGCTCGGAGAGGTCCACCTAGACAAAAATAAATCCTCTTCATCTCTGCTGCTGTCAGTCTCAATTCTCCTCGGTGAGAACCGTTATTTCGAACTAGCCCAACTTGATTCTGGAGCAGCCGGGAATCTTGTTTCACAGGCTCTAGTAGAAAAATATCGCATTCCTACCAAACCTCTGGTTGAACCAGTATCTGTTGCTGCTGTGGATGGGGGTCTCCTACCACGTCCCATCCAACTTATCACTGAAGCCATAACCCTGCAGGTGGGAATGTTGCATTCTGAGAGCATCTCGTTTCATGTTCTGCCTGGACTCTCTCACGCTTTCTTACTAGGTCTGCCTTGGCTCCAAAAGCATGCACCCGTGCTCGACTGGCAGACTGGAGAGATCCTTCGCTGGGGACAGGACTGTCATAAAACGTGTTTGGTTCCTGTTCATCCCGTCCGTCCTTCTCCTACACCAACTAATCTACCAGGGCTCCCGATTCCATATTGGTCATTCGCTGATGTCTTTAATAAAAAGGAAGCAGAGACATTACCCCCTCACAGACCGTATGATTGCCCGATCGACCTGCTACCCGGTACTACGCCTCCCCGTGGGCGTATTTACCCATTGTCCGCTGCTGAGACCAGGTCGATGTCCGAATATATCGAGGAGAATTTGGCCAAGGGATTCATCCGGAAATCCACCTCCCCAGCGGGAGCAGGTTTCTTCTTCGTAAAAAAGAAAGACGGCTCTCTCCGTCCCTGTATTGACTACAGAGGCCTAAATTTGATCACGGTGAAGAATAAGTACCCTCTTCCGCTCATTCCAGAATTGTTTGATCGTCTGAGGGGGGCTAGAATCTTCACCAAACTGGATCTTCGTGGGGCATATAACCTAGTCCGTATCTGTCGGGGAGATGAATGGAAGACGGCATTCAACACCCGGGACGGCCACTACGAGTATTTGGTGATGCCCTTTGGTCTCTGTAATGCTCCAGCAGTCTTTCAGGAGTTGGTCAATGACATCTTCCGGGACCTTCTCTACTCCTGCGTTGTGGTGTACCTAGACGACATCTTGGTCTTCTCTCCGGATCTCCAGTCTCACCGGAGGGATGTTCGTCAGGTTCTGCTCAGGCTCAGGCAGAATCACCTCTTCGCCAAATATGAGAAGTGCCTCTTTGAGCAGACCTCGCTTCCGTTTTTGGGCTACATCATTTCTCAGACAGGCCTACGAATGGATCCGGAGAAACTGTCTGCCATCGAGAAATGGCCCCGACCGGAGGGGTTGAAGGCCATTCAGCGGTTCCTGGGATTCGCCAATTATTACCGCCTTTTCATACCGCACTTCTCTTCCCGGACTGCTCCAATCTCCGCGCTCACCCGCAAGGATGCTAATCCCAAACAGTGGACGCCCGAAGCAGAGGAGGCCTTTCTTTCTTTAAAACAGGCCTTCTCTTCCGCTCCAGTGCTGCATCGCCCGGACGGCAACAAGCAGTTCTTCCTGGAGGTGGACGCTTCCTCTTCTGGAGCCGGAGCGGTACTTACTCAAAAATCTTCATCCGGGAGGATGGTATCTTGCGGCTTCTTCTCCAAACTCTTCTCCTCTTCTGAGCGCAATTACTCCATAGGAGACCGAGAGTTACTGGCCATCAAGCTGGCATTGGAGGAGTGGCGTTACCTACTCGAGGGGGCTCTTCATCCGGTAATCATTTACACTGACCACAAAAATCTGGCTTACCTCCAGCATGCCCAGAGACTTAACCCTCGCCAAGCCCGGTGGTCCTTGTTTTTTGCCCGCTTTGATTTTCTCTTACATTTTCGCCCGGCCGACAAGAACATCAAGGCGGACGCCTTGTCCCGGTCCTTCCTGGTGTCGGATCTCGAGGAGGAACCTAAACATATCATCGATCCCGCCAGAGTGATGTAGGTGGCTCCCGTGAGTCTAAATCGTCTCCCTCCTGGTAAGACGTTCGTATCGGTAACCGATCGGGAGAGAATCCTACACTGGGGTCATTCGTCTAAACTAGCTGGCCACGCTGGTCAGAAAAAGACCCTCCAGCTCATTACTCGGCATTACTGGTGGCCTACCCTGCACAAGGACGTAATTGACTTTGTTTCTGCCTGTGTCTCCTGTGCCCGCAACAAAGTTCCGAGACACCTGCCTGCCGGCCGTCTTCTTCCGCTTCCTGTACCCGCTGCCCCCTGGCAGCATATAGCCATGGACTTCGTAACAGATCTGCCCGTCTCTGCCGGTTGTACGGTCATTTGGGTGGTCGTTGACCGATTTTCCAAGATGGCTCACTTCATTCCCCTGCCAGGGCTTCCGTCTGCACCCGAGTTGGCTAAAGACTTTATCCGCCACATCTTCCGTCTTCATGGTCTGCCTCGTCACATTGTGTCGGATCGTGGGGTACAGTTCACCTCACGTTTCTGGAGAGCCACTTGTAAGTTGCTAGACGTCACCTTGGATTTCTCCTCCGCTTACCACCCGCAGTCCAATGGACAAGTCGAGCGAATCAATCAGAATCTGACCAGTTATCTCCGGCACTTCGTTAATGCCCACCATTCTGACTGGGTGGATCTCCTGCCTTGGGCCGAATTCTCTTACAACAATCACGAGAGCGAATCTTCCTCCAAATCTCCGTTTTTTGTAGTCTTCGGTCAACACCCTCGGATCCCTGTTCCTGTCTCCATCTCTGTGGACAATCCAGCTGCGGAATCTCTGGTTAACGAATTTTCCTCCATATGGGAGAGTACCCGGTCCACACTCATTCTGTCATCCGAGCGCATGAAGAAACATGCTGACAAAAAACGTCTGGATCCTCCTCAATTCCGTCCTGGGGATAAGGTCTGGCTTTCGTCCAAGTATGTCCGGCTCAAGATTCCTTCCTACAAGTTAGGCCCTCGGTTCATCGGTCCTTTTGAGATCATCAGTCAGATCAACCCGGTGTCCTATAAATTGAAACTCCCGGCCAATTTGCGGATTCCTAACTCCTTCCATGTATCTCTCCTCAAACCGGTGGTACTTAACTCTTTTGTCAAGTCTACAGGTACACCTCCTGCTCCAGTGTCTGCTGAAGACGAATTTGAGGTAGAGAACATTCTGGCCACCAAAAGGGTAGGAAGAAAGACCTATTTTCTGGTGGATTGGAAGGGGTTTGGTCCTGAGGAGAGAATGTGGGAGCCTCGGGAGAACATCCATGCCCCTCTCATCCTAGCTAAATTTCTTTCTGGCCTAAAAAAGGGGGGCCTAAAGGGGGGGTACTGTAGCGCCGGCGTCCCTGCCCTCTGCCAGGCAGGGACGCTGTTCCCCTGCGACAGCGTCCTCTGCCAGGCAGGGACGTCGCCCCCCCTTACTCGTGCTCAGCGTCCTCCTTCCGCCCTGCTGGGGCCGCGCGCTTCTTCCCTGCTACTGGACTTAGGGCGCGCGCCCGCGTGCTCCCCCGCTCTTAAAGGGGCCGCGCGCATCTTTCAAAAAGGTCCCCGGCCAATGCCGGAGGACTCCACCCTATATAAAGTACTTCCTCCTTAATGGAGGTGCCCGAGCAATGTTGTTATTGCACTGTTCACTACTCTGCTTTAGCCCTCAGGGTCCGTTACCAGTTACCTGCCTGTTTCCTGCCAGTTTGCTGTCTGCTACCTGCCCGCAAGCCTGCTGGAGGTTCGGCCGTCACATGCGGTGACCATCGGCAATTCCAGAGACTCTCGCCTGCTCACTTGGGGGCGCTCATCTGCCATCTGCCTGCAAGCCTACCTGGAGGTTCAGCCATCACCTGCGGTGTCCATCGGCTATTCCAGAGACTCTCGCCTGCTCACTTGGGGGCGCTCATCTGCCATCTGACTGCAAGCCTACCTGGAGGTTCGGCCATCACCTGCGGTGTCCATCGGCTATTCCAGAGACTCTCGCCTGCTCACTTGGGGCGCTCATCTGTCATCTGCCTGCTAGCCTACCGGGAGGCTCCACCATCTCAGGTCGTATATACCTGCCCATTCAGAGACTGCCCCGGCCCCTTGCCTGCCTGTTTATCCAGAGACTGCCCCGGTCACTTGCCGTGACTACCTGCCTGTCTACCCAGAGACTGCCCCGGTCACTTGCCGTGACTACCCGCCTGTCTATCCAGAGACTGCCCCGGTCACTTGCCGTGACTACCCGCCTGTCTATCCAGAGACTGCCCCGGTCACTTGCCGTGACCTCCCACCTGTCTGTCCAGAGACTGCCCCCGTCACTTGCAGTGACTTCCTGTCCGTCTCCCCGGGCGCCACCCGCTCCTTTACAAGGAAAGCCTCCTTGTATAATAAAGCTCAGAGGTTCCGCCTCCCAGACCCGTTACAGGCGCACGGCAGGGCTTGGAAAGGAAGCAGTAACGTTTTGGAATGCAAACATTGATGGGGGTCATGTTCCATTTGTAGTGCCCCAGATGAGCCTAAACAGTGGAAACTCCCCACAAGTGACCCCATTTTGGAAGCTAGACCCCCTAAGGAACTTATCTAGATCTTTGGTGAGCACTTTGAACCCCTAAGTGCTTCACACAAGTTTATAATGCCCGAGCATGAAAATAAAAAATCCTATTTTTTTCCCACAAAAATTATCTCTTAGTCACTAATTTTTTATTTTCCCAAGGGTAACAGGAGAAATTGGACCACAAAATTTGTTGTCCAATTTGTCCTGAGTACGCTGATACCCCATATGTGGGGGGGAACCACTGTTTGGGCGCATGGCAGAGCTCGGAATGGAAGGAGCACCATTTGACTTTTTCCAACCAAAATTGGCTGGAATTGAGATTGGATGCCATGTTGCATTTGGAGAGCCCCTGCTGTGCCTAAACAGTGGAAACCCCCCACAAGTGCCCCCATTTGGGAAACTAGACCCCCTAAGGAACTTATCTAGATCTTTGGTGAGCAATTTGAACCCCCAAGTGCTTCACACAAGTTTATAACGTAGAGCCGTAAAATTAAAAAATCATATTTTTTCCACAAAATTGATTTTTTCACCCCAATTTTTATTTTCCCAAGGGTAACAAGACTCCAAAAGTTATTGTGCAATTTGTCCTGAGTGCGCTGATACTCCATATGTGGGAGTAAACCACTGTTTGGGTGCATGGCAGAGTTTGGAAGGGAAGGAGCGCCGTTTGACTTTTTCAACGCAGAATTGGCTGGATGCCATGTCGTGTTTGGAGAGCTCCTGATATGCCTAAACAGTGGAAACCCCCCACAAATGACACCATTTTGGAAACTAGACCCCTCAAGGAACTTATCTAGATGTGTGGTGAGCACTTTGAACCCCAAAGTGCTTCACAGAAGTTTATAACGTACAGCCGTAAAAATAAAAAATCCTTTTTTTTTTTTTACAAAAATTATTTTTTTCGCCCCCAATATTTTATTTTCACAAGGGTAACAGGAGAAATTGGACCACAAAAGTTGTTGTCCAATTTGTCCTGAGTACGCCGATACCCAATATGTGGGAGTAAACTACTGTATGGGCGCACGTCGGGGCTCGGAAGGGAAGTAGTGACGTTTTGGATTGCAGACTTTGATGGAATGGTCTGGGGAGTCATGTCGCATTTGGAGAGCCCCTGATGAATCTAAACAGTGGAAACCCCCCACAAGTGACCCCATTTTGGAAAATAGACCCCACAAGGAACTTATCTAGATGTGTGGTGAGCACTTTGAACTCCGAAGTGCTTCACAGAAGTTTATAACGTACAGCCGTAAAAATAAAAAATCCTTTTTTTTTTTACAATAATGATTTTTTCGCCCCCAATATTTTATTTTCACAAGGGTAACAGGAGAAATTGGACCCCAAAAGTTGTTGTCCAATTTGTCCTGAGTATGCTGATACCCAATATGTGGGAGTAAACTACTGTATGGGCGCACGTCGGGGCTCGGAAGGGAAGTACTGACGTTTTGGATTGCAGACTTTGATGGAATGGTCTGGGGGCGTCATGTCGCATTTGGAGAGCCCCTGATGCGCCTAAACAGTGGAAACCCCCCACAAGTGACCCCATTTTGGAAAATAGACCCCACAAGGAACTTATCTAGAAGTGTGGTGAGCGCTATGAAGCTCCAAGTGCTTCACAGAAGTTTTATAACATACAGCCGTAAAAACAAAAAAATCATTTTTTTTTTACAAAAATGATTTTGTCGCCCCCAGTTTTTTGTTTTCCCAAGGGTAACAGAAGAAATAGGACAAATTGCACAATAACTCTTGTGGTCCAGAGTACGCTGATACCCCATATGCGGAGTAAACTACTGTTTGGGCGCATGGCAGAGCTCAGAAGTGAAGGAGCACCGTTTGACTTTTTCAACGCAGAATTGGCTGGAATTGAGATCAGACGCCATGTCACATTTGGAGAGCCCCTGATGTGCCTAAACAGCGGAAACCCCCCAATTCTAACTCCAACCCTAACCCCAACACACCCCTAACCCTAGTCCCAACCCTAACCACAAACCTAACCCTAACACACCCCTAACCGTAATCCCAACCCTAATCCTAATCCTAACGTTAGCGCCAACCCTAACCCTAACTTTAGCCGCAACCCTAACCCTAACGGGAAAATGGAAATAAATACATTTGTTTAATTTTATTATTTTTCCCTAACTAAGGGGGTGATAAAGGGGGGGTTTGATTTACTATTTATAGCGGGTTTTTATGATTGGCAGCTGTCACGCTAAAAGACGCTTTTTATTGCAAAAAATAGTTTTTTGCATCACCACATTTTGAGAGCTATAATTTTTGCATATTTTGGCCCACAGAGACATGTGAGGTCTTATTTTTTGCGGTACGAGTTGACGTTTTTATTGGTACCATTTTTGAGCACGTGACATTTTTTGATCGCTTTTTATTTCGATTTTTGGGAGGTTAGAATGAACAAAAATCAGCAATTAATGAATTTCTTTTGGGGGAGGCGTTTGTACCGTTCCGCGTGTGGTAAAATTGATAAAGCAGTTTTATTCTTCGGGTCAGTACGATTACGGTGATACCTTATTTATATCATTTTTTTATGTTTTGGTGCTTTTATAGCATGAAAACAATTTTATATAAAAAATTATTATTTTTGCATCGCTTTATTCTGCGAGCTATAACTTTTTTATTTTTTCGCTGATGATGCTGTATGATGGCTCGTTTTTTGCGGGACAAGATGATGTTTTCAGCGGTACCATGGTTATTTATCTCGGTCTTTTTGATCGCGTGTTATTCCACTTTTTGTTCAGCGGTATGATGATAAAGCATTGATTTTTTGCTTCGTTTTCTTTTTTTTTTTTTAAGGGGTTCATTAAAGGGGTTAACTAGTGGGACAGTTTTATAGGGGGGTCGTTACGGCCGCGGCGATACCAAATATGTGTACTTTTATTGTTTTGGTTTTTTTATTTACAGGAAAGAATGAATTTATTGGGGAATATTTTTATTTTTTTTTTTATGATTTTTTTTTACCACTTTTTATTTTTATTTTTTTTACTTTTATACTTTGTCCCAGGGTGGGACATCACTGCACAGCACTCTGTCACACCAGCGATCGCTCTGGCACTGCTGCAGGCTTCCCCAGCGCCTGCTCTCAGCAGGCACTGAGGAAGCCGCCTCCCTGCAGGACCCCGGCGCCATCTTGGATCCGGGGACCTGGAGGGAGGACGGACCCTCGGAACAGCGCGACACATCGCGCTGCTCTGAGGGTCTCAGGGGAGCGCGCAGGGAGCCCCCTGCCTGTGCGATCCTCCCCTGTGCCCCGGGTACACCGCGATCATGTTTGATCGCGGTGTGCCAGGGGTTAATGTGCCGGGAGCGGTCTGTGACCGCTCCTGACTCACAGTCACGGGTGTCAGCTGTGATAATCAGCTGACACCCGGCGGCGATCAGCTGCGCTCCCCCCGGGAGCGCAGCTGATCGCCCATGACATACTATTCCGTCCATGGGAATAAGGTCCAGGGTCACATGGACGGAATAGTACGTCTGATGGCAGAGAGGGGTTAATGACCTTAATGACCCTCAGAACTACCAACCCTTATCCTTGGAGACTTCAACATCCCCATTAACAGCCCTACTTCCACATCTGCATCTCAGCTTCTATCACTAACCACTTCTCTAGGCCTCTCACAGCTTTCAACCTCTGAGACACACAAGGATGGTAACACCCTTGACCTGGTCTTTGTCCGCCTCTGTTCAATCTCCCACCTAAATAACTCACCGCGACACTCTCTATAATCTAGTTCCATCTGCTATAATACAGGGCCATCCAGGGCTATAAACCTATTTGTGAGTATAACATCACTCCCTGGAAGCCTGAGAGACACTTTGGAGCTGATTGATCACCTTAGCACTGACTTCTGTGTTGCGGCCTACTCTGGTGTGGAGACCTGGGCCTCGATTCCGGCCATGGCCTAGCGGCAAAAACTACTGAGAACGGCCTTCACTACTGTCCGTTTGGAGACCCATGCTACCACCCTGGAGCCCTGCTCATCTCTAGTCGTGGGACGCAATACACGCTTTCCTCCAGCCACCCAGAAGGTAGGCCCCAAAGCCGGGGACTGAAGTTAACACAGGAGAGTATCCGGCAGCTACCAGCTGGAGCTGCAGCACTGCGGTGGCAGAGCCTCCTGTAGTGCTGATGGGCTGCATAAAAGACATTAACAGTTTACTGCACATACCTGTTCAGTGTTCAACAGTTGCTAATCTATTGCATAATACATCCAGGCAGTGGCGTAACTAGAAATGGCGGGGCCCCACAGCAAAATTTTGAACGGGGCCCCCTCTCCCAAACGGGCGGCGGGGGGGCGGGGTTCTGATAGTGGGCGGAGCCAATAGCAGTGGGCGGAGCAAATCACAGCAATTCTCTAGGCCCAAAAAATACTCTTCAGTCTCATAACGGCCAGCTTTTTGCCCAAATCAGAGCTGTATTTAAAGCAGACATTATGGAAACACAATATAATATAATAGACTGGTAGCAATGCAGCCCCCTTATGCTACCATTACTAGTAACCATGTCCCGCATAACTATTAATGCAGGCACATTATGCCCCCATAACTAGTAATAAGCCCTCTTATTCTCCCATCAGTAGTAATGTGCCCCTCAAGTAGTAATGCAGCCAAGAATGCAGAGTTATCACTCACACAGTATGTGCCCCCGTTAATCTTCGGTGGTATCTTCAGCTCCACAGTGGAGCACACTCACCACCAGTCTTCACCCTTCTGGGCGCCGCCGACGAGTGACGTCAGCAGCGTGATCACATGACATGATCACGCTGCAGACGTCGCTCTGACCCGGCGGTCAGAGCTTCAATTGTACTGGCGTCTGTATAGACACCAGTGCAATTGATTCCTGGGAGACGGCACGCAGCAGCTTCTCTGCGCCGGCTGTCAGCATGACAGCCAGCACAGGGAACCGCCGACTCTCAGGCCATGGGCGGCGGAACACAGCCGCAGGGGAGACAGCTGCAGCAGGGACGGGCCCCCTGCTAGCCCGGGCCCTATGGCAGCTGCTTCCCCTGCTTCCACGATAGTTCCGCCCCTGCATCCAGGCTATTTGTATAGCTCCAGCTGAAGAATCTTCATTAGTGCAGACACTGTTTTCCTCCAGCAGATGGCGATAAATCCTCTGCAAAAATAGTTGTGTGTGCTCAGCTTCTTATGACTAATATTTAACTGGTCTATTTCATCACTAAGTGACAGGAATACTCAGATTTAAATAGCAGCTGATCCCAAAGACTGTGTTATTGAAGTACATTGGAGGTTGGGGAATGGGTGTTCACTTAGCCCCATTTGTGGCATGAGACTTCGCCCTCTGATAATGCAATAAAGACCACTTAATAACTCACCCAGCCGATGAATACTTTGCATATACAGCAACATCATGGTGAAAGGCAATAAATCCTCTAATGGGCAGTTTGGAACCCCCAAATCTGCCAAATCTCAACCTAATATGCAGAAATTCCTTAGGAGAAAGTCTCCTCTGAACCTACAAAAATCAGCGAACTTCAGAGAAGAATCTGATGACTCATATTCTGACTGCTCGCAGGCTGACAGTATCACTAGAGAACAATCTAGACGTCGTTCTCTCCGTTTCTCACAAGACTATCTCAAAGATACCTTGAATGCTGCTTTACAACCAGTATTGGCAGATCTAGCCGTCCTTAAGAAAGACATGCATGCAATGGGTCCAAGAGTGGACAGTTTGGAAGCGGATAGAACAGCGCTCGTACAACACGCCACTTCCACGGAGTCTCATATTCAATTGCATAACTCATTGCTCATTAAAGTCCTTCTCCTAGCTGAAGATCAAGAGAACCGTAGCAGAAGATGTAACATCAGGCTCAAAGGTCTCCCAGAGAACTGGGCGGCTGATACATTACGGAAAATTATGGCGGAACTTTTTTCTGACCTGGTGGGACAGGAGAGGGCGACATCCATAGTGGTGGATAGGGTGCACCGTGCACTGCGACCGCCACCGCGACCAGATGAACCTCCACGTGATGTAATATGTGGTCTTTTATCCTTTAATGACACCACAGCTCTGTTGGCGGCGGCGAGAAAACGACAAGACCTTTTATATGAGAGCGCACCCATACGTATCTTCCAAGACCTAGCTCCTAGCACTCTTTATAAGAGAAGACAGCTGCGCCCATTGCTGGACATTCTGCGGAGGAAGAAAATACTCTACCACTGGCTGTTTCCTTTTTTGGACTAGCTTTTAAAATCAAAGAGAAAAGGTTTCAAATTCATACTCCTGGAGACTTGGACGCAGTCTGGTCAGCTTTGGACATCCCTCCTGTAGCAATAAAGTCATGGATGCCTGTACCTCAAGAACTGGTGTTTCCCAGTCTCTCTGGAGCTCGCCCTAAGATGGACGCAAACGCCAAGATAAAGAAGGGAGCCCAACCTCTGACTCCTCTGTGCAGTCTAAGAACGAAGTTGGGGGAGAAGGATAACTATACAGAGAAGCAGAGCACGGAGTTCTGCATAATTGCCTCTCACTGTAACTAAGGAAGCACATGTTGCGATTATTCGCACATGATGCTTGATATCTGGTACTTCTGGCAGTGCTTATATTTCCGATTCCTTTTGTTTTCTAGGAACAGTTTCTTCTTGTTGACAACTGCTACATTGTCATTTATGTTCAAGACTTTTTGACGACGCAGTCGTCTTTGAGGCCTGTCGTGCATCTCCCTAACGGGTCACACCGTTAGTTGATTGTTAAAGTACTACTGTTTAAAAGGGGAGCATTAGCCCCATGGAGATGTTGAGACAGTGCGTCATATCTGTTTCTTATTTGTCCTGTTTTGACATGCTTTTAATGTTGATAATTGATGACAATTGTTCAATAGTCAGGTTTTACCCCTAGATCTCACGGTCCCCACGGGGGTCTTAGTTAAAAAAAAAAAGTATGGTGGCTATGTTATATTATACCTCACTGCCATAGTACCTATTCACTTATTCTTTATATGCTACATGATGTTTGTTATAGCTACTAACGGCTGGGTGGGTTGTGCCCGTCTACCGGCCTTTACACACACTTACTCTTTCATACACCTGATACTCGCTCTATTCATATTTGCCTACTAACGATCAGTGATATACCTGTTACTTCTCTTATCTTTCTATTTCCTCTCTTCATTTTCTCACCCATCCTTCCAATTCTTCAATCCCCTTCACTTTTCCTCCCCCTCTGACCCGCATATCCCTTCTCCCCCACACCTATCACTCACACATTCCTTGCAGTTGCCAATTAAGTGGGGTTGACCTTACTCCTTCATTTCCATCTAGGTGGCAGTGAGGTTTTGTGGCTAGACCTCTCTCCGGTCATACCTACACATAGTGTATAAGCATATCATTTGAATTCACAAAAAGACCTGGTGTAATTTATTTACATTGTTATCGCTATTAGGAGCCTTTTTGCAACGGCCGTCATTTACTGGGATTGTCAGTTTCTATCTTTTTGAACAAGGAGGGGACCGCCTGCTGGAATGGACCTCACTGTTACGTCATTCAATGTCCAGGGGTTGAATATTGAAGGTAAGCGACACCAGCTTTTCCGACTCTTAAAAACTTACCGCTCTGATGTGATATTTCTGCAGGAAACACATTTCAGACAAACTAATGTACCCCGGCTCCCTACACACACGTTTTCCCAGTGGTTTCATAGTTGTAATACGGCTGGCCGCTCCAAAGGGGTAGCGATTGCCTTCCGCAGCTCTGTCCCGTTCCAACTTCAAGGAAGACATCAAGATGCGGAGGGCAGGGCTATCTTTGTACAGGGTGACATCAGTGGGACATCCTACACATTTGCTAATCTCTATGCGCCTAACCAAGTCCAGACACAGTGGTTAATTCAAAAATTAACAGAGCTCCGCTCGTTTGCACAGGGCCATGTAATCCTAGGGGGTGATTTCAACCTGAGTTTGTTCCCATCACTTGATGCTTCCTCTGGAAAGTCTGCAATAAGTGGGATAGCGTTAGCTAGAGTTCGTTCCACATTAAATGACTTAAATCTGGTGGACGCTTGGCGTACCCATAATGCTCTGGTTAAAGATTATACATTCTATTCAAACACACACAAATCGTACCAACGCCTGGACTACCTTTTTGTCTCCAAAGCGTTACTTTGCACAACTTCCCCTCTCGTGATTAGTCCCATGACCATCTCTGACCATGCACCCGTGCACGTTAAGCTCCACTTAGCGCAGCTGCCATTTAAACAGTGGTGCTGGAGATTGAATGAGAACCTCCTTAATGATGCTTCTATCGTATCTAAGGTCCGCACAGCGTTGACCGAATTCTTTAACTATAATGACACTGGGGAGGTACCATTTCCCACGGCATGGGAAACGCACAAGGCAGTGATACGGGGGCTTCTCATTCAGCTAGGCACTATACAGAAAAAGGAACGTACAAAGGCCTTTGACACTCTCCTAAGTAAAATAGCGGTTTTGGATAAAATTCACAAACAGACAAAAACCTCAGAGGCATTGAAGCGACTAACGTCTCTGCGGACGGAACTGAAAACCATGCTAGTGACTCAACATGCTAAGCTACACTTATTGAGACAATATAAGTTCTACTCCCATGGGGAAAAATGTGGCCGCCTCATGACATCACTGCTTAAGAAATCTAGAAATCAGAGTCACATTAAGAATATTCGAGGCGCTGATGGGAAACTAGTTAGCGAGACGGAAGGCATTGCAAAACAATTTCAGATTTTCTATACAGAGCTGTATAATCTACGGGAGCAGACTCAGGTTGCAGAGGATGAAATGGTCCTGAAGCAAAGAGATTTTTTGAACTCCTTGTCCCTTCCCAAACTAAACTCTGAAGAAACAGACTCATTGCTTTTACCGGTTACGGTAGATGAAATCGATCGTGTGATTAAGACATTACCAGCCAATAAAAGCCCTGGTCCGGACGGACTGACATCTGTTTACTTCAACAAATTTCAGGATATCTTGAAACCACACCTTTTAACATTATGCAACTCCTTACTTAAGGGGAATCTCTCCCTAAGCAATCCCTTGAGGCTCATGTTACTTTGCTACCTAAACCCGGTAAAGATGCCACGAGGTGCTCCAGTTATCGACCAATTTCCTTACTGAATATAGATATAAAGCTGTGGGCGAAGGTACTTGCAAATAGAATGCACTACTTAGTACCTAATCTAGTGCTTGACGACCAGGTGGGGTTTGTGTTGGGGAAGAGGGCAAAGACAACAGCCTGAAACTCTGTCATGTGATGGCAGCGGCAAGGAAAAAGGGAATCCGGCTCGCCCTGTTGGGGGTAGACGCAGAGAAGGCTTTCGACAGGGTGAGCTGGTCCTTCATGCGTCAGACACTATTTAGATTTGGCTTTCCCGTTGAGTTCATTGCGGCCATCTTTACTTTATATGGACTGCCGTCTGGTAGACTCAAGGTGAACGTCACGCTCTCGCCCTCTTTCGGTATCACTAATGGGACAAGGCAGGGATGCCCTCTCTCCCCCGACACTCTTTGTTCTTACTTTGGAACCACTGTTACAACAGGTCAGGGAAATGCGTGAAGTGGAAGGAGTGGACATAGCAACTACTAAACATATTAAAATTTTAGCATACGCCGATGATCTGCTGTTTGTGGTATCTAACCCGGCCAGAGGCTTGCAGACTCTACAGGGCTTACTCAATGACTTTGGCACCTTATCTAATTACAAGGTAAATTTCGAGAAATCCGAAATTTTGAATATTGGAATTCAAAACAGCACAGTATTACACATTAAATCGAATACCTCATTTGCATGGGCGACGTCGCACATTACCTACTTGGGAGTCAAATTTCCAGCTTCCCTTGCGGATCTTTACCAATATAATTACCCCCCTTTACTACAGAAACTAACTGGGTTACTGACTGCATATGACTTCCCGACAATATCTTGGATAGGACGGATTAACATAGTGAAAGCATATATTATGCCTTGCTTACTGTATACAATGGCTATGCTACCCATTCCATTGCCCTCTCTACTCTTTAAAACGATTAGAAGATTGTTCTCCAACTACGTCTGGAATAAACGACGCCCACGGTTAACTTATAAATTACTGACCAGACACAGAACTGCGGGAGGATTGGGATTACCTGATCCGCAAAAGTACTACGAAGCGCTACAGCTACAGCGCTGGCTAGAATATGTCAGCCCTACAAGACCTTTAGGGCTGGACCCTAAGAAACTGATATCAACGGGTCGCACAGTGGAACAGGAATTATGGTTCCCTTCTTTGAGGGGCAGTACTATAAGATATAACACACGCAATACTGAGGCATTATTATTTGGCGGAGCTCAGCTGACATGGCTTAAATATAGACACCAACTGCAACAAGATACCATCTTGTCTCTGCCTGCGAACCTATTGCCGCATGCTCTGAAATCTGCTGATGCAATGACTACTAGCTGGTGGGAGGGGCTTAGCCATCTTACTATTCGAGACATACTACACAGGGAATCTATTCCCTCTATGGACGAACTGCGTGACCTATATCAGGGTAAGGGCACAAATTTTCTTACCTATCAAGGTTTTCATAACACATGTCAGGAGGCCCTCAGACTGATGGACATGAAGAGATTGCGCAACCCTTTTGATGCTTTATTGAGTACCACTCAGTCGCGCTCACGACCATTACGGATTATTCTCCACGCCCTTGATTCAGACTTCAGAGAACATCTTCCAGGATATTTAGACTCATGGGAGAGAGAACTAGGAATATTGTTTACGCACAACCAAAAAGTGCGATTATTACACCACGCCAAAGGTTATTCACGATGTGTTAGACTTCAAGAAAACCATTTTAAAATACTTTCACGGTGGTATAAGACCCCAGAGAAATTGTTTGCTTACGGCCTAGCTCCTTCGGCGTTATGCTGGAGATGTAGCGCTGCAACAGGTTCTCTATTCCATATCTGGTGGTCCTACAGAAATATCCAGCCATTTTGGCAAGAGGTCCTATCAGAGATCAGAGCGTAATGGGCTGGGATTCTGGTGTTTTAGGGTCCTTCCAGCAGGCGGTGCTTCACATACCTAATCACACATACAAGCCGCACAGGTTCAATTTAGCTACACAGCTCTTGATTGCGGCCAATGCAGTTATTCCCAATTACTGGCTGTCTGCTACGTGCCCTACCACCACTACATGGCGCACCAAAGTGGAGAGCATAAGGTCTTTTGAAGAATTACAATGTAAGGCTGACATATGTCAACCTAAGTTTCTGATGACTTGGTCTCCATGGCCGCGAAGACTTTGAACAGGTGTTTAATCGTGGGATACATACCTCCACTCCCCTCTTCCTACTCCCCCTTCCCCCCTTGTCTTTCTCTTAATCTAATTCCCCCCCTCCCCCTCTACTTTTCTCTTTTTGCTTCTCTTGAGTACGCATTGAAAGTTTGAGTGACGCTGTACGTTTCTCTATGCTTCTGGAGGACGTTAGGCATCTTAGGAACCTATTGTTTTTAGTTTCCCAGGTTATGTGACTTATAGCTAACATGCTTGAGGAAGCTGTTATGAACCCAGAGTGCACTCTGGAAATACATTCTGTGTCCTGGCGAGACACATGACGTTAATGTGTCCCCCAGTGACGCCACGAGCATGGGACCACTTCGGCCCCAATGCTCAGTCGGGGGTACATGGCTTACGGTGGGTGTGGGTCATGTACGATTCGACATTTGTTGTGACTTTTCTATGTTTCTGGTTGTTGATTCATTGATGAAAATGCTTTTCTATGGTTATGTACATGCATTTACCTTATCTGTAGCCTTTTATTTCCGTACAATAATAATAAAAACAGTTTAAACACTAAATAACTCACCGCTTCCACTCTCTGACCACAACATTCTCTCCTTCATCCTCACAAATCCTCGACCACCCCAGCGCACTCCTACCTACCATACATTCAGAAATCTACAAGCCATTAACCCTCAGACACTTTCGGACTCCCTACACTCATCGCTGTCCCCAATCTACTCTTTTTCTTGTCGTAATCTGGCTGTTCAGCACTACAATGACACTCTTAGAAGCACCCTTGACCAAGTAGCTCCGCTCACCCTCAGAACTTCCAAACACACAGTAAAACAGCCCTGGCTCACATTGCAAACTCGACTTCTTCAGCGATACTCTAGGAGTGCTGAACACCTCTGGAGAAAAACCTGCACACCAGAAGATTTCATCCAATTTAAATTCATGTTAAGAACTTATAATGCTGCCCTTCACCTCGCCAAACAGACCTACTTCACCACCCTGATCTCCTCACTAGCCAACAACCCAAGAAACTTTTTGACACTTTTCACTCCCTCCTCAGGCCAAAAGCACAAGCCCCTATCACAGACATTTGTGCTGACAACCTGGCCTCCCACTTTATAGAAAAAATAGATACTATCCGTCAGGAAATCTGCTCTCAACCACAAGTGCTGTGACTCCCATCCCACCCTGCATTTCCCCTGGCTCACTTTCCACATTTGATCCCATCACAGTAGAAGAAGTCTCCAGACTCCTCTCTTCCTCTCTTCCGACTACATGCACTACCGACCCCATTCCTGCACATCTCCTCCAGTCTCTCTTCAGTTGTCACAACTCACCTAACTACAATCTTTAATCTCTCACTCTCCTCTGGCATTTTCCCATCTTCCTTCAAACACTCCATCATTACTCCACTACTAAAGAAACCCACTCTCGACCCTTCCTGCACAGAGAACTACAGACCGGTCTCCAATCTCCCCTTCATCTCTAAACTTTTGGAGCGCCTAGTCTACTCCCGCCTCACCCGTTACCTCTCCACTTACTCCCTTCTAGACCCTTCACAGTCCGGCTTCCGCCCCCTACATTCGACTGAAACTGCACTCATCAAAGTGACCAATGACCTTCTGACAGCAAAACGTAATGGCGACCACTCTCTGCTCATTCTTCTCAACCTTTCTGCAGCTTTCGACACAGTTGACCACTGTCTCCTACTGTCTAGGCTCCAGTCACTAGGTATTAAGGACACAGTTCTCTCCTGGTTCTCCTCCTATCTTTCTGACCGCTCCTTCAGTGTTTCGTTCTCTGGCTCCACATCATCTCCTCTTCCTCTCACTATCGGTGTACCCCAGGGCTCAGTCCTTGGCCCCCTTCTCTTCTCTCTCTACACGGCCCCAATTGGACAGACCATCAGCAGATTTGGCTTTCAGTACCATCTTTATGCTGATCACACACAACTATACACGTCATCCCCCACCTTACCCCCGCTGTTCTACAGAACGCCACCGACTGTCTGTTCGCAGTCTCCAACATCATGTCCGCTCTCTATCTGAAACTTAACCTCTCCAAAACTGAACTCCTTCTGCTCCCGTCGTCTACTAACCTCCCTAAATCTGACATTTCCCTCTCCGTGGGCGGCACCATAATAACACCCCGGCAGCAGGCTCGCTGTCTGGGTGTTTTGTTTGACACCAATCTTTCCTTCACCTCCCATATACAATCTCTTGTCCGCTCTTGCCGCCTACACCTAAAGAACATCTCTAGAATCCGCCCTTTTCTCACCATGGAAACAACAAAAACCCTCACTGTAGCATTGATCCACTGTACTACTGCAACGCTCTATTACTTGGCCTCCCCATTACTCGACTATCCCCTCTCCAGTCCATCCTTAATTCAGCAGCCAGGGTCATCCATCTGGCTAATCGGTACTCGGACGCGTCCGATCTTCACCAGTCCTTACACTGGCTAACCATTCATTATAGGATCCAATTCAAAGTACTGGTTCTCACCCACAAAGCTCTCCACAGTGCAGCACCCCCCTACATCTCCTCCCTCATTTCTAGCTATCGGCCTAATCGACTGCTGCGCTCTGCAAACAACTTTCGACTAACCTCTGCACTAATCCGTACCTCCCACTCCAAGACTTCTCCCGCACTGTGCCAATCCTCTGAAATGCTCTACCCCAAGAAATTAGGACTATCCACAATTTGCATGGATTCAGGCGCTCCCTCAAAACACATTTGTTCAGAGAGGCCTATCACATTCACTAATCAAAGTCATTCTATATGTAAGTGTGTATGTGTAGCCCATTCACTATCTCCATCCATCCCTCACTCCCTCAAGATGGCTGGACCATCATTGTAAATGCACCATTGTATATACACACCTGTACTTTGTATCTCCCCCACCTCATTGTAGATTGTAAGCTCTCACGAGCAGCGGCGGCTTATTTTGCTTTAATTATTGTATTGTTAACGTTGTTACTTATGACTTGTGTTTTGAAACTGTTAAACTGTAAACCGCTGCGGAATATGTTGGCGCTATATCATAGAATCATAGAATCATAGAATGGTAGAGTTGGAAGGGACCTCCTGGGCCTTCTGGTCCAACCCCCTGCTCAAAGCAGGATTCTCTAAATCATCCCAGACAGATGTCTATCCAGCCTCTGTTTGATAAATAAATATATAAATAAAGATTATTATTATTATTATTACCTGGTCATTTTTCGAAATTCTGACCAATGTCCCTTTATGGGGTAATAACTCAGGAACGCTTCAACGGATCCTAGCGATTCTGAGATTTTTTTTTGTGACATATTGGGCTTCATGTCAGTGGCAAATTTAGGTAAATAATTTTTACGTTTATTTGTGAAAAAATTGGAAATTTGGCGAAAATTTTGAAAATTTAGCAATTTTCAAATTTTGAATTTTTATTCTGTTAAACCAGAAATTTATGACACAAAATAGTTAATAAATAACATTTACTTTACATCAGCACAATTTTGGAAACAAAATTTTTTTTTGTTAGGAAGTTATAAGGGTTTAAAGTTGACCAGCGATTTTTCATTTTTACAACAAAATTTACAAAACCATTTTTTTTAGGGACCACCTCACATTTGAAGTCAGTTTGACGGGTCTATATGGCTGAAAATACCCAAAAGTGACATCATTCTAAAAACTGCACCCCTCAAGCTGATCAAAACCACATTCAAGAAGTTTATTAACCCTTCAGGTGCTTCACAGGAGCTGAAGCAACGTGGAAGAAAAAAATTAACATTTAACTTTTAAGTCCCATAAATGATCTTTTGCAAATAATTTTTTTATTTTTACAAGGGTAAAAGGAGAAAATGGACAGATAAAGTTGTTTTGCAATTTCTCCTCAGAACACCGATAACCCATATGGGGTAAAACCACTGTCTGGGCGCACGGCAGGGCTCAGAAGGGAAGGAGCGCCATTTGACTTTTTCAACCCAAAATTGGCTGGAATTGAGATTGGACGCCATGTTGCGTTTGGAGAGCCCCTGATGTGCCTAAGCAGTGGAAACCCCCCACAAGTGACACCATTTTGGAAACTAGACCCCTTAAGGAACTTATCTAGATCTGTTGTGAGCACTTTGAACCCACAAGTGTTTCACTAAAGTTTATAATGCCTGGGTGTGAAAAAAAAAGAAATTCCACAAAAATGAATTTTTAGACCCCAATTTTTGATTTTTCTCAAGGAAATTGGACACCAGAAGTTGTTGTCAATTTGTCCTGAGTACGCTGATACCCCATATGTGGGGGGGGAAACTGTTTGGGTGCACGGCAGGGCTCGGAAAGGAAGTAATGACGTTTTTGGAATGCAGACATTGATGGGTGTCATGCTCAGTTTGCAGAGCCCCTGATGTGCCTAAACAGTGGAAACCCCCCACAAGTGACCACATTTTGCAAACTAGACCCCCTAAGGAACTTATCTAGATCTGTGGTGAGCACTTTGAACCCCCAAGTGCTTCACAGAAGTTTATAATGCCAGGGCATGAAAATAAAAAATCCTATTTTTTTCCTGCAAAAATTATCTTTTAGTCACTAATTTTTTATTTTCCCAAGGGTAACAGTAGAAATTGGACCACAAGAGTTGTTGTCCAATTTGTCCTGAGTACGCTGATACCCCATATGTGGGGGGGAAACCACTGTTTGGGCGCACGGCAGAGCTCAGAAGGAAAGGAGCGCCATTTGACTTTTTCAACCCAAAATTGGCTGGAATTGAGATTGGACGCCATGTTGCGTTTGGAGAGCCTCTGATGTGCCTAAACAGTGGAAACCCCCCCACAAGTGACACCATTTTGGAAACTAGACCCCTTAAGGAACTTATCTAGATCTGTTGTGAGCACTTTGAACCCCCGACTGTTTCACTAAAGTTTATAATGCCCGGGTGTGAAAAAAAAAAAATTCCACAAAAATGAATTTTTAGTCCCCAATTTTTGATTTTTCCCAAGGAAATTGGACACCAAAAGTTGTTGTCAATTTGTCCTGAGTACGCTGATACCCCATATGTGGGGGGGGGAAATTGTTTGGGCGCACGGCAGGGCTCGGAAAGGAAGTAATGACGTTTTGGAATGAGAACTTTGATGGGTGTCATGCTCAGTTTGCAGAGCCCCTGATGTGCCTAAACAGTGGAAACCCCCCACAAATGACCACATTTTGCAAACTAGACCCCCTAAGGAACTTATCTAGATCTGTGGTGAGCACTTTGAACCCCAAGTGCTTCACAGAAGTTTATAATGCCAGGGCATGAAAATAAAAAATCCTATTTTTTTCCTGCAAAAATTATCTTTTAGTCAATAATTTTTTATTTTCCCAAGGGTAACAGTAGAAATTGGACCACAAGAGTTGTTGTCCAATTTGTCCTGAGTACGCTGATACCCCATATGTGGGGGGAACCACTGTTTGGGCGCACGGCAGAGCTCGGAAGGAAAGGAGCGCCATTTGACTTTTTCAAACCAAAATTGGCTGGAATCGAGATTGGACGCCATGTTGCGTTTGGAGAGCCCCTGATATGCCTAAACAGTGGAAACTCCCTACAAGTGACCCCATTTTAGAAACTAGACCCCCTAAGGAACTTATCTAGATCTGTGGTGAGCACTTTGAACCCCCAAGTGCTTCACACAACTTTATAAAGTAGAGTTGTAAAATTAAAAAATCATATTTTTTCCACAAAAATGATCTTTTCACCCCAATTTTTATTTTCCCAAGGGTAACAAGACCCCAAAAGTTATTGTGCAATTTTTCCTGAGCATGCTGATACGCCATATGTGGGGGTAAACCACTGTTTTGGTGCATGGCAGAGCTTGGAAGTGAAGGAGCGCCGTTTGACTTTTTCAACGCAGAATTGGCTGGACACCATGTCGCATTTGGAGAGCCCCTGATGTGTCTAAACAGTGGAAACCCCCTACAAATGACACAAACTAGACCTCCCAAAGGAACTTATCTAAATGTGTGGTGAGAACTTTGAACCCCCAGTTGATTCACTAAAGTTTATTATGCCCCAGCGTGAAAATAAAAAAATCATATTTTTTCCACAAACATGATTTTTAGTCCCCAATTTTTTATTTTCCCAAGGGTAACAGGAGAAATTGGACCCCAAAACTTGTTGTCCAATTTGTCCTGAGTATGTTGATACCCCATATGTGGGAGAAAACTACTGGATGTGTACACGTCGGGCTCGGAAGGGAAGTAGTGACGTTTTGTAATGCAGACTTTGATGGAATGGTCTGCGGGTGTCATGTCGCGTTTGGAGAGCCCCTGATGTGCCTAAACAGTTGAAACCCCTCAATTCTAACTCAATGCTAACCCCAACAGCCCCTGATGTGCCTAAACAGTGGAAACCCCCACAAGTGACCCCATTTTGGAAACTAGACCCCCCAAGGAACTTATCTAGCTGTGTGGTGAGCACTTTGAACCCCTAAGTGCTTCACAGAAGTTTATAACGTAGAGCCGTGAAAATAAAATAACATTTCTTTTCCTGAAAAAATTATTTTTCGCCCGCAATTTTTTATTTTTACAAGGGTAACAGGAGAAATTGGACCCAAAAGTTGTTGTCCGGTTTGTCCTGAGTATGCTGGTACCCCATATGTGGGAGGGGACCATTGTTTGGGCACACGTCGGGGCTCGGAATGGAAGTAGTGACGTTTTGAAATGCAGACTTTGATGGAGTAGTCTTAGGGCATCATGTTACGTTTGGAGAGCCCCTGATGTGCCTAAACAGTGGAAACCCCTCAATTCTAACTCAATGCTAACCCCAACACACCCCTAACCACATTCCTAACCCCAACACACTCCTAACCCTAATCCCAACCCTAACCATAACCCTAACCCCAACACACTCTTAACCCTAACCCCAACACATCCCTAACCCTAATCCCAACACTAACCATAACCCTAACCACAAGTCTAACCCTAATCCCAACCCTAACCATAACCCTAACACCAACACACCCCTAAACCAAATCTTAACCCTAATACCAATCCTAACCCTAATTCCAACCCTAACCCTAATTCTAACCCTAACCCTAATTCTAACCCTAACCCTAATGGAAAAATAAAACTAAATATATTTTATTTATTTTATTATTTGTCCCTACCTACGGGGGTGATAAAGCGGGAGGTTATTTACTTTTTTTTATTTTGATCACTGTGATAGGGTCTATCACAGTGATCAAAATGTATCTGCGATGAATGAATGAATCTGCCGGTACACTGCGCGTGCGCCCGCCATTTTGGAAGATGGCTGCGCCCATCACCGATGACGGCGGGACACCGGGAGGGACATCGGACCTTGGAAAGTACAAGGGGGGTGAGGAGTGGTGATCGGAAGGCGGTGGAGGGGAGGGAAGGGGAGGGGGAGCAGATAATGACGGCGGCCGGCGGCGGCAGATCGCAGCCGTCAGTCGGTAGCGGGGGCAGATTGCCGCCGTCAGTCAGTGTGGGGAGGGTCAGATTAGTGTCTCCAGCCATGGCCGATGATATTTCAGCATTAGCCATGGCTGGATTGTAATATTTCACCAAGTTTCATTGGTGAAATATTACTATCGCTCTGATTGGCCATTTCACTTTCAACAGCCTCTTGTGCCTGCGGGTCGGGTGACCTTTCAGTGACCCCGGTCAACCGACCCACAGGAACGCAATCTCCCCTTGATGCCACATAGGCTTTACAGTTCGGATTGGCGCCGACTTTCATGATGCCTACGTGGCGTCACAGGTCGATAAGGGGTTAACCAGGCTTAATGTCACCTTGTAATAGCAAGGTGTCATTAACCCCTTATTACCACATATGCCACTGCTACAGGGCAATGGGAAGAGAGAGAGTAAGTGCCTATAAGATGCGCCTTTTCTGGGGTGGCTTGGGGCATTTTTTTAACCGGGGGGGGCCAAAATCAATGGTCCCTCTCTAAGCTATTAATTTCTTCCCTCAGTCACTGGCTGGCCCTCTCTGGCGGAGAAAATTGCGCTGGAGCCCACGCCAGTTTTTTCCGTGAATTAATCCTTTAATTTAACACCTACAGCTCCAAAATTTTACACACACACTACTAACATTATTAGTGAAGGACATATAAAAAATAACGGATATGCAATGGTTTACTGTATGTAAACCATGTCTCGTCATATCCTGTCGGGTTCTGTAATGATTTTACAGATGCCGACAATTGCATTTTCACCTATTCTGCTATCTATATCTCTATGAAATATAAATATATATGTATATATATACAGTACAGACTTCATGACTACGAAAATTGTAGAATCACACTGAAGACATCAAAACTATGAAGTAACACATGTGGAATTATACAATACACTTTACAAAAAAGTGTGAAACAACAGAAAATATGTCTTATATTCTAGGTTCTTCAAAGTAGCCACCTTTTGCTTTGATTACTGCTTTGCACGCAGAAAAGGTGAACGGATGGACTCTACATGCCTGGTTCCCACCGTGAAGCCTGGAGGAGGTGGTGTGATAGTGTGGGGGTGCTTTGCTGGTGACACTGTTGGGGATTTATTCAAAATTGAAGGCATACTGAACCAGCATGGCTACCACAGCATCTTGCAGAGGCATGCTATTCTATCCGGTTTGCGTTTAGTTGGACCATCATTTATTTTTCAACAGGACAATGACCCCAAACACACCTCCAGGCTGTGTAAGGGCTATTTGACCAAGAAGGAGAGTGATGGGGTGCTACGCCATATGAACTGGCCTCCACAGTCACCAGACCTGAACCCAATAGAGATGGTTTGGGGTGAGCTGGACCGCTCACCGCTTCAATTTTGAATAAATCCCCAACAGTGTCACCAGCAAAGCACCCCACACCATCACACCACCTACTCCATGCTTCACGGTGGGAACCAGGCATGTAGAGTCCATCCGTTCACCTTTTCTGCGTGCAAAGCAGTAATCAAAGCAAAAGGTGGCTACTTTGAAGAACCTAGAATATAAGACATATTTTCAGTTGTTTCACACTTTTTTGTAAAGTGTAATGTATAATTCCACATGTGTTAACTCACAGTTTTGATGCCTTCAGTGTGATTTTACAATTTTCATAGTCATGAAAATACAGAAAAATCTTTGAATGAGAAGGTGTGTCCAAACTTTTGGTCTGTACTGTATATATACTGTATAAGTGTGTCAATGGCATATAATAATATATATATATATATATATACACATCTATACTATGTGTATACATGTATTCTATCAATTCTATTTTAACCTGTCAGTGTGAAATGAAAAACGGATCTGTCGAAAAACGGAAGAAATGGATGAAAAAACTGATACGACGTATACGTTTTTTCGATGGCTCCACTAGTTGTATCCGTCGAAAAAACGAATCCGTCGCATCAGTTTTTCACAATCTGTGACGGATCCATTGATCCGTCGAGCCAACGGATTGTGACTGACGGCTAAAAACTGATGTGTGACAGTGGCCTAACACACACCTGACTATTGGATAACCAGGACACAAAATAACTTTCTCAGTATCCTCTGGGCTTGAGCTAACCACTCCCTGTCTGCTATAACCATTTTAAACCTGTAGTTGCTGGATAATTCTAAATCAACAGTGCAGGTTCTATCTGTCACACTCTTCACTCCTATTTTTATGTGGTCCCTGACATTTGTCATCTTTCTAGCTGGTCTAACCAACCCTAGGGGCTATTCTCCTTTCACTATCCTTTTGGATAGAGGTGGTGAAAGTCATGTACTGTAACACTGTGTGTGTATGTTAAACATTGTCCATTTAGTATTCAATTTAAAAGATTAACAACAATTTTATCCTAACTTACTCTTGCTTCTAGATCTCCTGAAAGAAATAAAACAACTTAAACAATCAGCATCACTTCAGCTGGAGCTTTTTGCCCATCTTCAACCAGCCAAGGCTAACTAGTCTCAAGTACTTTTATCATACTTTGCTATTACAAAGTCTTTTTAAGTTAAGGCAAAGAGTCTATTCTCTCAGGTAATGTCTTTTGTAAAGTACATCACTGGACTGTAGGCAGCAATACCTGTTTCAACTCGACAGTCCTTAGTACTCTACTCAGTTCACCTAATGTATCATAGGTCAGAATCACTGGTCTTCTTACTTGTGGAGTCGAAGTCCTCCTGAATGGTTTATCCTCTGATACTACCGATTCTTCCGTTACAGCGGTTTCTTCCTCCCCATTCATGTCCAGTACTTCCTCCAATGCTCTGGGTCTACATCCGTAGGTTCTGGTTCTTCTGTCGGATCATCCGTTTCTGTATGATCTCAGGATTCCTATAACCCTAGGTTTGTATCGATATCTTCAGCAGCTGGTGTTTGCTCATCACATCTGAAATGAACCTTGGTTGTGTTTCTTGGTACGATCTGTGGAGCTTCAGGGCTTAATTTACTTTCTTGAGGATGGCCATTTTCACTTCTTGTCAGTATGAGAAGTACAAACATCTTGTTTTTCTTTGGACTCTCAAGGTCACTATTCCCTCAGAAGCTTCAGTCTGTGGTAATCTCTCATCTCTCAGTTGGTTTTGGTCGACTTTGGTCCACTTCCAGCAGGTCTTGGTGTGGAGGAGGTAATCACAAGGTAGTAGCAAGTTCCGATGTACTATTCTTGTTTTGTTTTCTCACATGTCCAGTCTGATTTCATAAACTGGGCTGTCGACGGACTTCCTCTTTATGACCACATAAACCTTGTCTTTCCAGTACGAACAAAGTTTTCCTGGACCACCTTTCTCACATATGTTTTTGACTGGCACTTGACTTCCAGGTATCAGTTCTGCTCCATGACAGTTTTGATCATAGTATTCTTTGCTCTTGTTTTGCCCTTCCGTGACCAGTTTTGATGCTATGTTGTATGATTCTGCCATATGTTCTTTCTATTTCCAAACATAGTCAGGGTACATCTTGTAAGTCTCTGAAACTGGACTATCAAACATTACATCAATTTGTAGCCTTTGACATTGACCAAACAACATGAAAAATGGTGAATAACCAGTTGCTTCACCGTTGATACAATTGTAGGCATGCACCACTTTTGATACAGAACTCTTCCAATCCTTCTTCTCATCGGCTGTTAAAGTTCTCAACATCAACAGTAACATATGTTTGAAATGCTTTACTTGTCCATTGCCTTGGGATGATAGGGTGTTGTGTGAAATCTCTGGATCCTAAAGTATATCCCTAACTTAGCAAAGAGCTGGTTCTCAAATTATCTTCCTGGTCATGGTGTAGTCTAGTTGGAAACCCAAACTTCAGAGCGAAGTCATTGAAAATCTTCTTTGCTGCCATCTTACCAGGTTTATTGGTGGTAGCATAAGCTTGATCACATTGAATAAATGGTCCATCACAGCTCAGGTGTATTCATATCTAACTCTGCACATCTTGAGATGCAGAATATCTATTGAAACCATCTCAAATGAGTAGGTTGTTTGGATGTTGCATATAGGTGCTCGGGTTGATCTGTTAGGATGTTTATCTTTCAAACAACCAAACTCTCTGGTCACAAACCTCTTCATATCTCTTTGCATGTATGTCCAGAAGAAATGTTCACGAACCAGGTTCATATTTCTTTCTACTCCTAGATGTCCCATGTCTTTGTGGAGTTCTTTGAAGACCAACCAATGATATAGTCCAGGTAGTACTGTCACGGCGAGCAATGGGAAAACAGGAGATGAGGACCGTGGGCCCCTGAACTGCCCCTCAGACTACGGGGAGCCCTGTCTTTCCTTACCTTGGGGGTACCCTTGATGGTAGGGAGGCCCAAGTCACCGACCTATCCCCATCTCCTGTTTAGCCCTGAGCTAAACCCCTAACCCCCACCCAAGAAGGTGAACAGAAGTGGAAACCACAGGTAAAGTACAATAAGGAAAAAGGTAAACTGCACCACAAAGCAAATTAACAGGATGACACAATATGTGTGTGAGTGGAACACAATACCAATAGGGAATTGTACAGATGCCGACAATTGCATTTTCATCTATTCTGCTATCTATATCTCTATGAAATATAAATATATATGTATATATATACAGTACAGACTTCATGACTACGAAAAACTATGAAGTAACACATGTGGAATTATACATTACACTTTACAAAAAAGTGTGAAACAACTGAAAATATGTCTTATATTCTAGGTTCTTCAAAGTAGCCACCTTTTGCTTTGATTACTGCTTTGCACGCAGAAAAGGTGAACGGATGGATTTTTCTTAGTTTACAAAGGGCACTGTTAACTTGGTTAGTTTAGCAGATACATAGAATGGCTGTAAAGTATGTTTCCTTCTGGCTTCTGGCAACAAAAGCTCTATCACAAGTATATTATTTGTGTCTCAAACAGTATTTATAAGACAGTACATTTTTTTCAAACAATAATTAACAAAAGGAAAACATTTTACTTACTCTAATCTTGTCTAATACAACAGCTCCAGAAGTCCAAACAATCAGAGTACCATCATTTGATGATGAGATGACTAGCTTTGTCTCTGTCCAATACAAGAAGTTGGTGACCATTCCTGAATGTTCAGCTGCTGACTGAGACAGACGTCCACTGTCCAGGTCCCACCACTTTATCATTCCATCTGGAAATGGGATGCAAGGGCTAAGAGAATGGGTGCAGTACAATTACATTTACAATTAGCAGACATCGTTTATAAGCTAACAATTACAGAGTTTGGGACCACAGAATTATTGAGGCCAAACAAGGCTGAGCCCTGTAAGTTTTCAGTGACATAAAAAAGTTGGAATAGGACTCCATTCAACATGCCTACCATGATTAGACATTTTGCAAGGTGCACTGCCATTAGGTTTGGACTATATGGCGATATGTGTCATGTAGTGGTGACTGAACGACACTGCCGGGCAGGACTCAAATACTGTACAGTAGACGATACACCGGCTTTATTGAAAGACAGACGATTATATGCCGGAAAATAAGACAGTTCTTGTAATGATAATAGCAATGATAGATACAAGGAGAGATAGCTGTTCAGTGTTCAATACAAACAGTATAAACAATTCCTACAAACTACTCTCTTCTAACTTCCTACCTGGCTTCCAATAATCGGGCCGCTCTGCTATAGAATCCTAGCTAAAGAACCCTGCTCTGCAGCCTAACACAGGTGAATACCGGTGTCACACTCACACTTCTGTAGCTCTTAGGAGAAAGTCTGATAGCTTCTGCTTGTAGTAGAGTCGAGTTTGTTGTGTTGAGCTCTTCCTTCAGGTTAACAGATCCATCTTCCAGGTTCAGTCAAGTCTCGTTCCCACTTTTGATGCTGAGGGATTACTGGTACCACAGCATTGCTTTCTCTCTCAGGTTACGGGTGCTCGGGGAGAACCACTTTGGCTGTGCAATCTGACTCTTTCCTTCTGATGCGGTCCTTGTAATCGATACTGCAGTAACTGGGTACTATCTTCTCCCTTGAAGCCGTTAATTTACTAGGCTCTCAATGTTAGGACACATTTATTTTCCTGTCTCTTTCAAAAAGGCATGAGTCCCTCTACACTTCCTGAACAGATACTTAGTGCTTCTTGCTCAAACCAACCCACAGTAAGCTACAGGCAGGAAAAGGACTATTCCAAGTGCACACAAATCAGAGGGGAGCATCATCTCTCAAAGTCAGAGGGGAGCATCATCATTATCTCTCAAAGTCACTGTGTAATTCAGTTCTTGGCAGGGGCAGACCCCCCTACATGCCTCCCCACTTAAAGGTGGCCATCCTTGGCCTTGCTATATAGTCCAGGAAGAAGGATAAATGACTCTATGCAACTGTTTACTCGGTAGTGCCGTGTTGCCCACAATACATACACGTGGACCAAATGAACTGATCAACATACCTATTTGGTGAAACGCCTGCATTAGGACTACTGGATCCCCGGAGGTATTGACTATCTTCAATGGGAACAATATTAGTATGACTGTCCTCTATAGCAGAAAGATTGGGCAGAGCCTAGGGTTCTTCTCCTCTGTGAAATGGCAATGGTTCTGTGACAGGGGACCGGCCGCAGTCTCAGGAACGGTCCACCAGTCTTCACTAGAGTCTCTGTAAGGGAAAGTTGACTCAGATGAAGGAGGAGCCACTCTCGGGGAACATGCAGGATCTTCAGCCCAGCATGGTTGTAACATATTCCTGTGTAGAGTTCTTGGATAATATTCCTCATTTTCATCCTGTACTTTGTACATTGGCCATTGGGGGGCAGTCTCTTGATCACTTTGCATGGTTGCACATCACAACGTTCACTCAGCTTGCCTATGAGATGTCTTTCCCGCACCAGCACCCAGTCGCCAGGCTGAAGTGGGACTTCTTGAATTGGAAGTCAACTGTTATAGGTCTTTCCTTGTAAACGCTGGACTGCTAGCCGATGGATGGTCTGAAGCCGCCGCTGCCTATGTTCTTTCACCCATGAGGTAGTAAATCATTCCAATAGATCCTCTGGCAGTTCCAGATTTAGTTAAATGAAACAGTAGCATGCACAGGGTATAACCCATGGTGGTGTGAACTCGATTAGTATAGGTCCAGACCAATTTGTGCACGTAGTCAGGCCAATGTGCTTTGTTATCTTTCTATAATGTTCTCAACATTTGAAGCAGAGGCCGGTTAAAGTGCTCACAGGCCCCATTCCCTTAGGAATGGTATCGGGTTGTCCTGGACCTTTCGATGCCATACAGTCAGTACAGTTTCTCTATCACTTTACCTGAAAACACGCTCTCTGGTTAGAGTGGATCTACTTCGGACAACTGTAGACCCAGGTGAAATCTTGACAGATGGCTCAAACTTTGGATTCAGCTGTCTGGTCCCAAGTTGGGGTGACCACTGCAAACTTGGAGAAGTGGTTAGTCACGATCAGGCAGTACTGTGGACCAGTAGTTGATTGTCCCACAAGGAGGTAGTCTATTATTAACACTTCAAGAGGTTTCTTGGTCCATATGGTCTGGACAGGTTCTGTGCATTTGGTGACGTCACACATTCAGCAAACTTCCTCAAACATGGCCTCCAGCCGCGGGCAACATACATAATGCTGCAGCCACCGGTAGGTCTTTCCTGGACTGATGTGGGCTTCAAACTCGAGCTTCTTTGACAGTTTCTCATGCCACGCTTCCGGGGATTATTACTTGTCACCTTGCCTCTAAGTTATCAGGCTGTTGCCTCTTGCAGTATAGAACATCTCCTTGAACTTCTGACCTGTCCCACTGGCGGAGCACGAACTTCATCTCAGCATCTAGGTCAGCACTTTATTCGTTGTCGGGTTTCTTTTGCTGGGATACCTATCCTTTGACTTGCTGCAACCCAGCATTTTTATCTTGTACTTGACCCCATTTTCATGAGTTCTCCTTAATGACTTGGATAGAGAGCGGGCCTCCCTACTTGACTGTGCCACTACTGCCGGGGGTGTGAATTTGTGGAAGTCCGGAACTTCCTCTTCTTCCAGATGTTTATCGAGGTCCCTTTCTGGATTTTTAAAGTTTACCCTTGACAGGCCATCAGCGTTGGTGATCTCAGTGGCAGTGTGGTAGCGGATGGAGATGTCATATTTTGCAAGGCAAGCTACCCAACAGAGCTCTAGGGCTTCCAGCTTGGCAGTGTCCAGATGGGCCAGTGGATTGTTGTCAGTCCACACAAGGATCTTCAAGGAGCCAACCACTAGATTGGGCACAGGTAGCTGCCTAATATGGTCTTTTCCATGCGGGGGTTGTAACATTTGCCCCTATATTGTTGCCGCTGATATGATTACCCTTTCGATTTTTCCAGAGAGGATAAAAACTAAGCTTTATTCTATTTGCTGGTCAAAAAATGTGATCTACCTGCTTATTTGCTCATGTCCAAAGATATAAGTGGGACAGACGAGTCAAGAAGGTAGTGTGAGACAGTGAAGGAATATGTGTCGAATGGGGTGTGCATTTCACCTAGGTACTGTGCTGTATGGTATAAGGGAAATGTGTGGCTTTGTACACCTAGTGGTAGAGAAAGGTCACTACACCTTACATTCATTACACACTTGCAGCTCAGGCCTGAAACTACTCAGGTCTTAATTAGGAGACCAGAAGTAGGTGTCTGCAAACACAGTCAGAGAGCTTGCTTAGTCTGGACAGGGAGTCCAGGCACAAGAAGCAGTCTCCAGGAGTTTGAGCTATCTCAGTCTGGGTGCTCGATGTACCCGGACACAGGAGTAGTCTCAGTGAGAATCCGTGCGAATAGCGGCTGAATAGGAGTGGAGCTCTCTCAAGTCTGGACATTGAAGGTGCCTTCAGACACAAGGAGGAGACTCTGTGAAACTCCACGCTGGTAACTACTGAACATATGTGTTGTTTTGGGCACAGACTGGTAGAGTCTGGACCCGGATACATAGGGAAATCTATCTATGTGTAATTAGTGGCTAGACAAGCCTAGGTCTTCTGTTTATGATTTATTTTTATCTGTTTGCTGTGGACTTTAATAAAGCTGGTTGCGGCCAGTTTTCACCAGAACTGCTGTCTGAATGAACTGTTTTCGTGCCACTCTGTCTACCCAGACAGCGATCCTAGAGCTATATCCCCTGAAAAGCTTACAGTAGACAAAGAATCCAACAGCACATCTTGAATATTGGCAAAGCAAGGGGCGACAAAGAAAAGGGTAAGCCTATTACATTGGTTGCATCCCACTTTTTGGAACAACATGGTGGCAGGCACCATAGAATACATGTGATGGTGGTGGACCAAGTCCCCTTGAGTATTCGGGGTGGTGATTTAACAAAGGAACTTCTTCGTCGGGAATCCCATTGGATTTTTAATCTCAACAGTTTGTCACTGAATGGGTTGAACAAAGAGTTATTGTTCTCTGTTTTTTATGGCTGACTGACTTATCTATCATTTTATGGCTTGTTTCTTTTTTCTTATTTTTCTTTTTTCCAGGTATTTGACCCCTTTCCGGGGTGATCACCTCGTTAGGGACAGACTATTACATATCAATTGATGTCGAGTTACTTTTTTCTTCGGTCTGAAGGCACCTGAGGACTCCCTTGAAATGAGATCACCTTCATCCACCTTATAAAGAAGTCATAATTGGATATCTACTTTTATGGCTATTTCTCAATGTACTTTGTATTTTCAATTTGACTTTTCTATTTGATATACTATGGGATTCTAGCTAGTTTCTTCATCCACTGTGCACTTGATGTGCTACATCCTAGTTTACAGGGATTGGCTTGCAGTATTATATCAGCTCTTTGGAGTCCTATATATATAAAAAAAAATTTGAAAAAAGCATTGAACATTGTTCCTTGTTCGACCCATTTATAAAATCTTATAAAGTCTTTTAGATGGCTTTGACATTTCTTGGTCTGGGGTTATTCCTTAAAAACAATATGGGAGCATTTCTCTTTTGATTAAGCATTTCCATTACAGTACCATATCAGGCTTTCTTTGTGGTTTTTGCACTGTGCGTTTTATATAGGTCTATACGGGTATTTATGTATGGATTGGGTATACGGTTCGTGTTACCTTTGTAATCATTTAAAAACATTGTGGTGTGGAAAGGACTTGCTCAAGCAAGGGTATGTGTGACTGCACATAAACGAATGTACATTCATTGAGTTGGAACTAGTGTTCTGCCCCTTTTGCTTGTAAATATTGGGATGTCACCCCATTTGGAACCTATCTCGGGGACTGAATCCCTTCGTACGATGTGGCGCCCCTATTGTGGGTCAAAAGAGTGCTATCTATTCTTTTAGGTAGAGAAAACAACAATAAAATAAAATAAAAAATATATTGCAAAACATGCATGAGGTTGTAATAATAATAATAAGGGTATTTGGTAAACATAATTTTGATCAAAAGAATGTACAAGCCATCCCGCCACGTCAAGGCAACCCTTTGTGGGACATTCCTAACTCTTGTATTAAAAACCTTTCCACCTGTCAAGTGACAAATGTGAACAAGGACAGAGAGACTGAACCCACCAGTAAAAGCATAGGCCAGACAGGATGGATTTTTCAGCTCAGAAGCAGGGCGGTCACACCCTTATATGCACAAGATGCACTATTCTTTTAGGTGCCTATATGTGCTCCTTGACTTAATAAATACCTTTGAATGTGCAGTATGGCTTTTTACTTATTTGTTTATTATTACTTTTTTTTTCTTTTCATTTATAAGCCGTCAGGCACTTCTACACACAATAAAGTTCCATCTTTGTGTTAGGGGTCGAGTTCCCGCTTCTGCACAGGGGGAATCTCGAGCCATCCCTGCTGCTGTCTCCCATCCGTCTCCGGCCGCAGTGGACTCTGCTCAGCATAGATGTTGGTCCCAGCGTCTCGCCCAGTCTAACATTGTGCAGAGGATTACTGCTGCCTCTCCAGGTTCTGCTGTTGTAGCCAGTGCTGGTTAGCGGCGAGCAGACGTCTTTGGGACAAAGTCCTTGCTTTCCTCTTCTGAGCATGCCCAGGGTAAGATCTCTCATTGGAGATCAGGGGTCACATGTTCAGGTACTGCAGCAGCTCCTATTGGTCCGCCAGGAAGGTCCTGAAACCACTTTTGTTCGGGAGCAGTTTCGTATTGGTCCTTATCTGGCAGGTCCTGTAGTTGCTACTATAAAAGGGTGGCATGGTCGTGCCGCCATGCGCTAGTATCAATTACATTATGTGCTTTGCGCCAGTGTGATCTTGCACGCATGTGTTAGGGCTCGGCTGAAATAAGCCCCTAGAATACCGACACCTCCGGTGAGGAGATTGTATGCATGTGTTAAAGGCTTGTCTGAAATAAGCCCATAGAATACCGGCTTCTCCGGTGAGGAGATTGTCTGTTTGCGTTGCTGATTGCGTTTACTACGGACTGCTGTCTGCACAGCAGTTGTCTGTGCATTTCTGTGGAGTTAACAGGACACAGTCCATATCTCTGCGTCTCTACTTTAGCGACACTGTGATGTAACAGAGTTCGCTTATACCGCCGTATAGGGCCACAGTGTCTAAAGTTGCTACTCTGTGAAGTAACAGAGTTCACCTTACCGCCCTCTTACCAGCAGCAGGCTCAGCCTGCACGGTGGACCCTGGGCTGCGAACGCACTTATTATTTATATTATTTTGTGAGTTCCGCCAGCCCTAACACTTTGTTGCACCCGTCTTTATATAATAGCGACCCACTCTTTACGAGACTTCTTTAACGTATGTGTAATAAGTTGGTATATAAACGATTTTGCTCTGTTTTGTTGGGCTTTTGATTTTTGTGTGGGCACATTTTTTCCTTCTCTGCGTTTTTTGCATCTCTTGCGCTCTTCGCTGGGTTCTGTGCACCTTCAGTTGTGCCTCCCCTGTCTTGGGAGTATGCTCTTTCGGACAGGTCCATTTTGATCCCCTCTACGCTTGCGCGCCCGATGTTAACGGCGCATGCACACAATGAACAGCAGTTTTCTTATAGATACATGATTTGTCAGCCTGGTACCAGCGCGAGTGCGTGAGAACGGTTTGCAGCGCTTGCGCAATACTGGCCAGATTCTGCGTGACTGATGGAGTCTCACGTTTGCGCAGTATGAACTTCAATTGACTTTATTGACAGTGACTTTTGTCTGGTCATGTACAAGAATGGCTGCCGCCATGCTTCACCTCACCGCTCTACTGCCGATCTCTTGTTTACAGGTGACTGACTAATTAACTTGTTGAATTTGTATATATACAGTACCTCACAAATGTGAGACACAGTATGCTATTCTTCCCTGAGGAAGCCACAGTTTGCGTGGCGATACGAGTGGGTGCCTATCCACACTCCTTTCCCTCTCAGCATTCATGGCTCTATTCAGGACGTTTGGATTCTTATATATTTTGCCTGAGCTCCACTTAACTTAAGGAATGGGTTTGATAACCTCCATCCCTCTCTCATATTTCATGTGATTTATATCACTTTGAGGAACAACCCATCTCTCGGTGGGGTGTTTTGTGTTTTGTGTCTGAGCTATTTTACTCATGCACTGTTATGCAGTTTCCTAGCCCATATGGTACTGTGAATATCTTTTTTTTGTATTAGATGATCATTTTCATGTTGGGTTAGGCAATTGTTTGGGGCCATATTGTATTTGCTTTATGCTCTGGGGGAACCTTGTGTGGGTTGTCGTTGCTTCTGTACTAAGGCATGACTAATATAGGTTTCTCTATCTGTTTTTAATGTTTTTACTCATTACTGTGTTTTTGTCTTTTGTGTAATTTGATATTTGTTAATAAAGCACAATCTATTTTATATAAAATTCTGGTGTTCCCGCATATGTGGGCATGATCTTTCTTTTCTCCCCTCCTTTTTTTGATATGCACCTGTCAGGTATAAAAAACTCCTCTGTCATGGCCCACACCAAAGCAAGAAGTTCCATCCCGGAGGAGCTGGACTTGTGACGGTTTTGCTCCGTGTCCCAAAGGGACCTACAGGCATGGGCAATAACCCTTTCGTACCTGTATTGTATCTGCAAAAGGACTGCCCCAAGTCCACAGAGACTGCTATCAGTGTATAAGAGGAACGGTCGATTGAAATCTGCATAAGCCAGGATGGGGTCGATGTCAGGGCCTCATTCAGGGTCTGGAAGGCCTCCTCCTGCTTCTGTTCTCAGGGTATGCTTTGATTCTTGGGTACCCCAGCTGTCCTCCTTAGCAGCTCGTTCAGAGGGTCCGCTGTTTTCGCATAGTCCTTGATGAACCACAGATAGTACCTAGCCTATTCAAGGAAGGCTTTTAATTCCCGCAGGGTTCTGGGTGCTAGCAATTGCTGCATTGAAGCTACTTTGTCTTGAAAAGACAGGAATCTGTCCTGGGACACCTTATGGCCCAGGTACTCAATATCCTTCGTGAAAAGATTACGCTTCTTTGGCTTTACCTTAAGGACATGGGCCCGTAATTTCCAGAGTACCTGCCTGAGTCTGTTCAGGTGTTCCTGAAAGGTAGCAGAGTATACCGATATCATCCAGGTATATTAGAGTGACTTCAAAGTTCAGGACACCCAGGCACTTCTCCATCAGCCGCTGGATTGTACCTGGTGCATTGGATAGTCCAAATTGCATTCTGTTAAATTCAAACAGTCCCATGGGGAGTATGAACACTGTCTTTCTTGTATTTTTCCACCACCTTTACCTGTCAGAACACGCTAGCTAGATCCAGAGTTGAGAAGTATTTAGACTTCCCTACAGCCATCATGGACTCTTCAATGCGGGGCAGGGGGTATGAGTAATGCACGGTGCACACATTCAACCCCCGGTAGTCCACGCAAAAGTAAATGATTTCGTCCTTCTTGACAAGCTCCAATGGGGCTGCCCATGGACTCTGACTACTCTGCATCACCCCCAAATCCAAAATCTATTTCAACAAAGTCTTCACCTCCTTTTACAGCTGTCAATAGCTTTCTCGGATAGGCGACGTGTTCCCCATCGATATCTCATGGGTGATGGCGTCTGTGCAGCCAAAAGCATCGGCGCGGTGGGCAATCATGGCCTCATTTTCCCACAGCATTTCCTCAACTGCTTGTATACAATCCAGATTGAGAGCCTTCACATCCACCCCCATTTGGGTTAAGATTGGTTGCCCATTGCGGGGTTGGTCATGACTGCCAGGGTCCAAACAACATCATCTACTGGGGCCAGGGTTACTTCTTTCTGACTCAGCACTTTGATGTAGGTACACATGAGCCTGCTCCACTCCTGGAGTTAAGCAGACTTCTCTCTGTCCTACATTCACAAGTCTGATGGGTACTCATCCATTATGGACCACTGCTAATGTACTGGCTACCAGGGCATTCTGGCCTACCTCTCCTATTCCCCCTTGTTCGTTGACCGCCTCCATACCATCAAGGCTGCAGAAGGTTCCCACAGGCAGTGGCAGGATGGTCTCCCAACAAGGAGGGAGGGTGAGAGATACCCTTACGGGCACTTGGATAATTTCCACAGACTGGTGTACCGGGAGGCTCTTCTGTGTCCCACAGAAGCAGATCAGCTGTTGGAATGCTTTCTGGGTGGGTTTGTGCAGAGTGGCCTGTTTTCAATAGCCAGGCCCCCATTTAGTGAACATGATCTGGTCCAACTCTCACAGGATATTCATGCCAATTAGCACCAGTACATCTTCTTTGAATGGCTCAGGAACAAGTATTATGCCTTTTCTTCCCAATTTTTGTCCACATAGCCACACATTCATCCACGCACCCCCTGTGATGGGGATCGGTTGCTGATTATCTGCTGTTACCCCGGATCAGCATCTCCCACTCTGGCTTGGTCTACAGTCAACATCACAATACTCTGTTTCCTTCTTCTACTACCTCTGGTATTCCGGCTACTGAATCTCTCATCAATGGATTTTCTAAGATCTGGGAGTACACCAAAATCACCTTGGTGAAATCCTATGAACGGAAGAATAGAGACGCAGAGAAGAGATGTCTGGATCTGCCTTTGTTTTATCTTGGAGATAAGATTTGGCAGTTATCTAAGTATGTCCATCTCAAGTTAATCTCGTATAAATTCGGTCCTCGCTTCATTGGTCCATTCCCTATTCTAAAACACATTAATCCTGCAGCCTACAAGCTCAAACTCACGACCTCTTTATGGATCCTTAATTCATTTCTTGCATCTCTAATCAAGCCTGTTGTCCTCAGTTCATTCTTCAAAGATCCTGGTACCCTTCCTGCTCCAGTCAGCACTGAAGACGTTTTCGAGGTAGAGAATATTCTGGCCACCAAGAGGTAAGTGGAACAAACTTTTTTCTTGTGGATGGGAAGGGGTTCAGTCCTGAGGAGAGGTTGTGGGAGCCCAGGGAGAACATACATGCCCCTCTACTCCTTGAGAGATTTCTTGCAGTCTTGATGGATATGAGGGTTAAAAGGGGGAAGTACTGTAATGCGTCCCTGCATGCTTATTCTCCCCTCGGCAGGGACGCCGACTCACTCACCGCAACAGCACAGCTGTCCGGGATCTGTGCTTGGGTCCCGGAGCACTGTGCTTATTGCACGCGTGTGCGCTTCCTCCTTCATAAAGGGGCAATGCGCGCCATCCTATAGCAGGGAGACACTTATTATTTAAGTCACCTCCACCTGTATGGAGGTACCTGTGCAACATTGTTAGTCTGTTCCCAGCAGGCTTGCTAGTTCTCAGGTCCCTGTCCGTTAATACCCGCTAGTTCCGCTAGTGTCTGCCCTTCCCTATCTCTTGCTGCTGGTTCTTGCCTTGTCCCAATCCGTCCTGGATAGTACATGCCATGTTAGTCTGTATTTCAGCTGGAACCACCAGCACCTGCCATGAGAGTCTGTATATCGGCCGGACACAACTGCACCAGCCATGCAAATCAGTATTTCAGCAGGTCCCACCTGCACCTGCTGTGCCAGTCAGTAAATCAGCCGGACCTGCCTGCACTTGCTGTGCAAGTCAGTATATCAGCCGGATCCGCCTGCATCTGGCGTGCAAATCTGTATGTCAGCTGGACCTGTCTGCACCTTCTAGTGCCTATCTGTATACCAGCAGTACCCATCTGCATCTGTGGTTCCTGTGTTCCTGCCATGCCTGCCTGTATCAGCTGTACTCTCTACCGGTCTGTTCCAGCTACCTGTCCCTTGGGCAGCTTCCGTGCATCCGAGGTCTGCCCTGAAGTAGCACCTGGTGTTCATAGGGAGCCAAGCTTAACCCCACCATCAGGGGCTGTAGTGAAGAGTCATGTGCTCATCTAGTCACACCCCTCCAGGCTCTGCTTGGACCACAGCACAGTGGTTCCACCACTCCCATTACATAAACATTTGTGATTTAAAGCGAGTAATGTACACTGAATAATAATTAATATACTTTATGAGATGAACCAGTATAAATAATCTATGTTGCAAAAAATGCATTAAAACATTTAAAAAAGGCATAACATAACTCAATACAAGACCCAACAAAACACCATGACAATAGTTGTTAAAAATTCACTTTATCTCATCACATAAGAAGGCAAACCTGCTAGCATAGAAAATACAGGATGTGATATACTGTGGAAAGGAGCTAAGAGTTAAGAAAGTGAGTGTAATATATGAAGGTCCAATATAATAAATAACCAAATAAAGTGTACCAATAAACAATATAACAATAAATTAAAAAATATATGAATAATCATAAATATTACCAACAGGAATGCTGAAAAAAGCCACAGAGGGCTGCCAAAGGAGAATAAGGAGGTATGTGGAAACCCCACGTGTATCATCATGAATGTGACTTCCTCCATATTTTTCCATACTAACGGGGTCGTGCCTGTTCCTTTAGATTTTTTTCAAATATGATAGGATATCATAAGATGCAATATCACAATGCGAAATCATGATCTCAATATTTTTGTGTAGCCCCAACCTCATTGCCATTGCTTCAATTTTTTACAAGCGCTATGATAGACATGATGGATCTATGATGATGTGTCATTACTTAGAATGGGTCCATCAGGTTGTTATAAAATAAACAGAACAATGTGCGAGAATAATGGTTTATCTATTGATTACAGTAAGGAACTGTCACATAATGAATCTTTATTTCAATGCAACACTATATAATATGCTACCAAGAACACTATCTATACGCAATAACTGTACAAGAAAATATAAAAGATTGACGACACCCCCATACCACGCTAACTGCCTACATTTCCCCCTCATCCCTGCATTGGATGATGTGGTGCATTAACATTATTTCTGTTAATTACTGTCAATTACAATTAATGGTAATACAAACTCTTGAGCCCTACTTCATTCTCCTGGATCTCTCAATACTCTACCAATTACAGCATTTTTCTATTTTCTTAGATACTTGTGATACTTGTCAATACCCGTATTTTATAGGTGTCTATACTCTGAATATACCTGTTCCTTACCTTCAAAGCCCGTGAGAAACTCTCTCCTTGCTGTATGGAACCCAAGAGCTGTTATTGACCTCTGGTGACAATCTCGAACACTAAAATGCCGCTGCATCGCCATGATGACAAGTGTTGACCCCTGGATGCCAGTAGATACCTATCACTGGCTCATATTTGCTGCAAAAGTATTAAGAAATATCCAATGTGACTATATAAAGAATACAAAGAAATATTAGACCTTGCATATTTAGACTTTAATCTGCCCTAACTTACTGGTACAACAATAACACTGAAATTCTGATCTCCAAATGTAGTGAAAGTAGCGTACCAATGCATTCCTTCCTATTAAACAATATTCCTATATTAGGCACTTATTGCTGGAAATTTTTTGCCTGGATTTTTGGTTGTAACTTGCAATCTGAAAATAATATCAAACAAATGTATGAAAATGTAACAAATCTCATTCACAATCTGAGAACATTTTGTGTGCAAAAATGCACAGATTTTTAAATTTGCAGTATGTCAGTTTATAATGTGGACAGGTCATAGTTTAATTGCAGACTTTTCTCATTGAGTTTAATGGGGAAGCAACAAAATTGAACTATTGATTTTTTCTGCATTTTACATGTGGATCCAAAGCCAAATCTCTCGGTGCAAATAATCCATCAGTTTCTACAGTAATCACGTGATGGCACGTCATTAGTGTAGGATGGAGGCAAGGTCGGACTGGCCCACCGGGACACCAGATAATTCTCCAGTGGGCCCAGGACATCGTGGGACCGCTGGTTTCAACTAAATGTGTGTCCTCAAAGCACATTCAGTTGAAATGTATTGCCCCGTCGTAATAGGTCGCCGTCTTAGAACATGCCGAAGGCTGATGTGTGTGTTACTGTGTGCGCCCGTTGCAGGCGGCACATGACAATGATGTCGCAGGCGTATGACTTCACATCAGCTGCAAGCCTCAATTAGGTCGGTGGCCATTTTAACATGAGCGCTCCAGATCTCCCAAGAGCACAGGCAGGTAACAGGTTTTTATTTCTTCCCCTTCTGTCACTGTGGATGCGGCATGGAACTGGGAGCAGGCCAAGGGACCTAGGGGTACAGACAGGGTCAAGGGACCTAGGGGGTACAGACAGGGTCAAGGGACCTAGGGGGTACAGACAGGGTCAAGGGACCTAGGGAGTACACACAGGGTCAAGCGACATAGCCCCTATGTCCCTTGGCCTTGTCTTTACCCCATGTCCCTTGACCCTGGCTGTGCCCCCTATGTCCCTTGGCCCTGGCTGTGTCCCCTAGGTTCCTTGACCCTGCTGTGTTTTACAGTCGATGCTCCACTATAAAGAGGATAACGACTAACAGGTACTGTATTTGCATATAGCTGTAGGATGGGCCCTTAGGGTCAATTCCTCTTATGGGCCCCAGACACCTCAGTCCGACCCTGGATGGAAGCATGATATCATGCAGATTTCCTTACTGCGGATTGGCTGCAGCAAATCCGGTATTTGTGGATGTACAGTGATAGCAGTCAAGCAGTAAAGGGGCACACCAGAGCTGAAGAAGATACTAAGACATGTTCTACACCACGGCATGTTTTGATCATCATATGACAGGAGAGGCTAATCTATAAGTTTCATGAAAAAAATGTATAGCAGTAAGTTTCTGAACTTTTCAGAACAGGAAGTTTTCTTTAAGACACAATCACTTCAGTCCTCTGCCTTATAAATAGTATATCATGCATATAAGTACTGGCATGAGACATACATCCTCCCACAATATACCCTCTCACCACCTCCTCCATCTCCACCCTAAGCAAATGTTATCCTGTTAATTCAGCATGTACTCATGGAAAACGATGTCTTAGTAAAATATTACCCAATCCTGAACCAAGTGCCCGTTTACGGAGTGATGCACATTGATACATATGCCCCTTTCCCTGTAGCACAAGGCAAGAACCTGGCACAGGTGCCATTACCTGAACAAGAAGTGATATGGTCCTTTATCCAGCCTGTAAGAAAACCTTATGCAGCACCTATCCACTTCTGTTTAGGATGTTTGTATTGCTTCCTGCTGCTTTCACTATGGGAACAACTTTCTAGACAATTGCCAGCTTTTCAAAAGAAAGTGTCTGCTGAGTGATTCAGTCCTCGCCCGAAAAGTCACGTGTCCTGCACAAAAGAGCATTGCAAAATCATTGGGACTGAGCTTATAATCACTTCGCTGCTGTGACCTACAGCGCTCTTTACATGGTTATTATTACTAGAAAGAAGGGAACAACGCAGAATCATGTACTGCTTTTACTGTCCGATGTACTGTATCTGTATGCATACTAAGTAACGACTGCAATACAATGTCGGAGTAAATGTGTGCATGGCACAATATCCAAGCAGATTAGTGGCTGAAAGAAATAAGCATTAAGGCCTCTTTCACATTTCCGGCGGGCGCCTGCTGCGCCCCCGGCATTTTGCCGCAGCGCCGCATCTGAAAACTTTCACACTTCCGGCGGCCAAAATGCGTTTTTTTGCCGGATGGTTTCTGATGCTTGGAGAGATCAGAAACCATCCGGCAAAAAAAAAAAACGTTACATGCAGCGTTTTTTCCAAACGCCGCAATGTACATTTGCTCCGCATCCGGACAAAACCGCATGCAACGCATTGACATGCGGCGCCATCCGGCGCTAATGCATGTCAATGTGAAAAAAGCCGCATGCGGCGCATCAGATTTTCAGATGCGGCGCTGCGGCAAAATGCCGGGGGCGCCGCCAAGGCGCCCGCCGGAAATGTGAAAGAGGCCTTAGCGACCCTTGTAGAATTCTCATGCAAAACCACTTCAATGAGTAACATACAAGTTACCGTAGATTTTAGGAGCATGCAAATTTCAAGAATACGGCAGAAAAATCTGGGCCTGCATAAATAGCAAAGCAGATTTTTCATGGAAAATTTTTAATAAATTGTTGCATCAATGTTTAGCCACATTTCCATGGCATTCTTTAGACGACTAAAACGCTACAGCCAGATGATAGTTTCAAACATATGTAGCAAGGGGACACGGAGGGGGTGGGGGTAGTTGTGGCCGAGTTATTTAAAGGCACAGCTCACAGACAGAGTCCACTGAGCAAACGGTCAGCGAGTACCCCCGGCCCCTTGTACATGAATAGACGGGACCGACACAGCTTTTCACATACACCCAGCGACCACTGGTTCCTTTCACATTCTGCAAGTGGTTGTGACTGTTCACAACCTGTAAAGGTGAGTGCACCAACCGTGTATTGTCACCCAAAATATCACTTTTATTGCCCTATGTGCGCTCTCTTTCCTTAATTTCTAATAAACAATGATGAAATAGCAGAAAAAAGAGTGCAACACTGGATTCCTGATCTCTCCCTGACACTCTCCACAGTCCGCACCCACAGCAGCTGCATCAGCCGAAGATTAGCAGTAGTCCACGTGCTGAAGTCTGGGCATTTTAAACCCCTGCAGCAGGGGCCACTCCAGAGTCCTGGGGCCCGTGTTGCGGTCTTTTGTCTTTTCAGCCTTTGAGTGATTCCATAATTTTTTCCCTATACTTGGTTAAAAAAATAACCATTACTGACTACCACATTATTTGTTCTTGATTTCTTTTAGTGTTTCATAAAGCCAGAAAGTTGCCATTTGAAATGACTTCAGTTTTGTGCCATGTCTGTGATCTGTTTTTTTTTTAACAAAATAAAACAACTGAATGAACATTGTCCAAAGCTGGTGATTCCATAATTTTTGCCAGGGGTTGTAATATCAGCAAAAAAATGGGTTAACCAGGAGCATATGTAAGTAATGTGAACAGACTCTATTAACAGTTTGTGAGACTTATGGCAAACAATGGATTAACCAGCAAATCTGAGGGATTTTAAAAATCATAGGAGTTTGAAAAGATTTTTATCATTTAGGGTAAGTGCACACATTGCGGAATGACTTGCGGATTTTTCTGCTCGGATTTTGCTAAATCCGCAGGTAAAATGACCTGCGTTTTACCTGCGGATTTAGTGTGGATTTAGTGCGGATTTTCCGCATTTTTTGTGCGGATTTCCCCTGCGGATTTCTATAATGGAGCAGGTGTAAAATCGCTGCGGATTCCAAACAAATTAAAAAACAAAAGAGATGCAATGCAATATAGTGTAAAAAAATAAAATAATTTAAAAAAAAAAATATTACTAAATCAATCAATATGTTCACAACACCAATTGAAATCACACCTCAAAGTGCGGATGGATGACCATCCAATTAGTTATACTGAACACCCAGGTGCAAAAGAAACAGGGGGAAAAAACACCACCAAGGCAGGATAAGACTCAATATGCATTTTTTATTGAAAATATAACATTGAAAATTGCACATACATAATATACCATATAATATAAAAATGATGTTAAAAAGGAAAGCAAAAAACACCACCCTCCAGTACCCAATACGATTATATCACATACAGGAATGTAACTATGAGTGTATTAGTATAAACACGGAAAATGCGTGCTATATGTGTTGCAATAAACCCAAATGCTCAAAAACCTGACACAACTATGATACGAAAATAAATATATTGCCGTATTAGTGGGTCAAATAATCGCCAAAAAGGGAAAAATGAACTGAGTGACCACCAATAATAATGAGTACTTGGCCAAAATGTGCAACTAATAAACCAAACAACATGTGCTGCCATAAAAATAATGGGGCAGAAATCACTGTACTGGAAAATCCGAGGAAAGAGTGATGAAGCTCCTAACGCCCGACGCGCGTTCGGAATATCTTCGAATAAATATATATGCCCAGTAATATAGTGGATCAAATAATCAGGCCAAGAGAAAGTGTGTAATAAATGAACTGAGTGTGACACACCAATAATAAATGAGCTACTTGGGGCCAAAAAAGTGCTGCAACTAATTAGAAACAAATACAACATGTGCTGCCATAAAAAATAATGGGGCAGAAATCACTGTACCTGGAAAATCCCGGAGGGGAAAGAAAGAGGGTGAATGAAATGCTTCCTAGAACGCGCCCCGACGCGCGTTTCGGAAAATATCCTTCGAAGGATATTTTCCGAAACGCGCGTCGGGGCGCGTTCTAGGAAGCATTTCATTCACCCTCTTTCTTTCCCCTCTGGGATTTTCCAGGTACAGTGATTTCTGCCCCATTATTTTTTATGGCAGCACATGTTGTATTTGTTTCTAATTAGTTGCAGCACTTTTTTGGCCCCAAGTAGCTCATTTATTATTGGTGTGTCACACTCAGTTCATTTATTACACACTTTGTTTCTCTTGGCCTGATTATTTGATCCACTATATTACTGGGCATATATATTTATCTGCCGTATCACTAGTTTGTGTGCAGGCATATTATTTTGAGCACTTTGTGGTTTTTATTTGCAACACATATAGCACGCATTTTTCCGTGTTTTATTTCACTAATACACTTCATTTTCAGGTTTACATTTACCTGGTTATATGAATATAAATCCCGGTTATTGGGTACTGGAGGGTGGTGTTTTTTGCTTTCCTTTTTAACATCATTTTTATATTATATGGTATATTATGTATGTGCAATTTTCAATGTTATATTTTCAATAAAAAATGCATATTGTGTCTTATCCTGCCTTGGTGGTGTTTTTTCCCCCTGTTTCTTTTGCACCTGGGTGTTCAGGATTCCAAACAAAGAAGTGACATGCTGCGGATTCAAATCCGCAGCAAATCCGAGCGGAAAAATCCTCATGTGCACTGCGTTTTTTTTTTACATTGATTATAATGCTACTGTACAACGCAACAGAAACTGCTGCGGATCCGCAGGGTCAAATTTGCTGCAGATCCACAGCAGAATCCGCAACGTGTACACACAGCCTTATTATTATTTATTTATATAGCACCATTGAGTCCATGGTGCTGTACATGAGAAGGGGTTACATACAAATTACAGATATCACTTACAGTAAACAAACTAACAATCAGAGACTGATACAGAGGGGAGAGGACCCTGCCCTTGTGGGCTTACATTCTACAGGATGGTGGGGAAGGAGACAGTAGGTTGGGGGGTTGCAGCAGCTCCGGTGTTGGTGAGTCGGTAGCTCTGGTAGTTGTGAGGAGGCAGCAGGGTCATTGCAGGCTGCAAGCTTCCCTGAAGAGGTGGGTTTTTAGCTTCCGTCTGAAGGATTCAAATGTGGTTGATAATCGGACGTGTTGGGGCAAAGAATTCCAGAGGATGGGGGATATTCGGGAGAAGTCTTGGAGGCGGCTAGGTGAGGAGCGAATAAGTGTGGAGGAGAGAAGGAGGTCTTGAGAGGATCGGAGATACGTGAGGGAAGATATCTGGAGATTAGTTCAGAGATACTGTATATGGAGGAGACAGGTTATAGATGGCTTTGTAGGTCAGTATTAGTAATTTGAACTGGATATGCTAAGGGAAAGGGAGCCAGTGAAGAGATTTGCAGAGGGGATAAGTGGAGGAGTAGCGAGGAGAGAGATGTATTAGTCGGGCAGCAGAGTTAAGGATTGACTGGAGATGTGCGAGGGTGTTAGCAGGGAGGCCACAGAAAAGGATGTTGCAGTAGTCGAGGCGGGAGATGATGAGGGCATGCACAAGCATTTTAGTAAATTGAGGGTTGAGGAAAGGATGGATTACGGAAATATTTTTGAGCTGGAGGCGGCAGGAGGTGGAAAGAGCTTGGATGTGCGGTTTGAAGGACAGGGCAGAGTCAAGGGTTACTCTGAAGCAGCGGACTTCCGGTACAGGGGAAAGCATGATTATAGATAGATCAGGTAAGGAAGATCTGTGAGATGGAGGAAAGATGATAAGTTCAGATTTTTCCACATTGAGTTTGAGGAAGCGAGAGAAGAAGAAGGAGGATATAGCTGATTGACACTCCAGGATTCTGGACAGCAGAGAGGTGACGTCTGGGCAGGAGAAGTAGATCTGAGTGTCATCAGCATAAAGGTGGTACTGGAATCCATGTGACTTTATGAGTTGCCCCAGGCCAAGTGTATAGATTACAAGAGTAGGAGTCCTAGAACAGAGCCTTAGGGGACTCCAACAGAGAGAGCGTGGGATGAGGAGGTAGTGTGGGAGTTGGAGACGCTGAATGTACGGATGGAAAGGTAAGGGGAGATCCAGGATAAGGTGAGGTCTTTGATGCCAAAGGAGGAGAGGATCGGTAGTAGGAGGCAGTAGTCAACTGTTTCGAAAGCAGAGGACAGGTCTAGAAGGAAGAGTATAGAGTATTGTCCGTTAGTTTTAGCTGTAAGTAGGTCGTTAGTAATTTTGGTCACGGCTGTCTCAGTGGAGTGATGGGGCAGAAACCAGATTATAGATTGTCAAAGAGCAAGTTAGATGAGAGGTGGGAGGAAAGTTCAGCGTGGATGTGCTGCTCCAGGAGTTTGGAAGCGAATGGGAGCAGCAATATTGAGCGATAGCTGGACATAACAGTTGGCTTTTTAAGGATAGGCATTATTATGGCATGTTTGAAAGCAGAAGGGAAGGTACCAGAAGTTAGTGATAGGTTGAAGACGTGGGTTAGGGATGGGATAAGAGTGGAGGTGAGGTTTGGGAGGAGGTGGGATAGGATGGGATCGAGTGCACAGGTGGTGAGGTGTGATTTGGAGAGGAGATAATTAAGCTCCCCTTCAGTGATGTTGGAGAGGGAGGTTATGGGATTTAGGCATTGGTCTGGTATACAATGCGGTTGCTGCATAGTATGAACAGACTCTAAGTATTAGTCTGAGAAGAATAGATATGGCAAATGATGGGTTAACCATTTGATCTTGTGGTGCCATATATGATAGTTTTAAAATTCACAGAATTCTGGCCTAGGGGGATAATGTCACTGAGACAAGCTGCATATCTTGTAAAGTTCAATGTGTAGCAGATTAAATGGCAGTGGCCATATGGGAAGTTGTGGAGCCCGACCCAGAAGCCGAGACAGGTGCGTAACAATATGTACAGTGGGTATGGAAAGTATTCAGACCTCTTTAAATTTTTCACTCTTTGTTTCATTGCAGCCATTTGGTAAATTCAAAAAAGTTTTTTTTTTCTCAGTAACGTACACTCTGCAACCCATATTGACGGAAAAAAACAGAAATGCAGAAATTTTTGCAAATTTATTAAAAAAGAAAATCCGAAAAATCACATAGTCATAAGTATTCAGACCCTTTGCTCTGACACTCATATTTAAGTCACATGCTGTCTATTTCCTTGTTAACCTCCTACAGTTGGTTCTACTCCTTCATTGGAGACTAGCTGTGTTTAATTAAACTGATAGTACTTGATTTGGAAAGGCACACACCTGTTTATATAAGACCTCACAGCTCACAGTGCATGTCAGACCAAATGAGAATCATGAGGTCATAGGAACTGGCCAAAGAGCTCAAAGACAGAATTGTGGCAAGGCACAGATCTGGCCAAGGTTACAAAAAAATTTCTGCAGTACGCAAGGTTCCTAAGAGCACAGTGGCCTCCATAATCCTTAAATGAAAGAAGTTTAGGACCACCAGAAGTCTTCCTAGACCTGGCCATCCAGCCAAACTGAGAAAGTGTGGGAGAAGAGCCTTTGTGATAGAGGTAAAGAAGAACCCCAAGATCTCTGTGGCTGAGCTCCATAGATGCAGTAGGGAGATGGGAGAAAGTTCCACAAAGTCAACTATCACTGCAGCCCTCCACCAGTCGGGTCTTTATGGCAGAGTGGCCCGACGGAAGCCTCTCATCAGGGCAAGACATATGAAAGCCCGCATAGGGTTTGCTAAAAAACACATGAAGGACTCCCAGATTATGAGAAATAAGATTATCTGGTCGGATGAGATGAAGATAGGCCTTTTTGGTGATAATTCTAAGTGGTATGTGTGGAGAAATCCACCAACAGTGAAACATGGCGGTGGCAGCATCATGCTATAGGGTGTTTTTTCAGCTGCAGGGACAGGACGACTGGTTGCAATTGAAGGAAACATGAATGCGGCCAAGTACATAGATATCCTGGATGAAAACCTCTTCCAGAGTGCTCCGGACATCAGACTTGGCCGAAGGTTCACCTTCCAACAATACAATGACCCTAAGCACACAGCTGAAATAAAAAAAGAGTGGCTTTGGAACAACTCTGTGACCATTCTTGACTGGCCCAGTTAAGCCCTTACTTAAACCCAATTGAGCATCTCTGCTGAGACATGAAAATGGCTGTCCACCAACGTTCACCATCCAACCTGACGGAACTAAAAAGGATCAGCAAGGAAGAATGTCAGAGGATACCCAAATCCAAGTGTGAAAAACTTTTGCATCATTCCCAAGAAGACTCATGGCTGTACTAGCTCAAAAGGGTGCTTCTACTCAATACTGAGCAAAAGGTCTGAATACTTATGACCATGTGATATTTCAGTTTTTCAATTTTAATAAATTTGCAAAAATTTCTACCTTTCTTTTTTTTCATTCAAGATGGGGTGCAGATTGTACATTAATGAGAAAAAAATGAACTTTTTTGAATTTACCAAATGGCTGCAATGAAACAAAGAGTGAAAAATGTAAAGGGGTCTGAATAATTTCCATACCCACTGTATATTGTGACATTGCATTAGGTGGTAAAGGTGTTGTATTGTACTGCTTGAACCTCTTAAAAAATGTAAATGCTCCTTTACTTTGAATATTATTTGGATATGCAACTGAATGTAATTTATTGTTTTTTTATTCCCAGTCTCCATTTCCTGATGGAGCCAAGTTAAAACTGTAATTGGATTTGAAGAAATAAGTGTGGGTAGAAGAGTGTTTATGGTGTTGATTTTGAAAATCAATGAGCAATACAAAACAGTCACCTCAGTATATTGTCTAAGAAATGCCAATATTCCAATATCATTGGTGGAAAAAGGAACTCAGAACCAGAAATGCATTAAATTAACTTAAATTAAAGGGCAAGACCAAATGGTGTGGCTGAAACTTACCCCTTTCTCCAGCACAGGCCACTGGCAACATCATTTTGTTATTTATCAAGAAAACAAAAGGATTGATGTTTGATACCAAACTGCCTTCTTCTCTACCCCGACAGATGATAAGAGATTCACATTAGTCAGCCAGTCCAGCAGACATAAGTTGGTTTGACCAACTTTAATGTATAACGACCTTGTCAAATGCTTATGCAAAATGCTGCCCAAAATACATGAGATGTAATGATTGTGGTTGCAAAGGGGTGCAACAGCGACTGGGCCTGTGAGGGATGGGGTCTCACTGAAGACAGCAGCTATTTCAGCTGGATGTGTGTTCGAGGACATAAATTCAGCTAAAATGTATTGCACTGAAATACACGTGACGTTGGCAGATGGTGCAACGCAGAGACATCATAAATCGCTCATAGCAGGAACACTGTTCAGCTACCATTCTCTACGTCGGCTACAGAAGAGGACACGATGTAACATGGAAGCGGGGGAAGGTGAGTGGAGTCTTTTTTCTTTATGCGTTAGAGAACAGCAGCAGAACGGGGCATATATAAGATGAAGGAACCCGGGATGGCGGGAGGCATGTATACAAGGATGGGGAACTTATATGCTAGAAAGGGACCCAGGATGGGGGACATATATACCAAGAAGAGAATCAAAGATTGGGGATATACAGCTCTGGCAAAAATTAGGAGACCACAGCAAAATTTTCAGTTTGTCTGATTTTTCCCTTTATAGGTATACTAGTGATGAACCCGTTCTACGCCCGGGTGGCAAGCATTTTATAATTACATGGTATCCCATTCTGGTATGTGCTGCCCCCCTCCTATCCTGGTATGCATGGCACCCCTCATCCCTATCCTGGTATGTATGGTCCCCTCACCCCCACCCAAATCTACTATGCATGGCACCCCATTCTTCATCCTGGTATGCAAGGTCACCTCCTGCCAATTCTGGAATGCATGGTCCCCTCACCCCCCAATTCTGGTATGAATGGTCCCGTTACCCCCAATTCTGGTATGAATGGTCCCCTCATCGCCCAATCCTGATGTGCATGGTCCGCTCACCCTCCAATCCTGATGTGCATGGTCCCCTCACCCCCCAACTGTGATGTGCATGGTCCCCTCACCCCCCAACCCTGATGTGCATGGTCCCTCACCCCCAATCCTGATGTGCATGGTCCCCTCACCCCCCAACCCTGATGTGCATGGTCCCCTCACCACCCAATCCTGATGTGCATGGTCCCCTCACCCCCCAATCCTGATGTGCATGGTCCCTCACCCCCAATCCTGATTGCATGGTCCCTCTCACCCCCCAACCCTGATGGCATGGTCCCCTCACCCCCCAATCCTGATGTGCATGGTCCCCTCACCCCCAATCCTGATGTGCATGGTCCCCTCACCCCCCAATCCTGATGTGCATGGTCCCCTCACCCCCAATCCTGATGTGCATGGTCCCCTCACCCCCAATCCTGATGTGCATGTCCCCTCACCCCCAACCTGATGTGCATGGTCCCTCACCCCCAACCTGATGTGCATGGTCCCCTCACCCCCCAATCCTATGTGCATGGTCCCCTCACCCCCCAATCCTATGTGCATGGTCCCTCACCCCCAACCTGATGTGCATGGTCCCTCACCCCCCAACCTGATGTGCATGGTCCCCTCACCCCCCAATCCTGATGTGCATGGTCCCCCCACCCCCCAACCTGATGTGCATGGTCCCCTCACCCCCCAATCCTGATGTGCATGGTCCCCCCCCCCCAATCCTGATGTGCATGTCCCCCACCCCCCAATCCTGATGTGCATGGTCCCCTCACCCCCAATCCTGATGTGCATGGTCCCCTCACCCCCCAATCCTGATGTGCATGGTCCCCTCACCCCCCAATCCTGATGTGCATGGTCCCCTCACCCCCCAATCCTGATGTGCATGGTCCCCTCACCCCCAATCCTGATGTGCATGGTCCCCTCACCCCCAATCCTGATGTGCATGGTCCCCTCACCCCCCCAACCTGATATGCATGGTCCCCTCCACCCCCAAATCCTGATGTGCATGGTCCCCTCACCCCCCAATCCTGATGTGCATGGTCCCCTCACCCCCCAATCCTGATGTGCATGGTCCCTCACCCCCCAACCCTGATGTGCATGGTCCCCTCACCCCCCAATCCTGATGTGCATGGTCCCCTCACCCCCAATCCTGATGTGCATGGTCCCCTCACCCCCCAATCCTGATGTGCATGGTCCCCTCACCCCCCAATCCTGATGTGCATGGTCCCCTCACCCCCAATCCTGATGTGCATGGTCCCCTCACCCCCCCAACCCTGATGTTGCATGGTCCCTCACCCCCCATCCTTTGCATGGTCCCCCCATCCTGATGTGCATGTCCCCCACCCCAATCCTGATGTGCATGGTCCCCTCACCCCCCAATACTGATGTGCATGGTCCCCTCACCCCCAATCCTGATGTGCATGGTCCCCTCACCCCCAATCCTGATGTGCATGGTCCCTCACCCCCAATCCTGATGTGCATGGTCCCCCACCCCCAACCTGATGTGCATGGTCCCTCACCCCCCAATCCTGATGTGCATGGTCCCCTCACCCCCCAATCCTGATGTGCATGGTCCCTCACCCCAACCTGATTGCATGGTCCCCCACCCCAATCCTGATGTGCATGGTCCCTCACCCCCCAATCCTGATTCATGTCCCCTCACCCCCAATCCTGATGTGCATGGTCCCCCATCCCCCCCAATCCTGATGTGCATGGTCCCCTCACCCCCCAATCCTGATGTGCATGGTCCCCTCACCCCCCAATCCTGATGTGCATGGTCCCCTCACCCCCCCAATCCTGATGTGCATGGTCCCCTCACCCCCCATCCTGATGTGCATGGTCCCCTCACCCCCCAATCCTGATGTGCATGGTCCCCCACACCCCCAACCTGATGTGCATGGTCCCTCACCCCCCAATCCTGATGTGCATGGTCCCCTCACCCCCAACCCTGATTGCATGGTCCCTCACACCCCCCAATCCTGATGTGCATGGTCCCCTCACCCCCCAATCCTGATGTGCATGGTCCCCTCACCCCCCAATCCTGATGTGCATGGTCCCCTCACCCCCAATCCTGATGTGCATGGTCCCTCACCCCCAATCCTGATGTGCATGGTCCCCCTCACCCCCCAATCCTGATGTGCATGGTCCCCTCACCCCCCAATCCTGACAATGTGCATGGTCCCCTCACCCCCAATCCTGATGTGCATGGTCCCCTCACCCCCCAATCCTGATGTGCATGGTCCCCTCACCCCCCAATCCTGATGTGCATGGTCCCCTCACCCCCAATCCTGATGTGCATGGTCCCCTCACCCCCAACCCTGATGTGCATGGTCCCCTCACCCCCCAATCCTGATGTGCATGGTCCCCTCACCCCCAATCCTGATGTGCATGGTCCCTCACCCCCCAATCCTGATGTGCATGGTCCCCTCACCCCCAATCCTGATGTGCATGGTCCCTCACCCCCAATCCTGATGTGCATGGTCCCCTCACCCCCAATCCTGATGTGCATGGTCCCCTCACCCCCCAATCCTGATGTGCATGGTCCCCTCACCCCCCCAATCCTGATGTGCATGGTCCCCTCACCCCCAATCCTGATGTGCATGGTCCTCTCACCCCCCAATCCTGATGTGCATGGTCCCCTCACCCCCAATCCTGATGTGCATGTCCCCTCACCCCCCAATCCTGATGTGCATGGTCCCCTACCCCTCTCTGAGGCATGTCCCCCAATCCTGATGTGCATGGTCCCCTCACCCCCCAATCCTGATGTGCATGGTCCCTCACCCCCCAATCCTGATGTGCATGGTCCCTCACCCCCAATCCTGATGTGCATGGTCCCCTCACCCCCCAATCCTGATGTGCAGGTCCCCTCAACCCCCCAATCCTGATGTGCATGGTCCCCTCACCCCCAATCCTGATGGCATGGTCCCCTCACCCCCCAATCCTGATGTGCATGGTCCCACTCACCCCCCAATCCTGATGTGCATGGTCCCCTCAACCCCCCAATCCTGATGTGCATGGTCCCTCACACCCCAATCCTGATGTGCATGGTCCCCTCACCCCCCAATCCTGATGTGCATGGTCCCCTCACCCCCCAATCCTGATGTGCATGGTCCCCTCACCCCCAATCCTGATGTGCATGGTCCCCTCACCCCCCAACCTGATGTGCATGGTCCCCTCACCCCCCAATCCTGATGTGCATGGTCCCTCACCCCCCAATCCTGATGTGCATGGTCCCCTCACCCCCCAATCCTGATGTGCATGGTCCCCTCACCCCCCAATCCTGATGTGCATGGTCCCCTCACCCCCAATCCTGATGTGCATGGTCCCTCACCCCCCAACCTGATGTGCATGGTCCCCTCACACCCCCCAATCCTGATGTGCATGTCCCTCTCACCCCCAACCTGATGTGCATGTCCCTCACACCCCCAATCCTGATGTGCATGGTCCCCACCCCCCCAATCCTGATGTGCATGGTCCCCTCACCCCCCAATCCTGATGTGCATGGTCCCCTCACACCCCCAATCCTGATGTGCATGGTCCCCTCACCCCCCAATCCTGATGTGCATGGTCCCCTCACCCCCAATCCTGATGTGCATGGTCCCCTCACCCCCCAATCCTGATGTGCATGGTCCCTCACCCCCCAATCCTGATGTGCATGGTCCCCTCACCCCCCAATCCTGATGTGCATGGTCCCCTCACCCCCCAATCCTGATGTGCATGGTCCCCTCACCCCCAATCCTGATGTGCATGGTCCCCTCACCCCCCAATCCTGATGTGCATGGTCCTCTCACCCCCCAATCCTGATGTGCATGGTCCCCTCACACCCCCAATCTGATGTGCATGGTCCCCTCACCCCCCAATCCTGATGTGCATGGTCCCCTCACCCCCAATCCTGATGTGCATGGTCCCCTCACCCCCAATCCTGATGTGCATGGTCCCCTCACCCCCCCAATCCTGATGTGCATGGTCCCCTCACCCCCAATCCTGATGTGCATGGTCCCCTCACCCCCAACCCTGATGCATGGTCCCCTCTCACCCCCCAATCCTGATGTGCATGGTCCCCTCACCCCCAATCCTGATGTGCATGTCCCCTCACACCCCAATCCTGATGTGCATGGTCCCCTCACCCCCCAACCTGATGTGCATGGTCCCCCACCCCCAATCCTGATGTGCATGGTCCCTACACCCCCATCCTGATGTGCATGGTCCCCTCACCCCCCAATCCTGATGTGCATGTCCCCTCACCCCCCAATCCTGATGTGCATGGTCCTCACCCAATCCTATGCAGGTCCCCACCCCCAATCCTGATGTGCATGGTCCCCTCACCCCCCAATCCTGATGTGCATGGTCCCTCACCCCCCAATCCTGATGTGCATGGTCCCCTCACCCCCCAATCCTGATGTGCATGGTCCCCCACCCCCCAATCCTGATGTGCATGGTCCCATCACCCCCAATCCTGATGTGCATGGTCCCCTCACCCCCCAATCCTGATGTGCATGGTCCCCACCCCCAAATCCTGATGTGCATGGTCCCCTCACCCCCCAATCCTGATGTGCATGGTCCCCTCACCCCCCAATCCTGATGTGCATGTCCCCTCACACCCCCAATCCTGATGTGCATGGTCCCTCACCCCCATCCGATTCAGGTCCCACCCCACGAGCATGGTCCCACCCACCCTCTGCCCCCCCCAATGTCCACCCACCGATGTACCCCACTGGCCTCCCCCACATCGTCACCCACCAGCTGTCCTACCCAATCTGAGTCTGCCACCCCAGATGGCTTCCCCCCACCTGATGCATCCCCCCCCAACCGAGCATGGCCCCACCCCCGTGCAGCCCCCAATCCTGATTCATGTCCTCCCCCCATCTGTGTGCATGTCCACCCATCCTGGCGTCCCCACCCCACCTGAGTGCATCCCACCCATCTGTGTGCATGCCCCCCCCCAACCTAGTCATGGTCCTCACCCCAACCTGATGTGCAGTCCTCACCCCAATCTATGTGCATGTCCCACCCCAACCGATGCATGCCTCACCCCATGATGTGCATGGTCCCCTCCCCCACTGATGCAGTCCCACCCCCCACCCATGATTCATGTCCCCCCCCACCTGATTGCATGGTCCCACCCCAATCCTGAGTGATGTCCTCACCCATCCTGATTGCATGCCCCCACCCCCATGTCCTACCCCAACATGCAGCCCACCCTTGCAGTCCCACCCAATCCATTGCATGCCCACCCCACTATCAGTCCCCCCCTTGTCTCCCACCCATGTCACCCACATTGAGCCTCCCCCACCATGCTGTCCTACCATAGTCCCCACCCCAACATCCCCCCACTGTGCCCCCCCCGATGCCACCCACTTTATGCCTACCCACTTTCCCCCCCCCCACGGATGGTCCCACCCCCCAGTAGTCCCCACCACCCCCACGATGCATGTCCCACCCCATGATGTGCATGGTCCCCTCACCCCAATCCTGATGTGCTGTCCTCACCCCCATCCTGTGTCTTCCCCCCACCCCTATGCATGTCCCTCCCCCCCAATCGATGTGCATGCCCTCCCCCCCCCATTATGGTCCCCTCACCCCCATCTGTTGCATGGTCCCTCACCCCCAATCCTGATGGCATGTCCCTCCCCCCATCCTGATGTGCATGGTCCCTCACCCCCATCTATTGATGTCCCTCACCCCCAACCTGATTGCATGGTCCCTACCCCCCATCCTGTGTGTTGGTCCCTCACCCCCCAATCCTGTTCATGGTCCCTCACCCCCAATCCTGATGTGCATGGTCCCTCACCCCCCAATCCATGTGCATGTCCCTCACCCCCAATCCTGATTGCATGGTCCCTCACCCCTCCTGATGTGCATGGTCCCCTCCCCCCCATCCTGATGTGCATGGTCCCTCACCCCCCAACCTGATGTGCATGGTCCCCTCACCCCCCACCGTGCATGTCCCCCCCACCCAATCATTGCATGGTCCCTACCCCCAATCCTGATGTGCATGGTCCCTACCCCCAATCCTGATGTGCATGTCCCCTCACCCCCAATCCGATGTCAGGTCCCTCACCCCCCAACCTGTGCATGTCCCCCCCCCCCAACCGATGTGCATGGCCCCCCCCCCAATCCTGATGTGCAGTCCCCTCACCCCCAATCCTGATGTGCATGGTCCCCTCACCCCCAACCTGATGTGCATGGTCCCCTCACCCCCATCCTGATGTGCATGGCCCCCCACCCCCCAATCCTGATGTGCATGTCCCCTCACCCGTTCCCCACCCCATCATGGTGCATGGTCCCCCACCCCCCCCTGATGTGCATGGTCCCCTCCCCCCCAATCCTGATGTGCATGGTCCCCTCACCCCCCAATCCTGATGTGCATGGTCCCCTCACCCCCCAAC
>JARQOD010000004.1:103638830-103664129 GCA_033576555.1 Oophaga sylvatica | reverse complement strand
GAAACAGGATTAAGAATCTCAATGATCTTATAAGGTCCAATGAACCTAGGCTTAAATTTAGAGATGTACTCTCATAGGAATATTCTTTGAGGACAACCAGACCAAGTCCCCCACTTTAAACCGAGGACCATCAGTCCCTATGCCGGTTAGCAAACCGCTGGGCCTTCTCCTGAGAGAGGGACAACCTCTCCACTACCTGGTCCCAAATCTGTTGCATACGCTCCACAACAGAGTCAACACCTGGACAGACAGAAGCCTCCGTCGTCCTGAAAAAAATCGAGGGTGAAACCCAAATTACAGAAAAACGGAGACATCAAGTGGCAGAGCTAGCCCTATTATTAAAGCAAACTCAGCCAAAGGTAAAAAGAGACCAGTCATCCTGATCAGCAGACACAAAGCATCTCAGATAAGTCTCCAATGTCTGGTTTGTTCTCTCAGTTTGACCATTGGTCTGAGGATGAAATGCCGAGGAGAAAGACAATTGAACACCCAGTTTAGAACAAAAAGTCCTCCAAAATCTGGAAACAAACTGGACTCCTCTGTCAGACACAATGTTCTCAGGAATGCCGTGTAAACGAACCACGTGCTGAAGAACAACGGCACCAATTCAGAGGAGGAAGGCAAACTTAGGTAATGGCACAAGATGTATCATTTTGAAAACCTATCACAAATTACCCAGATGGTGGTCATTCTCTGAGAAACAGGAAGTCGTAAATGAAATCCATAGAGATATGGGTCCATGGTCTCTTGGGCACAGGCAATGGCATCAACAAACCACTAGAGCGAGAGCAAGGCTTGGAGCGAGAGAAAGTCCCGCAGGACTGCACAAATTCCCTGACATCACGAGACAAGGGATAGGCCACCAAAAGGACCGACTAACCAAAGTCTCTGGTACCAAAAATTCCGGGATGCCCAGCCAATGCGGAACAATGAATCTCAGACATCACACTCTTTTTCCACTGGTCCGGGACAAACAATTTTCCAACAGGGCAGCACTCGGGCCTATCCTCCTGACACCCCTCCAGAGCAAGTCTCAAATTGGGCGAGATGGCGGAAAGAACTACACCCTCTTTCAAAATAACAGAAGGATCAGATAACTCAGGAGAGTCCGCAAGGAAACTCCTCGAGAGGGCATCCGCCTTAACATTCTTAGTGCCAGGAAGAAAGGAAACCACAAAATTAAAACGTGTGAAAAACAAGGCCCACCTGGCCTGTCTAGGATTGAGTCGCTTGGCAGATTCCAGATAGACCAGATTCTTATGGTCCGTAAGGACCACCACCTGATGTTTGGCTCCCTCCAGCCAATGTCTCCACTCTTCAAAAGCCCACTTCATGGCCAATAACTCCCGATTACCCACGTCATAATTACGTTCAGTAGGAGAAAATTTTCGAGAGAAAAAGGCACAAGGGTTACTTTTAGAGGTCTCTGAATCTTTTTGGGACAAAACGGCACCTGCCCCAATTTCAGAGGCATCAACCTCCACCTGAAATGCAGAGAAACATCAGGCTGCCGTAGAACAGGAGCAGAAGTGAATCTCTGCTTAAGTTCCTGAAACGCAGAGACTGCCTCAGGAGGCCAATTCACCACATCAGAACCCTTTCTGGTTAAATAGTTAATGGTTTAACAATAACCGAGAAATTACCAATAAATTTACGATAAAAATTGGCAAAACCCAAAAATCTCTGAAGAGCCTTTAATGAAGTAGGTTGGACCCAATCACAGATGGCCTGAACCTTGACCGGGTCCATTTCAATAACAGATGGAGACAAAATGAATCCCAGAAATGAGATCCTTCTGTACGCCAAAAAGACACTTTGATGCCCTTCACATACAGAGCATTCTCTCTCAAAATCTGGAACACAGTTCGAACATGTTTCACATGAGAGTCCCAGTCATTAGAAAAAATCAAGATATCATCCAAATAAACAATCAGAAATTTGTCCACAAAATCCCTGAAAATGTCATTCATGAAGGACTGGAAGACGGAAGGAGCATTAGTGAGCCCAAAGGGCATCACTAGGTACTCAAAATGCCCTTCAGGGGTATTGAATGCCGTCTTCCATTCATCCCCGTGCTTAATGCGAATAAGGTTATACGCCCCCCTGAGGTCAAGCTTGGTAAACCAAGTAGCACTTTTCACCCTGGAAAACAGGTCAGAAATCAAGGGTAACGGGTATTGATATTTCACAGTAATATTGTTCAAGAGACGATAATCAATACATGGCCTTAATGAACCATCTTTTTTGGCCACAAAGAAAAAACCGGCACCTAAGGGTGAAGAGGATGGTCTAATATGACCCTTCTCCAATGATTCCTTGATATAAGACCGCATAGCGTCATGTTCAGGTACAGACAAGTTAAAAAGGCGACCTTTAGGGAATTTACTACCCGGCACTAATTCAATAGCGCAGTCATAGCTCCTATGGGGAGGCAAGGATGCAGATTTACTTTCGCTAAACACATCAGAAAAATCATCAAAAGTCAGGAACATCCTGAGCCTGGGGGGAGGCAGAAAAACAGGAGTGTTGGTATTAACACATTGGCAGCCCCAACTGGTTACAGACACAGATTTCCAATCCAAAACAGGATTATGAGACTGTAACCAAGGGAAACCCAGCACGATAATGTCATGCAGATTATACAGAACCAAAAATTTGCAGCACTCCTGGTGATCAGGTTCAACCTCATTATCACCTGAGTAGAAAACTGGGGTTTATTCTCAGCCAAAGGGGTAGAATCGATCCCCAGTAGGGGAATAGACTTCTGTAGGGTATCAAGGAAACCCACAACGTTTAGCAAAATCATAATCCATCAAGTTAATAGCTGCTCCAGAATCAACGAAAGCCTGAGCAGAAAATGAGGACAGAGAGCATATCAGAGTGACAGTTAATAAAAACTTAGTCTGAACACTACCCAAGACAACTGAGCATGCAAAACGTCTTCCCCGCTTAGGGCAGACTGAAATAGCATGAGAGGCATCACCACAGTAGAAACATAACCCATTGCGCTTTCGAAACTCATGACGCTGTGCCCCAGACACCACTCTATCACACTGCATGGGTTCAGAAGCTGGTTCACAAGGCAACACCATTCCACGCATACTTCTCCGCTCACGCAAACGTCTGTCAATTTGAATCGCTAATGACATAGAATCATTGAGACCAGAGGGGACAGGGAATCCCACCATATCATCCTTTACATTATCTGACAGACCCTTCCGGAAAAGGGCTGCCAAAGCGTCGTCATTCCATTTGGTCAGGACTGCCCACCTAAGGAATCTCTGACAGTATAACTCAGTGTCATAAGGCCCCTGATTTAATGCCAACAAGGCTTTTTCAGCTTGATCAGTGACATTAGGCTCATCGTACAATAACTCCAAAGCCTGAAAAAATGCATCAACATCACTCAAAACAGGATCCCCAGGTGTCAGGGAAAAAGCCCAATCCTGAGGATCGCCGCGCAGGAGAGAGATGATAATTTGAACCTGCTGCGCTGCGTTCCCTGAGGACTTAGATTTTAAGGCAAAACACAATTTACAATTATTTTTGAAATTCTGAAACTTAGCTCGATCCCCCAAAAACAAATCTGGCATGGGGATCCTAGGTTCCACAACAGGCAACCTAGCAAGATATGCAGCAATACTCTGAACCTCAGTGGCAAGCTGATCCACACGGCCAGACAACTGTGCAAACTCCATTGAGAGAAAAGATCCTCCCCAGCACCCAGAGATACAGAGGGAAAAAAAAAATGCAACAAATAGAAAAATATCTCTGACAACTCTGACAACCTTTTTTCTTTCACAATATTTTTTCCCTTCTGTGAGTACCATACAATTTTCAATTTTTAGGCCGGTGATACTGTTATGTTTCGGTAGCTGAGGAGTGCAGGTAAAAAAGGCAATACACCAGAGCAGTTGGAATCTATGAGATTGCAGTACCCTGACTAACCACCACAACTAGAGGCAGCCGTGGAGCGTTCCTACGTTGGTCCTAGACGCCTCGTCACAGCCTGAGAAACTAACTACACCTAAAGATAGAAATAGGAAAGCTATCTGCCCCGGAGCAGAACCCCAAAGATAATAGAAAGCCCCCAAACAAGTAATGGCGGTTAGACAAGAAGAAATACTGACACAGAAAGAAAATAGTATGAGCAAACGCTGGGGCCCAAACTAACTAAATAGAAAAGGATAGGAAGGGTACTTACTGCAATCTCAGAAAACCCTGAAAGCACCAACTCTACTAATTTCAAAATCACCTGAGATCACACGACCTCTACCACCTAAATTAGTATCTTGGTGTAACAAAATCAAAACAGCAGCCACTGAAAAAACTGGAAAAAGCAAAAGTACAAACATCAGTGGCTGAACTAAACTGAGAGGGCAAAAGCCCCCGAAGGGGACCCAGAAGGCCCCCAAAGAAGTGCAGGACAAAATGCAAAAATATAGTACAAAAACAAAAAGAAGAAAATGTCTTATCTGTTAGCAGGAGATGCAGACACGACACAGCAGGCTACAAGGGAAACAGGAATGAAGGATTCAGACCAGAACAATTGATCACCGGCAACCCTGATGGGAAGGTGACTCCCTTATATAAGACCAGTCAGTAACACCTGATTCCCAGTCCTCACAATCTTCACTGAACAGACCAGTACCGCTTGTAACCACCAGAGGGAGTCTCTGCTCAGAACTCATCTCAAACCCATTTACAACACACCACCATCTGCCAAATCTGCAACCAGAGTGTCAAAAGTCATTGGAGAGCCATGACTTGTTTATTTTGATGAAAGTTAGGTGGTCTACACTTTCAGGGGACTGCTGGATGTGCTTATCCATCAGGACACCACCAGCATCACTGAAGACATGTTCTGAGAGAACGCTGGCTGCCAGGCATGACAAAACTTCCAAGGCGTGAAAGGCGAGCTCAGTGTAATGCTTTGGTAGCTGAGGAGGGCAGGAGCAAAAAGCCGCAAAGGCAGCCAAACACCAGAGAGGTTGGTATCTAAAAGGATGCAGACCCATAGACTAACCGCACAACTAGAAGCAGCCGTGGGACGTTCCCACTTTGCCCTAGATGCCTCGTCACAGCCGGAGAGATTAGCTACCCCTGTAGATGGAAAGAGGAAAGCTAACTGCCCAGAGTAGAGCCCCAAAGTATTAGGAAGCCCCCAAACATATAATGGCGGTTAGACAAGAGGAAAATACGAACACAGACAGAAAATAGAATGAGCAAACGCTGTGGCCCAAAACTGTCTAGATAGGATAGTACAGGAGACAATACTGTCTGCAACCCAACAAAACCCTAGGAAAAATTCCAACACTTCTGATTCCAAAAATGCTGAGACCACACGGTCTCGACCACCTATATCAGATCTCTGGTGTGAAAACGCAGCTACCAAGCAGTAAAATATCACAGGAACTGAGCACAAGTGCAAATACAAAAAGAGAACAGAGACCAGCACAAGCCCCCCAAAGGGGACCCGGCTGAACTCAAAAGCAAGGCAGCAAAAACAAGGAAAATCAAACCACAGAAAAAAAAACAGAAAAGTAACTTATCTGAATGATAGCAGGAGACAGCAGAAAAGCAATCTGAATTCCAACCTAAACCAGGAAGTAACAATTGATCACCGGCGAGGATCATGGGAGGCCAGCTCACTTATATCAGGCCAGTCCGTCCCCCTGATAACCATTCATCCATTGCAGGTGGAGAACTCTTGCTGTTCCACACAGGTTCAATACCCTCAGCAACCACCAGAGGGAGCCTCAGCTCCAAAGTCGTCTCCAACACGTTCACAACAGCTCAGGGTGCAAAAGGGTCCAAACACCCCTGGATGGCAATGATATCGAGCTCCAGGTACTCCTGCACCATCCTCTCCAGTCGCTCACAACATGTCAGACTTGTACTCTGTTCTGCTGGTGCATGGGCTGGTCTAAAAAAATGTGTGAAACGACTCACAGAAATTGCTTCTGCCACTTACACTGTGGCTGCTAATGTTTTCTCAATGACCACTTGACATTCCCGGGGTTGGACGTCTAGAACTGGGATGCACACTATGTGCCTCACTGCTGTCTTGGGGAAAATCACTCTTAAGATTGTCTACAAGAGTGTTTCAATTCTCCAGCATGCGCGTGACCCTTTCTAGGGGTGAAGCATCTGGCTAAATTTACTCTTGTACCGTGGATCTAACAGAGTGGCAACCCAGTAATCAGCAATATTTCTATCCATAAGAATACGGGCATCATGTTGAAGATAGTGCAGCAAGAAGGCACCCATGTGTTGGGCGCTTCCATGAGGTCCAAGTCCATGGTGTGTTGGTAGTGGGGTAAAACTCAAGGACAGGTTACTTCCTCCTTCCCCTCCCGCCACCTATGGACAACAGAGAGAGGATTATTATCTTCTTCATCTCCTGACTGTTACTCGTCCTCCTCCATTGGTTCCCCGGCTCCTGCACCTTCATTAACAGTTTGATACCATGAGCCCCCTCGATCGCTATAATCCATTCCCATGGCACCGGCCTGTGCGACAACAGTCCATAAATTTGAGATTTTGTTATCCCTTCCGCATACGCCTCTGCTTCCACCTCTTCCTCTGGTACCACCACCTTCTCACGCAGACTATTCAAAGTATGCTCCAGCATGTAGATGACCAGAATAGTGCTGCTGATTATGGCATTGTCAGCACTAACCATCTTAGTAGCCATTTCAAAATTGTGCAGAAGGGTGCAGAAGTCATATGTTCCCACTCTGGAAGCGTGATTTGCACCACATCCGTACTGTGTTGGCCCAGGCTATGCTGCAACGTGTACCAAGTGGAATTCCACTGTGTTGGAACATCGCAAATCAAATGGTTAACAGGTAGGTAGAAAGACCTCTGTAGTAATGCAAGTTGATGACCTGCAGGGTGCGATGGGAGGAAGTGAGCACATAGCGGCTGTGCTTTCTGCAGTGGCACATCCAGGATGGGATAGTGGCAGAGAAATTGCTGTAACACCAGGTTGAGGATGTGAGTCATGCAAGGCACATGTGAGAGGTTGCTCCGGCATAGGGCCGCAACCAAGTTTGCACCGCTATCGCACATGGCCTTCCCAGGCTCCTGGTTTAGTGGAGACAGCCATTGCTCTAACTTGGCCTAGATAGCTGTCCACAACTCTTGAGCTGTTGTGACTGCGATCTCCAAGGCATACTAATTTGAACACTGCCTGATTGTGGTGAGCGAAGGCTGTGCACTATGGAGGTGGTTGGGATTCTATATGCCCTGTTGGAACTAGTGATGAGCAAGTAAAATCGTTGCTTGGGTTTTCCCGAGCATGTTCGGATGATCTCCGAGTATTTTGGCGTGCTTGGAGATTTAGTTTCTGTCGACTAGCTGCATGATTTATGGCTGCTGGACAAGCCTGAATACATGTGAGAAATGCCTATTTGTTTGGGAATCCTCACATGTATTCAGGCTGTCCAGCAGCCATAAATCATACACATGGGTCGACAGAAACTAAATCTCCGATCGCGCCAAAATACTCAGAGATCACCCGAGCATGCTCCGGAAAACCCAAGCAACGAGTTTACTTGGCTATCACTAGTTGGAACGCATGTCTGATTAAGGGAGAGGTTGATGGCTCAAGGGAGGCCCTAGAAGAGGTGTAGGAGCCCGAATAAGTGGAGAAACTGTTAGATACAGAGGTTTGTTCCGCAAGCCTTGGGGATTCAAACACTTGTGGAGCAGCCCTTTGACCGCCTGCCCCCACAGCCACCAAAGTCACCCAGTGCCCAGTCAATGAGATGTAACGTCCCTGCCCATGATTGCTCGTCCCGGTGTCAGTGGTGAAATGCAACCACGCAGACATAGATTTTTTCATGGAACGGGTGATGTTGTCTGCGAAATGCTGGTGTAGCGCAGGCACAGCTTTCTTAGAGATGTAATGGCAACTGGTACTGCGGGACAACGATGGCCATCAACTTTCTGAAACTGTCTGTATATACCAGGCGGAAAGATAGCATTTCCGTGGTTAACAGATTGGAGAAGGTGGATTTCAAGCCCTTAGCTTTGGTATGTCTAGGAGGAAACATTCTTTTACATGAATACAACACCGAGGGTTGGCTGCTGTACTGAGAGAGGGTGGAGTATGGAGAACAGGACAAACTCCTGTACTTTGAGTGAGGTGTAGGCAGAGATGTTATGGTGGATTGAGAAAGATATGTTGTGCTACATAACACAAAAACAGCAGTCATGCCCACTTCCCTAACAGCTGATGAACTCTCACTCACCCCTACTGTAGAGGGTAAACAAGTGTAGTTTCTACAGCTGGAGACCTGTAAGAGAAGACTTGGCACAGTGACAAAGGAGGAAGAAGCAGCAGATGTGGTTGATGGGAGTCGGACGCCGGTGGTGGGCGAGGCCCGCTAGTCTGCATTTTATTGCAGTGAAATTCCCACACTAAGGCCTGTTGATCGTGCATGTGTCAGTTCATGCAGGGTCGGCGTCAGCACCCGGGCAAGTGCCGGGGCCCTGAGCAGGCGGGGGGTCCACTCACAGTCGGGGACACCGGCATGCTATGGGGGCCCGGTGCCTGTGCCAGTAAAGGGGGCCGGTGCCTCAAGCAGAGCAGCGGCCAGTGAGTATTTCATTTTTTTTTTTTTTTTATGTTTGGTGCAATATATGGAGACCATCATATGGGGCCCATCATACACTGGAGTATCATATATGGGGCCCATCATACACTGGAGCAACAATATGGGGCCCATCATACACTGGAGCATCATATGGGGCCCATTATATATTGAACATCATATTGGGCCCATTATATATGGAACATCATATGTGGCCCATTATATATGGAGCATCACTTGGGGCCTATTATATATGGAGCATCTTATAGGGTCCATTATGTATGGAGCATTATATGGGCCCATAATATGTGGAGCATTATATGGGGCTCATTATTCTGTATGGAGCTCTATGTGGTGACCATAATACTGTATGGAGCAATATATAGGGCTCATTATTCTGTATGGAACACTATGTGGTGCCCATAATACTGTATGAAGCAATATATGGATCTCATTATTGTAGAATTTACAATAGATATCACTTATGTAATGTATGAAGTAAGTGAAATGTTTGGCATTATACTATACCTATATTTATCTGCCGTATCTGTGCATCATGATATATGGCATGTGTTAAAGGGGCCCATTGAGACTCTTTCGCCCGGGGCCCATGAAAACCTGGAGCCGACCCTGAGTTCATGCATGTAGTTGTCAAATTATTGCAATTTTTGACCAGTACTGAGTTTGTCTGCAAAATTGGAAGAAAACATGAGTTGAGTCATCCTTTGCAATCTCAAAAAATGCCCAGGCTAGGCAACCCTTGCCTCCTCTGCAAACTGCACATTCATGACCAATACTGGCCACGGACAGAGTTCGGGCTGAGGATGCAGTGTTTCTCATGGTTGCATCACTTTGTGTTTGTGTGGGAAGCCTCAACGTAACCTCCTTGTCTTCCTCCTCCTCCACCTCCTCTGCTGAGCTACTCAGCTGTGTGCCTCTGGGTTCACACCAAGTGGGATCTACAACCTCACCGTCATCGTCACCACAGTACAGTCCACGTGCACCTGATATCTGAGTTTCATCAGGATCACTTCCACCCCTGGTGGTTAACATCTGGTGATGAGGGTCTGGATTCAGACCCTACTTTGCCAGACCCCGGATCTAACAAGAAAAAATTTTGAGCATCGGTGCAGATGCTTTCCTCCTCTGGATTCTGTGAATCTTCGGAGCAGACCTCTGATGCCCATTAAATAGAATGTGTGAACAGCTCTGTAGAATGATCCATCTGTGTTCCTAACAGTCTGTTGGAAAAATATTTAGAGTTAGAGTCCTCAGTGGTTGATACCTGGCTTTACACTGAGGACTCTCAACTCTAAATATTTTCTATCTACTGGCTAACACGGTACGAAGATATACATCTTTACTGTAACAGTCTGTTGGGCATTTGGAAATTTGTGACGCAGGGGGAAAAAAGGATGATTGGGGTGCCACCTCTGAGGATTGTACTGTGTGTGATGTTAAGGTGGAAGAAAAGAAGGAGAGGCCACTTGATGCAGCGCTTGCCATCCACTGGAGCATATGCTCTTTCTGGCCCTCATCTACAAGGTGTCCCGCAATGCAGTTGCAATGATAGGAAGTGAAGTAGCCCATCCAGTAACATATGTTGTCAGTGGTCTTGGATAGGACGAAATGGCGTTTGTTCAGTTGAACTTTCATTAACATTACCACCTAACCCAAGCCTATTACCCCTTCCACCATGACCTCGCTTTTTCCCACTCATGTTCTATGCAGCCTACCCTGCTATTTCACAAAATGGGACCCCCTGTTGTCAGTCACTAAATGAACAATCACTATTTATTTCCTTAGATAGTATGCCTCAATAACACTGTCATACCTAACAATTTTAATTGGAGGTCTGGCCTTCTGATTTCTCACTGAAACACAGTTTTATCATAAACAATTTGGATTAGCAAAAGGGCCTCCGGAGACTGCGACACAGTTATTGCACAATCTAGTTAGAAACTGGAAGATCGATTTCACACAAGACAGGATTCTATCTAGCTAACTGACAAGTTCACTTGCAGCACTATCAGGAGCAGCTTCTCTGCACTGTGACAATAAGAAAATTGCGCCAGCAAAACAAGATGTCCACTTTTTATTTGGCCAGGGACATGTGACTTTGGCAGCCAATCACAGAAGACCTTGTGTAATGACGTTGTGGATGGTTTCTGTGCTCTCATTGACTACTGGAATCAACACACATAAATTTAAGGGAAAAAAAAGAGCGCGCCACTCCTCTAACCTCTCCACACCCCCTTTCCTCATAAAACACGTTCCCCCATGCCCCTCGCTCATCATACAGCACCACTATTTTAGCCAAAGTAATAACAAAAGCATTAGTGGAAACGCGATGATTTACTGAACTGTGACCGAATTTTGACGACTTTGAGTAAAAATGCTTGTGAATCGGAGCACAAATCCGAATATGATGCATTCGTGCCAAATTTGAGATTGGCAAACATTTTCCAAACAAGTTCGCTCATCTCTAGTCGTGACTCAGAAGCACGCTAAATGAGTAGGAATAAGAGGACTACTAGGTGCTTTAAAAAAAAGGCAAATTGTGATTGTTGCTCCACCAAAGCAGTTGTTAGTAACATCAGCAGCAGTAGCAACAGCAGCCACAGAAGCCAAGACAAAGGTCTCCAGACTGCAAAAACGTGAAATCAATGCAGCACACTGAAAACTACACCATCGCCTAATCTGCACAGTATGTGACTAGGGTGCAAAAGTCAATGGAAATCCATGACTTGTTAATTTTGATGAAAGTTAGGCAGTCTACACTTTCAGGAGAAAGTCAGATGTGCTTATCCATCAGAACAAGGCATGAAAGGTGAGCTCAGGCCACTCTTCCATTTTTGAAGACCAAAATGCAAAAGAGTCCAAACCCCCCTGGATGGCATTGATATCAAGCTCCATTCCTGCACCATCCTCTCCAGTCGCTCACAAAGTGTCAGACTTGTACTCTGTTCTGCTGGTGCATTGGGCTGGTCTAAACAATGTGTGAAATAACTCACAGAAATTGCTTCTGCCACTTACACTGTTGCTGCTAATGTTTTCTCAATGACGCCTTGACATTCCTGGGGTTGGACGTCTAGAACTGGATGCACACTATGTGTCTCACTGCTGTCTTGGGTAAAATCACTCTTAAGATTGTCTACAAGCATGTTTCAATTCTCCAGCATGCGTGCGTCCCTTTCTAAGGGGGAAGCATCTGGCTAAATTTACTCTTGTACCGTGGATCTAACAGAATGGCAACCCATTAGTGAAGATAGTGCAGCAAGAAGGCGTCCATGTGTTGGGCGCTTCCATGAGGTCCAAGTCCATGGTGTGTTGGTGGCAGGGTAACATTCAAGGTTACTTCCTCCTTCCCCTCCCGCCAACCACAGACAACTGAGAGGGGATCATTATCCTCTTCATCTCCTGACTGTTGCTCTTCCTCCTCCATTTGTTCCTAGGCTCAATATTGAGCTCGAGATACTCCTGCACCATTCTCTCCAGTCGTTCAGTATGTGTCAGACTTGTACGCTGCTCTGCTTGTGCAAGGGATGGTTAAAAAAATGTGTTAAACAACTCACAGAAATTGCTTCTGTTTTTGCATTGATGACTTGACGTTCCCAGGATTGGACGTCTAGAACTGGGATGCACACTGTGTGACTCATTGCTGTCTTGGGGAAAGCCAATCTTAAGATTGTCTACAGGGGGAAGCATCTGGCAAAATTTACTCTTGTACCTTGGATCTAATAGAGTGGCAATGCAATAGCTAGCACTGTTTCTAATCCTAACAATAACATCATGTTGCAGATAGTGCAGCAAAAAGGCGCTCATGTGTCAGGCGCTTCCATGAGGTCCAAGTCCATGGTGTGTTCGTGGCTGTGTAACACTCAAGCTTGCTTACTCTGTCCCTTCCCACCAACCACAGACAACAGAAAAGGGATCATTATCCTCTTCATCTCCTGACTGTGGCAAGCCCATCACCTCTTCCTCCTCGTCCTGCTCCATTTGTTCCTCGGTTCCTGCATCTTCCCTAAAAGTTTGTCTTGTACCATGAGTCCCCCTCGATTGCTGTAATCCACACTCCTATGGTACCCCCTGTGCTACAACAGTCCAAAACTTAGAGATATTATTAAACCTTCCGCATCCTCCTCTGCTTCCTCCTTTTCCTCTTGGACCACTACCTCCTCCCGCAGACTACTCAAAGTGTGCTCCGGCATGTAGATGACCAGAATCGTGATGCTGATTATGACATTGTCAGCACTAATCATCTTACTAGCCATTTCAAAACTGTGCATAAGGGTGCAGAGAACCTTCATCTATGACCACCCTGCAAGCGTAATTTGCACCACATCCGTATTGCGCTGGCCTAGGCTATGCAAAATTACATACTGCACCAGGGCTCGTCGTTGCTGTTACAATTGCTGCAAAATGTGCCGAGTGGAATTCCACTATGTCAGCACATTGCATATCAAACGGTTAATTAGTAGGCCGAAAGACCTCCGTCGTGATGCAAGTCGATGACCCACGGGTATGAACGGCGAAAATAAGCACACAGCAACCATGCTTTCTGCTGCAGTGCATCCAGGCCGGGATATTGGCTGAGAGATTTCACCACCACCAGATTAAGTACATGAGCCATGCAAGGCACGTGTGGGATGTTGCCCCAGTGTAGGGCCACCATTTGGTTTGCACCGTTATCGCACACAGCCTTCCCTGGCTCCAGATTCAGTGGAGACAGCCATTGATCAGACTCGGACTGGATAGATGTCCACAACTCTTAAGCTGAGTGACTGCGATTTCCAAGGCATATTAATTGAAACACTGCTTGATTGCGATTAGCCATGGTTGCGCAGTACGGAGGTCAGGAGGATTCTGTCTGCACTGCTGGAATGCGTGTCTCATTAAGGGAGAGGCTGAGGGCACAGGTTGAGGCCCTAGAGGAGGTGGAAGAGACTGAAACAGTGGAGGAAGTGTTAGATACTTGTGGAGCAGTCCCTTGCCCGCCTGCCCTTGCAGGCACCAAAGTCACCCATTGCCCAGTCAGCGAGATGTAACGCTCCTAGCCATGCTTTCTCGTCCAGGTATCAGTGGTGAAATGCACCCTGTCAGACACAGATTTTTCAAGGAGCCAGTAATATTGTCTGCGACATGCTGGTGTAGCAAAGGCACAGCTTCCTTAGAGAAGTAATAGCGACTGGGCAACTGGTACTGGGGACTGCGATGGCCATCAGCTTTTGTAAACCATCTGTATCCACCAGGTGGAAAGGCAGTATTTCTGTGGCCAAAAGATTGGCGATGTTGAAGTTCAAGCTCTTAGATTTTGCATGTGTAGGTGGAAAAAATCTTTTATGTGACCACAACTGCAGGACCGAGGGCTTGCTGCTGTGCTGAGAGAGGGTGGGATAGGGTGAAAACCACAAACTGCTGGACTGTGAATGAGGTGCAGGTAGAGATATTATGGTGGATTGAGAAAGATGTGATGTGTTCGGTGTCTGAGATGAGTCAAAAGCAGGCATTTCCACTTCCATAACAGCTGACAGGCTCTCACTCACCCTAACTGTAGTGAGTAAACAAGTGGAGGTTCTGCAGCCATAGACCTGTGTAAGAACACTTACCAAAGTGACAGAGGAGGAAAAAAGCAGAAGATTTGGTTGAAGGGACGGTCTGTGGTTGGTGAGGCTCTCTGTTATGATATGGTAGCCGAGGAGGACAGTAACAAAAATAGCCAAGGCAGCCAGTCAACCAGAGAGGTTGGTAACTAATAGATTGCAGACCCCAAAACTAACCGCACAACTAGAAGCAGCAGTGGGACGTACCTATGATGACCTAGACTCCTCGATACAGCCGAAGAGTTAGCTAAGCCTAAAGACAGACAGGGAAAGCTAACTGCCCCGGTGTAGCATCCCAAAGGAATAGGTAGCTCCCACACATATTTTGGTGGTTAGACAAGATGAAATACAAACGCAGGCAGAAAATAGAGTAAGCAAATGCTGGGGCCCAAAACTGTCTAGATAGGACAGGACAGAAAAGAATACTTTCTGCAATCCAGCAAAACCCTAGGAAAAATTCCAACACTTCTGATTCCAAAAAATACTGAGACTACACGATCTCCCCCAGCTAGATCAGAACTCTGGTGTGAACAGGTAGCTAGCAGCAGCCACAGAAATAACAGAGAATGAACAAATAAACTGAGGTAATGAAAAACAGAGACCAGCGCAGGCCACAGCAGGGGGACCCGGCTGACCTCACACAGAAGGCAGAAAAACAAAAGAAAACAAAACCACAGAAACTAGCAGAAAATAGCTTATCTGAAAGTTGCAGGAGCCCGCTGCAAGCTGACTTCCAAACTAGACCAGGAAGAGACAAGTAATCATCGGCGAGGATCATGGGAAAGTTACTCCCTTAAATCTCCCCAGTCATCACTCCCAGATTTCCAATTGTCCGCAGCTGGATCCTCAGCTGAAGGGCCTCTGTCAGTCAAGGCAGCTTCATTAATATCAACAGCCACCAGAGGGAACCCCAACTCAGAATCCAGAACATTCACAAAAGCCCTCTAGGCAGCGTTTTAGCACAGTGAGATACCCAGGCTAATGCATTTTGATCGCACATGGGCTGGATCATCCATGTAGTAGTCAAATTATTAGAATTTTTGTCTCTGCTGAGTCATTTTTTACAACTTTGGTAGATAATGTGAGTTGGGTCATCCTTTCCAGTCTCAAAAAAGGCCCAGGATAGGCAACCCTTGCTGCCCCTGTGAACTTCAGACTGAGTTGTGGTTCAGGGTGCAGTACTTGCTATGATTGCATCATTCCATGTCTGCTCAGGAAGCCACAACGTAACCTCCTCATCTTTCCCCTCCACCTCCTCTACTGAGATCCTCAGCAGTGTGAATCTGGGTTCACACCAAGTGGGATTTACAACCTCATTGTCATCCTCTCTGTTCTCCCACTTCTCGCCCTGAGAGTCACTCTTCTGCCCTTCCTGTAGCACAGAAGAGTACGCATGCGCTTCTGGCATGAGTCTCATCAAGATCACCTCCACCCCTGAGAGATAACGTCTGGTGATGAGGGTCTGGATTCTGCTCGAACCCTACTTTGTCCAGCTCCAGATCCAATTGAAAAAAATTTTGAGCATCAGTGCAGATGCTTTCCTCCTCTTGAGTCTGTGAATCTTTGGAGCAGACCTCTGATGCCCATGGAATAGAATCTGTGAACCGCTCTGCTGACTCCCCCATCTGTGGTTCCTCACAGTCAGTTGGGCATTTGTAGAGTTGTGACGTGGGGGAAAACAAGGGTAATTGGGGTGTCACCTCTGAGGACTGTACTGTGTGATGTTAAGGTGGAGGAAGAGGAGAGGCCACTTGATGAAGAGCTTGCCATCAACTGGAGCACATGCTTTACTGGCCCTCATCTACAAGGCATATCGCTATGCGGCTGTCATAAAAAGGGAGTCGAGTAGTCCATCCAGTAACAGCAGTTGTCAGTTGTCTTTGGATAGGATGAGTCGGAGTTTGTTCAGTAGAGCGTTCATTAACATTATCACCTACCCAACGTGCCATTCGAACACCACACCTATTCCCCCTTCCACCATGACCTGGCTTTTTCCACTCATGTTGGATGTACCCTTCCCCTCTTTTAACCAGCTGTTTTACAACCCTAGTCTCAGACCTGTCAGTCACCTATCACTAAATTAACAATCAGTATTTATTTGCTCAGATAGTGTGGCTGGACCACAGAATTAGCACAAAAGATTTATATGCTGAAATGTGGACTGGTCACTGGACTATACAATTAGCACAAAGGATTTAGATGCTGAAATGTGAACTAGTTGCTGCATCACACAATTAGCACAAAGTATTTATATGCTGAAGTGGTAACTGGTCGCTGTACCACAGATTCAGCAGCACTATGGATTTATATGTTGAAGTGGCGACTGGTCGCTGTAGCACAGAATCAGCAGCACTATGGATTTATATGCTGAAGTGGCGACCTGGGGCTGTACCACAGAATCAGCAGCACTATGGATTTATATGCTGAAATGGTGACTTGTGGCTGTACCACAGAATTAGCACTCCAGAACTATATGCTGGAAGGTTGATTTGACACAGGATCCTATCGATCTGAACTAGCTGAGAATAAGCCGCCTAGTTAACTATCTGACTATTTGCAGCAGCAGCCACACTGCACTGTTACACTCACAAAATGGCGCCGAAGCCATATGTCCACTTTTTATAAGGAGAAGGACATGTGACATCGGCCGCCAATGACTCAAGCCCTTGTGTCTGAACATTGTGGATGGTTTCTGTGCCCTGATTGACTGCCGGAATCTCCACACAATTAAGTCAATAATAAAAAAAAAAAAATAGAATAACTGTCTGTCACTTCTCTGACCTCTCCCCACCCCCTTTCCCACCCGCTCATCATATGTCACCACTATTCTAGCCAAAGTCCTAACAAAAGCATTAGGGGAAACTTAATCATTTACCAAACTTTGGCTGAATTTTGCCGAATTTGAGGATAATGATCGGGAATCCGAATGTACAAGGTTCGTGCCGAATTTGAGATTGGCAAACATTTTCCAAACATGTTCACTCATCTCTAATCTCAATCTAATATTTTGGGTAGCTGATGTCCACACCGCTTGTGTGATCAAAATAGTAAATACGGCACTCCTGTGGATGGTGCCAAAGTAGAGTCTTATCTCATGTAAATCATGAAGAAAACTCGGCTCTCAAGTAAATGTTGATAAAAATTTTTATTGTGAGCAGGCAATCCAAAAATAAAGAAGATGTTTTAGTCATATAATGACCTTCATCGGTCAGACTGCACATAAAAAACAAACAACAGGTATATGTATATCTGTATACATAAAACTTCTGTGGACCGATTCCCTGCGTCTATTCTGCATTGAACACCTGATAAACCAAGAGGTGCTATACTGCTCTATTTTCTGCTATTTTATCTTCCAGTTCTGTTACGCTAGACCTTGTGACAAATCTAGCTCTTCTATATCACTCACTCAGATCTGCTGTACAGCCATCAGCTCTACATTGGGCTCCATGATAAACTCAGCTCTGCCGTACTGCTGCCAGCTTTGCACTGGACTCCATGAAATACTCTGCCCAAAATATGGTGACAGATAAATTTATCAGTGTTAGGCCGGGGTCACACTTGTGAGAAACTCCCACGAGTCTAGCACCTCAAACCTGGCACTGTCGCCGGCACTCGGGACTCTTACTGATTCCAAGATTGTAGACGGCTGTGATGCTACTTTTGTCACATTATTTTCAGGAGTACCATCATTTCTGTCCAGGCCTATTTCATGAGGTTTATTTTTTAAAAAAATTCTGTGGAAGCATGGTTGAAAAGCAATGTCTGACTTTCATTTGTTCATTTTCATAGATTTTTGATTTATTATTACTTTTGTCAAATTCAAGTTATTTCTGTGACCATTGTGGGTTTTTCTGTAATTAAACGAGGGATACCAACAATTTTGACCATGAGTGTTATATATAATAGATAGATAGATAGATAGATAAAGATAGATAGATAGATAGATAGATAGATAGATATAGATAGATAATAAAAAAGCCGGCAATTCATCTGCCGCATACAGTATAATCACAGAGTGACAAGTTAGAATAGAATAGATGGAATATATATATATATATATATATACAAATAGAATAGATGTATATACAGCTCTGTCAAAAATTAAGAGACCACTGCAAAATTTTCAGTTTGTCTGATTTTTCTCTTTATAGGTATATTTTTGAGTAAAATGTAAATTGCTCTTTTATTCTATAAACTACTGACATGTCACCGAATTTCCAAGCAATAAATTTTGTATTTATTTTCAGAAAATGAAAAATTGGTCAAAATAATAAAAAATTGCAGTGCTTGCAGACCTCAAATAATGCTAAGAAAACAAGTTCATAATCATTTAGAAACAACAATCCTAATGTTTTGACTCAGGAAGAGTTCAGAAATCAATATTTTGTGGAATAACCATGATTATTAATCACAGCTTTCATGCATCTTGGCATGCTTTCCACCAGTCTTTCACACTGCTTTTGGGTGACCTTTTGCCACTTCTGGTACAAAAATTTAAGCAGTTCTTCTTTGTTTGATGGCTTGTGACTATCCATCTTCCTCTTGATTACATTCCAGAGGTTTTCAATGGGGTTCAGGTATGGAGATTGGGCTGGCCATGACAGGGATTTGATGTGGTGATCTTTCATCCACACATTGATTGACCTAGCTTTGTGGCATGGCGCAGTGTCCTGCTGGAAAAACCAGTCCTCAGAGTTGGGGAAAATTGCCTGAGTAGAAGGAAACAACTGTTTTTCCTGGATAACCTAGTATGCGGCTTGATTCATACGTCCTTTGCAAAGAATAACCTGCCGAATTCCAGCCTTGCTGAAGCACCCCCAGATCATCACCGATTATCCACCAAATTTCACAGTGGGTCCAAGTCCAGTCCTTAATGGTCTTTGGCAAACTTCAGCCTGGCTCTCCTTTGCTTCTCACTGATGAAAGGCTTTTTTCTAGCTTTACATGAATTGAGCCCTGCCTCTAGGAGCCTGTTATGAACTGTACCTGCCGTGCAGTTCACCCCAGCTGCCATTTGCCATTCCTTTTGTAGGTCACTTGATGTCATCCTGAGGTTGCTGAGTGACATTCGAATAAGATGACGGTCATCCTGGTCAGTGGAGAGTCATTTTCACCCTCTGCCGGTCTGTAGCTTTGTTGTTCCCAATGTCTGCTGCTTGACCTTGTTGTAATGGACTGCCGTCTTAGATATTTTAAGGATGGAGCCCTTCTTTTCCTCACTCAAGACTTTTCTTTTCAACTCCTTTGGCATGGTGAAAAGTTATTTTTTCATTCCTATTACTTTTGGGATATTACTAGCACCTGTTTTTCCATCCAGCTTGTCCTTCCTATTACAAGAGGATTGTGAACATCACAACAGTGTTTTTTATACTTTCCTTCGTTAAATAAGATTTGGTTCAGGTGATCACCTAATCAGAAGTACATTAAGTAAAATGAGGTGTGCTCTGGTTGGAATTCAACTGACACTGGAATGGAATGGCTGTCAGACATGTAGAGAAGCTGATTTTTATAAAACTGTGCAGTGGTCTCTTAATTTTTGCCAGAGCTGTATATATGTCATTGACACACACATATATATATATATATATATATATATATATATATATATATACAGTACAGACCAAAAGTTTGGACACACCTTCTCATTTAAAGATTTTTCTGTATTTCATGACTATCAAAATTGTACATTCACAATGAAGGCATCAAAACTATGAATTAACACATGTGGAATTATATACTTAACAAAAAAGTGTGAAACAACTGAAAACATGTCTTATATTCTAGGTTCTTCAAAGTAGCCACCTTTTGCTTTGATTACTGCTTTGCACACTCTTGGCATTCTCTTGATGAGCTTCAAGAGGTAGTCACCAGAAATGGTTTTCACTTCACAGGAGTGCCCTGTCAGGTTTAATAAGTGTGATTTCTTGCCTTATAAATGGAGTTGGGACCATCAGTTGTGTTGTGCAGAAGTCTGGTGGATACACAGCTGATAGTCCTACTGAATAGACTGTTAGAATGTGTATTATGGCAAGAAAAAAGCAGCAAAGTAAAGAAAAACGAGTGGCCATCATTACTTTAAGAAATGAAGGTCAGTCAGTCCGAAAGATTGGGAAAACTTTGAAAGTGTTCCCAAGTGCAGTTGCAAAAACCATCAAGCGCTACAAAGAAACTGGCTCACATGAGGACCTCCCGGGATAGGAAGACCAAGAGTCACCTCTGCTTCTGAGGATAAGTTTATCCAAGTCACCAGCCTCAGAAATCGCAGGTTAACAGCAGCTCAGATTAGAGACCAGGTCAATGCCACACAGAATTCTAGCAACAGACACATCTAAGCATCTCTGGGAACTCCTTCAAGACTGTTGGAAGACCATTTCCGGTGATTACCTCTTGAAGCTCATCAAGCTCATCAAGAGAATGCCTAGAGTGTGCAAAGCAGTAATCAAAGCAAAAGGTGGCTACTTTGAAGAACCTAGAATATAAGACATATTTTCAGTGTTTCACACTTTTTTGTTAAGTATATAATTCCACATGTGTTAATTCATAGTCATAGCCGTGTTCTGTAAAATCACTGCAGGAGCCGACAGGATAGAAGAGATTGCTTACATACAGTAAATACAAATAGAATTGATAGATATTAGATGTCTGTGTCAAATACAATCAGTACAGTGTGTGTGCAGCTTACTGTTCATGAATTTAATTATTAAAAGATTATTTTTGGAAAAAATGGTGTGGGCTCCCGCATAATTTTCGTAACCAGCAGAGGGAAAGACGATGGCTGGAGGCAGATGTTTATAGACTGGGAAGGGGATAATACCCATGGAGCTTCCCAGGCTATTAATATCAGCTCACAATTGTATACTTAACCTTTGCTGGCTATTAAAATGGGGGACCCCCAAAAAATGAGGGTGGGGTCCCCTATAATTAATAACAAGCAAAGGGCTATGCAGACAGCTGCAGCTGATATTAATAGCCTAGGAAGGGGCCATGGATACTGGCCCCCGGCTAAAAACATCAGCTCTCAGCCTCCTCAGTAAAGGCGCATCTCTACAATGCACCAATTCTGGGACTTAGCCTCGCTCTTCCCACTTGCCAGGAGAGGTGGCAAGTGGGGTGATACTTGGGGGGTTGATGTCACCATTGTATTGTCAGGTGACATCAAGCCCTGAGATTACCGATGGAGAGGCATCAATATTTACTGCATGTAATCGATCTCTTCTATCCTGTCAGCTCCTGCAGTGAATTTACAGAACACGGCAGATGAATTACCGACTTTCCTTCTATCGATCTATCTATGCAATATAATTACATATATATATATGTTTGTGTCACTGACTTCAATATAGCTATGTATTCTATCTATTCTTTTCTAACCTGTCAGTGTGATTTTACTGAATGCGGCACATGAATTGGCGGCTTTTTAAAGGACACTGGTGCGTAAAAATCGGACAGCGCTCGCATGGTCCGAGTGCGAGCGCGAGTGATTTTTTTTCTTGCACCCATAGGCTTGCATTTGGCGAGTCTAGGTCGAGTCTCGGTGACGAACGCAGCATGCTGCGATTTTACACGACGAGCTAATATGCCCGAGAAAATAAAAGGTGATGTGAGCTGCCCCATAGATTAACACTGGGCCTAGTGATATGCGATGTTTTCTCACATAGCACTCGTCCATATTCTACAGTAGTGTGATTCCGGCCTTACTGTTAAATAAACACTAGAGATGAGCGACTTTGCCGACTATCGGGAAAAGTCGGTGGTCCGGCTGAAACACGAAACCCAATGCAAGTCAAAGGGAAGCAAAGTCGGAAGGAAGTGGAGGACAGTAAACACACCAAAAGTGCCCATTTCAATGCCAACGACATCAATTCTTATTACTTAAGCTTGGCAACCTTAGTTTACTTTATAAAATAGTTACGCATTGAAAACTGGGGGGTTATTTGGCTAAAGTTGTGGGGGGGGGTAGGGCTGGCTCCAGGTTTTTGTGTGCCCCGGGGCGAAAGAGTGTCAGTGGGCCCCTTTAACACATACCACAATTCATGATGCTCCGATACGCACAGAAATAAAGGTATAGTACAATGACAAATACTTCACTTCTTACATTACATGACTGAATATCTATTTTAAAATCTACAATAGCCCAAACACCGGACAGTATATTCCTCCATACAGTATTATGGCCACCACATAGTGCGCCATACAGAATAATGAGCCCCATGTATTGCTCCATACAGAATAATGGTCCTATATAATGTTCCATACAGTATATGATGAGCTCTACATAATGCTCCAGTATATGATGGTCCCCATATAATGTGCCATACAGTATAGGACGGTCCCCATAGAGTAGAATGAGCCCCACATATTGAAGCATACAGTACAATGAGTCGCATATAAAGCTCCATACAGATATGATGGTCCCCATATATTGCTCCATGCAGAATGGGCTTCATATATTGCTCCATACAGAATAGGCCCCAATGTGCTCCATATGATGCTCCATACCCTATATGATGCCCCATAAATAATGAACACCATATGATGCTCCAGTATATGATTGGCCCCATGGATGATGCTCCAATGTATAATGGGCCAATATAATGCTCCATTTATAATGGGCCCCATATGATGCTCCAGTATATGATGGGCCCCATGGATGATGCTCCAGTGAATGTTGGGCCTATACAATGCTCCATATATAATGGGCCCCATTTATAAAGCTCCAGTGTATAATGGGCCCGGTATATGCTGCTCCAGTGTCTGATGTGCCCCATTTAGAATGCTCCAGTATATGATGGGCCCCATGGATGATGCTCCAGTGTATGATGGGTCAATATAATGCTCCATATATATTGGACCCCATTTATAATGCTCCAGTGTATAATGGGCCCCGTATATGCTGCTCCAATGTCTGATGTGCCCCATTTAGAATGCTCCAGTATATGATGGGCCCCATGGATGATGCTCCAGTGTATGATCGGCCAATATAATGCTCCATATATAATGGCTCCATTAATAATGCTCCAGTTTATTATACAGATATGCTGCTCCAGTGTCTGATGTGCCCCATTTAGAATGCTCCAGTGTATAATGGGCCCCATCTATGATGCTCAAGTGTATGTTGGGCCCCATATATAATTTTTCCAGTGTATAATGTTCCCCATATATTGCTCCAAACATTAAGAAAAAAATAAATACTTCTCCTCCCTGGGCACTGCTCTAGTCTGGACTCCTCAGCATCGCCATCTTCCAGCTCTCTGGCATCTTGGGACTGTTAGGTAGAGGCGTACAGAGTGACGTCATCGCGCTCTCTAGTAAAAGTAAAAGAAAACTGACTGGCACATCCAAACCAGTGTGAATTAGGTGCAAACCAGGAGCAGCTACCTCCATAGACAATATACAAAAAAAGGTTCACTCTATCGTGCCAAAGCAAGTCAATGTGAAATATGAAACATGAATAGCAATATGGCTTTTGAATATTAGAAAAAAATGAATGAGACCTTTGCACAAAATTTGGGCCCAAATAATGCTGCCCATACACCAACGTCAAGGTGGTCTCAGAACGTATGGTCCCTGCCTATGTGAACATACCTCTATTAGGCTGATATCTGAATTCCCGGGTGAATGTGGACACCTCTGTCAGTAAAGCTTGCCTTTTCTGGGTGAGCAGGAACCTGCTATAATTAAAATCAACCACATGGTGATGGGCGGAGTGCTCGTCAGTAAGCTAACATAGAAGTAAAAGAAAACTGACATGGCACATCCAAACCAGTGTGAATTAGGTGCAAACCAGGAGCAGCTACCTCCATAGACGATTACAAAAAAAGGTTGCACTCTATCGTGCCAAAGCAATCAATGTGAAATATGAAACATGAATAGCAATATGGCTTTTGAATATTAGAAAAATTTGGTGTATGACGTTGGTGTATGGGAGGCATTATTTGGCCAAATTTTGTGCAAAGCGTCTCATTTCATTTTTTCTAATATTCAAAAGCCATATTGCTATTCATGTTTCATATTTCACATTGACTTGCTTTGGCACGATAGAGTGCAACCTTTTTTTGTATATTGTCTATGGAGGTAGCTGCTCCTGGTTTGCACCTAATTCACACTGTTTGGATGTGCCAGTCATTTTCTTTTACTTCTATGTTAGCTTACTGACCGAGCACTCCGCCCATCACTGTGGTGATTTTAATTATAGCAGGTTCCTGCTCACCCAAAAAGGCAAGCTTTACTGACAGAGGTGTCCACATTCACCAGGAATTCAGTATCAGCCTAATAGAGGTATGTTTCACATAGGCAGGACCCATACGTTCTGAGACCACCTTACGTTGGTGTATGGCAGGCATTATTGGCCAAATTTTGTGCAAAGCGTCTCATTCATTTTTTTTCTAATATTCAAAAGCCATATTGCTATTCAGTTTCATATTTCACATTGACTTGCTATGCCACGATAAGTACAACCTTTTTTTTATTTTGTCTATGAGGTAGCTGCTCCTGGTTTGCACCTAATTCACACTGGTTTGGATGTGCCAGTCAGTTTTCTTTACTTCTATGTTAGCTTACTGACCAAGCACTCCGCCCATCACCATGTGGTGATTTTAATTATAGCAGGTTCCTGCTCACCCAGAAAAGGCAAGCTTACTGACAGAGGTGTCCACATTCACCAGGAATTCAGATATCAGCCTAATAGAGGTATGTTCACATAGGCAGGGACCCATACGTTCTGAGACCACCTGACGTTGGTGTATGGGCAGGCATTATTTGGCCAAATTTTTGTGCAAAGCGTCTCATTCATTTTTTTCTAATATTCAAAGCCATATTGCTATTCATGTTTCATATTTCACATTGACTTGCTTTGGCACGATAGAGTGCAACCTTTTTTGTATATTGTCTATGGAGGTAGCTGCTCCTGGTTTGCACCTAATTCACACTGGTTTGGATGTGCCAGTCAGTTTTCTTTTACTTCTATGTTAGCTTACTGACCGAGCACTCCGCCCATCACCATGTGGTGATTTTAATTATAGCAGGTTCCTGCTCACCCAGAAAAGGCAAGCTTTACTGACAGAGGTGTCCACATTCACCCAGGAATTCAGATA
>JARQOD010000004.1:103510312-103638730 GCA_033576555.1 Oophaga sylvatica | reverse complement strand
CCAGTTATATATGGGCCCCATGGTATGCCCCAGTGAATTTTTGGCCATACAATGCTCCTAATAAGGGGCCCCCATTTATAAACTCCAGGATAAGGGGCCCGGGTATATGCTGCCCAGGTCTGATTGCCCCTTTTAAAGCTCCAGTATATGAGGGGCCCCATGGATGATGCTCCAGTGATGAGGGGTCAATATAATGCCCTATATAGGACCCCCCTTTATAATGCCCTTTATAAGGCCCGTAATGCTCCCAATGCGTTGCCCCTTTTAGAATGCTCCATTTTTGATGGCCCCATGGATGATCTCCATATGGATCGGGGCCCCCCATAATAAATGCTCCCATATATAATGGCTCCATAAAAATCCCATTTATATACAGAATGCTGCCCCAGTGTCTAAAGGGCCCCATTTAGAATGCCCCTGTATAAGGGCCCCATCTATGATGCTCAAGTGTATTTGGGGGCCCCATAAAAATTTCTCCATGTATAATGTTCCCCATAATTGCCCAAACATAAGAAAAAATAAATACTCTCCCCCTGGGCACTGCCTACCTGGACCCCTCAGCACGCCCCCAGCTCTCTGCACTTGGACTGTTCAGGTAAGGGGAACGACGTCCGTCTCGCGCTCTCTAGAAAAAGGTAAAAAAAAAATGCGGCCATCAAACCAGGTGAATTGGGTGCAAAACCGGGACAGCTCCCTCCAAAAATATAAAAAAAAAGGTTGCACTCTACGTGCCAAAGCAATCAAGTGAAATAGAAACAGAAAAGCAAAGGGCTTTTATATTAAAAAAAAAGAATAGAGGCTTGCACAAAATTTTTTCCAAATAAGCCGCCCATACCCAAACTCAAGGTGGTCCAAACGATGGGTCCCCTCCTATGTAACATACCTCTAAAAAGGCGATATCTGAAATTCCGGGTGAATGTGGACACCTCGTCATAAAGCTTGCCTTTCTGGTGGCGGGAAACCCTAAAAAAAATCCCCAAACAGGTGATGGGCGGAGGCTCGGCAGTAAGCAAACAAGAATAAAAGAAAACGATGGCACAACCAAACCAGTGGGAATTAGGGCAAACCGGGACACTACCTCCAAGACATATAAAAAAAAAGGGTTGCACTCTATCGTGCCAAAGCAAGTCAAGTAAAATATGAAACATGAAAGCAAATTTTTTGAATATTAGAAAAAAAAATGAACCTTTCACAAAATTTGGCCAAAAATCCCCCCAACACCAACTCAAGGGGCCAGAACATGGGCCCTGCCTAGGGAAAAACCCTTTTTAGCTGATACGAATTCCTGGTGAATGTGGACACCTCTGTCAAAAAAGTTTTCCCTTTTCGGGTGAGCAGAACCTGCTAAAAATAAAATCACCACATGGTGAGGGCGGAGTCCCGGGTCAAAGCAACATAGAAGTAAAAGAAAACTGACGGCACACCAAACCAGTTGAAAGGTGCAAACCAGGGGCACTACCTTCAAACATATAAAAAAAAAATTTTGCACTCTATGGGCCCAAAGCAAGTCAATGGAAATATGAAACATGAAAGCAATATGGTTTTTTGAATAAGAAAAATTTTGGTTTACTTTGGTGTATGGGCGGGCATTTTTTGGGCCAAATTTGTGCAAAGCGTCTATTTTTTTTTTTCAATTTCAAAGAAAATTTGCTTTTCTGTTTCAAATTTCACTTGACGCTTGGCACGATAGAGGAAAACCTTTTTTTGTAATTGTCTATGGGGGTAGCTGCCCGGGGGTTTCCCCAATTCACACTTTTTTGGATGTGCCAGCATTTTTTTTTACTTCATGAGCTTACTGCCGGGAGCACTCCCCCCATCACCATGTGGTTTTTTTAAAAAAAAAAAAAAAAAATTATAGCAGGTTCCTGCTCACCCAGAAAAGGCAAGCTTTACTGACAGAGGTGTCCACATTCACCCAGGAATTCAGATATCAGCCTAATAGAGGTATGTTCACATAGGCAGGGACCCATACGTTCTGAGACCACCTTGACGTTGGTGTATGGGCAGGCATTATTTGGCCAAATTTTGTGCAAAGCGTCTCATTCATTTTTTTCTAATATTCAAAAGCCATATTGCTATTCATGTTTCATATTTCACATTGACTTGCTTTGGCACGATAGAGTGCAACCTTTTTTTGTATATTGTCTATGGAGGTAGCTGCTCCTGGTTTGCACCTAATTCACACTGGTTTGGATGTGCCAGTCAGTTTTCTTTTACTTCTATGTTAGCTTACTGACCGAGCACTCCGCCCATCACCATGTAGTGATTTTAATTATAGCAGGTTCCTGCTCACCCAGAAAAGGCAAGCTTTACTGACAGAGGTGTCAACATTCACCCAGGAATTCAGATATCAGCCTAATAGAGGTATGTTCACATAGGCAGGGACCCATACGTTCTGAGACCACCTTGACGTTGGTGTATGGGCAGGCATTATTTGGCCAAATTTTGTGCAAAGCGTCTCATTCATTTTTTTCTAATATTCAAAAGCCATATTGCTATTCATGTTTCATATTTCACATTGACTTGCTTTGGCATGATAGAGTGCAACCTTTTATTGTATATTGTCTATGGAGGTAGCTGCTCCTGGTTTGCACCTAATTCACACTGGTTTGGATGTGCCAGTCAGTTTTCTTTTACTTCTATGTTAGCTTACTGACCGAGCACTCCGCCCATCACCATGTGGTGATTTTAATTATAGCAGGTTCCTGCTCACCCAGAAAAGGCAAGCTTTACTGACAGAGGTGTCCACATTCACCCAGGAATTCAGATATCAGCCTAATAGAGGTATGTTCACATAGGCAGGGACCCATACGTTCTGAGACCACCTTGACATTGGTGTATGGGCAGGCATTATTTGGCCAAATTTTGTGCAAAGCGTCTCATTCATTTTTTTCTAATATTCAAAAGCCATATTGCTATTCATGTTTCATATTTCACATTGACTTGCTTTGGCACGATAGAGTGCAACCTTTTTTTGTATATTGTCTATGGAGGTAGCTGCTCCTGGTTTGCACCTAATTCACACTGGTTTGGATGTGCCAGTCAGTTTTCTTTTACTTCTATGTTAGCTTACTGACCGAGCACTCCGCCCATCACCATGTGGTGATTTTAATTATAGCAGGTTCCTGCTCACCCAGAAAAGGCAAGTTTACTGACAGAGGTGTCCACATTCACCCAGGAATTCAGATATCAGCCTAATAGAGGTATGTTCACATAGGCAGGGACCCATACGTTCTGAGACCACCTTGACGTTGGTGTATGGGCAGGCATTATTTGGCCAAATTTTGTGCAAAGCGTCTCATTCATTTTTTTCTAATATTCAAAAGCCATATTGCTATTCATGTTTCATATTTCACATTGACTTGCTTTGGCACGATAGAGTGCAACCTTTTTTTGTATATTGTCTATGGAGGTAGCTGCTCCTGGTTTGCACCTAATTCACACTGGTTTGGATGTGCCAGTCAGTTTTCTTTTACTTCTATGTTAGCTTACTGACCGAGCACTCCGCCCATCACCATGTGGTGATTTTAATTATAGCAGGTTCCTGCTCACCCAGAAAAGGCAAGCTTTACTGACAGAGGTGTCCACATTCACCCAGGAATTCAGATATCAGCCTAATAGAGGTATGTTCACATAAGCAGGGACCCATACGTTCTGAGACCACCTTGACGTTGGTGTATGGGCAGGCATTATTTGGCCAAATTTTGTGCAAAGCGTCTCATTCATTTTTTTCTAATATTCAAAAGCCATATTGCTATTCATGTTTCATATTTCACATTGACTTGCTTTGGCACGATAGAGTGCAACCTTTTTTTGTATAATGTCATCGCGCTCTCTGACCTGAATGTCACTGTCAGCAAACGCGGAAGACGTCACAGGGGTGGAGCAGGGAGAGGTAAGTATTGCAAGTGCTGGGGACCTGAGGAAGCAGGGGGGCCCACTCGTGGGCGACGGCACTGGCATAGGGACCCTCATAGTACGCCGGTGTGTCTGACGGCAAGTGGGCCCCCCCACCGTCAGAGACACTTTTGCGTACTATGAGGGGCCCTGTGCCAGTGCCGTCGCCCACGACTGGGCCCCCCCCTGCTCAGGGAACTGGCACTTGCGCGGGTGCGCCGGGTGATGACGCCGGCCCTGGGGGGGACAGCCCAGTTAGCGAGGTGGAAAAACTGGCATATGTTGAGGTGTGGGCTGGACGTTCAACAGCTGCAAATGGAGGCATTGGAGAAGTCGGAGGAAGAGGAGGACAAAGCGAGCCATTTTGCTGGCAATCTATGTGTCATCAGGGAAGGTGGTACAAAATCCTTTGAAACCCAGGTATGGTTCATTTTTATGAAGGTGAGATCACCAATATTTTGGTTCGACATCCGAGTCCTTCTTTCTGTCAGGATTGATCCCGCTGCACTGAAGACTCTTTCTGATAGCACACTACCAGCAGGGCAAGCGAGCTCCTGTAAAGCACATTGGGCCAATTCAGGCAAGGTGTCCAGTTTACAGGCCCAGTAGTCAAAGGGGAATGAACTGTGAGGGAGAACATCGATAGGGGAGGAGAGGTAATTTTGAACCATAGTTGACAACTGCTGTCTCCTGTCTGTTGCAATCGATTCAGTATTACCAGTCGTGTGAGCGTTACTCGAGAAATCAGTCCACAACATGGTCATGAAACCCCTGTCTCCAACACCACTTTGGCTGTGTGCACCACGAACACCTCTTCCGTTTGGCCCAGTGCGGCTCGTGGTAGAACCTGCACCGCTGCTGTGTGCTGGGAATGCCTCGAACAAATGGTTTACCAGAGTTGCTTGTTTGTTCGCCAATATTAGCTCTAGGTTCTCTTGTGGCATAATGTTCTTTAATTTGCCTTTATAGCATGGATCGAGGATGCTGGCCATCCAGTAGTCGTCATCCTTCATAATTTTGGCAATGCTGGGGTCCCTTTTTAAGATCCGCAACACATAATCACACATGTGGGCCAATGTTCCAGGTGTCAATGATGCACTGCCAGTGGTGGGTGGAGGAGCACTTTCTGCCAAATCCACATCCCTCCAGTCACGCACAAACCCTGTACCTGACCTTGGCAAGCCAACATTTTCTTTTGCCCCCTGAAAAGCATCCTCCTCCCCAAAATAATCATCCCCCTCATCCTCCTCCTCTTCCTCATCTTCCTCCACCTCGTCCAGGATAGTTCCCTGAGCAGACAATGGCTGACTGTCATCAAGGTTTCCTTCCTCCTCTTCCTCCCCCGCTGCAGACGCTTGATCCTTAATGTGCGTCAAAGTTTGCATGAGCAGACGCATAAGTGGGATGCTCATGCTTATGATGGCGTCGTCTGTGCTTACCAGCCGTGTGCATTCCTCAAAACACTGAAGGACTTTACAGATGTCTTTCAGCTTTGACCACTGCACACCCGACAACTCCATGTCTGCCCTCAAACTGCCTGCCCGTGTATCCACCCAAAAATGCATTACAGCCTGCCTCTGTTCGCACAGCCTCTCAACCATGTGCATGATGGAGTTCCATCTTGTTGCAACGTCTATGATTAGGCGGTGCTTGGGGAGGTGGAGCGATAGTTGCAGCCTCTGCATACGACTGGAGTCTACGGGCGAGCGACGGATGTGCGAGCACAGTCTTCACACCTTATGGAGCAGGGCTGTTAACTCAGGATAATTATTTAGGAAGCACTGCACCACCAGGTTCAAGGTGTGAGCCAGGCAAGGAATGTGTCTGAGATTTGCCAAGGCTATGGCCGCCACAAAATTACGGCCGTTATCACTGACTACTTTGCCTGGTGCAAGATGTAGACTGCCCAGCCATTACTCAGTTTCTCTCTGCAAGTAGTCGGCCAGTGCCTCCGCGGTGTGTCTGTTGTCGCCCAAAGACATCATCTTTAAAACAGCCTGCTGACGCTTACCACTAGCTGTTTGATAGAGAAACACCTCGTATGCAACACAGGCAGCTGCGGATGGAGTGCTCGTGTGACTGCGCTCTGTCGACGAGCTTTCGCTTCTGGAGGAGGAGGAGGAGGGTCGAATGCCTACAGCCATGTGGACCCTGCATCCACCACATTAACCCAATGCGCAGTGATGGACAGACAGATAACGGCCCTGGCCATGCCTACTGGCCCATGCATCTGTTGTAAGGTGCACCTTTCCACTCACTGATTGCTTGAGTGCATGGACAATGCGGTCTTTCATATGTAGGTGGAGGGCGGGGATGGCTTTTCTAGAAAAGAAGTGCCGACTCGGTAGGTCATAGCGTGGGACAGCGTAGGCCATGAGCTCTCTGAACGCTGCGCTTTCAACCAAACAGAAGGGCATCATCTCTAATGAGATGTTTGGCAATGTAGCCATTCAAAGCCAGTGTACGCAGATGAGAGGATGAGTACTTTCTTGTCCTACTCAGGGTAGGGTGAGCTGGACTTGAGAGCTTTATATGGGTGAACTCGCGGTGGACAAGACAGACTGAGAGGGGGTTGGTGATGGTGATGGTGGTGGTCGTGGTGGTGGTGGTGATGGCCTAGATTCAGTCTTTCGTTGTAAAAACATTGTGATTCCCTGACTGCTTTGGCCTTGCGACGACATCTCAACATTTCTTGCTGGTGGCGTGCTAACCGGTGGGCTTACAGTGGGGGAAGCGATGGAGCATTGCTGGCTACCTTCAGTTGGAGCAGTTGCACATGTGCTACCTGAGGTTTTGTAGTCCTTCCAAGTTTGCAAGTGCATGTTGATAAAATGTCTAAGCATGAAACTGGTATTCAAATTTCTGAGATTTTTCCCTCGGCTAAAGGTCCTTCCGCAGTTCTTATAGATAACCTTGGCCTCATCAATAGGATTTTGGTCAAAAAAGTGCCACATTGCACTCTTCCTACTATGGTATATATTTTCAGGGCTTGCACGCTGTGCTAATTTGACCGTCTGGCCAAGCTGTCCTGCAACTCTTTTTGGTTTTTTAACACGCTTTGGACTGCTACTGGCCTGCCAGATAACCGCTGCTGAGATGTCGATACCTGCTGCGGATCCTTCTCCTCTTCTTAGCTATTGCCAGCGTCACCCTCTTCCCCAATGGATGCCAATCCGGGTCAACATCTGGGTCATCCATCACCTCCTCTTCAATTTCATCTGCACCTTCCTCTGTGTCACCGTGTAAGGTGCTATAGTATGCGGGAAGGGGCACCTGAGTTTCATCAGGGTGAGATTCTGGCTCAGTGGACAGCGAGGGCAATGTAGTTCTCTGGGTGAATGTACCAGTAGAATCATCTAGCAGTGGTTGTACATCAGTGCACTCCATGTCAGATTCATGGTGGACTGGGGAATTCAGGATTTGACTTGATAACCCAGGCATGGTATGTGAAAAGAGCTCCATGGAGTATTCTGACGTGTGGCCTGCCGCACTTTTGGTGGGGTGAAGGACACAAGGAAAGGAGTTGTTCCTGACCAGGATCCTGCACTGACTCAGTGCTTGCATTTTTGGAACTTCAGAAAAGGAAGCGATAGAGCTGGAGGCTGTTTCGGCAATGTAAGCCAAAACCTGTTCCTGATGCTAAGGCTTTAAAAGCGGTTTTACCTACTCCCAGAAAAGGGAGCCTTCCAGGCCTTCTTGAGGCAGACGATGATGCCGGCTCAACACCTCCTGCCTTAGGTGCTATTGTGCTTTTGGCACTTCCAGCAGATGCACCACCACCACCATCAGTACCAGCTGGCCCCCCACGCCCACATCCGCGGCCTCTTCCACCATACTTACTCATTTTTGGGAAAATGTACCCAAAAAGCCAGCAGATATTTGCTACTGTATTAGAAGCGTACAGCTGTATACAGTCTAGGGATAATTGTAAATCATCGTATAGATTTCCAGAGTCAGACACAGACTCTCACAGGCTCAGTATAGATTACACCAGAATATAAAAAGTAGAAAAAGAGTAATGCATCAGAAGCATACATCTGTATACAGTGTTGGGGTAATTTTAAATCTCCGTATATATTTCCTGAGTCAAACACTGACTCTCACAGACTCAGTATGGATTACACCAGAATATAAAAAGTAGAAAAAGGGTAATGTATCAGAAGCGTACAGCTGTATACAGTGTTGGGGTAATTGTAAATCTCCGTATATATTTACAGAGTAACACACAGACGCTCACAGGCTCAGTATGGATTAGACCAGAATATAAAAAGTAGAAAAAGGGTAATGTATTAGAAGCGTACAGCTGTATATAGTGTTGGGGTAATTTTAAATCTCCGTATATATTTCCGGAGTAACACACAGACGCTCACAGGCTCAGTATGGATTAGACCAGAATATGAAAAGCAGAAAAAGTGTACTGTATCAGAAGCGTACAGTTGTACACAGTGTTGGGGTAATTTTAAATCTCCGTATATATTTCCAGAGTCAATAACAGACTCTCACAGGCTCAGTATGGATCACACCAGAATATAAAAAGTAGAAAAAGGGTAATGTATTAGAAGCGTACAGCTGTATACAGTGTTGGGGTAATATTGAATCTCCATATATATTTCTGGAGTAACACACAGACGCTCACAGGCTCAGTATGGATTAGACCAGAATATGAAAAGCAGAAAAAGTGTACTGTATCAGAAGCGTACAGTTGTATACAGTGTTGGGGTAATTTTAAATCTCTGTATATATTTCCAAAGTCAGACACAGACTCTCACAGGCTCAGTATGGATTACACCAGAATATAAAAAGTAGAAAAAGGGTAATGTATCAGAAGCGTACAACTGTATACAGTGTTGGGGTAATTGTAAATCTCTGTATATATTTCTGGAGTAACAGACAGACGCTCACAGGCTCAGTATAGATTAGACCAGAATATAAAAAGCAGATCCGCAAGACATAATCACACATGTGGGCCAATGTTCCAGGTGTCAATGATGCACTGACCGTGGCGGGTGGAGGAGGACTTTCTGCCAAAAAGGGTACTGTATCACAAGCTTACAGCTGTATACAGTGTTGGGGTAATTGTAAATCTCCGTATATATTTCCGGAGTAACACACAGATGCTCACAGGCTCAGTATGGATTGGACCAGAATATAAAAAGTAGAAAAAGGGTAATGTATTAGAATCGTACAGCTGTATACAGTGTTGGGGAAATTTTAAATCTCCGTATATATTTCCAGAGTCAGACACAGACTCTCACAGGCTCAGTATGGATCACACCAGAATATAAAAAGTAGAAAAAGGGTAATGTATCAGAAGCGTACAGCTGTATACAGTGTTGGGGTAATTTTAAATCTCCGTATATATTTTCGGAGTAACACACAGACGCTCACAGGCTGAGTATGAATTAGACCAGAATATAAAAAGTAGAAAAAGGGTAATGTATTAGAATCGTACAGCTGTATACAGTGTTGGGGAAATTTTAAATCTCCGTATATATTTCCAGAGTCAGACACAGACTCTCACAGGCTCAGTATGGATCACACCAGAATATAAAAAGTAGAAAAAGGGTAATGTATCAGAAGCGTACAGCTATATACAGTGTTGGGGTAATTTTAAATCTCCAAATATATTTCCGGAGTAACACACAGATGCTCACAGGCTCAGTTTGGATTAGACCAGAATATGAAAAGCAGAAAAAGTGTACTGTATCAGAAGCGTACAGCTGTATACAGTGTTGAGGTAATTTTAAATCTCCGTACATATTTCCGGAGTAACACACAGATGCTCAGAGGCTCAGTATGGAGTAGACCAGAATATAAAAAGCAAAAAGGCTAATGTATCCGAAGATACCAGGCGTATACAGTGTAGGGGTAATTGTAAATCTCCGTATATATTTCCGGAGTCACAGACAGACGCTCTCTCATTATGGATTTGACCGTAATACAGAAGGCAGAAAAACGGTACTGTATCAGAAGATACCAGCTATATACGGTTTTAGGGAAAATTGAAATCTCCGTATATATTTCCAGAGTCACACAGATAGTCAGCATGTATTTGTCCGTGATACCAGCCGGTACACGGTAGTGTGTGAGGAGCGTACAGCTCTATATGGTGTGGGGAAAAATGAACGCTCGGTAACTGTGCAGAAAAAAAGAATAAAAGTATTAGTGCTGTGTAGGTGCTGTGTAAAAAGCAGTCTGCACAGCAGTGTACACACAGCAATACAGCTAGCAGGCAGCCTAATAATCAGCTCGGCTGCTGCACACAAGAAAATCCTCCCCTGTCACTGGCAGGCAGCCTAATAACCAGCGCTGCTGCACACAAGAAAATCCTCCCCTGTCACTGCACACTAACTGTACAGCACAATCGCTATCAGCACAAGCACAGAATCACTTCTCTTTCCAGCCCTAACGCTCTTCCTACTGAGAAACAGCGGCAGCAACCTCTCCCTACTCTAAGATCTTCAGAAGTAAAATGGCGGTCGGCGGTCAGGGCTTTTATAGCCACTGTGACGCCACACAAAGCAAGCCAATCACTGCAATGCCCTTCTCTAAGATGGTGGTGGCAGCTGCCCATGTCATCTCGTTGCCCACAGTGTGCGTCCTTCCTCATTGGCTGAGAAAAGGAGCCTGCAAGCATTATGGTAAAACCGACTTTGGCGCTCAGGTCGACGACCGCATGGCCGACCTCACGCTATGGTTGGGTGTCGCTCGGAAAAACCCGACTTTGGCGAAAGTGGGTGATTTTTTAATCTGACTGACCTGTTTCGCTCAACTCTAATAAACACCAGTGTTGTACTGCTCTCTGGTAAAGGGCCACCAACAGAAATCTAAATTTAGGTTTATTTATTAGTTTTATTCTAAATTTATGTAAATTTAGTCACCCACCTTTTCCCCTTCAAAGTCATATGTATATAATACATAGCGACTGTTGCCCTGGACTAAGGACTATGAAGCGTGAGACATATCGCTGTATTGCAGCACTTTCACGTGAATGAGACTGAACTGCAATATGACACAGACAAAGTCCAACAACAAAAGTGATATTGTTTCTAAATAAGAGCAAAGCTTTGGTCTACATTCTAGTGATTTAGATTATATTAAGCATTCTGTGTTAAATAATAATTATTGCAAAGAGTTATATTAATGCATTTATTGTCTGAGCAAAAATAAATGAGAAGTACAAGCTTTCTGGGCACTGATTTTGACCCTCAATCCGGTACGTTCACAAGCTGAAATGTGACACAGAGTTGTGTCCCAGCGGGAAGTGTGACAGCAGCCTGGTTAGTTGGAGTAGTTGCAGCCCCTGCACACTCCGCAGCTCTGCTGCATGCCGACTGCTTGTTTTGGTCCAATGTATTTTCTTTCCATAATCAGAGTGTTGTTTACTTTCCTGACAGCGCGGGAGCTTGCACGCTTTACAGACGTCAGCATCTGTGTGGATTTTTTTCCATACTTCAGAAGTCTGTCCCTGTGTGTACTTGTATCAGCTCATGTCCTGATGTTCCTCCGGCTGCTGTAAGGATCATTCCCAGGATGTTCTCAGAACCAGAGAGGAAGGTACAATATTTTCATGACATGTATTCTCTTTGCACTTATGTTAGTCTTACTGACCATTGACCCATAATTTGTAGGTTTTCCTGCTATCTGAACCTAAAAGAAGTTGGCACATATTCATCATATTTTGGGGCCACTAGATATGTAGTCATTGTACGACATGCGCCATATTTTGCATGTAGCACAGTTTTCTCTATGTTTTTCCAAAGAACTCTACGCTTGTATATATTTGTACATGTTATACAGTGTTAAATAAGTGTCTGGAATATTTGTATGCCACATAAAACAGGACACTAGATAAGTACCAACTTTGTAATAAATTCTAATTTACATATTTGAGGGAAGGGCAATATCATGGCCCACCCTGCAGCCAAGTAACTTTCCAATGGGTATGCTGCACCTGCTTAATTGGGTGGAGCCTGGCACAGTGTGATTCTGCCCCCTAGTAACACTGCATAGCTGAGGACTAGTCATCACCTCATCTTGGAAAACATGGGTGCCATAGTGCTTACCCAAGACTGTCAGGAAAACCAAATGTTCAGTTTTTACAGAGCAATTCTTTACGTGCCATTTAGATACTGGTGTAGAACACCATTAAAGAGGACCTGTCACCAGGTCAAAAGTGACTAGTTTTTCTATTATTTTTTTTTTTTCAGTTTTTTTTACTTTCATCTTCCATACTCTGTGCAATTCCAAAAATATGGGCTTTTTCATACAGTGCTACTCAGGAATAAAACAAGAACAAAACCTGCTCACTTTGGACCTAGTGATAGTTCCTGCTTAAAGCACACATGTTAAATTTTATGTTAATGTTCTAGTAACGTAGTAACTTTTTAAACATTTTGGAATAATATTTTTGTACCAATTTTAAATTGTATGTCTTTTTTCCTTGTACACACTTAAATGCATTCAAAACTCTGTTGGTCACCTGTGAATTTTCTCTACTTTATCAAACATGTGACCTAAGAGCTGATGCTAACATATAGGATGTAGAGGATTCAATTCAGGCAGCGACATGTGACCAAAGAGCTGATGCTAACATACAGGGTGTAGAGGATATAATTCAGGCAGTGACATGTGACCTAAGAGCTGATGCTAACATATAGGGTGTAGAGGATTCAATTCAGGCAGCGACATGTGACCTAAGAGCTGATGCTAACATATAGGGTGTAGAGGATTCAATTCAGGCAGCGACATGTGACCTAAGAGCTGATGCTAACATATAGGGTGTAGAGGATTCAATTCAGGCAGTGACATGTGACCAAAGAGCTGATGCTAACATATAGGGTGTAGAGGATTCAATTCAGGCAGCAACATGTGACCTAAGAGCTGATGCTAACATATAGGGTGTAGAGGATTCAATTCAGGCAGCGACATGTGACCTAAGAGCTGATGCTAACATATAGGGTGTAGAGCAGGGGTGGGCAATTAATTTTGCCAGGGGGCCGCATGAGAAATTGGGATGGTTTTAGAGGGCCGGACTAATATAATTAACTCCGTTCTACCCAATACTGTATATATACATATATATATATATATATATATATATATATATACTGTATATATACATACCTGCCCATTATCATCATCTTCTCCCCATCATCATCAATGCCTCCCCATTATCAGCAATGCCTGCCCATCATCATCTTCTCCCCATCATCAATGCCTGCCCATTATCATCATCTTCTCCCCATCATCATCAATGCCTCCCCATTATCAGCAATGCCTGCCCATCATCATCTCCTCCCCATCATCATCTTCTCCCCATCATCAATGCCTGCCCATTATCATCAATACCTGCCCATTATCATCTTCTCCCCATCATCATCAATTCCTGCCCATCATCATCATCATCTTCTCCCCATCATCAATGCCTGCCCATTATCATCAATACCTGCCCATTATCATCATCTTCTCCCCATCATCATCAATGCCTGCCCATCATCATCATCATCTTCTCCCCATCATCAATGCCTGCCCATTATCATCATCTTCTCCCCATCATCATCAATGCCTCCCCATTATCAGCAATGCCTGCCCATCATCATCCCCTCCCCATCATCATCTTCTCCCCATCATCAATGCCTGCCCATTATCATCAATACCTGCCCATTATCATCATCTTCTCCCCATCATCATCAATGCCTGCCCATCATCATCATCATCTTCTCCCCATCATCAATGCCTGCCCATTATCATCAATACCTGCCCATTATCATCTTCTCCCCATCATCATCAATGCCTCCCCATTATCAGCAATGCCTGCCCATCATCATCTTCTCCCCATCATCAATGCCTGCCCATTATCATCAATGCCTGCCCATTATCATCATCTTCTCCCATCATCATCAATGCCTCCCCATTATCAGCAATGCCTGCCCATCATCACACACAGACAGCACATAAGCACTCTCTCACACCACACACACACACACACACACACACAGCACCGCACTACATAGACACAGACACACACAGAGACACGTCTTACCTGTCCAGCGTCCCCGCTCTCTGACACAGCCGGCCGCTGAATGATGACGTCATTCAGCGGTCGGCTGTGAGAGGAAGCGCCGGTGGAGCCCGGAGCTGCAGCAGCGGAGGCACGGGAGAGGTAAGTATTGTGCCAGCTGATGCCGGGGCCCTGAGACTGCCAGAGCGCCTCCGCGGGCCGGTCACTGACAGCCGGCGGGCCGGATGCGGCCCGCGGGCCGCCCCTTGCCCGGGTCTGGTGTAGAGGATTCAATTCAGGCAGCAACATGTGACCTAAGAGCCGATGCTAACATATAGGATGTAGAGGATTCAATTCAGGCAGCGACATGTGACCAAAGAGCTGATGCTAACATACAGGGTGTAGAGGATATAATTCAGGCAGTGACAAGTGACCTAAGAGCTGATGCTAACATATAGGGTGTAGAGGATTCAATTCAGGCAGTGACATGTGACCAAAGAGCTGATGCTAACATACAGGGTGTAGAGGATATAATTCAGGCAGTGACAAGTGACCTAAGAGCTGATGCTAACATATAGGGTGTAGAGGATTCAATTCAGGCAGTGACATGTGACCAAAGAGCTGATGCTAACATACAGGGTGTAGAGGATATAATTCAGGTAGTGACAAGTTGCCTAAGAGCTGATGCTAACATATAGGGTGTAGAGGATTCAATTCAGGCAGTGACATGTGACCTAAGAGCTGATGCTAACATATAGGGTGTAGAGGATTCAATTCAGGCAGTGACATGTGACCTAAGAGCTGATGCTAACATATAGGGTGTTGAGGATTCAATTCAGGCAGTGACATGTGACCTAAGAGCTGATGCTAACATATAGGGTGTAGAGGATTCAATTCAGGCAGCGACATGTGACCTAAGAGCTGATGCTAACATATAGGGCATAGAGGATTCAATTCAGGCAGTGACATGTGACCTAAGAGCTGATGCTAACATATAGGATGTAGAGGATTCAATTCAGGCAGTGACATGTGACCTAAGAGTTGATGGTAACATATAGGGTGTAGAGGATTCAATTCAGGCAGCGACATGTGACCAAAGATCTGATGCTAACATATAGGGTGTTCAGGATTCAATTCAGGCAGTGACATGTGACCTAAGAGTTGATGCTAACATATAGGGTGTAGAGGATTTAATTCAGGCAGCGCTCTAAAGAAAGTGCTGTCAATCAACATAAAGGGAGGTGTGGAGAATTGTAATTGGGTATGGGGGTGCAGAATGTTACACGGAGATCCCATCAGTTACAAATTCAAAAAAAAGTTTTATGTGCAAAATGAAAGAAGTAAAAGCTACAGTTCACTATGATTTTTTATACTGATTAAGTTCAATTGCGTTTTAGGAGATGCAGACTCCCTTTAAATTTTGTAAATTCTATAAAAGTGGCTTTAACCAAGAGCAGTAAAAGGACTGTTATTTCCTTAGCTTCTTCATCATTAATTAAATAGCAGACATCTCTACCAGTGTAGTTTTAGTGAAATTGTCAGTTTGTCATGTTATTGGAGTAATAGGTGATGTAAACTCTAAGTCCAAGTATTGGCATTTGGTAAGGCCTAAAGCAGTGATGGGTCAAACCTAATCCAAATACCGAATGGAGTTGAATTATGCCTCATTCAAACCTAACAGAGCCAAAGTCAGGCATGTAACCCACCTGATCAGGTCACTTAGCAGATAATCTGCAAGAAACAAAAAGGGAGTGCTAGTGAGGGTAGCCCTAGCAATCCCCAATTATCTTGATAACCATTTGTATCGCAACTGACTTCTCAGCTGTACTGTATTTTGGACCGTTAGACACCCTGTCTACCAATCCACGGGCACTGTGTTCTCTCCTGAGAGCAAATCTGGGTTTACATGTGTATTATAGCGTGTTATGCAGCATGTCATCATTTCTATTCTGGAGAATCAAGGAAGACTCTCAGAATTCAAGAGCAAAACATCTGCCTCAGTATCTACTGAGTATGTGCACATATGGTACATCTGTACAATCCACAAATGTAATAGAGCCGTGTGCATGTGCATGGTGACTTTTCAGCTTTTCTATTATGTTAGTTTTAGTAAAATGCTGCATTCACCATGAAATAACAATGTTGGAGCATCTTTTCTTAGACTTTGTCCCTCTTATCCAAAGGGTATGTCCCTACGTCATCATTGTCAACATTGTCAGAATGTTTAGGGACATATCCAGGTGATAAGGAAAATATTGTGAAGTATCAAGTTGTGAAATTATTAGTGGTGAAATGGGTAATATAAATATCTATCTATCTAGCATCTATTTATGTAAACTATCATCTATCTAGTATCTACATACAATCTTTCTTAAAATGACCTTTTTCAGAGTCAGTTTTCCCCCATTAAAATGGAACATATTCGCTATTTCCTCACACCATCTGACAAAGTAGAATGTTATTAATTAACTTCCAATGATATGCATATGTGTGACTGGCCTGCTTCATGAATTAAAAATAGCAGCCACACTAAATTGTTAGAGAATGTAAGAAAGAAGAACTGCAGTGGAAATGTATTACGTGGTTGCCATTCAGATGAATAATTCTTATTGTAACATATGGATGACTGGAGTTTAGCAAAGTAGAAGGCACTCTTACAGATCGGTTCTCAAGTGTGGCTTACAGAATCAGATAAATGGGTAACCCATGTATGACGTCCATTTACCCTAATAAGATATGTGGACAGATATTGTCATTTCTTCTGTATACTGCTTTATCGTAAAAAGAACCTTTCTGACAATGCAAATATTTATGAGGGATTTCCTATCTATACAGGTTCCATATATGCACATGTATTTTAATAAAAACTTCACTCTCAATTTAGCTTAGGATCTTTAGTGCAGTTTATGAAGATGACCATGCACATGGTTTAATTTCTCATCATATGCTCAGTGAGGTTGAGCGTCTCCCCGTATATGTTTTTAAATACATCGTAAGTACAGTACAACTGAAATTCTTGCCTTGACTGTGTTTCCTGACCCAAACGCACAGTATCAGAGATCCCTATGGCCATAACACTCATGGTGAGGTCAAAACTTGCAGTCCTAGTATGAATGCTAATGTGCATTATTACAACCATATAAAGAAGTTCTACTTTTACTTGCTAGGTGTAATGCACGTTGTCCTTCAACAAAGCTGAATTATACATTCTAAAAAAAATAAAAATTATTAGCTAGTAACTGATAACATTATAAGTTGATAATGACTGTCTAGTATCAATTTCATTGGAAGTGTATCTAACAGTCACCTAGCAATTGAAACCTACAATGTAGTTTCACCTAAAAACTGAGGACAATGCATGCTCTATATAAAAGTGTTGACCTTGGGGACCTCAGCTGTGGACATACTTAGATAAAAATGTACAATAGTGATAAGCGAGTACTAGAATGCTATAGTGCTCGTTACTCGAATAGAGCAGGTCGGACGTTCGGACTGGCTCGACTTGACTACCGAGTATAATGGAAGTCAATGGGAAACTTCAGGCATTTTTTTTAGGAAGACCATAAGAGGAGGGCTGGAAAATCACTGAAATGGGTGAAAACAATGCTCAAATGGAATGGGAACACCCTGGAAGACACGTAGAGGAGGGCCTCAGAAAACATTTTTTTCTCATTTTTAAGGAGTGGGACTCAAAGACTGATAAAGCCTGTTCACTAAATGCAAGGGCTGAAAAACATTATTCCTTGGGGGTAATAGATATATATGTAAAAAACTTGTAGAGGTAGGTCTCATACACATCCTGTAAAAATTATGAAGGAGGTCATCATGCACACCCTGGAAAAATTAAGAGTGAGGGTCGCATTATGACGCTATAAAAATTATGAGCAAGGGCCGTCTGATGAACATTTAAAATTATGAGTATGGACAGCCTGTTTACCCTGTGAAAATTATGAGTGAGGGCCTCATGATTACCCTGTAAAAATTTGGAGCAAAGAGCAACATGAGGATCCTGTAAAAATCAGTAGCCAGAGCCAGAAGATGACCCTATAAAAATTTGGAACGAGGACCGCATGATGACCCTGGACAAAATTGGACCAAGGGCCACATGGTGACCATGTAAAAATTGGGCGAAGGCCACGTGATGACTCTGTAAAAATTTGGAACGAGGGCCACCTGATGACTCACTAAATATTATAAGCAAGGGCCACCTTTTTACCCTCTAAAAATTATGAGTGAGGTATGCATGATAACCCTGTAAAAATTTGGAGCAAGAGTCGCATGATGACCCTGTAAAAAATTGAAGCGAGGGCCGCATGGTGACCCTGTAAAAATTTGGAGCAAGGGACAGATGATGACTCTGTTGATATGGTGGAGGAAAAGGACAAGAAAAAGAAGAAACCATGAACCATATACCCTTTTTTTGGTGGGAAGGGGGTGTATGGGAAAATGGAGTGCCTCCAAGGGCCGTGGGGTACTCGGTGCCAGGCCGGAGGTTCTTAAAAGCCAGGGTGCTGTGTCCTCCGGGAAGGTGGTCCAGACAGCTCTCAGGTAATTTGGGGTACACCGTGTCAGAACCCCTTTCTGATGCTCCTTTCCTGGCCATCTCTCTGCGCTGGCTCCCTCCTCTCCTGCCCTGCGCCTTCACACACAGTGTCCCAAGCCAGCAGCCTTGGATCTTTTCAAGCAACGTGCTCTAGGTCCCCTTGGTCCTATCTGGCTGTGTCACGATCCACTTTGGGATCTGTGGCAGATTTTGCTTTCTATATTAAAACCTTTTTCCTTTCAGGCCATTGGGGGTTAATGTCAGTCTTTCCCCTGTGGCCGCTGGTGTAATTGCATTGCTGCTGACTTGTCAGGGGAAGGCGGTGACCACTCCCACCATCCTTTAAAAGGTCACCTGAGGCATCAGCTGACTGTTGGTGATACTTCTGCTTTTGGAGACCAAACAAGCTGAAGTCAGGAGCTTACAGAGTGCAGTGGTACTTCTGCTGTTTCCCTGATTTGGTGCCTTACTCTGCTGTGCAGTGCATTGCAGCAGAGAAAGCTAAGTGTTTGTTGTTTAGTTGATTTAACCCCTAGGTGTCTGTCTTTCCTTGCTTTGGTTATTTTGGTGTAGTTCCCTTTATTCCCTGTGTCACCTCCTTGGGAGGGGGTTGGGGGTTTAGCTCAGGGCTAAACAGGAGACAGGGACAGGTCGGTGACTTGGGCCTCATTACCTTCAAATGTACCTCCAAGTTAAGGAAAGACAGGGTCCTCCCTTAGCCTTAGGGGCAATTCATGGTCCCAGGTTTCTCGTCCCCTGCATTCCCAATACTGCCCTGTGACAGGCTGACTTTTCAGCGAATGTGTGTGGAGTTGGCTGTAGCACATGCAGACACTGCAGCCTCCTGTTAGCTAGCTGAGTCCTCAGTTTCTCCACTAGACTGGGGCCGGTCCCCTTAATGTGACCTGGTCCCTTCACCCAACTACGGTCAGCGTGGATACTGGCCCCACGGGTGGATTCCTCACTTCCTGTGCCCCTAGGACCCCTTCTTCCTCTCTCTCACTGAAGCTTCTTTCTCTTTCTGTCTTTTCTGTCTCTCTTCTCTCACTCTCCTTAGGTCCAGGGATGAGCTCCTCACTGTTCGAGTCCCAAGCACTCACTCTCTTCCTTCCCTCCAACTAACCCACTGTCTATGTTCTCTCTGACCACTCACGAAGCTCCACCTCTTCTCTACTTTCTCCACCCACACCCTCTACCTAGTCCCTCCCTGGCCTTGAGAGGTCTGGTGTTGAATATGAAGCGCCTGCCGGGGCAGTGAGGATACTTGGTACCGGGCCACTTCTTAAAGGGGCAATGTCACGGCAGCAGTGACCCAGTCCGTTGCACTGGGGTCCAATAAAAGGGGAAATGATGAAAAGGGAAATATTAAAGAGTTTGTAATAAAGTGTTCGTGACGCCACCTGTGGTATTTGGCAATAAAGATGTTGGCCGATGCTGCAGATTCAGTCCACTGGGACAGTTGTTGTTGATGCAGTAGAGTTGGTTCAGCTCTCCACAGGCAGAGCTATGTCCCAGGGCAGTTAGTATATTAAAGGTGATGTTGGAGGTGAGTGTGGTGCAGGCTGGATGGTGCAGGATTGATGCAGAAAACACAGCAAGGTGCAGTTTCCAATGCTTTACTCACAGTTCTTGTGTACACAGATGCCCGCTTGGTGCCTTGTCCTCCAGGTGAGGGGTCCAGCAAACTCCCAGGTAGATCAGGAAACACCTTTCCAGGAAAAAAAAAAGAAGGAAGCCAGCGCAGCACGTAATTAGCATGGAATAATTTAAGTGCATCTGCACATAATTCTAACTGTTTTTTAAAATTGAGACATTTAGCAAATAATTGATCAATTCTTTGAGCTACCCCGCCACGACAAGGCATTCTCATATGGGGCAGTACCTACTCTACGTTTTTCATTTTCACTGTGCCATTGCGGCCTCCTGAATAATTAAAAGCATAACTGCAAAAAACTGTAAAGCAAGACTGGAAAAACTGCAAAAGTACCTGGAGCATAACTGAATCACCCCCGGGTGCCAGTCAGACAGATGCAGGTAAAAAGCCGACCAGGTCCAAAGATGGACATTTCAGATCTGACCTCCACATCCGCCAAACCAGCAACCACAGATAAAGAGTGAAACAGGCACAGGCACAGGTGCACAATTACATATAGCCTGGGGCAGGGCAGGGCTGCTATATATGTGTATAGCAGCCTAAGTCAATTATAAGAAAGAAAAAAAACCAGATAAAATAGCATGCATAACCCAGCGCGCACGGCAACCAGTGGTGGTTAGCCACTTACCAATACAAGGAAAAAAAAAAGAAGGAAGCCAGCGCAGCACGTAATTAGCATGGAATAATTTAAGTGCATCTGCACATAATTCTAACTGTTTTTTAAAATTGAGACATTTAGCAAATAATTGATCAATTCTTTGAGCTACCCCGCCACGACAAGGCATTCTCATATGGGGCAGTACCTACTCTACGTTTTTCATTTTCACTGTGCCATTGCGGCCTCCTGAATAATTAAAAGCATAACTGCAAAAAACTGTAAAGCAAGACTGGAAAAACTGCAATATGTTCCCGGCCATCTCACTGCGCTGGCTTTCTCCCTCCAGCCCAGCAACTACACAATCAGTGTCCCAAGCCAGCAGCCGCGGACCTTGTCGGGCGACGTCCTGTCTGCATCCCCTTGCTCCCTTATGGCTGCCTTTTCAGCAAAGATAAATGTGGCTGAAGCACCTAGAGGTGCCCCTGCCTCCGGCTTGCTAGCTGAGTCTGGTGATTTCTCCACTAGCCTGGGGGCCAGTACCCCACTGTGACCCGGTCCCTCCACTCTTGGATCTGGCCCCATGGATGGAATGCTCACTATTCGTGCCACTAGGACCACTTCTCTCTTCTGGGAACTTCCTTCTGTCTCTCCCTTTCATCTTTCTCTCTGCAGCTCCTCCTAACAAGGAGCTGCCTCACAGCTCATCTGCTTACTTTCACTTTCTCCTCAGTCTGACTCACTCTCTCTGAACTGTTCTTTCCCGCTCTGTTAGCTCCTCCTCTCTCTTCTTACCTTCTCCATCCACTCCACCAACACCCTTTATGACCCAGCCAGGGATGAGACCATCCTCCCTTAGGGTACATCCAGGGTGCCCTGCTGCAATAGTCTGTGTTGGGTGCAGGTGTTAGAGTCCTGTTTGGTGCTCCCTCCTTACCTGAGAGTGGGGTACCACACCTCTGAATGAGATGCAGTACCTCTCTGGCAACTGAACCTCAGGGCGCCACAAATACACCAGAAAAAAAAGGAACATTTGAATTTGTCATTATACTGCCACCTGTTTGCATTGTTCTGGCTTCAAGAGTGATGTTTCGTGCAAGGTGGGAAAGGAAGCTAGGTCTCCTGGATGAGCTTGTTTGTTGTGCTCCCACAGCAGGCATACTTTCACCTGACCCATGACCTCGGCCTCTGTGTGCACCATCAGCAGCACATCCACTTACCCGTCCCTTTCCGCACTTCTTGCGCATTTTAAATTAAGTATATAATATATGCCTGCAAACTTTCTGGCATTATTAGGGAAAAGTAAAAGTTGCAGCAGCAGTATACCTATAGAAGGACTGTAAGTCAATAAAGTCTGACTATATCCCTGCTCTAAAATTAGCTCTCCCTCCTATAACAACTCTCCCTGAATTGCTTCCAGAGGAGAGAGTGAGCCAAGCATAGTGTCACCTGGTCTTATATAAGACCCAATAGTGCGATGCGGCTGGCCAATCCCAGTAATGCCAGCAGCTAACAACGCTACTTCATTAATGTGTTGTGCAGGCAATATCCGCTTGTTTATTGGCTGTCTGTCTGTCTAACTGGTGAAAAACATGTGAGGTAGGGACTTGTGCATGAAGCGCAAGCACACACAATACTAGATCAAGTAACGAGCATACCTGAGCACCCCAAGTATCGAGCTCACTCACCACTAATGTACATGCATCATTAAATGTATCATCGCATTCTTCAATAAAACGCCAACTTTGGCAAATGCTTAAACTCCATACAGATGTTGGCCTTCTTCATCGGGATCCCAGCACTGCAAGGCAACACCACTAACTAAAAAGTACGCATGATGAAACTTTTCATTTAGTCTTAGTTAAAGCTGTAATTTTTGTGTGCAGGTCTTATCAGGAAAGTAGACAGACTGCTGCTCCATGTACAGACTGCATGCCTGGAGAGTATAAATAGCCTCTTTCAAGATGTGATAGAACAAACCAAAAGAAAGTAAAAACACCTGCATAGAAGCAGCACAGAAAAGCTAAGACAAGAGCATTACCAGCAGTTGGGCAGAGTCCACATAAGCTGTGGTCAAACTGAGAGAGAAACTGACCCACACCCAGAGGTCACCAGATCGAGTCTTGGCGTCGATCCACCTCTGGGAAAGCTACATCAGACTGCTTTATTCCTTACAGCAGAAGAAAAAGCTATTGCAATGTATACCAGGCCAAAAGAACAACTCTTTTACCCTCCATCTGAAATTTGGGAGCCATTGGATTTTTTAAAGCTATGTACTACGAGTTGCAAAGCGTAGTGTAAGGCTAAGTGCACACGTCAGGAATTTTTGCGTTTTTTCCCGCGGCAAAAACGCGAAAAAAACGCAAGCATTAAGCATCCTATTCATTTAAATGGATTCCGCGATTTTTGTGCACATGCAGCGTTTTTTTTCCGCAAAAAAAACGCTTCGCGGAAAAAATAGCAACATGTTCATTAATTTTGCGTAATCTCAGCGGAATCACCGCCATAGGAATGAATTGAACCGCTTACTTTCCGCATGTGGCTATGCGGAATGTAAGCGGTTCATGTGCGATGGTACCCAGGGTCTGGAGGAGAGGAGACTCTCCTCCAGGCCCCAGGTACCATATCCCTGGTAAAACAATAATTAAAATAAAAAATAATGATATTCTCACCTTCCGGCGGCCCCCGCAGCCTTCCCGCCTCTCAGCGACGCTCCGGTTCCCAGGAGTCCTTTGCGAGAATCACCCAGATGACGTAGCGGTCTCGCATGATGCTACGTCATCTGGGGTCTGTTGCAAAGGACGTCTGCGAACGGGAGTTGCCGGGAGCGTCGCTGAGAGGCGGGAAAGCTGCGGGGGCCGCCGGAAGGTGAGAATATCATTATTTATTATTTTTTTTATTATTTTTAACATTAGATCTTTTTACTATTGATGCGGCATAGGCGGCATCAATAGTAAAAAGTTGGTCACACGAGTCAAACACTATGTTTGACTCGTGTGACCAACCTGTCAATCAGTTTTCCAAGCGATGCTACAGATCGCTAGGAAAACGCTAGCATTCTGCAAACTAATTACGCTTGCAAAACGCTAGTTTCTGGCGGGAATACGCATACAAAAAAAATGCGTATTTCCCGCGGCAGAGAAGTGCGGGATTGCCGCGGAAATTTCCGCGGCAATTCCGCAACGTGTGAACTTAGCCTAAAAGCAGCATTACTCCACTACTTCAAACTAACCTAAGGCCCCCATAAACATTAGGTGAAAGTTGACAGAAGCCAGGGTTGCCAACTTAACTTTTTATTTTTTAAAGCTTACTGAAAAAACATGGACACATTTGATAACCATAGTAAATCATTATGATTATAACTGATACATATCTAAAGCCCATAATTCTGATGTAAAGACAACAGTTAGTTGCATTCACTGTAAAATGTAAATTATGATAATTACAGTCAAAATAATCTATATAAGTTTCTTCGACTTAAAAAAAAAATAATGGAGACTTTACATTTTTTTACAGGTAGGGAAAAAAGTGTCCTATTTTTACAGACAGCCCTGGAATTTCTGGACAGTTTGAAACCTTGGATTGAAACTGATGATTTTGGCAAGACCAGCCATTTAATGTGTATTGGACCTCCAGACTTTTTTAAGTTTATACTGTTTAATAGTTAAACTCCCTATTTATTTGCTTTCAGAGAATAAGTTTGGCAATATCTTTTCCTCTGTGTCCAATGAAAACACATGAAGACATGGGGAGGCAGGAGAGTTATCTGTCAGTAAAAACAGCATTCTGTCATGAGCTGCTTTGTTTGTGGGATTAGGTAGTTCAGAGGTTAATCTGGACGGCCTCACTCTGGGATTCTGGGAGGCTTCCTATAGCCTCATTGTGGAGCCATTCCCTGTCGCTTATACTTTGACCCTTAGCTGAGTGTGTGTGACCCTGTGCTTTGTGCTTTGTGCTACTTTATGCTTGCTTGGTTTTGACTTGGTTCTGTTCCCATTACGAGTTCTGCTTATCCCTCCTGTACTACGTTGCTATCTTCGTGTGTGACTCCTGGCCTTAGTTCTGACTATTCTCTGCTCACCACCCCTCTAATACCGCGCCGTCCTCTCCGTGTATGACCCACTGTTTGTCTGACCTGAGTTTCCCTCTTCACTACTCCAGGGTCCCTGTAGCAACCTGCACTCATCTCTAGTAGCAGGACGCTAAGCCCCGCCCCCTGTGGTCACATGATCGCCGGCCCTTTTGCTTTCTGCTACCTTCAGCGTCTCCCCTCACCCACGCTGCTCAGGTCCCGACTGCCTGAGCTTCCCCTGCAGCATCTGACCCCGGGCCCTTCCACAGTGTGGGTGAGTCACCCTGCTCAGCCGTGGCAGTTCGCTGGCGCTGACAGGATCATGATACATTCAACCAACAGCTACCTCATGTGTATGACCAGCTTTACTCTTAGACGCACTGGAAATATCTTTGGTCAGTGTAAGACCCCCGATACACATTAGATAACTGTGCGCCAAACTATCTATCTCTCTGATCAGTATCCCATACAGAAGAGCACTTAATATCTCCAGCCCTCCTGTGTTCTCTATGATAGAGCTGCTGCCAGACATTTGGTGGTAGCTTTTATCTATGGAAGAAACGCATCATCAATCCGAAATAAGACATGACAGATTCTTAACTCCCGCGAAAATCATTTGTTGGCAGTCCTCATATATCTTAGACTGTCGGCTGAACTCGTTGATATTGGGAGCTTTGACTGATATTAGTTTGATGTGTATGGGTGTCTTAAGGCCCTATTGATTGCAATGTACATTTTTTACTGTGCTGCTGCCCACAATAGTCACATCACTGAATTACCTAATTACAGCTACTACATGTAGACTTATCAGATGACTGTATTTATTATGTGGTCAAGTAATGAGATATGGTTTTCTTTTGATCCACTTAATTCCTGATGTTGCCTTTCACTTTTTATTGACTTACGGGTACAGAATTGTTATGTGGATTAGTGATTTTTTGTATTATTGTGTCGACCCGCCACCACAATTGTGGGTTACCAGGGCAATGGGGTACTCAGAGCCGAGCCCATGGAAGTCTATGGGGATTGTCACAGGTAGCTGTGGCTCGGTCTGTGGCCCTGGCGGTCTGGCGTATGTTGGGGATATATTTACAGGGGATAGGTTTATATACAGTTCGTGACGCCACCTGTAGTATCTGGTAATATGTACCAGCGCTGCTGTAGATCTCTGAGGGGATGGTGAGGCAGCTAGATGTCGGGTCCCCTACAGGTGGGACTCTTCCCTCAGGTCGGTAGTTAGGTAGGGATTGTGCAGGCATGCAATAATAACTCAGTCTCACACCGTCAGCGTCTTTCCATACCTTTACTTGCAAGATGATAAGGCAGGTCCCAGGGAGGCTGATGGGGTTGATGGAGGATGAGCTTTGAGGCAACAGCTAAGCAAGTTAGGGGCCTCCTTTACTGTCCAATGAAGATGAGTACGACCAGCCTGAAGCGTAGTCCCCTCTATGATTCCAGCTTTCCAAAGCTGTTCTTCCCAGTCAGTTTAGTGTTAGGAGCCTTTCTATGAGGGAGCTGAATTCTTATTTTGTCCTGCAGAGACTCAAATTCTTCACTTCCCCTGACCCCAGTTACGTACTGACTATAAGGGGGTGTTTGCCGCGACCTAGGGTCCGGTAAATCTCTGGTTTTCTCTTCACTATGCTTGTAGCTAATAGTGATCCTTCGGTCCCCAGTGACCGGTAGCAATGTGCAGGACTCTTCCAAGCCAAACGCACTTTTCCAATAATCTTCCTTCCACTTTGCCCTTCGATTTGCTCAACTCTTAATAGCTAGTTCAGTCTTTCTTCCAGTGGGGCACAGCTCTGACTAGACTAAGGTGAATTAGACCACCTGTACCAGCCTCCACGTTCTGAACTGAAGACAGGCTCAAACTGGACACGTCTACTCTGTCCAAGGACAGGAAACTGACTGACTAGAAAATCACTCCCTCCACACCCCTGCTGGGTGTGTCAGAAGTGTACATGATGTCATGAAGAGACCTTAACTGTTACCTCTCCACTCATCCTCCTGGTATTGTGTACCAGGGCTACACATTCCCCCATGGTAAACGACAGCACTCCCGGGCTGTAAAATATAAAGAGACATTTTTGTTTATACATGAAAACATTAACAATAACATTAATTCGTCCCATCCGGGAGGTGAGGATATCTTGAACGTTGCAAACATTAACATTATATATAGAAATACAAAAGTATTAAATAGCATTTAATAAATATACAGTATACTTGTGAAGGACCCGCACCAAACCTTCAACGTGGGTCCTGGGTGGGCTGCAGGACATCCAAATGCAGACCTCACTCAGTGCCACACCACACGGGTTTTGGTTCAGAGGTAAGTCAACGTTTCATGTGAAACCATTAAAAAGGCACAAAGTGCAACTATTTACAGGATACAGTTTTTGGGCTGGCTCAGTCCTCAGCCTCTGAGTCCATTGTTAAACGAAGACATAATAGGGAAAACACATTTATATATATAGACTTTTACAATGTTCACATAAATTCGTTATAACTACTGCTGATATCTAATGGGTAATTTCCCTTTTGTGATTCTCTCTGATCTACGTGGTGTAGTTTCAGGTATATCAAGTTGCGATCTGTCTGCACTGCGTAACGGCAAACTATAGAACTGCCTTAATCTTTCTATGGATCTGGCAAGCGTACTGATGGCTGGGCGGTGTGAGTCAGCTTCACCAGGAGATCCCATAGTATGGGGCGCTGCTTCAGATGTTCCATCTTGAGGTTCCACAGGTTGAGGTGTTGCTGGGATGGGTAACTCCTGAGCGGGCTCAACTGGCACCACAGGCACAACTGGAGGTAGAACTTCCTCTTGTGGCTGATAAAACTGCAACACTGGAATTATCACAGCATCTCCCAGTCGGGGCCAATCCGCAGGAAAATCTCCCAGATCTGTGTGTAGGACCTCTTCCTTTCTTTCTCCTTGATTGAGGACAGGGTTCTTTTCACAACGCTTTAAGTGTTCTGGACACAATTTCAAATGATCTCTGGACACAGTGATTGTTGTTCTTCCTCCGTCCTTACTGACGACACAAACTTTTCTGTTGTCATATTTAGAATCTTGTATGACGTAGGGTTCTTGCTCCCACTGATTATCCAGTTTATGCATCTTCCTTTTTCTTTTTAATACTACCTCTCCAGGCATCAAAGGCTTGGCAGGAGCATTTCGGTTGTAAACATCTTCCTGTTTCTCCCGTGCCTTATTAAGACTTTCCTCTACACAGATTTGTACTCTTCTGTATTGCTCTTGCCGATTGATGTCCCAGTTTTCCACGGCATCGTCTGCCTCCGGTTCTACCACTCCAAGTTCTAGATCCATTGGTAGTTTTCCGGGCCTTGCTCTCATAAGATAGGCTGGAGTGCAGTTAGTTGAGCTTACAGGTATATGGTTGTACAAATCAACCAAATCAGGTAGTAAATCCGGCCATCGATTCCTGTCTTCCAACGGTATGGATCTCAACAAGTCAAGGACAATATGGTTCATCTTTTCACAGAGACCGTTGGTTTGAGGGTGGTATGGTGTCGTTCTAATTTTCTTGCACCCGTACATATGACAGAATTCCTTGAATAAATCGGCTTCAAAAGCAGGTCCCTGATCGGTTAAGACCTGCTCCGGATACCCATGCGGTCTACAAAAGCTTGCTTGAAAGGTCTTCGCTGCCGTCACCGCGGTCTGGTCCTTAACTGGAACAACTACCAGAAATCTGGAGTAATGGTCCACCATGGTCAAGGCGTATGAGTATCCAGATCTACTTGGCGACAATTTGACGTGGTCCAGGGCCACAATCTCCAGAGGACGAGTCGTCCGGATAGGTTGCAGGGGTGCCTTCTGACTACCGTAGTCCTTCCTTCTGAGACCACAGGGTCCACAGTTCCGACACCACCTTTCGATGGAGCTGCGCATCCCTACCCAATAGAACCGGCATCTCAACAGGGTCTCCAGCTTTCTCCAGCCAAAGTGTCCTGCTTGATCGTGGTATGCTTCCAACACCATTGGGACGTCTGCCTTGGGGACCACGATTTGCCAGACCATCTCATGGGTTCTGGGTTGACGTATCTCCTGCACAACTTCTCACGGTATAGGAACAACCTGCTTTTCTCGTTCCACAGGAGCTTGGCTGACATAGGTGCATCCTTTTCCAGAGAGGAGCCTTCCTGTCTTAACAACTCCTTGATGCGGCTGACCACTGGATCACTGTCCTGAGTCTCTTTCCAACTATGATGGGGTAAAGGATTTAATGTTGCACCATTCTGCTTTCTGTGGACTCGATGCTCGTGGACTACCCCATTTCGATGGAACGCGGGTAGCTCAATTTCTTCCAGGTCGTCCGATTCTTCTTCCGTGTCAGAGTCATGCGGCATTCGGGACAACGCATTAGCATTCTTTCGACCTGCCGGTACTTGATAGTAAACTGGTAATTGGACAACCGAGCCATCCATCGCTGCTCCATGCACCCAGCTTGGCGGTTTCCAGGTGCGTTAACGGGTTGTTGTCTGTGTACGCCGTGAACTTATTGGAGGCCAGATAGTGCTTAAATCTTTCAGTAATGGCCCAGACCAGCGCCAGAAACTCCAGCTTGAAGCTGCTATAATTTTCCGGATTCCTCTCCGTTGGCCTGAGTTTTCTGCTAGCATAAGCGATGACTTTTTCTTGGCCATTCTGCTTCTGACTGAGAACTGCTCCCAGCCCTTCATTACTGGCGTCGGTGTACAACAGAACGGTTGGCTGTAATCAGGATAGGTTAAGATCTCATCACCTGTCAGGATCTCTTTCATCTTTTGGAATGCTTCAGCCTGTTCTTTACCCCAATTAAAGGGAGGGTTTCTGCTCTTTAAGGATTGTCCTACCAGGAGGTCCTGTAAAGGAGCTGCCTTCTTCGTGTAATCTTTCACGAATCTCCTGTAGTAACCCGTTAGTCCCAGGAACTGTCGCACTTCCTTAAGGTTTTTTCGGCTCCGGCCACTTCTGGATGGCAGTGACTTTCTCTGGGTCCGGCGCTACTCCTTCCGAACTGACGATGTGCCCCAAGTATTGTACCTTCTGTTTGAGTAGATGGCATTTTGAGGTTTTAATTTCATCCCGTACCTGGACAGGGACTCGAATACTTCTGCCAGGTGCTTCAGATGGTCCTCATAAGTCTTGGAATACACGATGACGTCGTCTAGGTATAGCAGCACGGTTTCAAAATTGAGATGTCCCAGACAGTTTTCCATCACTCTCTGAAATGTTCCTGGGCACTACTGACCCAAACGGCATTCTGTCGAACTCACAGAGCCCCATTGGGTGGTGAAAGCCGTTTTCTCACGATCCTCCTCAGCCACAGCCACTTGCCAGTAACCACTAGTCAGATCGAGGGTAGAAAAGTAGTTAGCTGTTTTCAGAGCAGCTAATGATTCCTCTATGCGCGGTAACGGGTATGCATCCTTGTGTGTTATGCGGTTCACCTGCCTGTAATCCACACACATTCTCATACTACCATCTTTCTTTTTAACCAGAACTAGAGGGGCTGCCCAGGGGCTACAACTATCCCTTATCACCCCAGCTTTCTTCATATCATTTAACATTCTTTTTAGCCTTCTGATAATGAGCTGGAGGTATGGGCCTATACCGCTCTTTGATGGGAGGATGATTGCCAGTAGGGATATGATGTTGTACTCCCTTAATTGTCCCAAAATCAAGTGGATTTTTGCTAAACACTTGGGCGTACTCTTGCACCACCCGTAATACCCCTTGCTTCTGGTGAGCGGGAGTGGTGTCCGTCCCAACATGGAGTTGCTGACACCATTCCGCCACCTGGGTTGCTGGGTCATTGTCCTCCTCTATTTGACAGGAGTCTAAGGACTCAGCCGGGAGAATAGAATTATTATCAACAGCATGAAGTTTAGCAATGGTTGCATAACGGGGTAAATTTACCTCATCATCTCCCCAATTGAGAAGCCGTACCGGTACTCTTCCATTCACCACCTCTACTACTCCTCTAGCAGTCATAAGTGTAGGTCTATGTTCTGAATGGTGGGGTTCTACTACAGCTTGGTAATTCTGTCCTCTCAGACCTATGGCTGCCCTGCACCAAATGATCATTTCACTCATTGGGGGTATCACAATAGGATCTGAGTCAGTGACCGTACATTACCAATTTCGCCGTCGGTAAGCTTCGCTTGCTGCTGACACACCAGGGCCCGGATCTCTCTTTGGATTACTCCTCTCTGCCTTGGTCGGGCAATCTCAGCGAGCTGTTGGAGCAAGAACACAACTTCTCCCAAACAATTACCGAATGTTAGTACCCAAAATGATATTTAAAACCGTTCTCCTCATTTACAGTCTTTACTACCAGAAGCCCTTGGTCTTTCAACTCCTCTCTGCCCACCTTTACATCTACACATTTTGTTCCGAGTACTTCTACAGGAAGACCATTCGAAGCATACACAGTAAAGTCAAGGCTCGGAGGTTTAAGACTGTCCATTGACCAGTACTTGGTATATAGAGCATCAGGTATTAGGGTCACCTGGGACCCCGTGTCTAACAATGCTGGAACAGCAATACCATCTAGAATAATGGACAGGTAGGGTCGCCCGCCCACATACCTGCGGTTCCAGTCTAGGGGGCCTGACGGGTATTCTCCTGGGTGTTGGCCCTTGGACCCAGGTTCTGCCCGTTTAAAGGACACTGTGTAGACAGATGACCTTTCCGGTTGCAGCGATAACAGATGATCTCTCGACGAGAAGGGTGTTGATCAGAGGTTGCTCCTGGGGGTGGCGTTGTCCTCCTCCGGGGGTGACGTCTTCTTTCTTCTCCGGTGCATCCACGAACATCCTCCGGGCAGTCAGCTAACAAGATCTTCCCTTCCTCCTCTTTCCGCAGCTGTAGGGCACTCATCACAGCGGCCAGATTTTTAGTCAGCTGGCGCACCTCTGAGCGCAGACAGTCCAATTCACTAGAGGTGTCACCTGCGCTTTGGCTTCAGCCACTAACGGGGAACAGGGGGTTACTGCCGGTTCCAGAGTGACTTCACCCTGATGATGTTGGGTGGCCACCTCAGGTTTGCCCAGGGGCCGCAGCCCTTTTATTGCCATGTCCTTTAGGGCATCAAAGGTAGCATCAGGATGATCTAAGGACCACCAATTCACAGTTCTGCGTTCCTCTGGGGATCTCAATCCCTGTATAAATTGTTCTTTCAACATTTTATTCTCGTCGATAGCATTTAAATTGTTAATTTGCTTGAGTGCTTTCAGGGCTCCCTGTAGTCGGCAAGCATAGTCCCGGATGCTGTCACCTGGCTGTTGTGAACAGTGATAGAAGGCCATCCGGAGATCCGTTTCTGTGCGGTCTTCAAATATGGCATGCAGCTTAAGGAAGATCGCAGGTACCGACTCCTGATCAACGGTATCCCAAGTCTCCACTTCCCTCTCAGCACGCCAGTTAGCTGCCCTATTAGCACAGCAGCTTTTTGTCTCTCAGGCATGGAGTACATTTCTAGGATGCTGCATAACTTCCGCTTGAAGCCTGCTAATGTGCCTGGCTCACCGCTGTACTGGGGAAGCCATTTCGCCCCAGGCATATATGGGAGCGTTAGTGGCATGATCGGGACTACCGGACTGGGTGCAGGGCCTGCGCCCCCATCTGGCGCTACAATACCAGACGGTGCGGGATTGGGGACTCCGGCCGGGGCCGCACTGTCAGCCGGTTGTTGTGACATCTTAGCGCCCCCTTGGTTAAACGGAGCCACCGGTTTCAGATGCTGCTACTTCACAGGCACCGCAGTGGGAACAGGACCTTCGTCGCAGGCGCTCTGATGTCAGAGCGTTCACTTCCTGTTGCAGGACCTGCCGCTGAGTCAGAGCCGGGGCGTGTCCAAGACTTTGCGCGCTCTTTCAGGTACGCCCACGCCCACCTTCTTCTCCAGCGCCTGAGGGCGCGAATCTGGCGGCAAATATGGCGGTATTTGGCGCCAAACAATAGCAACAGTCTTTTTCACCAAAAACACTCCACAGGCACACAGGGCTCGCAATGCTGCAAGTTTCGTATCCTGTTCGTGACGCCAAGTTTTTGTGTCGACCCGCCACCACAATTGTGGGTTACCAGGGCAATGGGGTACTCAGAGCCGAGCCCATGGAAGTCTATGGGGATTGTCACAGGTAGCTGTGGCTCGGTCTGTGGCCCTGGCGGTCTGGCGTATGTTGGGGATATATTTACAGGGGATAGGTTTATATACAGTTCGTGACGCCACCTGTAGTATTCTGGTAATATGTACCAGCGCTGCTGTAGATCTCTGAGGGGATGGTGAGGCAGCTAGATGTCGGGTCCCCTACAGGTGGGACTCTTCCCTCAGGTCGGTAGTTAGGTAGGGATTGTGCAGGCATGCAATAATAACTCAGTCTCACACCGTCAGCGTCTTTCCATACCTTTACTTGCAAGATGATAAGGCAGGTCCCAGGGAGGCTGATGGGGTTGATGGAGGATGAGCTTGAGGCAACAGCTAAGCAAGTTAGGGGCCTCCTTTACTGTCCAATGAAGATGAGTACGACCAGCCTGAAGCGTAGTCCCCTCTATGATTCCAGCTTTCCAAAGCTGTTCTTCCCAGTCAGTTTAGTGTTAGGAGCCTTTCTATGAGGGAGCTGAATTCTTATTTTGTCCTGCAGAGACTCAAATTCTTCACTTCCCCTGACCCAGTTACGTACTGACTATAAGGGGGTGTTTGCCGCGACCTAGGGTCCGGTAAATCTCTGGTTTTCTCTTCACTATGCTTGTAGCTAATAGTGATCCTTCGGTCCCCAGTGACCGGTAGCAATGTGCAGGACTCTTCCAAGCCAAACGCACTTTTCCAATAATCTTCCTTCCACTTTGCCCTTCGATTTGCTCAACTCTTAATAGCTAGTTCAGTCTTTCTTCCAGTGGGGCACAGCTCTGACTAGACTAAGGTGAATTAGACCACCTGTACCAGCCTCCACGTTCTGAACTGAAGACAGGCTCAAACTGGACACGTCTACTCTGTCCAAGGACAGGAAACTGACTGACTAGAAAATCACTCCCTCCCACACCCCTGCTGGGTGTGTCAGAAGTGTACATGATGTCATGAAGAGACCTTAACTGTTACCTCTCCACTCATCCTCCTGGTATTGTGTACCAGGGCTACACATTATCCACACCTGACATGTCATATATCTATGAGGAGATTCCTGAACTACTTTCCTTACATAAATTCCAGCTTTCACAGCCATGTTGGTTTGCTAGAGACTTGAGCATGTACCTACAGCCTAGAAAGTATACTTCATAGGGAAAGCCACATAGAGCTCTGAATTTGCAAGACCACAAGGAGATGTGCCAGAAAAATCTGGACCTGAAAGGAAGTACGGTACTACAGAACTGCATCAACAACAGTGTAACGCAATATCATACCTTCCAACTTTTGAAGAAGGGAAAGAGGGCTGAAGTTTGCGGCGCGCTGTGGCAAATTTTAGGCCACGCCCCTTATCACACCCATTTCACGACTAGTCACAACCCATATCCACGCCCCAACCACACCCATTTAGCACTACTGATCACACTGTTTCATAAATAATAGTTATAAACAGAAACAAATCATTTCATTTACATATAATGAATTAAAGTATTAATGCAAACTTGGTAATAATATTATGCTTATGTGCACGGCCTTTAATAGGTCGGGGGTCATTAAATGTCAATGCTATGCACTGGGAGCTGACATCAGCGTGGTGCATAGCAATGACGTCTGATGGCCCAAATGCCGGCGGCCATCTTAATACCCTAGTTTGCGACTCGTGGCTGCGGTTTCTGATAGGCCTGTAGTCGGATATAGAGTGGGCCAGTGGTTACTAGCGGGCCATCTCTATATCCAGCATGGGGGCCACGAGGATCTGGGACCCACCGAGGGATTATCCGCTGTCCCGGCAGGCCACTCCAACTCTATCCCCATGTGTCACCTTCTTCTTCCATATATTTTCATCCTGCCTCCCCATTTGTCTGTTCCCATGTAGTACAAAAAAGTTCCTCCTCACCCGGCTGCGATCCAGCGTCATCCTCCTCACCCGGCCGTGAACCAGCGTCGTCCTCCTCCTTCCTCCTCACCCGGACGCGGTCCAGCGTCGTCCTCCTTCTTCCTCCTCACCCTGCCGCAGTCCAGTGTTGTCCTCCTCCTTCCTCCTCACCTGGCCACGATCCAGCGTCGTCCTCCACAGTCTCTGGTACATAGCAGTCTCTGGTACATAGCAGTCTGGTTCATAGCAGTCTCTGGTGCATAGGCTGTAGTCTCTGGTACATAGCAGTCTCTGGTACATGGGAGTCTCTGGCACATAGCAGTCTCCGGTACATAGCAGTCTCTGGTACATAGCAGTCTCTGGTACATAGGAGTCTCCGGTTACATAGGAATCTCTGGTACATAGCAGTCTCGGTACATAGCAGTCTGTGTGCATAGCAGTCTCTGGTGCATAGCAGTCTCTGGTACATAGCAGTCTCTGGTACACAGCAGTCTCCAGTACATAGCAGTCTCCGGTACATAGCAGTCTGGCACATAGCAGTCTCTGGTGCATAGCAGTCCTATTACATCAGTTGGTATCTCTCGCTGTATGCAGCAGTCTCTGGTACGTAGGAGTCTCTGGTACATAGGAGTCTCCGGTACATAGCAGTCTCCTGTACATAGTAGTCTGGTACATAGCAGTCTCTCGTGCATAGCAGTTTCTGGTACATAGCAGTCTGGTACATAGCAGTCTCTGGTAAATAGCAGTCTCTGGTACATAGCAGTCTCTGGTACACTGCAGTCTCTGGTACACTGCAGTCTCCGGTACATAGCAGTCTCCGGTACATAGGAGTCTCTGGTACATAGCAGTCTCTGGTACATAGGAGTCTCTGGTACATAGCAGTCTCCGGTACATAGCAGTCTTCTACGTCGAACATAGCAGTCTCTAGTACATTGGAGTCTCTGGTTCATAGCAGTCTCTGGTACATAGCAGTCTCTGGTACATAGGAGACTTTGGTACATAGCAGTCTCTGGTACATAGAAGTCTCTGGTACATAGCAGTCTCTGGTACAATGCTGTGCCTGCAAAAGAGGAGACAATTGTGTCTTCTCCTCATGGTCCTGTATGCTCCATTCTGGCTGTTATCTGAGTCCTCATGTGTGCCTGCTTCTTCACTGCTGTGACTAACTGTTATGATATGCAGGTACACGGGGACTAAGAGTAGCCACAACGGAGCACACAGGAACTGCTGTTGCTCGAGGTCACTGTTATTCTTGGAGTAGGTAAGCAGGATGATGAGATGAGCTCTCTGAACAAGAAGAGGGGGAGACAGAGAGGGCGTGTCCTGATACATAAGGGGGTGTGTCGGCTGCTCCTCACTAGTACAGTGCGGGAACAGAAGATCACGGCCGGGACAGCGGGACAGAGTCTCAAAATCGGAACTGTCCCGCTGGATCCGGGATGGTTGTGAGGTATGAGCAATACTTATGTTGGATAAAAAAGGGGAAGACAACAAACTCAATAGGGTCTTATTGTTAGACTCTATTCAGTTTGACTATCTTGTTATGGTTTCTGGCTGCTGGTCTTTTTCCCCTGGTGTTGGGCTTGTCGTTGGTCAAGTGATTGTATCACCCTTTATTACCCTGCACCTGACTCCCAGTCCTTGCTGGATATCAGTGTTAATCCGCTTGAGTTCTGGCTAGGAGTCTTGATAGCTTTGTGCTGGGAACTCTAGTGCTGCTTGCCTAGTCTTTTTGTTTTTTCCTTTTGTTTCTGCAGCTTCCTCTATTTCCCTGCTAGGAGGTTACCAGTGTGTTGTTCCCAGTCCCTAGATATTTCAGGGATACCCTTCCCCACCTTCAGGTCTTTGCTTGAGTCTAGACTAGGATCGTCGGTGGGTCTATTCGCAAGGAATAGGTCGCCCGCTCCATCGTAGGGATTGAGTCTAGTCCTAGTGCAGGGTCAGATCCCCCTCTATTCCTGATTTGCAGACCCCTAACAGTATGTCCAGCGAGCACATATAAAAAAAAAGGAAAAGGATATATTTTTTTTCTCTCCCGGAGTCCTTCAATATGAACAGCGTCCAAGAACTTACTCAACACTTGCAGGGGTTAACTTTGAAGGTAGCCAGCCTGCAACAGCATGTGAGTAATTGTCCTGGAGTTGCAGTGAAGAGCCTAAGGTAGGACTACCTGAGTTTTTTTCTGGTAAACGGCAGGAATTTTTTGTTTAAAAATGCATGTTTACTATATTTTCGGCTTAGACCTGGATCCTCAGGGAGTGAATCACAGCGTGTGGGGATTATTATTATGTCAAGTGATTTTCGTTACCACCTAATGATCCTTGTTTGATGTCAGCAGAAGCATTTTTTACTGATATGGGGTTGTTATATCATGATCCGGATCGAGTTACCACAGCTGAGGCAGAGCTCAGATGGCTTAAACAGGGTTCTGGTGATGCTGAGAGGTATTGCACCCTGTTCAGACGATGGTCCGCAGAGGTTAGGTGGAATGACCCAGCGCTCAAGAGTCATTTTTCAAAGATTTGCTCATTGTTTTTCCTGCACCTGATACTTTGGAATCTGCTATGCAGTTAGCTTTCCGTGTGGATAGAAGATTGAGAGACAGGCAGAATAATGAGAAGCCTCTTATAATGCTGTACCCAGTCTCTCAGGATAGCCCCGTCGACAGCGGTGAGCCAATGCAACTTGGGGCGATGTCCTCTCGTTCTCAGGAGAGGGAGAGGAGGTTCTCTGAGGGGCTATGCTTGTATTGTGGTAAGGCTGACCATTTGATTAAGCAATGTGAGGTTCGCATAATGAAAGAAAAGAAAAAAAGATCAGTAGGAGCAACACTCCCACTCATTGCATTTTTACGGTCCGCAGGAGTTTTTTCTGGTAATTCCACCTATCGTGGTCATTCCATTGATTTTCAGGTCATCGTGGATTGTGGTTCTGCACTGAATTTGATTGATTAACAATTTCTAGACAAATATAAATTTGATTCTGAACCATTGTCATCTTCTTTCCCTGTTTTGGCGATTGATAACACTCCCCTGGAGCATGGGTGTATGTCTCGACTCTCGAAAGGTCACTGGGTTCCCGATTATTGTCAATATGGAACATCAGGAGTGCATTGACTTGTTTGTACTGGATAAATTGCCTGTTCCAGTCGTCCTTTGTTTACCCTGTTTTAAAATGCACAATCCTTTGCTGGACTGGTCATCTGGTATTATAAAGTCCTGGGGTCAGGGGTGTTATGGTAAATGTTGTAATGTTCACATTGCTGCTGTTGTTAGAAAGAGCTACCTGAAGTCATTCAGGATTTCTGGAAGGTATTTTCAGAAGTTGAATTACAAGCTCTACCACCCCATAGAGATTACAATTACGCTATTGAGTTTGTCCCAGGTGCTACACTCCCTAAATGTACTGCCACACTAAACAACATCGCTAACGGGATCGCTAAAAAACGTCACTATTTAGCGATCCCGTTAGCGATGTTGTTGTGTGCGGCATCTACCAGCGACGTGGCCCCTGCTGAGATCCTGCTGTGATCTCGCTCGTCGTTCTCATCGTTCCGGACCCTATTTTTATCGTCGGCGCCCCGCTGGTAAGTATATATCGCTGAGTGTAGCACCTTTTGTTAGCGATTTAGCGGTACTTTTGTACCACTAAAGTCGTTAAGGAGATCGCTAACCGCGATAGCGTCCTTAACGACATCGCTAAATTAGGCTGCTACTAGCGATATAGAAACAATCCCGCTAGCGATCGCATTAGTATGCATCGTTATCATGATCGCTAGCGGGATTGTTTAGTGTGGCAGTACCTTTAGAGTCGTTTATTTAATCTGACGATTCCCGAGAGGGAGGCCTTAAAGGAATACATACAGACTAGTTTGACTGCAGGTCATATAATACCCTCTAAGTCTCCTGTGGCGGTAGGATTTTTTTTTGTCAAAAAGAATGATGGGGACCTTAGACCGTATCTGGATTTTCAGGAGATTAATAAGATCACTGTGCGCAATCCTTACCCGTTGCCTCTAATTCCCGATTTGTTTAACCAACTGACCGGAGCTAAGTGGTTCTCTAAAATTGACCTTTATTGGGCATATAATTTGCTGCGGGTAAAGGAGGGCGATGAATGGAAGACAGCCTTTAATACCCTGGAGGGTCATTCTGAGTGTCTGGTGATGCCTTTTGGCCTTACTAATACGCCTGCATTTTTCAAAATTTCATTAATGATATTCTGATGCCGTTGATCGGTAGGAGTGTTATTGTTTATTTGGACGATATTTTGATCTATTCACCTGATCTGGAGTCACATCGGCAGAGAGTCCACGAAGTTCTTCAGATTTTGTGCGAAAGCAACCTCTTTGCTAAATTGGAGAAGTGTGAGTTTGAGGTATAGAAAATGAGTTTTTTGGGGTACTTGGTCTCCAGTGGTGGGTTTGAGATGGACCCGGTGAAGGTTCAGGCAGTACTGGATTGACCTAGGCCTGAATGTTTAAAATCTGTCCAAAGATTTTTAGGGTTTGCCAATTATTATAGAAAATTCATAAACAATTTTTCTGTTATCGCTAAACCCATAACTGATCTCACCAAGAAGGGTTCTAATACTGCCAATGGCCCACTGAGGCAGTGGAGGCTTTTGAGCATCTCAAGGAGAGGTTTAGCTCTGCTCCTGTTTTGATCAAGACAGATGAGACCAAGCCTTTTCTGGTAGAGGTTGATGCCTCATCAGTAGGGGTGGAGGCAGTTCAGTCCCAGGAGGAAGAGGATGGGGTGCATCCCTTTGCTTTCTTTTCTAAAAAATTTTCAGAGACTGAGCTCAAGTATGATGTTGGAAACCGAGAGTTACTGGCTATTAAGCTCGCGTTTGAGCATTGGCGACATTTTTTGGAGGGGGCTAGACATACGATACAGGTTTTTACTGATCATAATAATCTGATTTATCTGGATGCTGCTAAACGATTGAATGCCCATCAAGCCAGGTGGGCACTGTTTTTTGCCCGGTTCCATTTCTCTGTAACATATATCCCTGGCACAAAGAATGTTAAAGCGGATGCTTTGTCTCGTAGTTTCTCTCCTGCAGTTAACACTGAGAAGGAGAAATGTATTTTGCAGAGAGGTGTGGTGGTGGCAGCATTGGGTTCTGAGTTGGAGAATAACATCCTAGAAGCCCAGAATTCTGCACCAACAAACACTCCGTAATTTGTGCACAAAGCTTTGTTTGCTGAATGTCATGAGTCTTGGTTGGCGGGTCATCCAAGGATTTCGGAAACTAGAAAGTCAATCAGTCGAAGTTTCTGGTGGCCAGGGTGTCATAGAGAAATCATCAAATGGGTGCTTCAGTGTACGGTGTGCGCTAAGTCGAAGGCCTCTCATGCCCCGGCTACAAGATTGCTGTGCCCTTTAGAGGTTCCTAGCTCGCCATGGATGCATCTTACCATGGATTTTATCACCGATCTGCCGGTGTTATGATTTGGTAGCTGAGGAGAGCAGGCAAAAAAGGAAACACACCAGAGAGGTTGGAATCTATGGGATTGCAGTACCCTGACTAACCACCACAACTAAAGGCAGCCGTGGAGCGTACCTACGTTGGTCCTAGACGCCTCGTCACAGCCTGAGAAGCTAACTACACCTAAAGACAGAAAGAGGAAAACTATCTGCCCCGGAGCAGATCCCCAAAGAACATAGAAAGCCCCCAAACATGTAATGGCGGTTAGACAAGAGGAAATACAGACACAGACAGAAAATAGTATGAGCAAACGTTGGGGCCCAAACTTCCTAAATAGAAAAGGATAGGAAGGACACTTACTGCAATCCCAAAAAACCCTGAAAAGTACCAACTCTACTAATTACAAAAACACCTGAGATCACACGACCTCTACCACCTAAATTAGTTCTCTGGTGTAACAAAACTAAACAGCAGCCACTGAAAAAACTGGAAAAGGCAAATGAACAAACAACAGTGGCTGAACTAAACTGAGAGGAGCACAAGCCCCTGGAGGGGACCCGGCAGACCCCCACAGAAGTGCAGGACAAAATGCAAAAAGCAAGCACAAAAAACTAAAAGAAGAAAATGTCTTATCTGTTAGCAGAAGATGCAGGCACGAAACAGCAAGCTACAAAGTGAACAGGAATCAAAGATGAGACCAGAACAATTGATCACCGGCAACCCTGATGGGAGGGAACCTCCCTTATATAAGACCAGTCAGTAACACCTGATCGCCAATCTTCACAATCTTCATTGGATAGTTCAGTACTGTTTGTAACCACCAGAGGGAGCTTCTGCTCAGAATTCATTTCTAGCACATTCACAACAGTACCCCCCCTTGAGGAGGGGTCACCGAACCCTCATTTGAGCAACAGGTCGGTCAGGATGAGCTCTGTGATACGCACGGATGAGTCTCCTAGCATGGATGTCCGAAGCAAACATCCAAGAATTGTCCTCCTGACCATAACCTCTCCACTTAACCAAATACTGGAGTTTCCGTCTAGAAAAACGAGAATTCAATATTTTCTCAACCACATACTCCAGATTGCCCTCAACCAAAACAGGGTCAGGAGGCACAGCCATAGGAACCACTGGCTCGACAAACCTCTTCAATAAGGACTTGTGGAACACGTTATGGATCTTAAATGTCCATGGAAGAAGTAAACGAAAGGAAACAGGATTAAGAATCTCCATGATCTTATAAGGTCCAATGAACATAGGCTTAAACTTAGGAGATGAAACTCTCATAGGGATATTTCTTGAGGACAACCAGACCAAGTCCCCCACTTCAAACCGAGGACCATCAGTCCTATGTCGGTTGGCAAACCGCTGGGCCCTCTCCTGAGAGAGGGACAACCTCTCCACTACCTGGTCCCAAATCTGCTGCATACGCTCCACAACAGAGTCAACACCTGGACAGACAGAAGCCTCCGTCTGTCCTGAAGAAAATCGAGGGTGAAACCCAAAATTGCAGAAAAATGGAGACATCAAAGTGGCAGAGCTAGCCCTATTATTAAGAGCAAACTCAGCCAAAGGCAAAAAAGAGACCCAGTCATCCTGATCAGCAGACACAAAGCATCTCAGATAAGTCTCCAATGTCTGGTTTGTTCTCTCAGTTTGTCCATTGGTCTGAGGATGAAAAGCCGAGGAGAAAGACAATTGAACACCAAGTTTAGAACAAAAAGTCCTCCAAAATCTGGAAACAAACTGGACTCCTCTGTCAGACACAATGTTCTCAGGAATGCCGTGTAACCGAACCACGTGCTGAAGGAACAAAGGCACCAATTCATAGGAGGAAGGCAACTTAGGTAATGGCACAAGATGTATCATTTTGGAAAACAAATCACCCAGATAACGGTCATTCTCTGAGAAACAGGGAGGTCGGAAATGAAATCCATAGAGATATGGGTCCATGGTCTCTTGGGCACAGGCAATGGCATCAACAAACCACTAGAGCGAGAGCAAGGCTTGGAGCGAGAGCAAGTCCCGCAGGACTGCACAAATTCCCTGATGTCACGAGCCAAAGTAGGCCACCAAAAGGACCGACTAACCAAGTCTCTGGTACCAAAAATTCCGGGATGACCGGCCAACGCGGAACAATGAATCTCAGACATCACACTCTTTTTCCACCGGTCTGGGACAAACAATTTCCCAATAGGGCAGCGCTCGGCTTTATCCTCCTGACACCCTTCCAGAGCCAGTCTCAAATTGGGTGAGATGGCGGAAAGAACTACACCCTCTTTCAAAATAACAGCAGGATCAGATAACTCAGGAGAGTCCGCAAGGAAACTCCTCGAGAGGGCATCCACCTTAACATTCTTAGTGCCAGGAAGAAAGGAAACCACAAAATTAAAACGTGTGAAAAACAAGGCCCACCTGGCCTGTCTAGGATTAAGTCGCTTGGCTGATTCCAGATAAACCAGATTCTTATGGTCCGTGAGGACCACCACCTGATGTTTGGCTCCCTCCAGCCAATGTCTCCACTCTTAAAAGCCCACTTCATGGCCAATAACTCCCGATTACCCACGTCATAATTACGTTCAGTTGGAGAAAATTTTCGAGAGAAAAAGGCACAAGGGTTACTTTTAGAGGTCTCTGGATCTCTTTGGGACAAAACGGCACCTGCCCCAATTTCAGAGGCATCAACCTCCACCTGAAATGGCAGAAAACATCAGGCTGCCGTAGAACAGGAGCAGAAGTGAATCTCTGCTTAAGCTCCTGAAACGCAGAGACTGCCTCAGGAGGCCAATTCACCACATCAGAACCCTTTTTGGTCAAATCAGTCAATGGTTTAACAATAACCGAGAAATTACCAATAAATTTACGATAAAAATTGGCAAAACTCAAGAATCTTTGAAGAGCCTTTAATGAAGTAGGTTGGACCCAATCACAGATGGCCTGAACCTTGACCGGGTCCATTTCAATAACAGATGGGACAAAATGAATCCCAGAAATGAGATCCTCTGTACGCCAAAAAGACACTTTGATCCCTTCACATACAGAGCATTCTCTCTCAAAATCTGGAACACAGTCCGAACATGTTTCACATGAGAGTCCCAGTCATTGGAAAAAAATCAAGATATCATCCAAATAAACAATCAGAAATTTATCCACAAAATCCCTGAAAATGTCATTCATGAAGGACTGGAAGACAGAAGGAGCATGAGTGAGCCCAAAGGGCATCACTAGGTACTCAAAATGCCCCTCTGGGGTATTAAATGCCGTCTTCCATTCATCCCCGTGCTTAATGCGAATAAGGTTATATGCCCCCTGAGGTCAAGCTTGGTAAACCAAGTAGCACTTTCACCCTGGAAAACAGGTCAGAAATCAAGGGTAACGGATATTGATATTTCACAGTGATATTGTTCAAGGACGATAATCAATACACGGCCTTAATGAACCATCCTTTTTGGCCACAAAGAAAAAACCGGCACCCAAGGGTGAAGAGGATGGTCTGATATGACCCTTCTCCAATGACTCCTTGATATAAGACCGCATAGCGTCATGTTCAGGTACAGACAAGTTAAAAAGGCGACCGTTAGGGAATTTACTACCAGGCACTAATTCAATAGCGCAGTCATAGCTCCTATGGGGGGGCAAGGATGCAGATTTACTTTCGCTAAACACATCAGAAAAATCAGTCAAAAAGTCAGGAACATCCTGAGCCTGGGGGGAGGCAGAAAAAACACGAGTGTTGGTATTAACACATTGGCAGCCCCAACTGGTTACAGACACAGATTTCCAATCCAAAACAGGATTATGAGACTGTAACCAAGGGAAACCCAGTACGATAATGTCATGCAGATTATACAGCACCAAAAATAAGCAACTCTCCTGATGATCAGGTTCAACCCTCATTATCACCTGAGTAGAGAACTGAGGTTTATTCTCAGCCAAAGGGGTAGAATCGATCCCTAGTAGGGGAATAGACTTCCGTAGGGGTATCAAGGGAAACCCACAACGTTTAGCAAAATCAAAATCCATCAGGTTAATAGCTGCTCCCGAATCAACGAAATCCTGACAGAAAATGTGGACAGGGAGCAAATCAGGGTAACAGTCAACAAAAATTTAGTCTGAACACTACCCAAGACAACTGAGCGTGCAAAACGTCTTCCCCGCTTAGGGCAGACTGAAATAGCATGAGAGGCATCACCACAGTAGAAACATAACCCATGCGTTTTCGAAACTCATGACGCTGTGCCCCAGAAGCCACTCTATCACACTGCATGGGTTCAGAAGCTGGTTCACAAGGCAACACTATTCCACGCATACCTCTACGCTCACGCAAACGTCTGTCAATTTGAATTGCTAATGACATAGAATCATTGAGACCAGAGGGGACAGGGAATCCCACCATAAAAATCCTTTACATTCTCTGACAGACCCTTCCGAAAAAGGGCTGCCAAAGCATCGTCATTCCATTTGGTCAGGACTGCCCACCTTCGGAATTCTGACAGTATAACTCAGCGTCCTCAAGCCCCTGATTTAATGCCAACAAGGCTTTTTCAGCTTGATCAGTGACATTAGGCTCATCGTACAATAACCCCAGAGCCTGAAAAAATGCATCAACATTACTCAAAACAGGATCCCCAGGTGTCAGGGAAAAAGCCCAATCCTGAGGATCGCCGCGCAGGAGAGAGATGACAATTTGAACCTGCTGTGCTGCGTTCCCTGAGGACTTAGATTTCAAGGCAAAAAACAACTTACAGTTATTTTTGAAATTCAGAAATTTAGCTCGATCCCCTAAAAACAAATCTGGCATGGGAATCCTAGGTTCCACAACAGGCAACCCTGCAAGATAGGTAGCAATACTCCGAACTTCAGTGGCAAGCTGATCCACACGGCCAGACAACTGTGCAAACTCCATTGAGAGAAAAAAAAATCCTCCTCAGCATTCAGAGAAACAGAGGGAAAAAAAAAAAAATCTCTGACAACTCTGACAATCTTCTTTCTTTAACACTATTTTTCCCTTCTGTGAGTACCATACAAATATCAGTTTTTGGGCCAGTGATACTGTTATGATTTGGTAGCTGAGGAGAGCAGGCAAAAAAGGAAACACACCAGAGAGGTTGGAATCTATGGGATTGCAGTACCCTGACTAACCACCACAACTAAAGGCAGCCGTGGAGCGTACCTACGTTGGTCCTAGACGCCTCGTCACAGCCTGAGAAGCTAACTACACCTAAAGACAGAAAGAGGAAAACTATCTGCCCCGGAGCAGATCCCCAAAGAACATAGAAAGCCCCCAAACATGTAATGGCGGTTAGACAAGAGGAAATACAGACACAGACAGAAAATAGTATGAGCAAACGTTGGGGCCCAAACTTCCTAAATAGAAAAGGATAGGAAGGACACTTACTGCAATCCCAAAAAACCCTGAAAAGTACCAACTCTACTAATTACAAAAACACCTGAGATCACACGACCTCTACCACCTAAATTAGTTCTCTGGTGTAACAAAACTAAACAGCAGCCACTGAAAAAACTGGAAAAGGCAAATGAACAAACAACAGTGGCTGAACTAAACTGAGAGGAGCACAAGCCCCTGGAGGGGACCCGGCAGACCCCCACAGAAGTGCAGGACAAAATGCAAAAAGCAAGCACAAAAAACTAAAAGAAGAAAATGTCTTATCTGTTAGCAGAAGATGCAGGCACGAAACAGCAAGCTACAAAGTGAACAGGAATCAAAGATGAGACCAGAACAATTGATCACCGGCAACCCTGATGGGAGGGAACCTCCCTTATATAAGACCAGTCAGTAACACCTGATCGCCAATATTCACAATCTTCATTGGATAGTTCAGTACTGTTTGTAACCACCAGAGGGAGCTTCTGCTCAGAATTTATTTCTAGCACATTCACAACAGCCAGTTTCTGAAGGTTTTTCTGTCATCTGGGTTGTTGTGGACCGGTTTAGTAAAATGTGTTATCTGGTCCCGTTCAATAAATTGCCCTGCACCAAGACTCTAGCTAAGGCATTTTTGAAAGAGATTGTCAGGCTCCATGGTGTTCCCACGGACATTGTTTCCGACAGAGGACCACAGTTTGTGGCTTGCTTCTGGCATGCTTTTTGTGACAGATTAAAGGTTCATTTGTCATTTTCATCAGGTTATCATCCGGAGTCCAATGGACAGACCGAAAGGAAGAACCAGGACATTGAGCAGTTTTTGAGATGTTTTGTTGCAGACAATCAGGAGATGTGGTCGGAATATCTACCACTAGCCGAGTTTGCTCTTAATAATCATACGTCTGCCTCGGCTGGGTATTCTCCTTTTTTTGCTGTACAGGGAGACATCCATCATTCTGTCCATTTTCAAAGATTGAGACGGCTGTGCCTGAGGAGGAGAGTTTTTCTGGATGTTTGGAAAGGGTTTGGACCAATGTACGCCATAATTTGAAAGAAAAAAGAAAATGTCCAGGATAGGGGGAGGACACCCAGTGACAAGACAGTAACAGAAAATCATAGGTGACACAATGTGATAATAAAAATAATTTTATTGAATCAATAAGTTTAAAATGTATGTAAAACAATACCAAATTGAATAAAAATACAATGAATATTTGTTAAATAACAAGAGGCAAAGACCCGTATAATGTGATAAAGCTACAAAATAAGCAGTGAGCACCACAATGTATACCCATAAGTATATGTACAAATTCTATGTAGAGTAACATAAGTGTATAACAGTATACATATATGGGGAATAATAATATGCTCAATCAAAACCAGGTAATAACCCTATATATAAGGAATGGCAATGATAATATTGTGCAACACCAAAAATAGTGCACATACAACAGAAAAATAAGTAAATACATAAAACTATGCACACAAAAATAAATAGAGTGCTACAATAACACAATGTATATGTGTGTTCACGAAAATATAAAGAACATTGATGAGAAATCAATAAGAAATCAATAATATCTACACGTGAAAATACAAAGTGCCACAGAAAATAAGTGGAAAAAGCTGTTGGCAAACATACATAAATAATTGTATCCACATGTGAAAAAATAAGCACCGTGCACAACTAAGAATCAAGTAAAAAATGATGTGAAGAAGTGATGCCGCCAAAAAGAGAACAAATACCTGGGAGCTAAATATCACGGGTTAAAGCCTCAGAAGAACGCGCCCCGACGCGCGTTTCGGAAATCCTTTTCCTTCACATCCCCCTGACGAAGGAAAAGGATTTCCGAAACGCGCGTCAGGGCGCGTTCTTCTGAGGCTTTAACCCGTGATATTTAGCTCCCAGGTATTTGTTCTCTTTTTGGCGGCATCACTTCTTCACATCATTTTTTACTTGATTCTTAGTTGTGCACGGTGCTTATTTTTTCACATGTGGATACAATTATTTATGTATGTTTGCCAACAGCTTTTTCCACTTATTTTCTGTGGCACTTTGTATTTTCACGTGTAGATATTATTGATTTCTTATTGATTTCTCATCAATGTTCTTTATATTTTCGTGAACACACATATACATTGTGTTATTGTAGCACTCTATTTTTGTGTGCATAGTTTTATGTATTTACTTATTTTTCTGTTGTATGTGCACTATTTTTGGTGTTGCACAATATTATCATTGCCATTCCTTATATATAGGGTTATTACCTGGTTTTGATTGAGCATATTATTATTCCCCATATATGTATACTGTTATACACTTATGTTACTCTACATAGAATTTGTACATATACTTATGGGTATACATTGTGGTGCTCACTGCTTATTTTGTAGCTTTATCACATTATACGGGTCTTTGCCTCTTGTTATTTAGCAAATATTCATTGTATTTTTATTCAATTTGGTATTGTTTTACATACATTTTAAACTTATTGATTCAATAAAATTATTTTTATTATCAGATTGTGTCACCTATGATTTTCTGTTACTGTCTTGTCACTGGGTGTCCTCCCCCCTATCCTGGACATTTTCTTTTTCAATTCCGGATGGTCTGCCATCCACACATTTGGTGGTATTGTCACTATTGATATTTTCAGTAATTAATTTCATCGGAAGTTGGGATAGTGTATTATTACTGTGACATATATATCATCATATTTCTCTCATAATTTGAAAGAGGCGAATAGGAGGTCTAAGAAATATTTTGACAGGAAAAGAAGGGAGGCATTGTTCGCAGTTGGGGACATGGTCTGGTTGTCCTCTAGGAATCTGCTTTTGAAGATCCCTTCTAAAAAACTGTGGCCTAAATTTGTAGGACCCTTCAAAGTGGTTCAGGTTGTCAACTCTGCAGCTGTGAGATTAGACATACCCTCGTCCTGGAGAATTAATTCAGTTTTTCTTGTATCTTTACTGAAGAAAGTTAACACGCCAGATAAGGAGGCGATGCCGACTGTACCTCCAATTGATGACGATGGCGAGTTTGAGATTTCTCGCATATTGGATTCCAGGTGGCACAGAGGATGGTTGCAGTATCTCGTGTCCTGGAAGGGTTTCGGTCTCAAGGATAATTCCTGAGTGAAAGCTGAGGATGTCTCGGCCTCAAGGCTGATTAAGGCTTTTCACAGGAGATTTCCGAATAAGGCTCGGACAAGAGGATCTGGAGGATCCTCGTAAAAGGAGAGGTCCTGTTAGAATCTATTCAGTTTGACCATCCGCCATCTTGTTGTGGTTTCTGGCTGCTGGTCTTTTTCTCCTGGTGTTGGGCTTGTCGTTGGTCAGGTGATTGTATCACCCTTTATTACCCTGCACCTGCCTCCAGTCCTTGCTGGACATCAGTGTTAATCCGCTTGAGTTCTGGCTAGGAGTCTTGATAGCTTTGTGCTATACTTTGTGCAGTTCTGGGAACTCTAGTGCTGCTTGCTTAGTCTTTTTGTTTTTTCCTTTTGTTTCTGCAGCTTCCTCTATTTCCCTGCTAGGAGGTTACCAGTGTTTTGTTCCCAGTCCCTAGATCTTTCAGGGATCCCCTTCTCCCACCTTCAGGTCTTCGCTTGAGTCTAGACTAGGATCGTCGGTGGGTCTAATCGCAAGGAATAGGTCACCCACTCCATCGTAGGGATCGAGTCTAGTCTTAGTGCAGGTTCAGATCCCCCGCTCTATTCCTGAGTTGCAGACCCATAACACTTATCCAGTAAGCAAGTACATGTGAAGGAACAGGTAGCTGCTCACCTTTGGGTGTGAAACCCATAAAAGAGGAATAGAAGCAAAAACCAGCTGCTGCAGAACCCTCAGGACAGGAAATCCTGCCGTGTTAGCATTTGTTTTTAGAATAAGAGTGGTGATCTGTACTTCTGAGGAGATATTACCAATAATGATCCAGATGACGTGATGTACAACAAAGTCGTTTAATCTTACCGCACTTTGAAGTTGGAGTAACTTGTTCATCAGGAGAATCACAGGAATAATGTATGATGCATTACTGTGGTTCTCCTGGTGAAAAAGTTAGTCCAGCTTCGAGTCGCATTGAGAATAAACTGCTTTGTTATTCCTACATGACATCCTCTGAATCCATTTTGGGAATATCTCCTCGGCCATGGAACGCACAGCACTGATTTGTGCATGTGCGTAACCGCTAATTGACCCAGCATGATGCTCAATGGATGCCCCTCACAGGTGTTGGCGCTCAGTGCGGCATTAGTAAATGCATTCATGAATACTTAAACTTGACATGACGGACATTATACCGACTACCCCTGATAAAGCTATATGTAATAGCGACATGCGTTAGTTTGTCAGGGATATGCGGTTCCACTCACTGGTATTGTATACACATTACAGATGCAGCCTTTTGTCTTTATGATACTTTGTTTAGATCTTCCATTTTTAAGGTCTAAGTTTTTTTTTATCTCATTTATGATATTTCATCACAAAGTCTAGTCTGGTAGGGTTCTCATCTTAAATGTGCTTAATCTTTTTATTAGGCCTCTGTTACAGGAGCTACAACCCAGTTATCATAGGCTATTTGATTGTACCACATTTTTGCATTTTTACCTTCATGTTTATTCTCAGGTGGTTGATTTGAAGATATACCTAGTAACAAGCATATTTTTCTACTTGAGTTATAGCAAAACTTTATTAGACGATAAGCTTATTATTATTTTTCTTATAATATCTATGGCTTGTGTATTTATATCTGCAGTATATATTGTGCAGTAACCATATTTTTACAACAATTTTATTACTATTACATGTATAATTGTTTTTTCTGCGATTATTGAATCCCTCCCTGCCTACTGTCATTGTCTCTGTGTGTTTTTTATTGTTTTATATATATATTATTATATATTTTGACACTTCTTGTTTTCAATAAAGCCTTTTTTATATACTTATCCTTGAGTGTGTGCACCATTTTTCTGCATAGCTTTTTCTTTTCTCCACATTATCTCCTCGGCAGTGCAGATAATCCTCCAAACAAACATTATTACACATATTAACATTTCTTTTACATGACAAAGGTCCACATGCACTTTACCATTAAATAAATAAAAATATAAGTACGGTCACATTATACTATAGCAGTTGAATAGATAGGTACTTGTAGTATTCTGCCCTTGATGTGAGAGCGCAAATAGTATTGTGTATTGTAACAGCAGAGTGAATGAAATATTCTGTCTCTTTGAGAAGTGTAATTACGTCCTTTTAAGCTGCGGATCTATAATTGAAGACATACAAGAGACTCTTTACAGATTGAATGCATGCTTTGTGATCCATTTGCAGACACAACCCGCCATGCTCTCCTTGTAGTATAGCAATGTCCAGTCAATGAAGGTTGGTTTCCATGAGCACAGATGATCAGGGATCGTCACTAAGATATGACTTAGGGCCTTGGTGTCATGCACTGACGTGAGATATGGTAGAAGAGTTGTTATGGCAACTTTCCTGAACAAATATTGGACAATCTGCCTGCACCGTGTTTACCCGTCACATGAAGTAAGAAAGGTTTGGCTGGATATATGCGGATAAAAATATTGGATTAAAAATATTATAGTTCTTAGGAAGTAAGCCTGTACATAAAGTCCAGTACTTATCAGAAGTCTTTCTGTGCCTGTGTTTTTGTAGAAATATATTTATAGCATCTGACTCTGCCATTCAGTGAAGATGTGAAATATTCTATAAAATAATCAATGTAATGCAAACATTATTAACTAAGTTGGGTCATGGCCAGAAGGCTATTTTAGTTACCAAAAATTCCACAAATTAGTCAGATACAGCAATGTGAATACTTCTCCGTCCAATTATGACAAGAGCATTCTTAAAGTGATACCTTTATTGGCTAACCAGAAAATTATATGTTCGCAATCTTTCAGAGCGCAAAAGCTCCTTCTTCAGGCAAGATTACATTTGGAATAATAAGAAAGACACATTAGATGCTTACTATATAGGAAATTTGTTCAAGACCTGGGAGGTGTGATGCCTTCAAAAGATAAGCAAAGGAAATCGAATTAGCATTTTCTTACAAATGGAGAGCTAGTGGGAATGTGTTCTTAGCTATCTGGAGTCCTTCTGGTGAAGGTGTGAACTGTGTCTATGTAGTGGACCATAAAACCGGGTGTTAAGTTGAGTCCTAGTGTCAAAGTATTGAACATCCTAATAAGTTTGAATTCCCATATTTTTCTCTCCCTGTCATCCTTAAAATGACCTTTTAGTATTAAGACTTTTAAGTCTGTCATACAATGTCCAGTTCCAGAGAAATGTTTTCCCACAGGCGTGTCCATTTCATTCCTGATCGTATGTCTGTGTAGATTCATCCTTGTTTGTAGTTTTTGCATGGTTTCCCCAATATAGATAGCTCCAGGGCATGTACATGAAAAGGAACCCATGACTTTATAGGTCCTGATTTGTGTTTGGTACACGGACTGTATTTGTTGGTAATATGTGGGTACAAGTTTTGCATTTTTTGTTGTTACATGGGAATGTGCCAGTCACTGATGGTGACGAGAGGACACTTCTGACAAGGAGATTCCTTAAGTTAGGGGGCTGTTTGTAGGAGAGGAGTGGTAGTTCTGGGAATATGTCTTTCAATTTGTGGTCTCTGTGGAATATGGGTTGGAGATCAGCACCAATTTTCCTTAGGATGCTCATGTGGGGGTTGTATGTGACCACAAGAGGTACCCTGTTGTTGTCCTCTCTCAGTTTGTAATCCAGGAGGTTGCTTCTTGGGATTCTTGTAGCCCTGTGGATCTGTTCATCTATTACCAGTGGATGGTATCCTTGTTGTAGGAATGTATTCCTCAGAGATAGCAGCTGTAGTTCCCTGTCTTTACTGTCTGAACAGATCCGAATATATCTCAGAGCTTGACTGTAGATGATGGATTTTTTTGTGTGTCTTGGATGAAAGCTGTTCCATCTAAGGTATGCTGGACGTCCTGTGGGCTTATGGTAAATTGATGTTTGTATGGCGTTTTCCTTGATGTATATGGTCAAGTCCAGAAAATGTATTTGAGACTTTGAAAAGTTGAGGGTGAGCTTGATGGTTGGGTGGTATTTGTTGAAGTTATTGTGGAAGGTGAGCAGATCATCTTTTGAGCCTGTCCAGATTATTAGCAGGTCATCAATGTAGCGGAAGTATGCAAGAGGTTTAATAGGGCAAGATGACAAAAACTCCTCCTCCAGTTTCGCCATAAATAGGTTTGCATATTGTGGGGACATTTTGCTTCCCATGGCGCTGCCCATGCACTGTTGGTATAAATTGTTCCCAAAAGAAAAATAGTTGTGATGAAGCACAAACCTGATGAATTGCAGTGTTGGTTCTGTGGCCAGATTGTTCTTTTGAAGGAAATATTTACATGCTGTGATTCCATCCTCATGAGGAATGTTGGAATAGAGAGACTCTACGTCCATGGTGGCTAGTATCGTGTCCCTTGGAAGTGGGCCCAGCGCTGACAATTTGCAAAGAATATCCGTGGTGTCCTGGATATAGCTGGGTGTGCACCTCACCAAGGGTTTCAGAATGTTCTCCACCCAGCCGGAGATATTCTCAGTTAAAGTCCCAATACCAGAGATGATGGGCCTCCCAGGATTACCTTCTTTGTGTATTTTAGGCAACATGTAGAAGGTACCTGTTTTGGGATTGCCTGGTACTAGTTCCAGTAGTGAGGATGAAGTAGAATCAAATCCATTAATGATACGTGTTAGTTCCTCTGTGTATTGTTTGGTAGGATCTTCCTGAAGTGGAGTGTAGTATTTTATATCCAAGAGTTGTCTGTTTGCTTCCTGGATGTAATCTGTCGTGTTCATGATGACTATAGCTCCTCCTTTGTCCGCTGGTTTGATGATGATATTGTTGTTGGCTTTTAAGGATTGTATGGCTTTTCTTTCCTCCATACTGATATTGTTTGGCACTTTATGGTGTCTGTCCAAAATGTCAGATTTAACTTTTTTGCGGAAACAGTCTATGTAATGATCCAGAGTTTGGTTGTGTCCAGGTTGCGGGGTCCAGTTTGTCCTCTTTTTCTTTTTTGCTGTGTTATTCACATTGTCTTGTGAAGTGATATCTGCATGGTTATGAAAGAATTCTTTGAGTCGCAATCTGCGGAAGAATTCCTCAATGTCACTACAGAACTGAGCCGTATCCAGCTGTTTTGTAGGACAGAATGTTAGTCCCTTTTATAGAACATGCATTTCTCCTGTGTTTGGCTTGTATTGTGAGAGGTTCACAACAGAGGGCAATGTATGTAAATGATTCTGCAAACAGGGCTTACCTTCAGCTACATTGAGACCTGCTTTCTTCCTGAGTCTGTCCAGTTTCTTTTTCTTGTTGATAATGAGGTGATGTTGTAAATTATTGTAGAATTCCTGTAGCGTCTCCTTGATGAAACATGAACCCGGTCCTTGTATTCGGTCCTGTAGGCAATTTTCTCTTTATGGATGGTCCTTTTCTTGTGGTAGAAAAATCCAATGAGATGATTCCGCAGTCTCTCAGATGATCTGTAGCAAAGTTTCTGTGAAAAATGGGTGTTGTAGGTATATTTTGTTGGATTCCTTATCATGAGGCCTTTAGGGATTAGGTTTTCCTTTTTGCATCTGGATAGAAAGAAGATGTCGCTGTTCATTTGTGCCAGTTTCTTCAGGAGATTTTTCAAATCCATCTGTGATCGGTACATTGGGGTATCTTCCATTTTCATGGTGTACAATAATAAATTATATTGTGGTACCGTGTTAGCCAGAAAAATCGATGTGAATACTTCTCCATCCAATTATGACAAGAGCATTCTTAAAGTGATACCTTTATTGGCTAACCAGAAAATTATATGTTCGCAAGCTTTCAGAGCGCAAAAGTCCTTCTTCAGGCAGGATTACATTTGGAATAATAAGAAAGACACATTAGATGCTTACTATATAGGAAATTTGTTCAAGACCTGGGAGGTGTGATGCCTTCAAAAGATAAGCAAAGGAAATCGAATTAGCATTTTCTTACAAATGGAGAGCTAGTGGGAATGTGTTCTTAGCTATCTGGAGTCCTTCTGGTGAAGGTGTGAACTGTGTCTATGTAGTGGACCATAAAACCAGGTGTTAAGTTGAGTCCTAGTGTCAAAGTATTGAACATCCTAATAAGTTTGAATTCCCATATTTTTCTCTCCCTGTCATGCTTAAAATGACCTTTTAGTATTAAGACTTTTAAGTCTGTCATACAATGTCCAGTTCCAGAGAAATGTTTTCCCACAGGCGTGTCCATTTCATTCCTGATCGTATGTCTGTGTAGATTCATCCTTGTTTGTAGTTTTTGCATGGTTTCCCCAATATAGATAGCTCCAGGGCACCTTGTACATTGTATCATGTACACCACATTGGAGGATGTACATGAAAAGGAACCCATGACCTTATAGTCCTGATTTGTGTTTGGTACACGGACTGTATTTGTTGGTAATATGTGGGTACAAGTTTTGCATTTTTTGTTGTTACATGGGAATGTGCCAGTCACTGATGGTGACGAGAGGACACTTCTGACAAGGAGATTCCTTAAGTTAGGGGGCTGTTTGTAGGAGAGGAGTGGTAGTTCTGGGAATATGTCTTTCAATTTGTGGTCTCTGTGGAATATGGGTTGGAGATCAGCACCAATTTTCCTTAGGATGCTCATGTGGGGGTTGTATGTGACCACAAGAGGTACCCTGTTGTTGTCCTCTCTCAGTTTGTAATCCAGGAGGTTGCTTCTTGGGATCTCTTTGGGACAAAACGGCACCTGCCTCAATTTCAGAGGCATCAACCTCCACCTGAAATGACAGAGAAACATCAGGCTGCCGTAGAACAGGAGCAGAAGTGAATCTCTGCTTAAGTTCCTGAAACGCAGAGACTGCCTCAGGAGGCCAATACACCACATCAGAACCCTTTCTGGTCAAATCAGTCAATGGTTTAACAATAACAGAGAAATTACCAATAAATTTATGATAAAAATTGGCAAAACCCAAGAATCTCTGAAGAGCCTTTAATGAAGTAGGTTGGACCCAATCACAGAAGGCCTGAACCTTGACCGGGTCCATTTCAATAACAGATGGAGACAAAATGAATCCCAGAAATGAGATCCTCTGTACGCCAAAAAGACACTTTGATCCCTTCACATACAGAGCATTCTCTCTCAAAATCTGGAACACAGTCCGAACATGTTTCACATGAGAGTCCCAGTCACTGGAAAAAAATCAAGATATCATCCAAATAAACAATCAGAAATTTATCCACAAAATCCCTGAAAATGTCATTCATGAAGGACTGGAAGACGGAAGGAGCATTAGTGAGCCCAAAGGGCATCACTAGGTACTTAAAATGCCCCTCTGGGGTATTAAACGCCGTCTTCCATTCATCCCCGTGCTTAATGCGAATAAGGTTATACGCCCCCCTGAGGTCAAGCTTGGTAAACCAAGTAGCACTTTTCACCCTGGAAAACAGGTCAGAAATCAAGGGTAACAGATATTGATATTTCACAGTGATCTTGTTCAAGAGACGATAATCAATACACGGCCTTAATGAACCATCCTTTTTGGCCACAAAGAAAAAACCGGCACCCAAGGGTGAAGAGGATGGTCTGATATGACCCTTCTCAAATGACTCCTTGATATAAGACCGCATAGCGTCATGTTTATGTACAGACAAGTTAAAAAGGCGACCTTTAGGGAATTTACTACCAGGCACTAATTCAATAGCGCAGTCATAGCTCCTATGGGGGGGGCAAGGATGCAGATTTACTTTCGCTAAACACATCAGAAAAATCAGTCAAAAAGTCAGGAACTTCCTAAGACTGGGGAGAGGCAGAAAAAACAGGAGTGTTGGCATTAACACATTGACAGCCCCAACTGGTCACAGACACAGATCTCCAATCCAAAACAGGATTATGAGACTGTAACCAAGGGAAACCTAGTACAATAATGTCATGCAGATTATACAGTATCAAAAATTTGCAACTCTCCTGATGATCAGGTTCAACCCTCATTATCACCTGAGTAGAAAACTGGGGTTTATTCTCAGCCAAAGGGGTAGAATCAATACCCAGTAGGGGAATAGACTTCCGTAGGGGTATAAAGGGAAACCCACAACGTTTGGCAAAATCAAAATCCATCAGGTTAATAGCTGCTCCCGAATCAACAAAAGCCTGAGCAGAAAATGTGGACAGGGAGCAAATCAGGGTAACAGTCAACAGAAATTTAGTCTGAACACTACCCAAGACAACTGAGCATGCAAAACGTCTTTCCCGCTCAGGGCAGACAGAAATAGCATGAGAGGCGTCACCACAATAGAAACATAACCCATTGCGTTTTCGAAACTCATGACGCTGTGCCCCAGAAGCCACTCTATCACACTGCATGGGTTCAGAAGCTGGCTCACAAGGCAACACTATTCCACGCATACCTCTACGCTCACGCAAACGTCTGTCAATTTGAATCGCTAATGACTAGTGTTGAGCGATACTGCTCGATATCTAAAAATATCGGATCGGAATGGTATCACTGATATCACTAAATATCGTCGATATCCGATTCCGATACCGGAAGTCCAATGTAAGTCTATGGGAACCAAATATCGACATTAAAAAAAAACATTCTTGCCTTGTTGGTTAATTGTACATGAAGGAAAACAACAAAGACTAATGTAGAATGTATTGGGGGAGGTTGAGGAGACAATAAAGGCATACATGTTTAACCCAATGCATTGGAATAGCATTAATATATTTTTTTTTGGAAATACGTTTGGATTGACTAACAAATTGACAATGTTGTTAACCTTTTTTCTATTTTGGCAAATATGTATGTTTCACAACTTCCATGCTCTTCACCTTTTTAACTTTTGCCAGTGCCACACTTTCTCCTTCATAATCTTCAGCAGCACCATCATCTTTCTCATCAAATTATTCTTCATCTTCACCTTCTTAATCTTCTTCTTAAACTTCTTGCTATTCATGTTTTTGTTTACATTACTCATATTGTTATTATTAAACTAATTAATCTTCTTCATATTCAAATTCTTCATCTTCTTCCTCTTCATCTTTTTCATCATATTCTTATTTGTGACAGAGATTCCTGTACTTGTAATCTGTAAAAGTATGAATTGTTCATCCTTCCGTTCTTGCTGTCACAAAAGATTTAAATTACAACAGTATTTGTCCGTGTTCAGTTTAGCCTGCAGCAGCAGGCATTTTCCAGGGGCACCACGAGGAGGAACGGACTCACCCCCATACACTGCTTAGTCTTCTTCTGCTTAGAATTTAGAGAATATATTTTGCTCTTCATTTTGGTCTTATACTTCATGTTCTTCTGCTTTTTGATCTTCTGCTTATTGTTCTTCTGTCTCTTGTTCTGTATCTTGTAGTTTGTCTTAACCTTCTTTGTCCTGTTGGTGATCTTCTTCTGGGTAATCTTTTATTTTTTCTTTGTGATGGTGTTCAGGCTGGTTGGCTTCATGCTCGTCGTCCTTGTTGTCGTCATCTTCTTCTGGGTGGTCTTTAAGGTCGTCTAATTTCCGAGAAACAGCTGACGTTACTGGAACCCTGACGGGTATCAGATGGAGCAAGAGACAATGGAAGTAACGAGGACCAGCTGACTGTGCTGGAACCCGGACGGGTAGCAGAAGGAAAAGAGGCAATGTCACAACCGAGTACCAGCTGACGTTACTGTGACACGGTTACTAAGCAGGAGGTACCTGTGCTCCAAAGCACTACCAAGGACCAGCAGACGTTGGTGGAACTCGGATACGGAGATGGAGGCACCTAGGCCAAAGGCACTGGAAGAACCAGTTGATGGTACTGGACCCCAGACGGGTAGCAGAAGGAAAAGAGGCAATGTCACAACCGAGTACCAGCTGACGTTACTGTGACACGGTTACTAAGCAGGAGGTACCTGTGCTCCAAAGCACTACCAAGGACCAGCAGACGTTGGTGGAACTCGGATACGGAGATGGAGGCACCTAGGCCAAAGGCACTGGGGAGAACCAGTTGACGGTACTGGACCCCGGACGGGTAGCAGAAGGAAAAGAGGCAATGTCACAACCGAGTACCAGCTGACGTTACTGTGACACGGTTACTAAGCAGGAGGTACCTGTGCTCCAAAGCACTACCAAGGACCAGCAGACGTTGGTGGAACTCGGATACGGAGATGGAGGCACCTAGGCCAAAGGCACTGGGGAGAACCAGTTGACTGTACTGGACCCCGGACGGGTAGCAGAAGGAAAAGAGGCAATGTCACAACCGAGTACCAGCTGACGTTACTGTGACACGGTTACTAAGCAGGAGGTACCTGTGCTCCAAAGCACTACCAAGGACAAGCAGACGTTGGTGGAACTCGGATACGGAGATGGAGGCACCTAGGCCAAAGGCACTGGGGAGAACCAGTTGACGGTACTGGACCCCCGGACGGGTAGAAGAACGCACCCATGAAAATGTAAGTTGACAGGACGCAAGCCGTCCGCAGTTACCGAATCACACAGTCCTACAGTGGGTGCTTGTCCTATTGTCACAATGGAAACCGCCTTTATTTACATATCCCACAGCACACATAGGAATCACCTAAACTGCAGGCACCATAGAGTCGACTAACCCGAATGCAACACGACAGCACAACTTATTGGAGGATAATTGACGTTCACACTGCCAGGAAACAGCTGTCGTGCTGTAACCAGGCTGGCCATGAGTCAGTACCCCTGCCAATTACTTACGAGCAACAAATGGCGGTGTTGTAGCCCAGGGAGTAGAGTTCAGGTGGTAGAAAGATGAACATAACAGGAGACATGGAAAACATTGCCAAACAGTTATTTAATCTGAAAACGGACAGGCAAATTCAGGTGAGATCCATGCCTTGTTCATTTTCAGAAAAGTAAGCCGGTCTACATTCTCTGAGGATAGTCGCATGCGATGGTCTGTTACTACACCACTGCAGCACTAAAGACGCGCTCAGATAATACACTGGCAGCAGGGCAAGCCAGCACCTCCAATGCATACTGGCTAAGCTCTGGCCATGTATCCAACTTAGAGACCCAAATTTGAAAGGGGAAGAGGCATCTGGGAGTACACTTAGAGGGAAAGCCAAGTAGTCTGTCACCATCTTACGGAAACGTTTCTTCCTGGTGACTGGAGCCGTCTCGGATGGTGTAGACCTTGCTGGCGCTGTCACAAAACTTTTCCACATTTGTAACATACAGCTCTTGCCCTGTGCAGAGGCGCTGCTTCTGCTCCCTCTTGTTGTAGAGGTGTCTACACTGCCTCGACACACAGAGCTGCTTTGTAAAGCAGTAGCAGCAGCAGCAGCTCTCTCGGCTGGAATGTACAACAGTATGGATTGCACCAGTGTGTCTTGGTACTCCTGCATTTTACGGTCCCGGTTCACCGGTGTGATGAGGGTTTGTAAGTTGTCCGGTAGCGAGGGTCTAGGAGGGTGTACACCCAATAATCTGACGTGGTGAGAATGTGGGCGATGCGGCGGTCGTTTCTCAGGCACTGAAGCATGAAATCAACCATGTGCTGCAGACTCCCAACTGGCCAACAAAGGCTGTCCTCTGGAAGAGGCGTCATCTCTGCCTCCTCTGCATCACCCACCCTCGCTCTACATACTGACTAGAGCGTTGTGTACCTCCCTCTGTAGGGATTTCTTCCTCCTCATTGACTCCTCCTCCTCCTCCTCACAAAGTGAGCCCTGCCCAGCCCTTTGTGAGGAACACGTTGCGCTGACTGTCCTGAAGGTAATTGAATTTGTGACTCCTCATCCTCCACCTCTTCCAAAACCTCTTCCTTTAGTGCTTTCAGTGATTTCTGAAGCAGGCAGATAAGGGGGACAGTCATGCTTACTAGTGCATCATCTGCACTCGCCATCCGCGTTGAGACATCAAACGCACGCAAAAGTCGCAGATGTCCTTCATAGAGGCCCACTCAGTAGTGGTGAAGTGTGAACGGCGCAAATTGCGAGTTGATTGCGCCTGTTGCAGCTGATACTCCATTACTGCTGACTGCTGCTCACACAACCGCTCCAACATATGTAACGTGGAATTCCACCTGGTGGGTACGTCACATATGATGCGATGTTCAGGAAGGCGAAATCTGACTTGCAGAGCTGCAATGCGCGATCTGGCCATGCTGGAACGTCGCAAGTGAGCGCACTCTAGGCGGACCTTGTGCAGCAGTGCATCAAGATCCGGATAGTCCTCAAAAAACTCTGCACGACCAAGTTGAGCACATGTGCCAGACATGGTATGTGAGTGAGGTTGCCAAGGCCCAGAGCTGCCACCAGATTTCGGCCATTGTCACACACTACCAAGCCTGGCTGGAGATTAGCTGACAAAAACCACACGTCGCTCTCCTGCTTGATGGCATCCCAGAGCTCCTGCGCTGTGTGGCTTCGATTCCCCATGGAAATCATTTTCAGGACGGCCTGTTGACGTTTGGCCACGGCTGTGCTCATATCGGTCGCAACAGGTAAGCGTTCACGGGTCCATGTGGAGGTATACCGTGACGGCTCGTGCAGCGATGATTCTGAGGAACTGGAGTAGGAGGAGGAATCAATGTGTACAGACTGGATTCCTGCAATCCTTGGAGTTGGCAGAACACGTACAGCGCCACTGGCAAGATCTGTACCCGGCTCCACAACATTGACCCAATGGGCAGTGAGGGAAAGGTATCGTCCCTGGCCATGGGTACTGGTCCACGCATCGGTGGTCAGGTGGACCCTGCTACTGACGGCGTTTAGTAGCGCATGTTTAATGTTTTTGCAGAGCAGGGGCAGCTTGCCTGCTGAAATAAAATCGGCTTTTCACATTATATTGTGGGACTGCAAATGCCATAAAGTTCCTGAAACTGTCAGTCTCCACCAGCCTGAATGACAGCATTTCAAGGGACAGGAGTTTTGCAATGCCAGCATTCAGAGCCTATGCTCGTGGATGGTTTGCCGAGTATGGCCGTCTTTTATCCCATGCCTGTGGTACCGATGGCTGTTTTTTGTTCTGGGAGTGTGACGATGACTGTGAACTTGCTGCTGTGGGTGGAATAACAGTTTGTCTATGGACAACAGTGACCGAGGTTCTTCCATGGAGATCCTGTGAGGAAGCGGAACCAGGTGTGTGTGAGCTGGAGGTAGAGGCTCGAACACGACATGAAGATGTAGGTGCTGCTGTAGGTTGGCCTACATCTACAGTGTGTCTTTGTAACTCAGCTACGTGCTTTGTCCGTACATGTTTCCACATATTTGTGGTATTCAGGTTACTGATATTTTTACCTCTTTTAACTTTTTGCTTACACAGCTTGCATTGAACATAGCAAATATCATCTACAAGTCTGTCAAAAAAGGACCACGCAGTGCAAGTCATGGGAGCGCCAATTTTGACATTTCTAAGAGAACTGCTCCCAACAGGTGCCAAACTGGAGGCTACAGGCAAGCGAGTCTGCAGCCTACCTCTCCCTCCTCTTTGTACCGTTGGGACAATCTCTTCCTCAGAGCTGCTCCCACCACCTTCCTGTTGCTCACGCCATGTTGGGTCTCGGACTTCATCATCTCCACTACCCTCTTCCAACACCTGCTGCTGTTGGATGGTCTGGGCAGCACCATGCTCCACAAAACCTGGCACCTGAGTCTCATCATCATCATAAGATGCGTTCTGCGGTGTGCTATCCATCGGCACTGGCTCACCCGCCTCTTCAGATTGAGAGAGACACAGCTGTTGCGCATCACTGCATACTCCCTCTTCTTCAAATTGCAGAATGCTGCTTGCCTGTGCCCGTGTTTGCGAGGCAACAGATTCTGAGAACAGAAGCAGAGACTCAGCTGTCTCCTGTACAGAACTCTCTGACTGCCTGGGCAATTTGACAGGCGGTGAACAGACAGATGGTTGCTCAACAGTGTTGTGTTCCTGAGAGGAGGTGGAAGGAATTGAAGTCGATGCATTGGCTGCCATCCAACCAACAACGGCTTCAATTTGTTCTTCCCGCAGCAGGGGGGCACGCCGAGTTCCTACCAAAGTGCGCATAAAGGAACGCTCATGGGTAAAACTGGTGGATGCTGTGTCACTGAGGGCGGCAGCAGCCACAGAATCCCCATGTCCTCTCCCTGCTGAAACTCCACGGCCACTACCACGTGCCTTACTCACTGACTTCTTCATCTTGGTAGATTGATAAAGAAAGTCAGAAAAGTTATAAGGCCTAAGTGTGGTTATTACGCAGAGACTGAAGTGAACACTGAAACACAACTGTTCACAATCTGTGAAAGGCTACTCCTTTGTCTACTTCTATAGTGTTTGCAACCAATGTATTGGATACGGATGGAAGCGCGTCCACTAATAGATTATATTTTAAATGGAATGGAGCAGAACCAATTGGAGTTAAATGAAAAGGATGAGGCACTGAGACACGCTCAGCAGAGTACAAGCAGCAGTGCTTGAACAAGTAACTGGAGCGTGATGTGCACTCAAAAAATAAAAAAAAAACACTGAAGTGAACACTGAAACACAACTGTTCACAATCTGTGAAAGGCTACTCCTTTGTCTACTTCTATAGTGTTTGCAACCAATGTATTGGATACGGATGGAAGCGCGTCACACTAATAGATTATATTTTAAATGAAATGGAGCAGAACCAATTGGAGATAAATGAAAAGGATGAGGCACTGAGACACACTCAGCAGAGTACAAGCAGCAGTGCTTGAACAAGTAACTGGAGCGTGATGTGCACTCAAAAAATAAAAAAAAAAACACTGAAGTGAACACTGAAACACAACTGTTCACAATCTGTGAAAGGCTACTCCTTTGTCTACTTCTATAGTGTTTGCAACCAATGTATTGGATACGGATGGAAGCGCGTCACACTAATAGATTATATTTTAAATGGAATGGAGCAGAACCAATTGGAGATAATGAAAAGATGAGGCACTGAGACACGCTCAGCAGAGTACAAGCAGCAGTGCTTGAACAAGTAACTGGAGCGTGATGTGCACTCAAAAAATAAAAAAAAAACACTGAAGTGAACACTGAAACACAACTGTTCACAATCTGTGAAAGGCTACTCCTTTGTCTACTTCTATAGTGTTTGCAACCAATGTATTGGATACGGATGGAAGCGCGTCACACTAATAGTTAAATTGCATGGAGCTGCAAAAATTACACTGAAGAAAAAAAAAAGAGTCTGTGAGTGACACGTGCAGATGCCTACAGACAGCGTTGCATGCAGAGCAAACTGCAGCGTCACCTGCACTCACACACACCTTGCAGAGCTGTTAAAACAACACTGCAGGCAAAAGGAAGCTTTACACAGCGGTTGGTGCTAGCCTGCCTACAGCACAGTACACTAAATCGCAATCTATAACTGTCCCTCAGAGTCAGCACAGCAGCATTCTGTCCCTTACTGAATTCACAGCACAGTGACGCTAAAATGGCGGCGGCGCCTTTTATAGTGCATTCTGACATCATTTCAGCATCCAATCACAGCCATGCCATTAGTTAACATGACCGCAGCAGTACAGGATGTGCCCACACTTCTTAGGATTCCTCATTGGCTGACTAAAATCACATTGCCTCTCAAAGAATTATGGGAACTTCCGATTCCGGTATACGATATATGGAAAATATCGAAACTAAGTATCGAAAGGCCGATAGAGCTAATATCGGCCGATACCCGATACTTGCGGTATCGTATCGCTCAAACAAACTAATGACATAGAATTATTGAGACCAGAGGGAGCAGGGAAACCCACCATAACATCTTTTACATTCTCTGACAGCCCCTCCCGAAAAAGGGCTGCCAAAGCATCATCATTCCATTTGGTTAGGACTGCCCATTTTTGGAATTTCTGACAGTATAACTCAACGTCCTCAAGCCCCTGATTTAATGCCAACAAGGTTCTTTCAGCTTGATCAGTGACATTAGGCTCATCATACAATAACCCCAGAGCCAGAAAAAATGCATCAACATCACTCAAAACAGGGTCCCCAGGTGTCAGGGAAAAAGCCCAATCCTGAGGATCGCCGCGCAGGAGAGAGATGACAATTTGAACCTGCTGTGCTGCGTTCCCTGAGGACTTAGGTTTTAAGGCAAAAAACAACTTAGAGTTATTTTTGAAATTCAGAAATTTGGCCTGATCTCCCAAAAACAAATCTGGCATGGGAATCCTAGGTTCCACAACCGGCAACCCAGCAAGATAGACAGCAATACTCCGAACCTCAGTGGCAAGCTGATCCACACGGCCAGACAGATGTGCAAGCTCCATTGAGAGAAAAAAAAATCCTCCTCAGCACCCAGAGAAAAAGAGGGAAAAAATGCAAGAAACAGAAAAAAAAAAAAAATCTCTGACAACTCTGACAACTTTTTTCTTTCCACACTATTTTTCCCTTCTGTGAGTACCATACAATTTTCAGTTTGGCCGGTGATACTGTTATGTTTTGGTAGCTGAGGAGAGCAGGCAAAAACTGCAATACACCAGAGAGGTTGGAATCTATTGGATTGCAGTACCCTGACTAACCACCACAACTAAAGGCAGCCGTGGAGCGTTCCTACGTTGGTCCTAGACGCCTCGTCACAGCCTGAGAGATTAACTACACCTAAAGATAGAAAGAGGAAAACTATCTGCCCCGGAGCAGATCCCAAAGAACATAGGAAGCCCCCAAACATGTAATGGAGGTTAGACAAGAGGAAATACAGACACAGACAGAAAATAGTATGAGCAAACGCTGGGGCCCAATCTGCCTAGACAGAAAAGGATAGAAAGGATACTCACTGCAATCCAAAAAAAAGCCCTAAAAAATGCCAACGCTACTGATTGCAAAAACACCTGAGATCACACGACCTCTACCACCTAAATCAGTTCTCTGGTGTAACAAAACTAAGCCGCAGCCACTGAAAAAACTGGAAAAGGCAAATGAACAAATAACAGTGGCTCCAGCGGAACTGAGAGGAGCCCAAGCCCCCGGGGGGGAACCTGGCTAACCTCACAGAAATGCAGAGAAATATGCAAAAGGTAAGCACAAAAACAAAAACAGAAAATATCTTATCTGAAAGCAGAAGAAGAGACAAGACTCAGCAAGCTTCCAAGTGAACCAGGAACCACAGTTGAGACAAGAACAATTGATCACGGCAACCATGATGGGAGGGAACCTCCCTTATATCAAGCCACTCTGTGACTCCTGATTGCCAATCCTCATTGAATGGTTCAGTACTGTTTGTAACCACCAGAGGGAGCTTCTTCTCAGAATTCATTTCCAAAACATTCACAACATTCCACGTTTCCTGACAGTGACATTCAGGTCAGAGAGCGCGAAGACGTCACGTCTGTGCGCCCTCTGCCTGAACAGTCACAGTGCAGAGAGCTGGAAGATGGCGACGCTGAGGAGTCCAGAGTAGAGCAGTGCCCAGCGAGGAGAGGTATTTCAATTTTTTAAATGTTTGGAGCAATATATGGGGAGTATTATGCACTGGAGAATTATATATGGGGCCCATCATACACTTGAGCATGATAGATAGGACCCTTTATACACTGGAGCATTATATATGGGGCCCATCATACACTGGAGCTTTATAAATGGGGCCCATCATACACTGGAGCATTAATAATGGGTCCCATTATATATGGAGCATCACATGGAGCCCATTATATATGGAGCATTATATATGGGGAGCATTATATTTGGAGCATTATATGGGGCTCATCGTACACTGGAGCATCATATATGTGGCCCATCATATACTAGAGCATCAAATGGGGTTCATTATTTATGGGGCATCATATAGGGCCCTTTATATATGGAGCATCATATGGAGCACATATGGGGCCTATTCTGTATGGAGCATTATATGGAGCCCATTCTGTATGGAGCAATATATGGGGCCCATCATATACTGTATGGAGCTTTATATGTGACTCATTATACTGTATGGAGCAATATGTGGGGCTCATTGTACTCTATTGGGACCGTCCTACAGTATCTTCTATCTATCTGTCTACTGTATATATTATCTATCTACAGTTATATGAAAAAGTTTGGGCACCCCTATTAATCTTAAGCTTAACCCCTTAACGACCGCCGATACGCCTTTTAACGGCAGTCATTAAGGGTACTTAAACCACGGCTACTGAGACCCCAGAAACATGATTCGGGTCGGTTTTTACCGACCCCGCTTTTACGATCGCCGTTATTAACCCTATAACGGCGATCGCAAAAAAAAGCTATTTTCCCTTTAATTTCTCTCTCCTCTGATGTGATCGCACATCAGAGGGGAGAGAAATGGGGTCCCCTGATCAGCCCCCTGTGCCTCCGGTGTCCCCCCAGGCCTCCTGTGGCTCCAGCAGCTCCCGGCGTCTTTTTCCGGTGAAGAAAATGGCGGGCGCAGTGCGGGCGCAGAGCTGGATTTTCTCCGGGGTCTCGGCTACCAGGGGTAGCCGAGACCCCAGAGAACATAATTATGGTCCCCCCCAGAACCCCACGCTTTTGCGATCACCGTTATTAACCCTATAACGGCGATCACAAAAGAAAAAAAAAGACGCGATCCTGCCTGCAATTTCTCTCCCCTCTGATGTGATCGCACATCAGAGGGGAGAGAAATAAGGTCCCCAGGACCCCCGATCCTCTCCCCGGTACCTGAAGGTGTTCCCCCATGGCCCTTCCTGCGCTCCTGCAGTGCCCCCTGTAGTCCGATCCTCAGTCCTCTTCACCCTGTAAAAAAAATGACTCCATTCATTCTCTAAAAGTACATTTTGGTCACTGTGATAAACTATCACAGTGATCAAAATAAAAAAAAGTACATAAACCCCCCTTTATCAGCCCCTTTGTTAGGGACATATAATAAAATAAAGAAATTTTATTTATTTTTATTTTTCCGTTAGGATTAGGGTTATAATTAGGGTTACGGTTACAATTAGGGTTACGGTTACGCTGGGTTCATACTGCGTTATGGCAGTCCGTTAACGCTGCCATTCACCCCCATTTGAGGGCGCATCACGACGCATGCCGTAAAGCGGCATGCATTCGCGACGTGCCGTCATTCAGTGACGGAGCCTCGGACGCGGGCTGCAGCGCCTGGGCTCTGTTACCGCTAGCGCAGAAGAATCATCTGCTGATTCCTCTGCGCTAGCGGGTATAGCATAACGCGATGGCGTTATGCTATACGTTACCAGCCCGTCAACGCTATGTGTTGAACGGGCTGGTAGACCGCAATATGATCCTAGCCTTAGTGTTAGGGTTATAATTAGGGTTAGGGTTGGAATTAGGGTTAGGGTTACAATTAGGGCTAGGGTTACAATTAGGGTTAGGGTTACAATTAGGGTTAGGGTTACAATTAGGGTTAGGGTTACAATTAGGGTTGGGATTAGGGTTAGGGTTGGGAATAGGGTTAGGGGTGTGTTGGGGTTAGGGTTGGAGCTAGAATTGAGGGGTTTCCACTATTTAGGCACATCAGGGGTTCTCCAAACACGACGTGGCGTTCAAAAAGTCAAATGGCGCTCCCTCCCTTCCGAGCCCTGCCGTGCGCCTAAACAGTGGTTTACCCCAACATATGGGGTAACAGAGCACTCAGGACAAATTGCACACCAATTTTGGGGTTCTAATTTCTCCTGTTACCCTTGGGAAAATAAAAAATAGCTGGCTAAAAAAATAATTTTTGAGGAAAAAAATGATTTTTTATTTTCACAGCTCTGCGTTTATAAATTTCTGTGAAACACTTGGGGGTTCAAAGTGCTCACCACACATCTAGATAAGTTCCTTAAGGGGTCTATTTTCCAAAATGGGGTCACTTGTGGGGGGTTTTCACTGTTTAGACACATCAGGGGGTCTCCAAACACGACGTGACGTTCAAAAAGTCAAATGGCGCTCCCTCCCTTCCGAGCCCTGCCGTGCGCCCAAACAGTGGTTTACCTCAACATATGGGGTATCAGCGTACTCAGGACAAATTGCACACCAATTTTGGGGTTCGAATTTCTCCTGTTACCCTTGGGAAAATAAAAAATAGCTGGCTAAATAAATCATTTTTGAGGAAAAAAATGATTTTTTATTTTCACGGTTCTGCGTTTATAAATTTCTGTGAAGCACTTGGGGGTTCAAAGTGCTCACCACACATCTAGATAAGCTCCTTGGGGGGTCTAGTTTCCAAAATGGTGTCACTTGCAGGGGGTTTCTACTGTTTAGGCATATCAAGAGCTCTGCAAACACAACATGACGCCCGCAGAACATTCCATCAAAGTCTGCATTACAAAATGGCGCTCCTTCCCTTACAAGCTCTCCCATGCGCCCAAACAGTGGTTTCACCCCACATATGGGGTATCAGCGTACTCAGGAAAAATTGAACAACAACTTTTGGGGTCCAATTTCTCCTGTTACCCTTGGGAAAATAAAAAATAGCAGGCTAAAGAATCAATTTTGAGGAAAAAAATGATTTTTTATTTTCACTGCTCTAGGTTATAAACTTCTGTGAAGCACTTGGGGGTTCAAAGTGCTCACCACACATCTAGATAAGTTCCTTAAGGGGTCTAGTTTCTGAAATGGTGTCATTTGTGGGGGGTTTCCACTGTTTAGGCGTATCAGGGGCTCTCCAAACGGAACATGGCATCCAATTTCAATTCCAGCCAATTTTGGTTTGAAAAAGTCAAACAGCGCTCCTTCCCTTCCAAGCCCTGCCGTGCGCCCAAACAGTGGTCCCCCCGCATATGGGGTATCAGCGTACTCAGGACAAATTGGACAACAACTTTTGGGGTCCAATTTCTCCTGTTACCCTTGGGAAAATAAAAAATAGCAGGCTAAAGAATCATTTTTGTGAAAAAAATGATTTTTTATTTTCTCTGCTCTACGTTATAAACTTCTGTGAAGCACTTGGGGGTTCAAAGTGCTCAGCACACATCTAGATAAGTTCCTTAGGGGGTCTAGTTTCCAAAATGGGGTCACTTGTGGGGGTTTCCACTGTTTAGACACATCAGGGCCTCTTCAAATGCGACATGGCATCCAGCCAATTCTGCATTGAAAAAGTCAAACGGCGCTCCTTCCCTTCCAAGCTCTGCCATGCACCCAAACAGTGGTTTACCCCCACATATGGGGTATTAGCATGCTCAGGACAAATTGCACAAAAAATTGGGGTCTTGTTACCTTGGGAAGATAAAAATTGGGGTGAAAAGATCGTTTTTGTGGAAAAAATATGATTTTTTATTTTCACGGTTCTATGTTATAAACTTCTGTGAAGCACTTGGAGGTTCAAAGTGCTCACCACACATCTAGATAAGTTCCTTAGGGGGTCTAGTTTACAAAATGGGGTCACTTGTGGGGGGTTTCCACTGTTTAGACACATCAGGGCCTCTACAAACGCGACATGGCATCCAGCCAATTCTGCGCTGAAAAAGTCAAACTGCGCTCCTTCCCTTGCGATCTCTGCCGTGCGCCCAAAAAGTGGTTTACCCCCACATATGGGGTATCGGCGTATTCAGGAGAAATTGCACAACAAATTTTGTGGTTCATTTTTTCTTTTAACACTTGTGAAAATAAAAAAAATTGGTTCCGAAGTAAAGATTTTGCAAAAAAAAGTTAAATGTTAATTTTTTCCTTCCACATTGCTTCAGTTCCTGTGAAGCACGTAAAGGGTTAATAAACTTCTTGAATGCGGTTTTGAACACCTTGAGGAGTGCAGTTTTTAGAATGGTGTCCCTTTTGGGTATTTTCTATCATATAGATCCCTCAAAGTGACTTCAAATGTGATGTGGTCCCTAAAAAAAAATGGTGTTGTAAAAATGAGAAATCGCTGGTCAACTTTTAACCCTTATAACTTCTAACAAAAAAAAATTTTGTTCCCAAAATTGTGCTGATGTAAAGTAGACATGTGGGAAATGTTATTTATTAAGAAATTTGTGTGACATATCTCTCTGATTTAAGGGCATAAAAATTTAAAATTTGAAAATTGCTAAATTTTCAAAATTTTCGCCATATTTCCATTTTTTTCATAAATAAACACAAGGCATATCAAAGAAATTTTACCACAAACGTGAAGTACAATATGTCACAAAAAAAAACAATCTCAGAATCAGCAGGATTCGTTAAAGCGTTCCAGAGTTATAACCTCATAAAGTTACAGTGGTCAGAATTGTAAAATTGGCCCGGTCATTAAGCTGCAAAATGGCTCTGTCACTAAGGGGTTAATGTTTTATAAAAATTGGTGTTTTTGCAACAGCTATTTCAGTTTGATATATTAATAACTATTGGACACAGTAATGTTTCTGCCTTGAAGTGAGATTTATAGTATAACAGAAAATGTGCAATCTGCATCCAAACAAAATTTGACAGGTGCATAAGTATGGGCACCTCACCAGAAAAGTGACATTAATATTTAGTAGATCCTCCTTTTGCAAAAATAACAGCCTCTAGTCACTTCCTGTAGCTTTTAATGAGTTCCTGGATCCTGGATGAAGGTATTTTTGACCATTCCTCTTTACAAAACAATTTCAGTTCAGTTAAGTTTGATGGTCGCCGAGCATGGACAGCCTCTTCAAATGATCCCACAGATGTTCAATGATATTCAGGTCTGGGGACTGGGATGGCCATTCCAGAACATTGTAATTGTTCCTCTGCATGAATGCCTGAGTAGATTTGGAGCAGTGTTTTGGATCATTGTCTTGCTGAAAGATCCATCCCCTGCGTAACTTCAACTTTGTCATGATTCTTGAACATTATTGTCAAGAATCTGCTGATACTGAGTGGAATCCATGCGTCCCTCAACTTTAACAAGATTCCTGGTGCCGGCATTGGCCACACAGCCCGAAAGCATGATGGAACCTCCACCAAATTTTACTGTGGGTAGCAAGTGTTTTTCTTGGAATGCTGTGTTTTTTTGACGCCATGCATAAGGCTTTTTTGTATGACCAAACAACTCAATCTTGGTTTCATCAGTCCACAGGACCTTCTTCCAAAATGAAATTGGCTTTTCCAAATGTGCTTTTGCATACCTCAGCCGACTCTGTTTGTGGCGTGCTTGCAGAAACGGCTTCTTTCGCATCACTCTCCCATACAGCTTCTCCTTGTGCAAAGTGCGTTGTATAGTTGACCGATGCACAGTGACACCATCTGCAGCAAGCTGATGCTGCAGCTCTCTGGAGGTGGTCTGAGGATTGTCCTTGACTGATCACCATTCTTCTTCTCTGCCTTTCTATGTTTTTCTTGGCCTGCCACTTCTGGCCTTATCAAGAACTGTCCCTTTGTTCTTCCATTTCCTTACTATGTTCCTCACAGTGGAAACTGACAGGTTAATCTCTGAGACAGCTTTTTGTATCCTTCCCCTGAACAATTATGTTGAATAATCTTTGTTTTCAGATCATTTGACAGTTGTTTTGAGGAGCCCTTCAGAGGAGATTCAAACAGGAGAACAACTTGCAAGTGGCCACTTTAAGTAGCTTTTCTCATGATTGCATACACCTGGCTATGAAGTTCAAAGCTTAATGAGGTTACAAAACCAAAAAAAGTGCTTTAGTAAGTTAGTAAAAAGTAGGTAGGAGTATTTAAAACAAGAAAATGATAAGGGTGGCCATACTTATGCACCTGTCAAATTTTGTTTGGATGCAGATTGCACATGTTCTGCTAGTACAATAAACCTCATTTCAAAGCAGAAACATTACTGTGTCCAATAGTTATTAGATATATCAAACTGAAATAGCTGTTGCAAAAACACCAATTTTTATAAAACATTAAGCTTAAGATTAATAGGGGTGCCCAAACTTTTTCATATAACTGTATCTGTCTATCTATCTGTCATCTATCTATCTATCTATCTATCTATCTATCTATCTATCTATCTATCTATCTCTCTATCTATCTATTTTCTATCTATTATCTATCTATCTATCTATCTATCTATCTATCTATCTATCTACCGATCTATTATCTATCTATCTATCTATCTATCTATCTATCTATCTATCTATCTATCTATCTTCCATCTATCTATTATCTATCTATCTATCTATCTATCTATTTATCTGTCTATCATCTATTTATCTATCTATCTATCTATCTATCTATCTATCTATCTATCTTCATCTATCTATTATCTATTATCTAGCTATCTATCTATCTGTCTATGGCCGGAGTCACACACACGTATAAAAATTGGACCGTATTATACGGCCGTAATACGCAGAAAAGTCCCCTGAACAGTGATCCGTATGTCATCCGGATGGAAAACAGATGGAAAACGGGTGGTGCGATTAAAAATCGCATACAAATTGCATGACAATCGCATGCCAATTGCATAGAATCGGACCGTTTTTTCCATCCAGAAAACGGACCGTTTTTTTTCTCAACAATGGGTATGTACCCTTAATTAACACGTACATTTTTGAAATTTTGCACACATGCACTCATGTAATTGTTTAATTAAAACTATATATCAAACTACATGAAATGAAATGGTTTACTGTATGTAAAACCATGTGTCATTTCATGTCGGATTCTGTAATGAAAGCTGGCAATTGAATTAGCGGTTATTCTGCTATGTAGCAGTGTATGACTTATATATTTATATATATATATATATATTATATTATAATTATTTGCTTTTTGTGTGCAGTTTTTTTTTTACAATGTTATTTTAACATGAGTTTTTACATAGAGAGAACTGCTCTACGTTAAAACGTCATGTTAAAATCGCATTGCATACGGATGGAAAATGGATGGAAAACGGATGGTGCGATTAAAAGTCGCATACAGATAGCATGACAATAGCATGCCAATTGCATAGAATCGAACCGTTATTTTCCATCCAGAAAACGGACTGTTTTTTTCTCGCAAATGGGTATGTACCCTATATATGTGTCACAATGACATGTTATATATATATATATATATAAATATATATATGTATTCTATGTGTATATATCTATTCTTTCTTTTGTGATTTTAAAACTGTTATTTGGATACATTATATGTCGGTTTGGCAAGCCGGCGAGAAAATCTCGCCATACGGATGCTATACGGATGCCATACGGATGACACATGGATATTTTGATGGGAAGAAATTGCATCCTCGCATTGCACACGGATGACATACGGATCACTGTTCACGGGACTTTTCTGCGTATTACGGCCGTATAATACGGTCCGATTTTTATACGGTGTGTGTGACTTTGGCCATAGACAGATAGATAGATAATAGATAAATAGATAATAGATAGATAATAAATAGATAATAGATAGATAGATAATAGATAGATAGAAGATAGACAGAGAGATAGAAGATAGATAGATAATAGATAGATATATAGATAATAGATAGGTAGATAGATAGATAATAGATAGATAGATAGATGACAGATAGATAGACAGATAATATATAGACAGATAGATAGATAGAAAATTGATAGATAATAGATAGATATTACATAGATAATAGATAGATAAAATGGTACATAAATAGTTAAAGACCCACGTGCACACACACACACAAAATCTTCACGCAATAGCGTTAATTTAAAAAAAATAGGAAAAAAAATGGCGTGGGCTCCAGCGCAATTTTCTGCGCCAGAGGGGGAAAGCCGACGGCCGGGCCAATATTTCTAGCCTGGGAAGGGGTTAATACCCATGGAGCTTCCCAAGCTATGAATATCAGCCCGCAGCTAGCCTTTACTGGCTATTAAAATAGGGGGACCCAAAAAAAATGACATGGGGTCCCCCAGTAATTTCTAGCCAGAAAGGCTACGCAGACAGCTACAGGCTGATATTCATAGCCTAGGAAGGGGCCATGGATATTGGTGCACCCCCTGGCTAAAAATACAGGCACCCAGCTGCCCCAGAATTGGCGCATCTGTACGATGCGCCAATTCCAGCACTTAGCCCCTCTCTTCCCACTCCCCTGTAGCGGTGGGATATGGGGTAATAAGGGGTTAATATCACCTTGCTATTGTAAGGTGACATTAAGCCCAGTTAATAATAGAGAGGCGTCAATAAGACGCCTATCCATTATTAATCTTATATTAATAAAGGGTTAAAAAGCAACACATGCATAAGAATAAAGTATTTTAATGAAATAAAACACAAAACGGTTTTCATATCTTTATTATACGCTCAGATCCAAGCGGCGCCCTCGATCTCCTGTAATAAAACATAAAAAAATAAAACAACCGTATACTCCCTGTCCGACGCAGTCCAATTAATAACGAATGTCCCACGACTGTCTCCCCTATAGAACAGTGACATCAGGTGATGCCACTGCTCTGTAGGGCCTCCCAGTGATGCACTGACAGGAGACAATGGCTCCTGCAGTGCATCACTGAGTTCATTCTCTCACTTTATGGCAATGCTGCGTGGGAATTTTCTCACCCAGCATTGCCGGTGAGAGAATGAACTGTAGTGATGTCATTCTCTCCCGGCGTCTGAGCGATACACAGGAGTGTATCGCAGGGGCGGTGTAGAGTGCTGACATCACCTGATGTCAGCGTTCTATACCGGTGATTGTCGTGGGACACTCGTTATTATCTTGACTACGGCGGACAGGTGATGTATAGGTTGCTTTATTATTTTATTTTTATTACAGGAGACGATGGCATCGGGGAATAGGTGATTGGTGAGTATGTACTCTATGTTATGTGTTGTATGTTATGTGTATGTTCTGTATGTTATGTGTATGTTCTGTATGTTATGTGTTGTATGTTATGTGTTTTTATGTTATATGTATGTTACGGGTTGTATGTTATATGTATGTACTGTATGTTATGTGTTATATGTATGCTCTGTATGTTGTGTTATATGTATGTTCTGTATGTTATGTGTTATATGTTATATGTATATTACATGTTGTATGTTATATGTATGTACTGTATGTTATGTGTTGTATGTTATGTGTTGTATGTTATATGTATGTACTGTGTGTTATGTGTTATATGTATGCTCTGTATGTTATGTGTTATATGTATGTTCTGTATGTTATGTGTTATATGTTATATGTATACTCTGTATGTTATGTGTTATATGTATGCTCCGTATGTTATGTGTTATATGTATGTTCTGTATGTTATATGTTGTATGTTATATGTATGTTATGTGTTGTATGTTATATGTATGTTCTGTATGTTATGTGTTATATGTATGTTACGTGTTGTATGTTATATGTATGTTCTGTGTTATATGTTGTATGTAATGTATGTTTTTTTTTTACATTCAACACATTAGCCAGATGATGGGACTACTACTGTCCCATCATTAGCTAATGTGTCACTCACTGACAGTGTTGCAGGCATAGCCAGATGGGACTTGTAGTCCCATCGGACAATGCCTGCATACACACACACACACACACACACACACACACACACACATAGAAAAGCTGGGTGGCACCGCTCAGCCAATGAGCGGTGCCGGCGTGGCTTTGGTGGGGGATTTGAATCCCGCGCCGCTCAAAGCCGCTCGGCACCGCTCTTTGGCTGAGCCACCCGCCGGCTCTGGAAATGGGCACTGTAGGTGCGTTTACTGTCCTCCACTCCCTGCCGACTTTGCTTCCCCATTGACTTGCATTGGGTTTCGTGTTTCGGCCGAACCACCGACTTTTCCCGATAGTCGGCCGATTTCACTCGACCCCACTTTTGCGAAAGTCGGGTTTCATGGAACCCGACCTGACCCGAAAAAAGGGAAAGTCGCTCATCCCTATTCCCCATTGACTTGCATTGGGGTTGGGTGTTGTTTCAGTCGGAACTCCGACTTTTGCCGATAGTCGGCCGATTTCGTTCGACTCGACTTTTGATAAAGTCGGGTGGTCTGAAACCCGACTCGACCCTCCCGGAGGCAAAGTCGCTCATCTCTATTCATTACATGTCCATATTGTGGATTTGTATTATGGACATGAAATAATACATTTGTGTGTGAAAAAGGCCTAAGGTTGCCACCACACGGAGTGGCTGGGTTGCAGCTGTGGAATGGCCATGACATGGCCAGAAACCACATTGGCAATTAGCCACTTTTGTTTTTTTATTTTTTAACGAGCAATTATTTGATTTGCAGAGAAACAGCTGTTTTACCTGCAAAAATAAAATAAAATAACAAGCATCTAAAAGAGTCTCTCTTCAGTCCCACTAAATATTTAGCCACACATGGTCCATCACTCTATATATTTGAATGGATATACTGGAAAGAGGACCGCCAACTTGCAGTGGTGGACGGTATGTTGTCAGGTACCATGTATACCACTATTGAGCATCAAGTGATTAGCAAGTTGCCAGATTTTTTTTGAGGTTGATTAATCAAGTAGCAGGATGTATTTATTGTCAAGTTTAGTGTCTATATGGAACAATCTTACAGTATATTAGCCAGTCATCACCATTTGTTAAAATGCAGCTAGACAAGGGTGAAAAAATGAATATTTTCCTCTAGCTTAGGCCATCGTTCAGCTGGGACTTGTAGCTGTGTCTTCTGTGGATATATTTAGAACTGGTAATTTGTTTAGCATTTTTTGATGACATGTAAAGCCCTTTGGAAAAGCTAAAATTCACTTGATGCAATAAGCTGTGTCTTGAAGATGTACATGAATCAAAGAATTATTTCCACTGAACTTAATTGCTCTCATTAATAACTGTATATCTCTAAACATATCCTTCTCTTTTCATTCCTAGCGCTCCCTTCAGTTTTTGGAGTTCTCTTTCTGGGAGGTCAGAAACACGAAAAGCCGGCTATCTACACTAAGGAGTAAATTCAAAGCCTCCAAGTCTTTCTATATCAACCGCTCCTTGGACAAAAGAGAGGTGGAGAAAACACCATAAAAGCTGTAACTGTGACAATAAGTGATTCCTCTGCCCTCCGCAGCTTCAAAAATTTGACTTACGACATCAAGTCTTGAGATTCTTAGTCTTAGGCTAGATTCACACTTGTTTGTGTCGCAGTCCGTGTATGGACCAAGATGCATGGGCAGGCTGCAGGTCTCCTGACCCAAACTTGACAGCCTCTTAATGCTTATTAGTCTGTTGAGTTTAGGCTAGAAGACCCACAGCTGGACTGTAAATTACAGACCATGACAAATGAATGTATGAATGCGGCGTTAGGCCTCATTCAGATGTCTGTGTTCTCTCTATGTTCCCCCGAGGAAGCAATACAGCGAAACGCGCGTAGGGGTTCTCCTGCTCATATACAGTAAGTTTTGATGTCAGAATTGTCATGTACTATTATTCTTGGATTCACTTACATATGCCCTATTAGGTGTGTGTTAACTACCCACTATGGTGGATAAGTAAACTATTTACTCTATATTGACTCTGGTAATAGCCACCCATAATTGCCCTCATATGATATGGTAGATAACTATAGCAGACAATTTGCACTAAGCACTTTGTTTCATTATATATATATCTGCTATATGTGGGATATCATATATATCTGTTGGCATATTTGACTAATACATATTGAGGCAATCTACCATAGTGGATATATCAGCCACTGGCTGCATTCCCACCCTGATGTGAATAAGCTACTTTCATATATATTGTTTCATTATTTTTCTCATGAATTATTGATTATATGCTCAATTTTGGATTAGATTGCACTAGGCACTTTAATTTTTGTGATATATTGTTCATATGTGATGGTAGTATATAACATTAGCAGAAGATATATTTTTTCCTTACAGGGTTGATTTAATGCACTATGCACTTTATTAAAATACCTGTAGAATAATATGCATATGGGATAACTGTACTCCTCCTCTGAACAATTGATTCTGAGATGAATATCCCAATAATTGGATCAATGTTTTATGAACAGTAGCTTTGTACATGCATAAATGTGTGATCAATTTTGATTATATTTATATTTTGATGTAAAATTGTTAATAAATTCGTGACATCTTTCTTGCTTTATGTGAGATCTAGACGTTGCCTTTTCCCTTGCATTATGTGTTATAATATGTATTGAAATCTGATTGTTTTTTATTTTTTGTAAGAATAAAAACCTATTAATTTTTATAATTGCTCTTAGTCCATAATTTTTGGGTATTTGTTCATTATATGAATGAGTATATCTTTATTTAGCCTTTTTCTTTGGGGTCTATGATTTTAATGGATAGAATGTGTATTCATTTATAGTCTATGGCAGTGGTTCCCAACCTTTCTTAAATGGAGAGCCACATTCAGCTCCTAGAGAAGGTCATGAGCCACACTCAAAAGCCAGTGGTGACAACCAGAGCCCCTATCATAAGTATAATCATAGCTAAAGTTTCCCTACAGAAATCAGACCAAAAAAGTATACAGACATCCTGGGGTTCACACTTTACCCCAATTTGGCATCCTCGCATCACACATTCCCATGATACTAAAAATCACCTTTTCTATTTTTCAGTATCTACAGGTTAGCACTTAGCAATGATGGGGGGTCGGTACCTGTCAAATCCACTTGCAATTTTTGAATGCCTGTCAGCTGAATTCCCACACACCAACCTTATTCAATGGCTGCAGGTGGCCAAAACTTCGACTACATTGGAAAGTAGTGATTTTACCTTACATACGTGTTCACCTTATGAATGAACATATATTTAATAGGGATCCATTTGGAATCCAAAAGAGTCATCTCCTTTTGATGAGTGGAGCCAAATGATCATGACTGGTCTGGTCAACACTATTTAGTTCATTTCTCCCTCCCCAAGCCCAGTATATGCACATCCAGATTTGCTCTTCTGTGCAGGGCCACTCACAAAAGTCACCATCTAGAGAACTTTCTTCCTAGCTCTTTGATAGACTTGGTGCTACTGCACAAAGCTGGCAAACAGCCACAAGCCACACATCATTGGCCTATGAGCCACACGTGGCTCCCAAACTACAGACTGGGACCACTGGTTTATAGGCATCTTCATATGTCTGTTTTTTTTTTAAAGTCAATAAAAGTTTTAAAAAAATTGTAAAAATCTTAAAAAAATAAATAAAATAATATTAAACAAATCTAATTATATTGTACCCATAAATAAATATTTTTATGAAAAAAAAATATAAACAATAAACGTACAGAAATGAAGAAGAGCCATATTGGAGTTCAGATTTTTCTGGAATTATTTGAGGGTGCCATGTCAAATTGGCAGAGCCCCTGAGGTGTCAGAACAGCAGAAACCCCCCATAAGTGATGTGATTTTACACTCTACACCTCTCAATGAATTCAAGGAGTGCAGTGAGCATATTGACACCACATGTGCCTCACAGAAATTCATACCATTGGGAGGTGAAGAAAGAATCATTACATTTTTACCTCTAAAATGTTGTTTTAGGAAAAACTGGTCCTACCATTTTGTTGTAAAATTTCTCCTGAATACACCAATACCATACATGTAATCAGGAACTACTTTTGAGGCACAGCGCAAAATTCAGAAGCAAAGGAGCACCATATTATAGTGCAGATTTTACTGTTATGGTTTGCGAGTGCCACACAAATTGGCTGAAATAGATTGTTGAACACATGTCACATTTGACCCCATAAGGCTCCCAAACAGCAAAAACTCCCTACAACTGACCCAATTTTGGAAACTACACCTTTCAAGGATTTTATCCATGGGTATAGTGAGGATTTTAAGCCCAAACTACACAGAATTTGATAACATTAGGGCTTCATATTGAATATGTTGTCATTAGTGTTGAACGTAAGTGCTTGCTACTCAAGTTTGCATCTGGTGCTTGGGTAAGCACCAAGTATCGAGGGTGCTCGAGTGACATGATGACATGTTGTCATCCAATTATAATGTGGATACCCTCAAATGAAAGCTGAAAGTCTGAACTTCAACTGCATCTGAATTGTTTTGTTTAAAATTCATTGTGGTAATGTCTAGAACCAAAATTAGATAAATGTTGTCTCTGTCCAAATATATAAGGACCTAACTGTATATGGGATTATTCAGTCACTATGTGTTAGTAACATGTGGTCTACTCATGGTGAGGTGGTATTTGTCCATTGTATGTAATAATAATCTTTATTTTTATATAGCGCTAACATATTCTGCAGCGCTTTACAGTTTGCACACATTCTCGTCGCTGTCCCAGACGGGGCTCACAATCTAGATTCCCTATCTGTATGTCTTTGGAATGTGGGAGGAAACCAGAGCTCCTGGAGGAAACCCACGCAAACACAGGGAGAACATACAAACTCCTTGCAGATGTTGTCCTTGGTGGGATTCGAACCCAGGACTCCAGCGCTGCAAGGCTGCAGTGCTATCCACTGAGCCACCGTGCTGCCCTGCTACCATAATGTGGTATTATTCAGTCACTATGCTGTGTTAATTTGTGGTCTGGTCATGGTGTGGTGGTATTTGTCCCTTGTATTTATATGGTATTGTTTGGTTACTATGTGGGGGTAATATGTGGACTGGTCATGGTGTGGTGGTATTTGTCCCTTGTATATGTTATTATTCGGTCACTATGTGGTGGTAACATGTGGTCTGGTCATGATGTGGCGGTATTTGTCGATTGTAGGTGGTATTATTCAGTCACTATGTGGTGGTAACATGATCTAATCATGGTGAGGCAGTATTTGTCCATTGTATGTGGTATTATTTGGTCACTATGCTGTGGTACTATGTAGTCTGGTCATGGTGTGGTGGTACTTGTTCCTTGCATATAATATTATTCAGTCATTATGTGGCAGTAATATGCGATCTGGTCATAGTGTGGCTGTATTTGTCCCTTGTATATAGTATTATTCGGTCACTGTGGTGGTAATATGTGATCTGGTTATGGTGTGGTGGTATTTGTCCCTTGTATATGTTATTGTTTGATCACTATGTGGTGATAACATGGAGTCTGGTCATGGTGTTGCGGTATTTGTCCCTTGTATGTGGTATTATTCGGTCATGATGTGTTGCTAATATGTGGTCTGGTCATGGTGTGGTAGTATTTGTCCCTTGTATGTGGTATTATTCTGTCACTATGCTTTCAATTGCAAGGTGGCTTTAACCCATTATTAACCCATTCGCCACCGCTACAGGGCAATGGGAATAGACGGGCAAAGTGCCAGAAAGGGCTAATCTAATTATAGATTTGCCTTTTCTGGGGTGTCTGGGGGCAGATGTTAGTAGCCATGGGGGGCACAAAATAAATGCATCCTCCCTGGGCTATTATTATTTGCCCCCACTCGCTTGCTTTGTCTGTCTGGTGGAGAAAATACAGCGGAGCCCACGCATTTTTTTTCAACGAATTTACACCTTTAATTAACCCCTACATGTCTGCAATTTTGCACACATACACTCATGTAATTGTAAGTTAAAACCATATATTAAAATACATGAAATGACATGGTTAACTGTATGTAAACCATGTGTCATTTCATGTCGGGTTCTGTGATTTCACAAAAGCCGGCAATTGAATTAGCGGCTATTACAGTATGTAGAAGTGTATGAACTATAAATATAAATATATATATATATATATATATATATATATATGTCACAATGACATATATATATATATATATATATACTGTATATATGTATTCTATGTGTGTATATGTATTGTTTCTATTCTTTATTAAAGGTGTCAGTGTGATTTTACAGCATAGCCGGGGATGAATTAGCGGCTATTATACTATGTAGAAGTGTATGACCTATATATATATATATATATATATATATATATATATATATATATATATATAATTATTTGCTTTTTGTGAACATTTTTTTTTTACAATGTGATTTTTACATGATTTTTTACATAGAGATAACTGCTCTATGTAAAGCGTCATGTTAAAATCGCATTGCATACAGATGGAAAACTGATGGAAAACGGATGGATCAATTGAAAATCGCATAAAAATCTCATGCAAATCGCATGAAAATTACATATAATAGTACCGTTTTTTCCATCAAGAAAACGGACCGTTTTTTTTTCCCACAAATGGTATGAGCCCTTAGAATGTATCTCATGTGTGTCTCGCGACCATTGATCCATTTATTCCCTCAGTGGCTGCACACGTTGCACTTAGATTTTTCTGGTTTGGGCATGGTGCAGAAGAGGAGTTTTTCCAAGAGTGCGCAGTGGGACTGTGGAAGGTTCGTGAGGTGGAGGCGGAGCTCGGTTAAAGCCTGGGCGGAGCCACAAGGGGCCCAAAAATATTGCAGTATGGAGCCCTTGTCAGATATGACTTGGTTTCCACCCTCTTAACAATTACCTTTAGACATGCTAATTAGATGCTTCAATATAAAAGATAGGATTTGATTCAGTCTATTGCTCCTAATGTACATGCGTATTTCCTGAAGCAACAGTATGTGTCTAGTAAAAAGCCTCAATTGCCAGTGTGAAAATTGCAAGATAAGATTTCTCTTTTTTATTGTATATTTATAGATTGGCTATGGAAAAAAATGTTAAAAAAACACATTAAACACAACTGATTAAAATAATAGGTCATTTTCAGATGGAATATTCCTTTTAAAAGGATTTTTTTTGCATAAACGTTGTATAATACTAACTCACCAGTAATGTTCGAGCTGTGTAATTTGTCTTATCCCAGCTTAGTTGTGCAGCTTTGTCGTGTTGCTATGCTGTATTGTCATGATGTAGCAGTCTGGCAAATGTTGCATCAGAAGAGTTCCTGCTTTCTAAAAGGAAGTTAAGAAAACTGATCTATTTTCTGCCAGACTGCATGTCAAAGGTTTAGGGTCTTTTTCTATACAAACAGCTATATTTACATATATTTGCCATTTTTTGACTACCATATTGCTTTGTTAAATTTTAAGTGCTCTAATTTTTCAGTTCCTTGCTCAAACTTGCTCATTAAACTAATTCTCTTGTGCTAGGAGCGGTCATATGACCACAAGTAACGTATGTCATTTGCATACTTTTGTCCACATGTTGAATAGATGTGTTCGGCTTGTCTCAATACTCTTGCATTGATCAAGGCCACGCAAGTCTAGTTGGCACATGACGTGTGTAGTGTTGTTGTGCAGATGAAGGGAACTCCAGAAGGCCACACAGAGATGCTGGATGGTAGGTTTAAACAGCCATACTTTATTTTCCGTTCCTCTCTCCTGCTCCCCTCACCCAGGACTTCCTGCTCCTGCCTTGTCTCCTCCTCCCCATTACATCATCGTTACTAGGCAGAAACTGAAACAAGGATAACAGCAAACCAATCACAGATATAGTAACAACATCACATCTCTCCTCTTCTCACCAAACAAAACAACATTATAACTGGATAACGGTCCAAAAGTTCACATTAGTACGAAGGTTTTTTTTTTTTTTTTTTTTACTGCAGAACATAGTCCAAGAGGTGGGCTGGCGGTCTACGATTTGCCCTCGCTGGATAGCGGTGAGACATCACAGTCCCAGATGAACTTTCTGAGTCCCCTGAGGTATCCTCCCTTGGAACTGCTGAGCTCTGGGGATCCGGCAGGACGTCATCGCTATCTGCCTCGTCTGTTTCTGGGACATAGTCGCAAAGTTTTTTAAAATGGGACACGTTCCTTGTGACCTGGCGACCGTGATCTTGAGCAGTAACCATGGTGCCTTTGACTTGGGTGACCTGAAAGGCTTCAGGATAGTATTGTGATGCAAGCTTGTCTCTAGGTCTTAGCCTTTTTACCAGGACCCAATCTCCCACCAATACTTCCGGTGGCTTGCAACGATGACTGCTCTTATCTGCATACATCTTCATCTTCTGTTTGGATATGGCATCCTTAGTAGCAATTGGGGTTTGAACAGGGCTCTGCGGAACGCTCGGGAGTTTGACACGCATAGGCCTGTTGAACAGCGCAGTGGCAGGTGGTATCCCAGTAGTAGAATGGGGTGTAGCTCTGTACTGTCTAAGAAATCTGTGTAACTCTTGCTGTAAATCCTTGTGCTCCATGGTAGCGATCCTCAAAGTTTTGTTGATTGATTGCATGAACCGTTCCACTTCACCATTGGCCTGAGGCCAGTAAGGAGTTATTTTCCTGTGAGTGAAACCAAGATAGGTTGCGAATGATCGAAAGTCTGTGCCATTAAAAGGTGGTCCATTGTCGGACTTCACTGTTTCCGGTATGCCATATGCCGAGAAGATCTTGTCTAATTTTGGTATAACAGCCCTGGCAGAGGTTGTCGAAACATGTTCAATGACTGGGAACCTCGAATAGTCATCCATGGCAACCAGCAGATAGGAGTGATCCGGTAAAACACAGAAATCAACACTAACAGCAGACCACGGGCCCTCTGGCAGGGGTGTCATTTGTAAGGGTGCGCGTCTATGGTCAATTGTAGTTGCTTGGCAAGGTATGCAATTTTCAATGAGTGCCTCTACTTTTTTGTCTAGTCCTGGAAACCAGACTTTCTCTCTCAGTAATTGCTTTGTTTTCACCACCCCTTGATGAGCCTCGTGGGCCAGATCCAGTACTCTGCTTTGAAGTTTCTGGGGTATCACCAGCCGATTGTTACGCAACAGTAGATTTGAATCAGACATGGAGAGATAATGTCGTGCATTAAAGAAGGCTGTCAAGTAGGTTGTTTGATCCGGTGTTTGGAGGCGGGCTTCAGCAAGAAAATTGCTCCAATTTTTAGATCGAACAGTCTCTATAACTAACTGAAGTTGGTGATCGGAATCCACCGTTTGTTGTATTTCCTCCATAGTCATAGCTTTTGGCACAGAATGTGCAACAATAAAATTGATATGTTCCTCTGCAAGGAAAGTTGCTGGGATGTCGTCCTTGGTAGTTTGTGGTGTTGGGTGTCTCGAAAAGTAGTCAGCCGGATTACCAGCTCCTGCCTCGTATCTCAACCGAAACTGGTAGTTCTGTAGGCGGAGCAACCAGCGTTCAAGTCGTGGGGGAGGCATTGAAGAATGTTTGTTGAAAAGCGGAATGAGCGGTTTGTGGTCACTTATCACTGTGAATTTATGTCCCATAAGGTACAAATGAAAATGAAGGCATCCCCACTAGAGTTGAGCGATACTTTCCGATATCCTAAAGTATCGGAATCGGAATGGTATCGCCGATATCACTAAAATATCGGCGATACCCGATACCGATACCGGAAGTCCCATGTAAGTCTATGGGAACAAAATATCGCAACTAAAAAAACCCTATTCTTTCCTTGTAAACACTAAATATACACACATAGAATACATATATATATATATACATGTCATTGTGACATATATATATACATATATGTATAGTTTATACACTTCTACATAGTAAAATATCCTCTGATTTAATTGCCGGGTAAAGCCGGCTTCAGTGAAAAGACAGAAGCACCTGACATGAAATGACACTTGGTGTACATAGGGTTAACCATGTCTTTTCATGTCGTTTGCTATCTGATTTGCACAAACAATTAAATCAGACTATGTGTGCAAAATTTCACACCTGTAGGGGTTAATTAAAGGTGTAAATTCGTTGTAAAAAAACCGGACTTTTTTGCTACGAATTTACACCTTTAATTAACCCCTACAGGTGTGAAATTTTGCACACATAGTCTGATTTAATTGTTTGTGCAAATTAGATAGCAAAGGACATGAAAAGACATGGTTAACCCTATGTACACCAAGTGTCATTTCATGTCGCGGTGGCGAATGGGTTAATGAGGGGTTAAAGCCACCTTGCTATTGAAAGGTGACCTTAAGCCAGGTTAATAATTGAGAGCTGTCAATTAGACAACTATCAATTATTAATCCTATTGCATGAAATAAAAATAAAACACACACACTTTAATTAAAAATCATTTTAATGAAATAAAGACACATGTTTTTGACCATCTTTTATTTTACTGCAAAAACCATTTCCTGTAATAAAAATAAATAAAAAAGCAAAATTATTCTTACCTATCCCATGCACAGTCAGGTCCCACGGTGTAATCCTTCAGAAAGGGTTAATGTTTACTGCAGGGACCGCAGCTAATGCTGCAGCCTCACAGTAAACCCCAAATGAATGAGTTCCTCTCCTGGCTGACAGGAGAGTAAAGGCTGGGTGTCACATAACGATACACCAGCGATCCCGACAACGATATGCACTTGTCAGGATCGCTGGTGTATCGCTACATGATCGCTGCTGAGCTGCCAAACAGGCAGCTCAGGCAGCGATCTGGGACAGCGACACTGCGGGTAACATCGCTTAAGGGCCCGTCTCATATAGCGATATCGCTACCGAGATCGCTGCTGAGTCACTAGTTTTGTGACGCAGCAGCGAGCTCACCAGCGATATCGCTGTGTGTGACTTTCAGCGATGATCAGCCCCCCTGCCGGGTATCGCTGATCGTCGCAGAAATGTCAGGACCTTTTTTTGATCGCTGGTTTCCCTCTGACAGGCACGCATCGCTGCGTGTGACAGGCGGGAGACCAGCGATCCGCTGGTAACCAAGGTACACAGCGGGTTTCCAGGCACCGCGCAGCGCTTGGAAACCCGCTGTGTACCTTGGATACCAGCTCCCTGCATCAGGGCGCTGGTATCCAAGGTACACAGCGGGTTTCTAGGCACAGCCCCGCGCCTGGAAACCCGCTGTGTACCTTGGTTACCAGCGGATCGCTGGTCTCCCGCCTGTCACACGCAGCGATGTGTGCCTGTCAGCGGGAAACCAGCGATCAAAAAAAGGTCCTGACATTTCAGCGACGATCAGCGATACCCGGCAGGGGGGCTGATCGTCGCTGAATGTCACACACAGCGATATCGCTGGTGAGCTCGCTGCTGCGTCACAAAACTAGTGACTCAGCAGCGATCTCGGTAGCGATATCGCTATGTGAGACGGGCCCTTAAGTGGAAAGCTTAATTGATTGCTTTCCACTTTCACTTCAGGTCAGCCAGGGACACCATCAGTGACGTCAGAGGGAACTGATTAACAAAAATAGGGGTTCCCTTCGAAAATAAAATGGCGTGGGGTCCCCCCTATTTTTGTTAACCAGCCAGATGAAGCAGACCGCTGAGGCCTGGATTTTCAGGCTGTTAAGGAGCCAAGATCCATGGACCTTGCCAGCCTGATAATACCAGGCCACAGCAGTCTGCATATCTTGGCTGATTAACAAAAATAGGGGATCCCCTCGAAAAAAATTGGCGTGGGGTCCCCCCTATTTTTGTTAACCAGCCAGATGAAGCAGACCGCTGAGGCCTGGATTTTCAGGCTGTTAAGGAGCCAAGATCCATGGACCTTGCCAGCCTGATAATACCAGGCCACAGCAGTCTGCATATCTTGGCTGATTAACAAAAATAGGGGATCCCCTCGAAAAAAATTGGCGTGGGGTCCCCCCTATTTTTGTTAACCAGCCAGATGAAGCAGACCGCTGAGGCCTGGATTTTCAGGCTGTTAAGGAGCCAAGATCCATGGACCTTGCCAGCCTGATAATACCAGGCCACAGCAGTCTGCATATCTTGGCTGATTAACAAAAATAGGGGATCCCCTCGAAAAAAATTGGCGTGGGGTCCCCCCTATTTTTGTTAACCAGCCAGATGAAGCAGACCGCTGAGGCCTGGTTTTTCAGGCTGGTAAGGATCCAATATCCATGGACCTTGCCAGCCTGATAATACCAGGCCACAGCAGTCTGCTTAGCTTGGCTGGTTAACAAAAATAGGGGATCCCCTCGAAAAAAAAACGGCGTGGGGATCCCCCCTATTTTTGTTAACCAGCCAAGTAAAATGCAGACTGCTGCGGCCTGGTATTAAAAGACTGTCAAGGCCCATGGATTTTGGCCCTCAACAGCCTGATAATACCAGGCTACAGCAGCCCCACATTTGGCGCATCAAAAGATGTGCCAATTGTGGCACTTTACCCGGCTCTTCCCACTTGCCCTGTAGCGGTGGCAAGCGGGGTAATAAGGGGTTAATGTCACCGTTGATTGCATGGTGACAATAAGCCCGGTTAATAATGGAGAGGCGTCAATAAGACACCGATCCATTATTAATCCCAAAGTTATTAAATGTTTTAAAAAAAGACAAAGCAAGAAAAAAGTATTTTAATGAAATAAAAGAGACAACACAGTTTTCATTAATTTTATTGTACTCTCATTCCTGCGACGCCATCGATCTCCTGTAAAAAAAGAAAAAAAAACAAACCAACAGTATACCACCTGTCCGACGCAGTCCATAGTAACGACAGTCCCACAACGATCCAACTCTGCTACATCGCAATGACAGGCAGAGCCTGTCATCGCAACGCAGCACAGCTGATTACCTGCTTCCCCGGCGGTGACATCATCGGACTGACTGCTTTACGGCCGGGATTACCCAGCAGTCACTGCAGTTATCGCGAGATACTGCATGTGACCGCCGGGGAAAGAAGATGGCGGCCATGAAGCAGTCCAGGCCGTGACCGCCAGAGATCTTCTGCCAGGTAAGTGCCGCTGACTCCTGACAGACCCGACCGACGGACACTGACAGTGACAGTGACATTCCGATTCCGGTATCCGATATGACGAAAATATCGGATCTCAGAATCGGAATTCCGATACAGCTAATATCGGCCGATACCCGATATTTGCAGTATCGGAATGCTCAACCCTAATCCCCACACAACCGCAAGAGCTTCCCTTTCAGTTTGTGAATAGCGTTGTTCTGTCTCTGTTAAGGCTTTGCTTGCATAGGAAATGGTAGAAATGTTGCCTTCTTTGGACACTTGTGTGAGAATTGCACCCAGGCCCACCGGACTAGCGTCCACGATCAGCTCTGTGGACTTTAGAGGGTCAAAATAGGCCATGACGGTGTCGCCAGTCAGACCGGACTTCATGGAGTCGAATGCTGCTTGGTGTTCAGTAGTCCATGTCCAAGGAGTGTCTTTTTTCGTGAGTAGTCGCAGGGGTTTGGAGATCGTGGCCAGATCAGGCATAAATCGCCCACAGTACGTGACTAGTCCTAGAAAACTGCGAACCTCTGACACATTTTGAGGTTGTCTAGCTGACTTTATGGCAGAAAACTTTCTGAGGATCTGCTGAAACTCCTTGCTCCGAAAAGATATATCCAAAGAAGCTTAATGACTTTTGGTTAAACTCACATTTTGACGGATTGACAGTTAGATTGCAGGCTTGCAGTCTCTGAAACACTTGCTCTAAATGACTGTCATGCTCCTCTTGGGTTGTACCATATATAAGAATGTCATCACTGACGTTTAGAACTCCTGCTATTCCAGATAGAACCTGACTGATAACGTTCTGAAATATTTCTGCAGCAGATGAGATACCAAAGTTCAACCTCTTGAATCGTCGTAAGCCCACATGGGTACTAAAAGTTGTAATGTACCTGGAATCTGGATGCAACTCAAGTTAATGATAACCTGATTTTAAATCAATTTTAGAAAATACTTTTGCACCATTCAGGTCTGTGATAATGTCATCAATAGTGGGCGTGATGTGCCTTTCTCTTTGAATAGCCAAATTGGCATGCCGCATATCCACATATAGCCGGATTTTACCAGGCTGCTTTGGTTTTGGTGCAACAACAATGGGCGATACCCAAGGAGTCGGGCCTTCAACTCGTTCAACAACATCAGACGCTTCCAGATCCTGCAGTTCTTGCTCCACAAGTTTGCGGACATGAAATGGGATGCGCCTGTGAGGTTGAACAGACGGCTGTATAGACTGGTCAATATGCAATTTTATCTGAACGTCTTTTAGCTTACCGAGACCTTTAAAGAGATTGGGGTATCTCTGCATGATGTGTTGGGCCGAAGGACCTGTGACGCTATTGACCAGGTTGACCAGACCCAGAGATATAGCACTCCTGCAGCTGAGAAGCGTGTCTGCGGAGCACTCTACTACATATACAGTGTCGGTGATGGACTTCCCGTCAGCTGCAAGTTCTGACTGAAATTTGCCACACATGGGTAGTGCAGATGCTGAACCATAAGGAAAAATCTTTAGGCTAGTGCTTTGTAGAGCAGGTCTGTTCGGGAGTCGGCTATAGACTGCACGGCTGATGACGTTTACTGATGCCCCCGTGTCGACTAGGGCTTCCACCGGACTACCATTTATCAGGATAAGTCGCCTTGGACTGGTAAGTGCGTGCAGTGTTTGAGATCCCTCTGCAGTCACTGAGAATAGATAAGTACTGTGAGGCTCGTCAGTAAGCTGCAGCGTTTGGATTTTCTGTGACCTGGGTTGTACTGTGGAATGAGGGGATTGTGGTTTGGATCTACACACTTTGGCAAAATGGTTTTGTTTCCACAATTATGGCAGGTCCCCCCTTTTGCTGGGCAGACATTCTGGTGAGGATACGACCCTCCGCAGTTGTAGCAAGTTGCCCCCTGCATACGAGGCACAGGCGGTCTCTGTGTCAGCTTTGCTATAGAAGATGGTGCTTCCGCCTCGCATTCAATGTTCTCTATGAGTAGGGTTGAGCATTCCGATACTGCAAATATCGGGTATCGGCCGATATTGGCTGTATCGGAATTCCGATTCCGAGTTCCGATATTTTCGTCATATCGGATACCGGAATCGGGATGTCACTGTCACTGTCCGTCTGTCGGGTCTGTCAGGAGTCAGCGGCACTTACCTGGCAGAAGATCTCCGGCGGTCACGTCCTGGACTGCTTCATGGCTGCCATCCTCTTCTCCCCGGCGGTCACATGCAGTTTCTCGCGATAACTGCAGTGACTGCTGGGTAATCCCGGCCGTAAAGCAGTCAGTCCGATGACGTCACCGCCGGGGAAGCAGGTAATCAGCTGTGCTGCGTTGCAATGACAGGCTCTGCCTGTCATTGCGATGTAGCAGAGCTGGATCGTCGTGGGACTGTCGTTATGGACTGCGTCGGACAGGTGGTATACTGTTGGTTTTTTTTTTTAATTTTTTTACAGGAGATCGATGGCGTCGCAGGAATGAGAGAGTAATAAAAAAAATGAAAACTGTGTTGTCTCTTTTATTTCATTAAAAGACTTTTTCTTGCTGTGTCTTTTTTTTTACACATTTAAAAACTTTGGGATTAATAATGGATCGGTGTCTTATTGACGCCTATCCATTATTAACCGGGCTTATTGTCACCGTGCAATCAACGGTGACATTAACCCCTTATTACCCCACTTGCCACCGCTACAGGGCAGTGGGAAGAGCCGGGTAAAGTGCCACAATTGGCACATCTTTTGATGCGCCAAATGTGGGGCTGCTGTAGCCTGGTATTATCAGGCTGTTGAGGGCCAAAATCCATGGGCCTTGACAGTCTTTTAATACCAGGCCGCAGCAGTCTGCATTTTACTTGGCTGGTTAACAAAAATAGGGGGACCCCTACGCCGTTTTTTTTTCGAGGGGATCCCCTATTTTTGTTAACCAGCCAAGCTAAGCAGACTGCTGTGGCCTGGTATTATCAGGCTTGCAAGGTCCATGGATATTGGATCCTTACCAGCCTGAAAAACCAGGCCACAGCGGTCTGCTTCATCTGGCTGGTTAACAAAAATAGGGGGGACCCCACGCCAATTTTTTTCGAGGGGATCCCCTATTTTTGTTAATCAGCCAAGATATGCAGACTGCTGTGGCCTGGTATTATCAGGCTGGCAAGGTCCATGGATCTTGGCTCCTTAACAGCCTGAAAAACCAGGCCTCAGCGGTCTGCTTCATCTGGCTGGTTAACAAAAATAGGGGGGACCCCACGCCAATTTTTTTCGAGGGGATCCCCTATTTTTGTTAATCAGCCAAGATATGCAGACTGCTGTGGCCTGGTATTATCAGGCTGGCAAGGTCCATGGATCTTGGCTCCTTAACAGCCTGAAAAACCAGGCCTCAGCAGTCTGCTTCATCTGGCTGGTTAACAAAAATAGGGGGGACCCCACGCCAATTTTTTTCGAGGGGATCCCCTATTTTTGTTAATCAGCCAAGATATGCAGACTGCTGTGGCCTGGTATTATCAGGCTGGCAAGGTCCATGGATCTTGGCTCCTTAACAGCCTGAAAAACCAGGCCTCAGCGGTCTGCTTCATCTGGCTGGTTAACAAAAATAGGGGGGACCCCACGCCATTTTTTTTTCGAAGGGAACCCCTATTTTTGTTAATCAGTTCCCTCTGACGTCACTGATGGTGTCCCTGGCTGACCTGAAGTGAAAGTGGAAAGCAATCAATTAAGCTTTCCACTTCCTCTCCTGTCAGCCAGGAGAGGAACTCATTCATTTGGGGGTTTACTGTGAGGCTGCAGCATTAGCTGCGGTCCCTGCAGTAAACATTAACCCTTTCTGAAGGATTACACCGTGGGACCTGACTGTGCATCGGATTGGTAAGAATAATTTTGCTTTATTATTTTATTTTTATTACAGGAAATGGTTTTAGCAGGTAAATAAAATATGGTCAAAAACTGTGTGATTATTTCATTAAACTTCTTTTTTATTAAAGTGTGTGTGTTTGATTTTTCTTTCATACAATAGGATTAATAATTGATAGTTGTCTAATTGACAGCTCTCAATTATTAACCTGGCTTAAAGTGACCTTTCAATTGCAAGGTCATTTTAACCCCTTATTAACCCATTCGCCACCGCTACAGGGCAATGGGAATAGACGGGCAAAGTGCCAGAAAGGGCAAATCTAATTAGAGATTTGCCCTTTCTGGGGTGTCTGGGGGCAGATGTTAAGTAGCCGGGGGGGGCCAAAAAAAATGGTCCCTCTCTGGGCTATTATTATCTGCCCCCACTCACTGGCTTTGTCTGTCTGGTTGCGAAAATAGGGCGGGAGCCCACGCATTTTTTTTCAGCAATTTTACACCTCATATATATATATACATGTCATTGAATTTGTGACACATATATATATATATATTTATATTTATAGTTCATACACTTCTACATAGTATAATAGCCGCTAATTCAATTGCCGGCTTTTGTGAAAATGCAGAACCCGACATGAAATGACACTTGGTGTACATAGGGTTAACCATGTCTTTTCATGTAGTTTGATATCTGATTTGCACAAACAATTACATGAGTGTAAGTGTGCAAAATTTCACACCTGTAGGGGTTAATTAAAGGTGTAAATTCGTAGCAAAAAAGTCCGTTTTTTTTACAACGAATTTACACCTTTAATTAACCCCTACAGGTGTGAAATTTTGCACACATAGACTGATTTAATTGTTTGTGCAAATCAGATAGCAAACGACATGAAAAGACATGGTTAACCCTATGTACACCAAGTGTCATTTGAAATGACACTTGGTGTACATAGGGTTAACCATGTCTTTTCATGTCGTTTGCTATCTGATTTGCACAAACAATTACATCAGTCTATGTGTGCAAAATTTCACACCTGTAGGGGTTAATTAAAGGTGTAAATTCGTAGCAAAAAAGTCAGTTTTTTTACAACGAATTTACACCTTTAATTAACCCTACAGGTGTGAAATTTTGCACACATAGACTGATTTAATTGTTTGTGCAAATCAGATAGCAAACGACATGAAAATACATGGTTAACCCTATGTACACCAAGTGTCATTTCATGTCGGGTGCTTCTGTCTTTTCACTGAAGCCGGCTTTACCCGGCAATTGAATCAGAGGATATTTTACTATGTAGAAGTGTATAAACTATACATATATGTATATATATATGTCACAATGACATGTATATATATATATGTATTCTATGTGTGTATATTTAGTGTTTACGAGGAAAGAAAGAGGTTTTTTTAGTTGCGATATTTTGTTCCCATAGACTTACATGGGACTTCCGGTATCGGTATTGGGTATCGCCGATATTTTAATGGTATCGGCGATACCATTCCAATTCCGATACTTTAGGATATCGGAAAGTATCGCTCAACTCTATCTATGAGTTTAGCTTGTTTTTCGGCGGTATCATTTACACGTGCTGTTTCAAGCAGTTTTGCTAAATTCATGGTGGGATCTCTGAGTGCTTGTCTCCGTAACTTAGAGGAGATGCAGCCTTGTAAAATCTGCATTTGGATCTCTTTGTCGACATCTGCAAATTCACAGTAAGCTGCAAGGTGCCATAGTCGGACATGATATTTATCAATGCTTTCTGTTGCTGATTGCTTTAACCCCATCACCCTAAGGGTGGTTTGCACGTTAATGACCGGGCCAATTTTTACAATTCTGACCACTGTCTCTTTATGAGGTTATAACTCTGGAACGCTTCAACGGATCTTCGTGATTCTGAGATTGTTTTCTCGTGTCATATTGTACTTCACGTTAGAAGTAAAATTTCTTCGATATAACTTGCGTTTATTTTTGAAAAAAACGCAAATATGGCGAAAATTTTTAAAATTTTGCAATTTTCAAATTTTGAATTTTTATTCCCTTAAAACAGAGAAATATATCACAGAAAATAGTTAATAAATAACATTTCCCACATGTCTACTTTACATTAGCACAATTTTGGAACCAAAATTTTTTTTTGTTAGGAAGTTATAAGGGTTAAAAGTTGACCAGCGATTTCTCATTTTTACAACAAAATTTACAAAGCCATTTTTTTTAGGGACCACCTCTCATTTGAAGTCACTTTGAGGGGTCTATATGGCAGAAAATACCCAAAAGTGACACCATTCTAAAAACTGCACCCCTCAAGGTACTCAAAACCACATTCAAGAAGATTATTAACCCTTCAGGTGCTTCACAGGAACTAAAGCAACGTGGAAGGAAAAAATGAATATTTAACTTTTTAGCCACAAAAATGATCTTTTACAAACTTTTTTTTTATTTTCACAAGGGTAAAAGGAGAAAATGGACAGATAAGGTTGTTATGCAATTTCTCCTGAGTACGCCAATACCCAATATGTGGGGGAAAACCACTGTTTGGGCACACGGCAGAGCTCGTAAGGGAAGGAGCGCCGTTTGACTTTTTCAAACTAAAATTGGCTGGAATTGAGATTGGACGCCATGTCGTGTTTGGAGAGCCCCTGATGCGCCTAAACAGTGGAAACCCCCACAAGTGACACCATTTTGGAAACTAGACCCCTAAGGTACTTATCTAGATCTGTTGTGAGCACTTTGAACCCCAAGTGTTTCACAAAAGCTTATAATGCCTGGGTGTGAAAAAAAAAAAAACAATTTTCCACAAAAATGATTTTTTAGTCCCAAATTTTTGAATTTTCCCAAGGAAATTGGACCACAAAAGTTGTTGTCCAACTTGTCCTGAGTACGCTGATACCCCATATGTGGGGGGGGGAACTGTTTGGGTGCACGGCAGGGCTTGGAAAGGAAGTAGTAACGTTTTGGAATGCAGATGTTGATGGGGGTCATGTTCCGTTTGCAGTGCCCCAGATGAGCCTAAACAGTGGAAACCCCCCACAAGTGACCCCATTTTGGAAACTAGACCCCCTAAGGAACTTATCTAGATCTTTGGTGAGCACTTTGAACCCCCAAGTGCTTCACACAAGTTTATAATGCCCGGGCATGAAAATAAAAAATCCTATTTTTTTCCCACAAAAATTATCTTTTAGTCACTAATTTTTTATTTTCCCAAGGGTAACAGGAGAAATTGGACCACATAAGTTGTTGTCCAATTTGTCCTGAGTACGCTGATACCCCATATGTGGGGGGGAACCACTGTTTGGGCGCACGGCAGAGCTCGGAATTGAAGGAGCACCATTTGACTTTTTCCAACCAAAATTGGCTGGAATTGAGATTGGATGCCATGTTGCATTTGGAGAGCCCCTGATGTGCCTAAACAGTGGAAACCCCCACAAATGACCCCATTTGGGAAACTAGACCCCCTAAGGAACTTTTCTAGATCTTTGGTGAGCAATTTGAACCCCCAAGTGCTTCACACAAGTTTATAACGTAGAGCCGTAAAATTTAAAAATCATATTTTTTCCACAAAAATGATCTTTTCACCCAATTTTTATTTTTCCAAGGGTAACAAGACTCGAAAAGTTATTGTTCAATTTGTCCTGAGTGCGCTGATACCCCATATGTGGGGGTAAACCACTGTTTGGGTGCATGGCAGAGTTTGGAAGGGAAGGAGCGCCGTCTGACTTTTTCAACGCAGAATTGGCTGGACGCCATGTCGTGTTTGGAGAGCTCCTGATCTGCCTAAACAGTGGAAACCCCATAAATGACACCATTTTGGAAACTAGACCCCTCAAGGAACTTATCTAGATGTGTGGTGAGAACTTTTAACCCCAGGTGTTTCACTAAAGTTTATAACGTACAGCCGTAAAATAAAAAATCTTTTTTTTTTTTACAAAAATGATTTTTTCGCCCCCAATATTTTATTTTCACAAGGGTAACAGAAGAAATTGGAACCCAAAAGTTGTTGTCCAATTTGTCCTGAGTACGCTGATACCCAATATGTGGGAGAAAACTACTGTATGGGCGCACGTCAGGGCTCGGAAGGGAAGTAGTGACGTTTTGGATTGCAGACTTTGATGGAATGGTCTGGGGGCGTCATGTCACATTTGGAGAAGCCCCTGATGCACCTATACAGTGGAAACCCCCCACAAGTGACCCATTTTGGCAAATAGACCCACAAGGAACTTATCTAGATGTGTGGTGAGCACTTTGAACCCCGAAGTGCTTCACAGAAGTTTATAACGTACAGCCGTAAAAATAAAAAATCTTTTTTTTTTTTACAAAAACTGATTTTTTCGCCCCCAATATTTTATTTTCACAAGGGTAACAGGAGAAATTGGTCCCCAAAAGTTGTTGTCCAATTTGTCCTGAGTACGCTGATACCCAATATGTGGGAGAAAAACTACTGTATGGGCGCACGTCAGGGCTCGGAAGGGAAGTAGTGACGTTTTGGATTGCAGACTTTGATGGAATGGTCTGAGGGCGTCATGTCGCATTTGGAGAGCCCCTGATGCGCCTAAACAGTGGAAACCCCCCACAAGTGACCCCATTTTGGAAAATAGACCCCACAAGGAACTTGTCTAGATGTGTGGTGAGCACTTTGAACCCCGAAGTGCTTCACAGAAGTTTATAACGCACAGCCGTAAAAATAAAAAATCCTTTTTTTTTTTGCAAAAATGATTTTTTTGCCCCAATATTTTATTTTTACAAGGGTAACAGGAGAAATTGGACCCCAAAAGTTGTTGTCCAATTTGTCCTGAGTACGCTGATATCCAATATGTGGGAGAAAACTACTGTATGGGTACACGTTGGGGCTCGGAAGGGAAGTAGTGACGTTTTGGATTGCAGACTTTGATGGAATGGTCTGGGGGCGTCATGTCGCATTTGGAGAGCCCTGATGCGCCTAAACAGTGGAAATCCCCAACAAGTGACCCCATTTTGGAAAATAGACCCCACAAGGAACTTATCTAGATGTGTGGTGAGTGCTATGAAGCCCCAAGTGCTTCACAGAAGTTTATAATGTACAGCCGTTAAAAACAAAAAAATTATTTTTTTTGTACAAAAATGATATTTTCGCCCCAGTTTTTTATTTTCCCAAGGGTAACAGAAGAAATAGGACAAATTGCACAACTCTTGGGGTCCAGAGTACGCTGATATCCCATATGTGGGGATAAACTACTGTTTGGACGCATGGCAGAGCTGAGAAGTGAAGGAGCACCGTTTGACTTTTTCAACGCAGAATTGGCTGGAATTGAGATCAGACGCCATGTCACATTTGGAGAGCCCTGATGTGCCTAAACAGCGGAAACCCCCCAATTCTAACTCCAACCCTAACCCCAACACACCCCTAACCCTAGTCCCAACCCTAACCCTAACACACCCCTAATCCCAACCCTAACCCTAATCCTAACTTTAGCGCCAACCCTAACCCTAACTTTAGCCGCAACCCTAACCCTAACCCTAATGGGAAAATGGAAATAAATACATTTTTTTAATTTTATTATTTTTCCCTTACTAAGGGGGTGATAAAGGGGGGTTTGATTTACTATTTATAGCGGGTTTTTATGATTGGCAGCTGTCACGCTAAAAGACGCTTTTTATTGCAAAAATAGTTTTTGCATCATCATATTTTGAGAGCTATAATTTTTGCATATTTTGGCCCACAGAGTCATGTGAGGTCTTATTTTTTGCGGGACGAGTTGACGTTTTTATTGGTACCATTTTTGAGCACGTGGCATTTTTTGATCGCTTTTTATTTTTATTTTTGGGAGGTTAGAATGAACAAAAATCAGCAATTCATGAATTTCTTTTGGGGGAGGCGTTTATACCGTTCCGCGTGTGGTAAAATTGATAAAGCAGTTTTATTCTTCGGGTCAGTTCGATTATGGCGATACCTCATTTATATCATTTTTTCATGTTTTGGCGCTTTTATAGAATAAAAACAATTTTATATAAAAAATAATTATTTTTGCATCGCTTTATTCTGCGAGCTATAACTTTTTTATTTTTTCGCTGATGATGCTGTGTGGCGGCTCGTTTTTTGCGGGACAAGATGATGTTTTCAGCGGTACCATGTTTATTTATATCGGTCTTTTTGATCGCGTGTTATTCCACTTTTTGTTCGGCGGTATGATGATAAAGCATTGATTTTTTGCTTCGTTTTTTTTTAAGGGGTTCACTAAAGGGGTTAACTAGTGGGACAATTTTATAGGGGGGGTCGTTACGGACGCGGCGATACCAAATATGTGTACTTTTATTGCTTTGTTTTTTTATTTACAGGAAGAAGTGAATTTATTGGGGAATATATATATTTTTTTTTATTTATTTTGGATTTTTTTTTAAAACATGTTTATTTTTATTTTTTTTTACTTTTTTACTTTGTCCCAGGGTGGGACATCACTGTATTTTATCAGATCGCTGGTGTGACAGTGGGCACAGCACTCTGTCACACCAGCGATCGCTCAGGCAGTGCAGCAGGCTTCTCAGGGCCTGCTCTCAGCAGGCACTGAGGAAGCCGCCTCCCTCCAGGACCCCGGCGCCATCTTGGATCCGGGTCCTGGGAGGGAGGAAGCCCTCAGAACAGCGCGATCACATCGCGCTGCTCTGAGGGTCTCAGGGGGGCGCGCAGGGAGCCCCCACCCTGCGCGATCCTCCCCTGTGCCCCCAGTACACCGCGATCATGTTTGATCGCGGTGTGCAAGGGGTTAATGTGCCGGGAGCGGTCCGTGACCGCTCCTGACACACAGGCATGGGTGTCAGCTGTGATAATCAGCTGACACCTGGCCGCGATCGGCTGCGCTCCTCCCGGGAGCGCGTCCAATCGCACGAGACGTACTATCCCGTCCCCGGTCATACGGGCCCAGGTACCATGGACGGGATAGTACGTCCGATGGCAGTAAGGGGTTAATTGTCTAAGCTTGAAGATTTCAAATGCTGCATTTCTGTGTGGGGAGAAATACTTGCTTAATGCTGCCTTACTGAGCTCATAGTCTTTGTCTTCTCCTGTATTAGGCAGAGTAGTGAAGATATCATAGACTTGTTCCCCTGCATAATGTAATAGCATGGCTTTCTTCCTGGTATCATCTGATATGTTCATGGCTTGTAGGAATATATCACAATGCTTCAGCCATTTCTCCCAACATGCTGCTAGGTTAGCTGGGGACTGATGCACATCAAAAGCAGGGAAGGCAGGTAAACAGGCCATTGTTGCAGAGCTGAAATACCTTTAGCTGATGATGAACGCTTCCTCGTCGCCAGTTGTAGTGTTGTTGTGCAGATGAAGGGAACTCCAGAAGGCCACACAGAGATGCTGGATGGTAGGTTTAAACAGCCATACTTTATTTTCCGTTCCTCTCTCCTGCTCCCCTCACCCAGGACTTCCTGCTCCTGCCTTGTCTCCTCCTCCCCATTACATCATCGTTACTAGGCAGAAACTGAAACAAGGATAACAGCAAACCAATCACAGATATAGTAACAACATCACAACGTGCATATATACAATTCACATACTTGCGGTCACGCGCTTCCCGATCCCACCTCTGGGACAAGAGACTCGTCACAGCACACAATGCAGGATTCACATATCTGCAGTCACATAGAGAGACTTGAACACTAAGGCTGGATAACCATTTAATTTTCCAAGTATTGACTATTATACTTAACCCCTTCCTGACATGCGCTGCATTAGTACTGCTCTGCAGGAGATGCGGTCCTGCAAACAGCAGTACTAGTATGGCGCACCAATCGTGCAAACTCACACTGAGCACCGAGGCGATGGGGTGCAGGTGTCAGCTGTATGTGACAGCTGACACCCCACAGCAATGCCCACAATCGGTGCTAGCACCGATTGCGGGCATTTAGCCCCTCTGATGCTGCTGTCAGTAGCGACAGCTGCATAGAAGAGCATCACGCAGTAAGGGGACTCCCTACGCGCTTCCGTCAGGACAACGCGATGCGATCGCGTTGTCCTGATGGTCTCCATGGCGCCAGCCCCAAGATGACCGCGGGGTCCTTCGGGTCGTGCAAGGAAGGTGGCTTGTGAGCACCTGCGCAGGTGCTGGCATGCCACCTTCCCTGCCTGTCAGATCCTGATCTGATACTCTGCAGTGCATAGTGTCAGATCAGCGATCTGATGTAATATAGTAATGTCCCATCCTTGGACAATGTAAAAAAGTTAAACAAAAAATATTATAAAGTGTAAAAATATTTTTTTAAAAATAAAATAAATAATTTTTTTCCAATAAATACATTTATTTATGTAAATAAAAAAACAATAAAAGTACACATATTTGGTATCGCCGCATCCGTAACAACCCCGCTCTATAAAACTGTCTCACTAGTTAACCCCTTCAGTGAACACCATAAAAAAGATAAATAAAAAACGAGGCAAAAAACAATGCTTTATCATCATACCACTGAACAAAAAGTGCAATAAAACGCGGTCAAAAAGACAAATGTAAATAAAAATGGTACAGCTGAAAACGTCATCTTGTCCCACAAAAAAAAGCCACGAAACAGCTCCATCAGCAGAAAAATAAAAAAGTTATAGCTCTCAGAATAAAGCGATGCAAAATAATTATTTTTTCTATAAAATAGTTTTTATTGTGTAAAAGCGCCAAAACATAAAAAACAATATAAATGGGTATCGCTGTAATCGTACTGACCCAAAGAATAAAGCTGCCTTACCAATTTTACTACACATGGAACAGTATAAAAACAAAAACAATTCCTGAACTGCTGTTTTTTGTTCATTCTGTCTCCCAAAAATCAGAATAACAAGTGATCAAAAAAGTCAGCAGAAATATGATAAAATTATAGCTCTCAAAATATAGTGATGCAAAAACTAGTTTTCGCAATAAAAAGCATCTTTAAGTGTGTGACAGCTGCCAAACTCGCTGTAATAGCATCAACCCAAAGAATAAAATGGCCTAATCACTTTTACTCCACGAGGAACGGCATAAAAAATAAATAAAAACCAATTCTTCACATGCTGTTGATTTTTTTCATTCTGCCTCCCAAAGATCGCAGTAAACCTCGGCGCACATTTATCCTGTGCTCTGCGCTGAGCGCTAACACTGGGGTTTCCGTGTAAATCTCTAAAATACGTGAATAAGACAGAACCCTAGGCGGAAGAATCCCTATAATGAGGCAGATGGAGGCACTGTGGACACCATCTGACCTGTGGTGTCCGTCTTTTTAGGATTGCATAAAAGTGCCGTCGGCCACAGTTTTGTGCACTTATGAAAAGAAGGACAACGTTGAACAGAGGGAGATGTAGTCCACAGTAAATCTTCTGCCTCATTATGGTGAATGGAGTTTCATCTGAATCATGTCTGTTATGTTTCGGTAGCTGAGGAGTGCAGGTAAAAAAGGCAATACACCAGAGCAGTTGGAATCTATGAGATTGCAGTACCCTGACTAACCACCACAACTAGAGGCAGCCGTGGAGCGTTCCTACGTTGGTCCTAGACGCCTCGTCACAGCCTGAGAAACTAACTACACCTAAAGACAGAAATAGGAAAGCTATCTGCCCCGGAGCAGAACCCCAAAGATAATAGAAAGCCCCCAAACATGTAATGGCGGTTAGACAAGAGGAAATACTGACACAGAAAGAAAATAGTATGAGCAAACGCTGGGGCCCAAACTATCTAAATAGAAAAGGATAGGAAGGGCACTTACTGCAATCTCAGAAAACCCTGAAAAACACCAACTCTACTAATTTCAAAATCACCTGAGATCACACGACCTCTACCACCTAAATTAGCTCTCTGGTGTAACAAAATCAAAACAGCAGCCACTGAAAAAACTGGAAAAAGCAAAAGTACAAAACTCAGTGGCTAAACTAAACAGAGAGGGCAAAAGCCCCCGGAGGGGACCCAGAAGGCCCCCACAAAAGTGCAGGACAAAATGCAAAAATATAGCACAAACACAAAAGAAGAAAATGTCTTATCTGATAGCAGGAGATGCAGACACGACACAGCAGGCTACAAGGGAAACTGGAAAGAAGGATTCAGACCAGAACAATTGATCACCGGCAACCCTGATGGGAAAATTACTCCCTTATATAAGACCAGTCAGTAACACCTGATTCCCAGTCCTCACAATCTTCACTAGTACCGCTTGTAACCACCAGAGGGAGCCTCTGCTCAGAACTCATCTCAAACCCATTCACAACACATGTCATTCAGAGATTTAGATGGAAACCCCAAAGTAAGTGGTCAGCGTAGAGCGCCAGATAAATGTGATCCCAAACGTTATGTAAAATGTTCCCAATTAAAGCTTCAACTCAACTCCACAAAAAAACAAGTCCTCATTCAGATCTGGAATCTCTTAACGGAAATATAGGAAATATAGGGGGTGTTCTGCTCATTCTGAGTACTGGGCAGCATGTTTCTTATTGTGTGCTAGTTTTGTTCGTTATAGCACCATCTAGTGGTGGCTGAATTTATAGCCTGTGCCTTTAACAAGCAGATAGAGTATTGCATTGTGGGATTGAAGCAAGGTATTCTTGGAAGAAGAAACTCCATTTTCTTCCATGTACTTCTGGGAATACACGTGTTCATGTGCTCTCGTGTGACCTCTCCAACTTGAGTTTGCTATCCTGGTAAAGCATATCTGGTAAGATCAATATCTTCTCTAGCAGTGCAGTGTTTAGGAGGCTATTAACTGTATAGCAGCCAGTGCATATGAGGTGTTGTTAGAATCCTGTGTTTTCTCATGTTATAGTTGCATCATACTGTATACTTTCTTGTTAATTGTAAAGTGTCAGCTGTGCAATTATTGCCCAATACTTATCTATGTCATTTGTATTTTTTATAGTTTTACCGCGCGTATGTTCTATACTGTTCACCAATAAACAAGTTAGACTACAGAGGACAGTCTGCTTATTTGGAAGCGCAAAGACTGTTTCCCGCTAATATACTCAGCAGTACGCAGCTAAGCGCACAATGTCTCAAAACAGCACACTCCTCACTCAACACAAGGTCACGAGCAAGCTCCAGCAGGTCGTCATTAGCAGAGCTCGCTGCTGTCGCCCGTGCCGAAGCTGAGGCAGCCAAAGCAAGATCCTCCGTCGCCGAAAGAGATATGCGCCTAAAGCTGAGACAGGCGGAGTAAGATGCAGATAATGCACTTTTGCAAGCAGAGAGAGAGGCTGAAACCGCACGCCTGCAAACTGAAGCTGCACATTTGCAAGCAGAGCTAGAAAGACTTGCGGCAGACAAAGAGACAGCAGCTGCAATTGCTAAAGCAGAGTATTTGGAAGGTATGAAGGATCCTGATTGTGAGAGACGCAGCAACATTCGCAGACCAGATCTAGGACAGCAAGATCCAGCGCAGCGTGTCGCAGAGTGCGTCTGTCAACATTCCGGCATGGATGACAGCCCTGATGCACCTCATCGACCAGTCTACGCTGGTTACCAACGATCCAACCCCGAACTTCGTTACCACAAACAAGGAGTCATCCAGCGCAGAGATGTCGACCACAGTGGCTGTTCCACTGAGCGGAAGGTACAGCTCCTATCCCACCTTAAAGAGACACCTTCTGCACCAAGAAGGTACTGCACAGACTATACAAACTCAGAAGCGTCTCACAGGTATGGTGATACACCACACACTAGACATGACTATAACACACCAGCTCGTGCCGGCACTGACAAAGCCACCATAGACTTTGCAAAGTTACTTGCCCGCCAAGAACTGGTTACAAAAGTACTTGTAAAGTTCACTGATAAACCCGAGAACTATAGGTCATGGCGAGCCTCGTTCTGGAACGCCATTCATGGTCTGGACCTTTCTAGTAGAGAGGAGTAAGATCTCCTAGTAAAGTGGCTCGGAAGTGAGTCGGTCAAGCATGCCAAAAGACTAAGAGACATCAATATAAAGCATCCACACATAGGTCTACGCAAAGTGTGGGAAAGACTTGATGAATGCTATGGGACAGTAGAAGTCATAGAGAATGCTTTATACAAAAGAATTGATGATTTTCCTAAGATAGGACCTAAAGGTTATCAAAAGCTTAGAGAATTGAGTGATTTATTGATAGAGTTACAGGTTGCCCAGGAGGAAGGAGACTTGCCCGGATTGGCAACCTTAGACATCGCTAGGGGTGTCAATCCGATAATACAAAAACTTCCTTACAACCTACAAGAAAAGTGGGTGACATGTGGTTCACGGTATAAACAAAATCATAATGTACCATTCCCTCCTTTCACTGTATTCATAGAATTTGTCGCCCAACAAGCTAAGATCAGAAATGACCCTAGCTTTGACTTCACTCTGTGATGTTCCACTGCCCCCGGTGTCAAACCCAGTAGGACACCCGTGGCAGTCCACAAAACTAACATTGTTTCCACAGGCCCTCCTCACAATGCGAGTAAACCCACTCCAGACGAGAACAAGCCTCAGGATGTCAGTAAACAGTGTCCTCTACACAAGAAACCACATCTTCTACTAAAGTGCAGAGCCTTCAGGGAGAAGTCTTTGGAGGATCACAAAGGTTTCCTCAAAGAGAACAACATCTGCTTCAAATGTTGTGCCACAACCTCTCACTTCGCCAGGAACTGTGAAGCTAGCGTGAAATGTGCAGAATGCAGCAGCACGGATCACAATACAGCCTTGCACCCTGGACCACCTCCACAAGTGTTGTCACAAGCAGAGGAGCATGATGGGAAGGAGAAGAACACTGATGAAGATACCCCTGTGGTCAGCTCTCAATGTATGGAGATCTGTAAGGGACTCACAGGAGGAAGGTCCTGTTCAAAAATCTAGCTTGTCCGAGTCTATCCTGCAGGCTGCAAGGACAAAGCCCTCAAGATATACGCAATCCTGGATGACCAAAGTAACAGGTCTCTAGCCAGGTCCATCTTCTTTGACAACTTCAACATTGTAGGCCCTGGTTCTCCCTACCCCCTGAGGACGTGTTCAGGTACTGTTGAGACGGCGGGGAGAAAAGCCCAATAGCTCTACTACTGGGAAGAGATATACTACGAGTCCACAAGACTAGAGAATATATAAATGGTCCAGAAGTGCTCCGTACGCTCAGAGGCTCGACTTTGAATGGGTCATCATAGGAGATGTCTGTCTAGGAGGGGCATACAAGCCAGCCTCAGTCAACAATATGCTCACCAGCACACTAGAAAATTGACGTCCGTCTCTCTTCCAGCAATAGTCTGCTGGTGAAGGAATTACCAAACAGCACTCGCCTTCCGTGCCCTTTCTCAGTACCTACCAGCGAAGACCACGCCTGTGAAGGTGAACAAGGCCACATGGGATGTACAGTCTTCTACAGGACAAAGGAAGACAACAAGTTAGCAATGTCCATAGAAGATAGGATGTTCCTGGACATCATGGATAGACAAATAGTCAAAGACAAATCGAACAGTTGGATCGCACCTTTACCATTTCGACCTAAAAGAAGGCGCCTACCCAACAACAGGGAACTAGTCTACAGCCGATTCATCTCCCTCAGGCACAAGCTTAAGAAGTCACCTGAGACGAAGGAACACTTCTTTACCTTCATGGGAAGGATATTCCAGAACAACCACGCAGATGTTGCACCTGCACTTCGGCCCTCAGAGGAGTGTTGGTACCTGCCCATCTTCGGAGTATACCATCCCAAGAAGCCAGGTCAAATAAGAGTGGTATTCGACTCAAGTGTCAAATGTGAAGATGTCTCATTAAATGATGTCCCACTGTTGGGCCCAGACCTCAACAACAGACTTCTGGAAGTACTACTCTCTTTCCGCAGAGATATGGTGGCATTTATGGCTGATATACAACAGATGTTCCACTGTTTTCTCATCAAAGAGGAACACAGAAACTACTTGAAGTTCTTCTGGTATCGTGACAACGACCCAGACAAAGACATCACAGAGTACTGGATGAGGGTACACATCTTCGGGAACAGCCCTTCCCCAGCAGTCGCTATCTACGGCCTCCATAATTCTGCCAAAGAAGGCGAAGAAAAGTATGGGTCAGATGTCAGATCCTTCATAGAAAGGACTTCTACGTAGACGACTGTTTGAAGTCCACACCAGCAAATGAGGCTGCAATCAGTCTACTAAAAAGGGCTCAAGAAATGCTCGCTCAGTCTAACCTAAGGTTACACAAGATTTCCTCCAACAGTCGAGAGTTGATGGAAGCATTTCCTTCTCAAGACTATTCCAGTGATCTAAAGGACCTAGACCTAAGCATTGACACTCTTCCCATGCAGCGGAGTCTTGGATTGCTTTGGGATCTGAAGACGGATGCCTTCACCTTTCAGATCAGTAAAGATGAGAAACCCTTCACGCGCAGAGGAGTTCTTTCTTTCATGAATAATCTATACGACCCCCTGGGATCCGTAGCTCCAGTTACTGTCCAGGGGAAAATTATGCTAAGAGACTTCACCCAAGACACATCTGATTGGGATGATCCACTGCTAGCAGAAAAGGCAGACCTGTGGGCAGAGTGGAAGAGGTCTCTCGAGGCCTTGACCGACCTTCGTGTGAATCGACCATATGCTCCTGTGCCATCCACAGAAGTCAAGACACAAAGACTTTGTATCTTCTGCAACACATCAGTCAAAGCAATCGCAGCAGTAGCATACCTCAAAACCATAGATGTCAATGAACAGAGCCACATCGGGTTTGTGATGAGCCAGACTAAACTGATACCTCTCCACGAACACACGGTACCCAGACTGCGCTGCTGTCCTTGCAGTTGAGTTGGCCGAGCTTATCTCAGGTGCAATGAATCTGGAGACCAAAGAAGCAGAGTTCTACACTGATAGCAAGGTGGTACTGGGATACATCTGCAATGAAACGCAACGCTTTTATGTCTACGTCAGCAACCGGATACTGAGGATAAGAAGATCTACCTGCCCTAGTTAGTGGCACTATGTACCTACTCACCTCAATCCTGCGGACGATGCGACTAGATCCGTTGCTTCAAGTCATCTTAAGGACACTATCTGGTTCACAGGCCCTGCTTCCTTGAACCATTCAATGCCCCACATCAACAGGCCTGAAACGTTCGAACTGGTGGATCCAGATGCCGACGAAGAGCTCCGTCCTTGAGTGTCTGCTCTGCATACAGGGATTTCAAGTCATTACCTGGAATCTCATCGGTTCAGCAGGTTCTCAACCTGGAAGTCACTTGTTCGAGCCGTTGCTTGTCTACTTCATGTGGCCCAGTCCTACAAGTCAGCATTACCTGCAAGCCAGAGATCTTGTAAAGGTTGACATCACTGCAAGCATGCTTTTACCGCCCTCAACATGGAAAGAGCCAAGGTTACAATACTTTGTGTTGTGCAAAGAGAAGCCTACCCCAGAGAAATAGACAATCTCAACAAAGGTCAACCTATTTCTAGAGACAGTGCCTTGAAAAAGCTTGATCCGACCATTCTCACTCCTGCCATGCTACTCACTCATAAAACCAACACTCCCAGCGCTCCACTGGGAGAATTCAGCAACAAGGACCTCTACAGACGTCAATGGAGACAAGTTCAAAGTCTCTCCAATAATTTCTGGGACAGATGGAGAAAACAATATCTCTCTACCTTACAGCCTAGGAAGAAGTGGCAGATCGACAAGCCGAACATCAAACCAGGTGATGTTGTGCTCATGATGGACAGCCAGTCACACTGAAATGAGTGGCTACTAGGCCTCATCACCAAGGTATTCCCAAGCAAGGATGAGAAGGTGCTCAAGGTCGAGGTCAAAGTGTGGAAGGCTGGGGAGAGTAAACTATTCCTCAGACCAGTTGCTTTCGCCAAAAGAGCCTGTATGTGGCATCAGTTGATTCCAAGCGGGGAGTGTTCTGCCCATTCTGAGTACTGTGCAGCATGTTTCTTATTGTGTGCTAGTTTTGTTCGTTATAGCACCATCTAGTGGTGGCTGAATTTATAGCCTGTGCCTTTAACAAGAAGATAGAGTATTGCATTGTGGGATTGAAGCAAGGTATTCTGGGAAGAAGAAACTCCATTTTCTTCCATGTACTTCTGGGAATACACGTGTTCATGTGCTCTCCTGTGACCTCTCCAACTTGAGTTTGCTATCCTGGTAAAGCATATCTGGTAAGATCAATATCTTCTCTAGCAGTACAGTGTTTAGGAGGCTATTAACTGTATAGCAGCCAGTGCATAGGAGATGTTATTAGAATCCTGTGTTTTCTCATGTTATAGTTGCATCATACTGTATACTTTCTTGTTAATTGTAGTGTCAGCTGTGCGATTATTGCCCAATACTTATCTATGTCATTTGTATTTTTTATAGTTTTACCGCGCGCATGTTCTATACTGTTCACCAATAAACAAGTTAGACTACAGAGGACAGTCTGCTTATTTGGAAGATAGAATCGTGGTTTAGGCTGTATGCTAGATTGCACACCGTGTAATCGTGTATGAAGGCAGAACAGGGGGCTTCCACATTACTGGTAGCACAAAGGCTCTGGAAAAGTGAAGTGACTCCTCAACCGCCAAAAGAAATTCAGCAAATTCTCTACTCCCAAATCCAAATGTGCCTCTTCCTTCTGAGCCCCAGTGTGTTCCCCAAATCCAGTCCTCAAGGCCCACCAACAGGTCATGGTTTCAGGTTTTCCTTTGTGATATCACCTGGGCAATACTAAGGAAATCCTGAAAACATGACCTGTTGGTGGGCCTTGAGGACTGGAGTTGGGGAACCCTGGTCTAAACCACATTTAGTGCTCACATGTTTGACATATCTGTAGTGATGAGAGCCCACCTAATTTACAGGTGCGTATCTCCAGAAGCATGAGCTGGGCATATTATACTAGTGACTACAACCTACTGGTCACTACAGCGTACTGGTCACTACAAAGGCAGTTTGCAATTTTTACTCAGCAACATTCACTGCTGCTTATTTCTGGAAAACACCCATGAAGTCAAAATCGTCACTACACCTGTAGATAAATTTCCAAAGGGTTACAATTTCCAAAATGGGGTCACTTGAGGGGTATTCTGCTTTTTTTAGCACTTAGGGGCTGTTTATATGGAATCTGCATACTAGTCTAGGAAAATCTGTGCTCCAGGAGGCAAATAGCACTCCGTCCCTCCGGAGTCACTCTGTATGGCTAAGCAGTACTGTACAGCCATATATGGGGTATTTCTACATTCAGCAGAAATTGTGGGACAAATTCTGGTGCCATTTTTACCCAATTCCCAGTGTGAAAATGTAAAACTTGGGGCTAACCCACAATCTTGGTAGTAAAAATGTAAATTATTTTTTCTTCACTGCCCAATGGTATAAAAGTCTGTGACACACCTGTGGTGTCAATACAATCACTGCACCCCTAGATTAATTCATTGAGAGGTTTAATTGGTAAAATGGGGTCACTTATGGGGGGTTCTGCTGTTCTGGCACCTCAGGGGCTCTGTCAATGTAACATGGCACCCTCAAACAAGTGCAGCAAAATCTGGACTGTAATATGGCGCTACTTCCCTTCTGAGCTTTGCACTGTGCCTCAAAAGTAGTTTTCGACCACATATGAGATATCGGTGAACAAAGGAGAAATTGCACAACAAACTTTGAGGTCCATTTTCTCCTGTTACCCTTGTGAAAATACAAAATTTGTAACTAAAAAAGATTTTGTGGGAAAAATGTGATTTTTTTTTATTTTCAAGGCTTAACATTATAAACTTCTGTGAAGCGCCTGGGGGTTCAAGGTGCTGAATGCACATCTAGGTAAGGTCCCAAAGGGGTCTAGTTTCCAAAATGGTATAAATTATGGGGGTTTCCACTGTTTAGGCACATCAGGGGCTCTTCAAACATGACATGGCATCCGCTAATTATTCCATCAAATTTTGCATTCAAAAAGTCAAATGGAGCTCCCCCACTTCAAAGCCCTACCGTGTGCCCAAACAGTAGATTTCCCCACATATGGGGTATCGGCATGCTCAGGAGAAATTGCACAACAAAATGTATGGTTCATTTTCTATTGTTACCCTTGCAAAAGTGAAAAAAATAGGTCTAAAAGAAAATGTTTGTGAAGGAATAGTAAATGTTTATTTTTCCTTCCACATTCCAAAAATTCCTGTGAAGCACTTAAAGGGTTAATAAACTTCTTGAATGTGGTTTTGAATACCTTGAGGGGTGCAGTTTTTAGAATGGTGTTATTTTTGGGTATTTTCTGTCACAAAGGCCCTCAAAGTCACTTCAAATGTGAGGTGGTCCCTAAAAAAATGTTTTTGCAAATTTTGTTTTAAAAATGAGAAATCGCTGGTCAACTTTTTACCCTTATAACTGCCTATAAAAAAAAATTATGTTTCCAAAATTGTGCTGATGTTAAGTAGAAATGTGGAAATGTTGTTTATTAACCATTTTGTGCGATATGACTTCAACATTTTCAAAATTTTCACCAAATTTCTGTTTTTTTTCACAAATAAACTACGTCATATCAAATAAATTTTATCACTATCATAAAGTGCAATATGTCACAAGAAAACATTCTCAGAATCACTGAGATCCATTGAAGCGTTCCAGAGTTATGACTGTTATGTTTAGGTAGCTGAGGAGAAAAAACAAAAAATACACCAGAGAGGCTGGAACCTATTGGATTGCAGTAACCTGAACTAACCACACAACTAGAGGTAGCCGTGGAGCGTTTCTACGTTGATCCTAGACGCCTCATCACAGCCTGAGAGATAACTACACCTAAAGGCAGAAAGAGGAAAGCTATCTGCCCCAGAGCAGATCCCCAAAGAAAATAGGAAGCTCCCAAACATGTAATGGCGGTTAGACAAGAAGAAGCACGGACACAGACAGAAAATAGAATGAGCGAACGCTGGGGCCCAATCTGTCTAGACAGAAAAGCACAGGAAAGGATTCTTACTGCAATCCAAAAAAAAACCCTAAAAAATACCAACTCTTCTGATTGCAAAAACACCTGAGATCACACGATCTCCAGCACCTAAATCAGAACTCTGGTGTAACAAAACTAAGCCGCAGCCACTGAAAAAACAGGAAAAAGCAAATGAACAAATAACAGTGGCTACAGATAAACTGAGAGGAGCACAGGCCCCAGAAGGTGCAGAGAACTATGCAAAAAGCAAGCACAAAAAATAAAAGCAGAAAATATCTTATCTGAAAGCAGAAGATGCAGGCAAGACTCAGGAAACTTCCAAATGAACCAGGAACCACAACTGAGACAAGAACAATTGATCACCAGCAGATTGCCATTCCTCGCTGAAAGGTTCAGTACTGTCTGTAACCACCAGAGGGAGCCTCTGCTCAGAAACCATCTCTAGCACATTCATAACATATGACCTCATAAAATGACAGTGGTCAGAATTGTAAAAACTGGAATGGCCAGGAAGGTGAAAACAGGCTTTGGGATGAAGGCGTTAAATTCTATGGGAAAATTTTTGAGGGGCCATGCACCACAAATTTGGGATCAAAAGTAGCATATTCTTATGCAAGTAAGGCAATAATTTCAAACTTTATGCTAATTTTCCATCTCCCTGGCCACTTTTGTTGTTGGTGTTTGGTGGGAGGGGAAGACTTGTCCGCAGGCTGATGGATTTACCATAATTTACACAAGAAATTGATGTAAATTACAGCTGAAATCTACATCAGCTCCTTGCTGGATTTCATATTGTGAAGAAAAATTATTTCAGTGTGCCTGCTATTGAAATAATGCAGGAGTAAAGTGCATAATTTCAATAACACCGGCTTAAGTAAATATTCCCTGTAGACTTGGTACCCCACTTGAGCAGTCTGCAGACTCACACTAACACGCAAAGGTTTAAAGTGGTGTCATGAGTTTACCGCAACAGAGATGAGCCAGAAGACCCCAGCATCTGATTTCTCCTACTCCTGTACTGGTTAGAAGCACTTCACCCTCGTATTAAACGGTGTAAATTTCTTTGGGCTGTGCAGGAGTTAATCTGTTCAGTTGAGAGCTCCTGGAGCAAAGGCTCAGCTGTGCACTGTTAGCCACTCCCATCCGCTATACAATCTGGGCCTTGCCTAGCACTTACTGTCAGAGATAGCTTTTACTGCATGGCTGGAGATTGTTATTTGAGTAGGCAGTTGGTGGATTTATCTGAGACTATTGCTAGGTTTTGAGTGTATGATAATTCACTTTCTTCCCCTACATTGGTTTAACCCTGTCCTCGACTCCCCAGTGCATACCTCTGTTATATGTGTGTGTATATTTGTATGTTTGGTATTTTTCATTACCCCTGTTCGTATTACCTTGTTAGTCTGGTTGGTGTTTTATGGTACACTACTACTCCCCTCTTCCCTGGGTGGGGGAAGGGTACAGACTGAGGGCTGATTCAGGAGCTAAGGTAAGGTATGTGGTCCCAGCATCTTCACCATCAGAAGTAACCCAGGGAACAGGGTAAGGTAGGGCATCCCTAGCATTAGGGACAGGAAAAAAAACCCTGGTCCCGAGGCAGCCGACAATAGAGTTGTGACAAGGGGGTTGTCACTTTCTCTTTATTTTAAAGCGCCACTGTAGCGTTTTTTATTTGACTGCTGGAGTGGTGCTTTAAATTTAATTCCTCTGCCCCCTGTGTCACTCACCTGCTGCCACCTTCATTCTTTCCCAGCTTCACTCCTGTCGATCTCTGTCGAAAAGTGACCTGCCTGCAGCTCCAGTGTTTAATGGAGAGCGCCATAGTTCAAATTTCAATACAGCCTCATTCCGGCTCTCATTGACTTGAATTGAGCTCTTGAGATGTAACTTCTGGCCAGTCAGAATTTACAGGCACAGATGGCGCCACGTGGAGTTGGTAAAAGGTGAAGTCGTCGGAAGGTGAGTATAAGAGTATAAGAGGTGAGTATAAGAACAGGGTCAGGGGTCTTACATTTAAAGCGTGGTGCTTTAACAAATGTGTTCGGAACATGCTTTTGAAGCACTTACTAATCTATAAGTATTACAGACTCTCAAGCTCTACTTCTCAGTGCAGTCTCCTTCACAGACTGCAAAGCTCTTCTGCTGAAAACACTGCAGTCTGAGATGAGGGGACATGGCGGGGATGTGACTTGCTCCAGGCTTTTTGTAGCAGCCAGCCTCCTGATGTCTACTTGTCTGAAGTCTGAGATCAGAGGGTGTGATCATTCCTCAGCTTCTAGTAGAAGTCAGCCCTCTGATAGTCTCCTTCACTGCAGTTGTGCTAGCAGGAAGCTTTCATCATACCCCCTCATCTCAGACAGAGGGAGACAACATCAGGGGCTAACTGCCATTAGGAGCCTGGAGCAGGCCACCCCTTCTGATCTGTGATGTAATGTCCCAGAAGGGAAGGTGGAGCAGCTCCAGCATTATACTGAATTGTAGGTACTGTGGGGGTAACAAACAGTACTATTCATATCAACTTTATTGTTTATGAAGGCATGGCCATGAAATATTTTTTTGTCTCCCTGGAGTATTCCTTTAACTTAGATTGCAAGGAGAGTGATACAGCAGCCTCATACCAAACTTGGGCTGCTTTAGATAACTTAAAAACCTTTACCAACAATAAAACAATGAGACTTTTGTGGGTTAAGTGCACTGGCACAGCTTTTTTAACCAAAACTACTCCAAAATTCCATCATGCCAATTTATTTCCTTTCCACCAAGCTCCTCATTTAACCCCCAAAGGCCAGCCAATGTCATATAGTGGGCCTTGCTGAATAAAACATAATTGGGCATGGATAAGAAATACTGCCATGGAGGAAAACAAAGTACACCTATGTTGTATTTCGACCAACCCCAACCGAAAGAATCAAAGCTTTCTCTAGCTTATCTTGTAACCGAGAGAAAAATGTCTGTCCCATTTTCATTTAGATGTACCCCATCTCTAAAAAGCAAATTGGTGTTTTCTCCCTCCAATTCACTGTGCCTTACTATACCACCGATGGCCTGTACTTGTTTTGACACCAGTATATTGAACAACCTTCTCGCTCTCTCAATTCCTAAAAGGCTTCTGTCACTTGGCCAATTTGTCCTGAGCACAATTTCTGACCACACTGTGGTAGCATTGCTGAAAAATTTGCTGAACCTTGACATGTCGTGTTTCATAAGCGACAACAAATTTCCCTCTTTCACCTTGCCGAAGTCGTTGCGATATGCTTAAGTATCATATTACCTGCATACTGCCTACTACGCTGAATAACTATCGGTAAAACTTGAGTCCAACGTAGTCCTTGCACACCTTTCCATATAACCGACAACCTGGGCATGCTGAAGTTAAGACCTACAGGGCGCGCTTTCGCTCTCCTTTCTAGAAAGTGAATGTAGGAGTGTCCTATAATAAAAAACATTCTTGCCTGTATATGACCTGCAAGAAAAAATGCATACTAAATAACAATGCAATTTCTTACAATTGAAAGCATACTGTATATCCTAATAGATATACAATATAGGACTGTTAACCACCAAATCTGGACAAATGTAACCCCTGAAACAATCCAATTTGAAACAACCCAATGCCTTAACCCTTCCAAAGACATGCCGAACTCGCAATCGTGGCTGCCCCTATTCTGAATTAATGTGTCCCAAATTCGTTAGGGGCCAAACTCAATTCTCTAATTTCCGATTTTAATATAGCCGTAAATTGAGAGCCTGTCAGAGGACAATTATCCATGTGCAGCAAAAAATATCTCCCGAACCCCTCTGCTTGATGTATTCCTTCACTATGTTAATCGAACAAAACTCTGTCTGCAACTCCAAAGTGATAACCACCACGTACCCTTGTCAAAAACATTCGTTGATCCCCTGATGCAAATTTTAAGCACATTCTCTGAAACTGCTGCTACGTCCTTATATAGCAGCTCTTTGTTAGAACTTTTATTAGGTGGAACAACTCTTAATGAACACAATGGACCCACCAGAGGCTGGATTAGAAGTGTTGTGATGAATGAGCTCGGAGAATCAATACAGTACACACACACATTCAGCTGAACATCAAAAAAAGTTTGGTTTGGGTACCGAAATGAACCAGAACCAGTACCCCAGGACCCCATTCAGATGAATGGGCGGCTCAGAATATCTGTTGTTTGCTATGCTGTCATCAGCGTACGCCTGCTGTTGCTGGTAGAAAGGTTACTGCCAGTCACAGGTGTCAGCTGATGGCAGAGTACTACTCTCATCAGCATACGCCTGCTGTTACTGATCACAGCAAGAGCAGACGCTGCTAATGAGAGTATTCATCAGCAGGTGCCTGTGCTATGAATAAATTAAAAAAAAAAGATGTGAGATCTCTTCTATTTTTAAAAACCAGCGAAAACCGACAGTTGTGAGCTGCAACCCTCATCTGTCAGCTTTATCACTGATGGTTATCAAAAATAGAAGGGTTCCATGCCATGTATTAAAATGATTTAAATAAACAATATAAAAAAACAACCTTTTTTGACAACCAGCCAAGGCAAGTCAGACAGCTGGAGGCTGGTAAGGGGCCATGGATATTAGCCCACGCAGCCTAAAAATATCGGTTCTTATTAGATTGCCAATTCTGTCACTTTTCTGGGCTCTTCCCACTTGCCCTGGTGTGGTGGCAAGTGGAGTAATAGGTTTTCGGCTGCTTTTAGCTGTTTTATGGCTGCTGACATCAATCCCAGGGGTTAGTATTGGAGAGGTGTCTATAAAACTCCCCCATAAGGGGAATAAGTCCACTTAACGGCCGCAGTATGCGTATCGGCGGTTGTTAAGGGGATTAGTCAGATCGTAAAAACCACAACTCACGGAATAATCAAAAAGTGATGGGTCTAAGTAAAATAAAGACACAAATTTTTTTTTTTACAGGCTCTGAATTATTTTAACCCCTTCACTCCCATGCCTGTATTCACCATGCTAACCAAGCCAAATTTTACATTTCTGACCAACACCACTTTATGAGGTAATAACTCTAGAACGCTTCAACATATACCAATGATTCTGAGAATGTTTTTTTCATGACATGTTGTATTTGATGCTAATGTTGGTCTATATGATTTGCGTTTATTATGAAAATATTGAAAATTTGACAAAAAATTTGAAATTGTCGCAATTTTCAAACTTTTAATTTCTATACCATTAACCCCTTCACCCCGAAGCCTGTTTTCACCTTCCTGACCAGGCCAATTTTTACAATTCTGACCACTGTCACCTTATGAGATTGTAACTCTGGAACGCTTCAACGGATTCCGGTAAATCTAAGATTGTTTTCTCGTGACATATTGTACTTTATGATAGTGGTAAAATTTTATGTAAAAATTGTATTAATAAAAGCATTAATCCCTTAGTGACGGAGCCAATATTGACTTTAATGATCAAGCCAAATTTTACAATTCTGACCAGTGTCACTTTATGATGTAATAACTCTGGAACACTTTAACGGATCCCACTAATCTAAGATTATTTTTTGTGACATATTATACTTCATGAGATTCATAAAATTTGTTTAATATGACTTGGTTTGTTTGTGAAAAAAAGGGAATTTTGGCGAAAATGTTGAAAATTTTTCAATTTTCAAACTTTTAATTTTTATGCCCTTAAATCAGAGAGTTATATCGCATAAGATAGTTAATAAATAACATTTCCCACATGTCTACTTTACATCAGCACAATGTTTGAAACATAATTTTTTCTTGTTAGGAAGTTATAAGGGTTAAAATTTGACCGGCATTTTCTCAGTTTTCAAATTTTGCATAACCATTTTTTTAGGGACCACCTCACATTTGAAGTGACTTTGAGGGGCCTATATGACAGAAAATACCCAAAAAAGACAACATTCTAAAAACTGTACCCCTCAAGGTATGCAAAACCACATTCAAGAAGTTTATTACCCTCCAGGTGCTTCACAAGAGTTTTTGGAATTTGGAAGAAAAAATAAACATTTACTTTTCTTTCACAACATTTTTCCTTTAGACGTAATTTTTTTTACTTTTGCAAGGGTAACAATAGAAAATGGATCAAACATTTTGTTGTGCAATTTCTTTTGAGCATGTTAATACCCCATATGTGGGGAAAATCTACTGTTTGGGCGCACGGTAGGGCTCTGAAGGGAAGGAGTGCCATTTCATTTTTTGAATGAAAAATTTGCTGGCATAATTAGCGGACGCCATGTCGTGTTTGAAAAACCCCTGATGTGCCTAAACAGTAGAAATCACCATAAATGACATCATTTTGGAAAATAGACCCCTTAGGGAACTTATCTAGATGTGTATTGAGCACCTTGAACCCACAGGTGCTTCACAGAAATTTATAACGTTAAGCCTTGAAAATAAAAAAAAATCCCATTTTTCCCAGATAAATCTTTTTTAGCTCCAAATTTTGCATTTTCATAAGGGTAACAAGAAAAATTGCTCCATACAATTTGTTTTGCAATTTCTCCTGAGCACACTGATACCCCATATGTAGGGGAATACTACTGTTTGGGTGCATGGCAGGGATTGGAAGAGAAGGAGCGCCATTTGACTTTTTGAACACAAAACTTGATGGAATAATTAGCAGACGCCATGTCGCATTTGAAGAGCCCCTGATGTGCCTAAACAGTGGAAACCCAACACAAATGACACCATTTTGAAAACTAGACCCCTTGGGGACCTTACCTAGATGTGTATTGAGCACTTTGAACTCCCATGTGCTTCACAGAAGTTTATAATGTTAAGCCGTGAAAATAAAAAAAATCGCATTTTTCCCACAAAATCTTTTTTAGCTACAAATTTTGTATTTTCACAAGGGTAACAGAAGAAAATGGACAACAAAGTTTGTTGTGCAATTTCTCCTTTGTTCACCGATATCTCATATGTGGTCGAAAACTACTTTTGAGGCACAGTGCAAAGCTCAGAAGGGAAGTAGCGCCATATTACAGTCCAGATTTTGCTGCACTTGTTTGAGGGTGCCATGTTACATTGGCAGAGACCCTGAGGTGCCAGAACAGCAGAATACCCCAAAAGTGACCCCATTTTACCAATTAAATCTCCCAATTAATTAATCTAGGGGTGCAGTGATTGTATTGACACCACAAGTGTGTCACAAACTTTTATACCATCGTGCAGTGAAGAAAAATAATTTATATTTTTACCACCAAGATTGTGTGTTAGCCCCAAGGTTTACATTCTCACACTGGGAAATGGGTAAAAATGTCACCAGAATTTGTCCCACAATTTCTGCTGAATGAAGAAATACCCCATATGTGACTGTACAGTACTACTTTGCCATACACAGGACGGAGCATTATTTGCCTCCTGGAGCGCAGATTTTCCTAGACTAGTTTTTGGACTCAATATAAAGAGCCCCTAAGTGCTAGAAAAGCAGAATCCCCACTCAAATGACCCCATTTTGGAAATTATAAGCCTTTGGGAACTTATTTACACGTTAGTGACGATTTTGACTCCATGGGTGTTTTCCAGAAGCAGACAGCAGTGGATGTTGCTGAGTGAAAATTGCAAACTGCGTTGTATTGACCAGAACATTATGCCCAGTCCGTGCTTCTGGAGACACGCACCTGTAAATTAGGCGGGCTCTCATCACTACAGAAATGCCAAACATGTGGATGCTAAATGTGGTTTAGGTAAACGGGTTCAGATGGAGGGGAGGCATTTGGATTTGGAGTGGAGAATTTGCTGAATTTCTTTTGGGGAGCGAGGAGCCATTTATCTTTTCCAGAGCCTTTGTGCTACCAGTATATTTCCGTTAACATTTGATGGACGTCAGTGGTGACTTGCTTTTTGTGGATTGAGATGAAGCTTTTATTGGGAACATTTTTCATAACGTTTTGGATCACATTTATCTGGCGCTTTACGCTGACCACTTACTTTGGGGTTTCCATCTAAATCTCCAAGTGACGTGACAGATGAAACCCCCGAGGGATCCATTCACTATAATGAGGCAGCAAAGTTACTCTGGACTTCGTCTGGCCTCTGTTCAGCAGTGTTCTTTTCAGAAGTGCACAAAACTGTGCAATCCTAAAAAGACGAATACCGCCGGATCACAGGTCCTATGGTGTCCACAGTGACTCCATCTGCCTCATTATAAAGAATTTTCCGCCAGGGGTTCTGTCTGAATCAAAAAATTTCAGAGATTTATACGGAAGCCCTGGTGTATGCGCTCAGCGCAGAGCGCAGGATACATGTGGACCAAGCCTTACTGTGATCTTTGGGAGGCAGAATGAAAAAATCAACAGTAGGTGAAGAATTGGTTTTATTTTTTACGCCGTTCCTCGTGCGGTATAAGTGATTAGGTGACTTTATTATTCAGGTCGGTGCATTTACAGCGATACCAGATATATACCGGCTTTTATATTTTGACAGCTGTCACACACTAAAAGACGCTTTTTACTGTGAAAACTAGTTTTTGCATCACCATATTTAGAGAGCTATCATTTTTCCATACTTTGGTCCACAGAGTCATGTGAGGGCTTGTTTTTTACAGGAAGAGCTGACATTTTTATTGGTGCCATTTTTGGGCACATGGTATTTTTTGATCGCTTTCTATTCTGATTTATGGGAGACGGAATGAACAAAAACCAGCAATTCAGGAATTGCTTTTTGCTTTATTTTTTTTATACCGTCCCGCGTTCATTATCTTTTTTTATGTTTTGGCGCTTTTACACAATAAAAACCATTTCATAGAAAAATTATTTTTACATCGCTTTATTCTGACAACTATAACTTTTATTTTTCGTTGATGATGCTGTATAGCAGCTTGTTATTTGTGGGACAAGATGACGTTTTCAGCGGTACCATTTTTAATTACATCTGTCGTTTTAATGCACTTTTAGTTCGGCAGTATGGCGATAAAGTATTGTTTTTTGCCTTGTTTTTTATTTATTTTTTTAGGGTGTGCACTGAAGGGGTTAACTAGTGGGACAGTTTACTAGAGCGGGTCGTTACGGCGATACCAAATATGTTTACTTTTATTGTTTTTTTTATTTACATTAAAAATGTATTTATTGGAAAAATATTTATTTTCTTATTTATTTAGTGATTTTTTTAAAAAAATATTTTTACATGTATAATTTTTTTTTAACTTTTTTACATTGTCCCAGTATGGGACATTACTATATTACATCAGATCGATGATCTGATACTCTGCACTGCAAAATATCAGATCACGATCTGACAGGCAGGGAAGGAGGTATGCTGGCGGCTCGAAAGCCAACTTCCCTCCAGGACCTCGAAAGACCCTGCAGCCATCTTGATGCCGGGGGTCTGAATGGAGACCATCAGAACAAAGCAAACGCATCGTGTTGTTCTGAGGGAAGCGTTCAGGAAGCCCCCTCCCTGCGCAATGCTTCTCTATGCCGCTGTCACTACTGACAGCAGCATCAGAGAGGTTAAATGTCCGTGATCGGTGCTATCACCAATTGTGGGTATTGCTGCGGGTGTCAGCTGTCACATACAGCTGACAAAAATTGAAGAAAATTCACCGCACACTCTATCCGTAAAGTGATGCCAAAAAGAAATTTATTTATATGTTCACATATAGTGTTCGTGGAGCAGACAAGAAAGGAACGTAATAAAGCGACTCTGACATTTCAACCGTTCACCGGTCTTATTCAATATGTCGCTTGTGATGTGTAATGCCTGGTGGTCTTATAGAGTAGGTAATCTGGGTAGCGCTCCCGCGCTTTCTCCCCTTTAAGTAGTATGCCACAGCTGCATCTGCTCACACTGGCTGGTGAACGGTCGAAACTTCAGAGTCGCTTTATTATGTTCCTTTCTTCTCTGCTCCACGAACACTATATGTGAACATATAAATAAATTTTTTTTGGCATCACTTTACGGATAGAGTGTGCGGTGAATTTTCTTCAATTTTTGATCCGGGGTACTAAGGGTTCACTGCACCGGCACCTCACTATTGGACAGAGTGCAGGCCAATTTATCCTACATACAGCTGACACACGCGTGCGATCGCAGCGGCGCTCAGTGTGAGGCCTCACGATTGATTTCCACAGTTTAGGCACATCAGGAATTGTGCAAATGTGACATGGCGTCCGCTATCTATTCCAGCCAATTTTACCTTCCAAAAGTCAAATGGCGCTCCTTCCCTTCCGAGCCCTGCTATGTGTCCAAACTGTACTTTTTCACCACACATGTGGTATCATCAGTGTATGGTCCATTTTCTCCTGTTACCCTTGTGAAAATGAAATATTTGAGGCTAAAGCAACATTTTTGTAGGAAAAATGTATTTATTAATTTTCACGGCTCAACGATATAAAATTCTGTGAAGCACCTGTTGGTTTAAGGTGCTCACCACACATCTAAATAAGTTCTTTGAGGGGTGTTCATTTCAACAGCCAAAAGTTTACTGGACAGTTCAAGTACATCAGATTGCAGCATGCAGTATTGAGCACCACCCTTCCCATTTCTTGTTTTACTTAACACAGCACGCCCTCAGCATAGCTATCTGTTCCTCCTGTACTTCCCCATGTTCACTGGCTCCCTCAGCCCTTGAAATTTCCCATCCAGTCTTGCAGTCCACCACGGATCCTTTACCTTCCCTTCTCGCAGTTCCACGTGCATCATCCCTGTACGAGTAAGGGGGTGAAGGAGTATCCCTGTTTTGCCCCACCCCTTAAGTGTGTTTAAGTGCCCCTGAAGATGACCGGGAGAAAGAGCCAGTAGATGCTGTAACTGGAAAAGAATTTGTGAGTAAAACACTGGATTTGTCTACTACCGATTTTGCGACAACTCCGGATTTGACTAGAGTCGGACTTGGCCTATGTGGCGAAAAAGTTTGACCACTTTATTGCGACAAAGATGGCGGCTGTGAGAATGGCAGGAGATGGAGAAGAAGGAGAAGCAAAAAACAACGAAAACCACGTCTGCCAATATGCCCGGGTCAGCCCCTGGTGAGAGAGGATGAAGAGGAGGAAGCCTTGCCCCCTGCTACTGACCAACAATGGAGGGGAGGGACAGCTGGAGGCGGTCTCACCTGGTAACGGGTGGGACTTAGAAGAAAAAGCCGGAAGACGCTGTGCAGCGCCATTTTGTGGACTTGAACCGGCTTCGATGCAGCTCTCCTCTATCCGTAGCTGCCAAGGCATGGGCCACATCGAGCGACAGTGGTACAGCATCGGGTCCAGGGAACTGGCGATTCGTAATCCCGGCTGTTTTCTTAGCAGAGGCCGGAATTGGTGTGTATGCCCAAGGAACCGCGGCCGGAAATCAAAACGAGCCGACACTCCCTTCGGCCGTCAAGCACGCGGGCGGTCCCGCGGAGGAAGTCACCGTTCCGTGGAGCGCCACGACCTTGGCCTCATTGAAGTGGGTGAGTGTGCCTTCATCCCCAATCCCTGAGGGAGGGCCTTCCCCACTGAATTATGCCCCGGAGGCCATCATCCGTTCCCGTGTTACCTTGAGAAAGCCAGCACCGCCATCCCAGTCGTCAGAAGCTCAATCGACCTCCTCTTCTGCCACCGCCCTGGGGGATAAACTTACCCAACCGACTGTCGAGGGCCCCTTCCCCATGCCCCAGCAGGTAACCTGGGTAGAGGGGGTGATTCTGAATAAGAAGCAAGGGAGAGGGAGGTCTGGCAGGTACTTCGGCGCCCGGGCGGAGGCACTCTGGCAGGATGGCGTACCAGCGAATGGTTGGTCTATACTGACATCGACCGAGGATATTGTTTTATCTGAGAGGAAGGAACAGATAACAAGAACTACGTTAACATGGCTCCCGTCCAGTTTGGGCGCTTGTTAAAACAAGGAGACCGGGTCTCCTTCTTCAAGGAGGACTGTCCTCGCGGGTACTACGCGGTTGCGGTTACCCACTATAAGAGTGACGAGGACGACATGGGCCTGTTTCCTGAAACCGCCTCTGCGGCTGCAGAGGTGGCCTCCGCTCACTACCAGGGGAGGAATGTGCTGAGGAATCTCAGGAGTTTGGAACGACATGCGGTGCATGCCATTGAACCTTATTTTTCTTTATTTCCAAGGAGGATGTTGCGCACTGTTCCGCGTCCCAGCTGGCACTGTAGCCCTTAAAGAAATCCCACTCACGGAAAGCTGGTAAAAGTTTAGCAGCGCTAAAGAAAAGCGTTGCCGTTGCAGTTTGAAAACTCGGCCAAGAGGACTGCGAGCTAGGCGAAAAATTTATGGAGCCTATGGACTCTTTTTGTTCTTTTGTTGCGCTTGTTGCGCCCCTTCTGCTGGAAAGCGGAGAGATTGTCTTCACTACCAGGAAATCATTGGAGGACTGTACTCCCCTCAAAGGAAGGGGGAGCTCATCGCTTTGAACTGCTGTCTCATCGTTGAGAAATGTAAATACGTTCTTTTAACACCTGGAGGATTGAGAGAGAGGAATGTTACTTCTGCACCATGGACTGTGGTGCGTACTGATGCGGCTTACGTTAAGCCAAATGACTGTTGGTTTTTGTATGCATTGGTCAAGGATGACCAAGTTTAAGGAAAGGGGGAGTATAAGGGAGTGAAGGAGTATCCCTGTTTCGCCCCACCCCTTAAGTGTGTTTAATGTTTTATCATGTATATAGTCGTTGTGTAAGTATAAACATTTGGTGGTATTGCTACATAATATTATGTACTACTGCTAACATAATGGTATTGCCACATTCATGATGTGTTACCATTGTGTACATATGTTTTGCCTATGTTTTGTGTTTCTCTGTATAACATTATATTATGTGATGTTTTTTACATATGTATAGCTTAGGGAAAGTTAAGTGCATCCTGTTGGGACATTAGAAGAGGGCACTTTAGCATATAATCTCTGTGAAGGACAACCCCCGTCCTTCCACGTCACCAATGTGACGTAACTCCACAGGCACAGCCCCCTTTGTCTCTCTCAGGTCAGTAAGGGAACTGCACCTAGAGCAAATGGCCGCCGGGGAGGGTGTCCGGTTACCCACTGGGTATTCTAAGATTCGTGATCAGAGTAAAAGCATCAGCCCAAGATTAATTTTATGGTTTAATTGCCTTAAGGGCGCACTAGATAATTACAGAAATATACAGTAGCTATACAACGGAATTACAGTGGATTTGCAGTCAGAGTAAAATACAACAATAATGGTACAAGGCTTAGAGGTATTAGCTAGAGGTCAATATTACCAGGTTGTAGGGTCATGTGGAGGCAGGGAGCTCTGCAATCCACAGGTGAAAGTCTTAGTTGCTGGACAGTCCCCAAAACGTGTGCCGCTGCTCCCTTGGCAGATCTGTCCCTTGGTTCTTAGTTCTTCATTGTCTTGCTGCTGTGAGAATGGCACCAGTCTGCCCATAGCTCACAGTACTTAAACCTGCTAGGTCCCTCCCCTCGGTGTCCGAGGGTGGGATGATAATCTCCACCCTTAGCCCCTGCAGAATTTATTCCCAATACCTAATAAAGGGGTTAACTTTCTCCAGGATGATCGGATCAGGACACGAGAGGTACCAGCGGATGCAGTATGTTTTGCCTGTTGCGTGGAGATCAAACCTGGCCCGATTGGGTCTCTTTGGAGAGCCAATCTCTATATCTCAGACCCCCGAGCCATCACGACTCGGGAGTTGCACCATCAGATGCCTGAGGTCCGCAGGATCACGCAGATATTTTTTATGAGTTTGTACCTAGAAAGATGTGCTCATAATTCATAATCCTAGAACGGAGCCATCATGGGTGGGAGACACAATAGATGTGTTTTCTGTGTCTAGCTGGCAGGTATAATCCAATTGAAGCCCCCAGCTTTGAAGTATTGTTTGGGCCTGGCCTACTTAGCATGCTAACAGGCCTGGCTATTCATATTGAGCAATAAATCCTGTCTTGAGTTGAATCTTCTCAGCATACTAATAGATCTTTTCATTCAGAGTGGAGACCAAACCCTATTGTATCGAATATGCCCAGAGGCCATAGGGAATTACAGCAGTTAGCTGCTGTGAATCTGTGAATTCAGACAACATGGCGGCTGGAGCAGGCCATATCCAAGATGGTGGCTGTTCCTTCCTCACAGTCTCTATTTCTGGGTAAGTGTAGTACAGTTGTGGGCCACTAGATGGGGGCATACTTGTGGGTCTTGTTAAGTATAGCTACTAGGTAGTTTTACATAGGGTTAAGTGGCTGCAGGGTAGTAGTGAAAGGTTCTTAGGAAGTTCGCTAAGACGGGGCAGCGTGCCCAAGTGTCCACAAGGGTTTAGGCCTGGACAGCCGGCAGCCACGCAATGTTAAAGGACAGTAACCCACGTTACCCACAGCCGCTGCATAGTCTCACAGTGGGCCTAAACAGAGAGGAAAGATGTGGCGTCTTACACCTGGGCCAATGCTTTTAGGGCAGAAGTTGGCTGGACTAAGGAACTGAGGGGAGCTGGACCTTTGACGAGTTTGGTACAGATGGGCTGGATGCTTCACCGCGGGCCACCAAACATAATGATTGATGAATTCAGCACTGAGGCGAAGCAGGCTTAAGGAAGTGTCATTATGGCGAGGTCAGGCCTGGAAGGAAATGGGGAGCAGTCTAGGACAGTCCGGTCAGGGAGTGTACTGCACAGAAGTGACAGCAAGGCAGGGAGAGAAAAGGAAACTAATGTAACACTTGTTGTGCCAACTGTGGATATAACGTGTGAAGAGTTAAGTAAAGAATGTGTGCAAGTTATTCTGGACTGTGTCTCCATTACTGGGTGTCTCAAGGAAGAGGGACCGCCGATGCCTGGGAGGTGCCTAGGAAGAGTGGAATCTGGAGATGCTGGTACGCCAGAGGGAAGAACACCGTTCCATGTAGGGGAAGGGCTGGACATGGATGTTATGGTAATCCAGGTCACGACTACAGTCCGGGCCCTCCATTACATACGCCAGAGGATAAGGCACTCGCCATAGTACATATACTGAGATCTGAGCTCTGGATTTTGCAGGAATGTTCGTAAGGGATTCTTGTAAGGCCTCCCACTGCCATGAACGATAGATACTTGCTGACGCTAGCAGCCTACTGAAGTTGAGCTTGACCTTGGTTACTGTACTTTCCTATCTAATTAACTATCAGGAAGTGCCTGTTTTTCATTAACACTAACCCCCTCCTGTGGGCAAATAAATTTTATAATTTATACCATATGATTTTCTGGATTTTATTTTTGATATTCTATGTCTCAATGTTAAAATTAACCTACCCTTAAAATTATAGACTGTTCATGTCTTTGTCAGTGGGCAAACTTACAAATTCAGCAAGGGATCAAATAATTATTTCCTTCATTGTACATGCTGCCTGTGGATTGAGGCACATGTATAGATGTCAGGTTCCCCTTAAATTCTTGTCAAGGATAAATTCAGCAAGACCATTCTTTTAGTCTGGGTTTACATGAAAGGACAGGTGCATTCTAAGGAGATTGTCCAGTTAAGGCCACGTTCACATGTTTCAGTATTTGATCATTATTTGACATTAGTGTTTGTAAGCCAAAACTAGGAGTGGGTGATAAATGTAGAAGTGGTGACGCCTTTCTATTATACTTTTCCTCTGATTCTTCCACTCTTGGTTTTGGCTTACAAATAGTGATGTAAAATACTGACCAAATACTGATTGTTGAGTGTGGCCAAAAACATACTTACTCATCGGAGGGGATCCGAACGCAGGGACCCGCACCAATAAGCAGAATGGAAAATTTTAATCAACAAGGCTCTTTTATCCCCGTTACAAAAAGGAGCGGTAGGCCAGATGTATGAAAGCCATTCCATTCATTTTCTATGAAGCTACGTTAAGCTGAATGCAACACTCGGCAGCCCCCTATTTGACTGGATGAAGTGGCAGTTGATCATGCGCACTGCAACTCCATTCTAACAGGTATCAAAATTGCCCAATTTTGCCAATCGGTGTTTGTCCCAGCGGTCGGACATTCACTGATCTACAAGTTATCACTTATCCCATGGATAGGTGATAACTTGTTTTCAGTGGACGGCCCATTCTAATTTACACTTCTGTAAAAAGCAGTTATTCCTAGTGTAAAACAGAGTATTGTAGCTTATTGCAAAAAAAAATTATTTTGTACTTATTTCATTTCACAGCTGGATATTCATGAAGCTTAAAAGTGGATGACACACAATAGTATAAATGTAACACTGCATTATGTAATAACCAGCACTCATCTATCAGAGTATACATGTGATTCCTACATTACTTAGTCTGGTAATGGATTTCCAGAATTGTGGTCACTAAGGGGTGTGAGAAGGTGAGCTGTGATGTGATCTGTGACCCCCCCACCTTCATTAAACACATTTGTGTATATTTTAAAGAAAATAGCTTTTTGTCATCTGAGAACACAGCTTCCTGCTGTGGTTTAGTTTCTGCAGCAACGCTTCCTGTGGTTTTGGTGGAAAGCGGTAGTATGGCTTTTAAGGATGCCATAGGTTGATAGCGGCTGGGTGGTTCAGTTTTCACTAGTCCATCATCTCTTCAGAAATGACAAACATTGCAAAGGGCATATGAGAGGATGCCAGGGAAAATGAAATTTCTGGACGTTCCTCATGGCAGATTGGTGAGTGCTTCTTTCTTACTGCTGATAAGGTCATTACCAACTGATGAGATATCTGTTCATTTGGCTGTTGTTTCTTCACGAGATGCTCTGCTCGTGTTAATGAATGTATGCCTTCACCAAGCTGGAATACATTATTTTAGCAGAAGTGGGTTAAAGTGTAGCAGTTTGCAGCCAGTTAGATATTCCTAATAAATAATCCGGTCTGCTTAGTGTTTATACTGCTCAGTCCGGTCAGCTTATCTTCCAGTAAATATTACCGCTCAGTATAACAAGGCTGAAGTACAGCTGTGCACCACAGAGGCCGAATTAAGTCCGTATGCAGTTTTCTTGTATACATTTTT